>CM056741.1:82722281-83922281 GCA_029851415.1 Eretmocerus hayati
GACGGGGTTGGGATAAAGATGGGGATAGGAACAGGGATAGGGATATGAACAGAGATAGGGGCAAGGACAAGAATGGGGACGGGAAGGGATCGGGATAGCAACGGGGATAGGATCCAGGAAGATAATAGGAACGAACATAGGGCCGGTGACAGGAATAGAGGCAGTGGTGGGATAAGAATATCGATGAGGTTGGGCCAGGGATATGGATAGGGATAGAGACAGGGACAAGTGTGGTGATAAGGACAGAGATAGGGTTGAGTTAGTAAGGTTTCGTTCAGCCTCATTCGGTCTGCTCCGGTCTAGTTGAGTCTGAATCGATCTCGCTCGGTATAATCCGGTCTCGTCACGTCCTTCTCAGCTCAATTTGGTGTAACTAGGATGAGTTCTCCAAAAATATTGATATATCCAACCCAGCCATTCCAAAAATTCAGAACAGTTACTCTAAATTCCCAAAAATAGTTCATCCATTAGCAGATATAATCCAAGATGGAATCATTCCTGTGAACTCCATGAGGAATTCCTTGTTGGCACCTCAAATTAACCAGCAATCATTCTTTCACCCTCAGTATTGGACTACAAAAGCAGTTCAGAGTCCCCTGGCTTATCGGGAACATTAACTAACCGAACGAGCGGTAGCGAGGGAGGCAATAACTGCTAGTATGTTCTTCAAGACAAGCACTAACCATATCGAGAAGAATCTCGGTGGAGAAATCATCTCCTGATTTTTGGCGTACGTTCAAGCATACAGTTTTCTGACATTTTGCTTAAAATGCCGACATAGGCATGGCTCGCATATGCTTCGATCTGAGTTGTTGTGCACCACTCTGAGTGAAATTACTCCTCAAGATACCCCCAAGTATGTGTAAGAACTTCCAGAGGCGAGCCTTAAGCCAGAAGCGAGCTGGAGGCTCAAACCATCAAGCCAAAAATCCGCATTATTTCGTATATTTTAGGGTAGGCGAGCGAGGTCTCGATTCCTCGTGTTCTTGCCCACAAACGAGACGAATGATCAGAGTAGAGATACAAACATGTTATTCCGACTCAAAATGATCATCTCAAAAACCGGGGTCAATTGAGCCCTCAATCATCGTCATTTTGCGGTAGAGGCGCAAAACCTGTTACTACGGAGTTTGACGCCGTTTGAGGATTGGATGATATCCTAGGCACGAATCGACCCCGGAATCATGTTTAGATGATTATTATGAGTCGGGCAAACATGTTTGTATCCCTACTCTAGCCACTCGTCTCGTTTGTGGGCAAGAACATGAGGAATCGAGACCTCGCTCGCCTGCCCCAAAATAGACGAAATAATGCCCATTGTGACAAATGCCCGTCTGGATCTACCAGCGCGCGCATACGTATGAATGTGATAGTATATGAATGTGTGAGGAGTTACTCATCAGCAGCGCTTGGCGCGGAGCACATGCCTTTATAACATGCTTGCAATCTACGCTTGAAACATGAGTAATAAATGAGTCTATGGTAAAATAAGGACTATAATTGCATAACAATAATCCAAAAGTGACATGGCGCAGTCGGAAAATGAGTGTTGAACGTTTGGAGTGAAGGGAGCATGTGCAGGCAAAAAGCGAGTGAGGTTAGGTGACCACGTAAGAGAGGCAAGAAAGACCCAGCACGGGACAACCACAGTCATCGGAGTCTTCATCAAAAGAAGAGGACCAGGAAGCAATAGGTATGACTACAGCAATGACAACAACGACGAATCTAGCTCTCAAGACACCTGAATCGCTATTATTTCCGGGAAATGTAGCAGAAAACTGGAGAAAATGGAGAGGAGCCTTCGGAATAGCTCTCAGCAGCAGCAGCGCCAGTACCCACAACAGCAGCGGCGAGAACGTGGCCATTGCTCCAGGCGTGGCCAACATCACGAACCAAGAGAGTACCCGGCGTGGGGAAGAGAGTGCAATCTGTGCGGTAAACCAAATCACTACGAGAATATGTGTTGGGTGAAAAAAGTGAATTTAGTGAATGAGGATTGGGAAGATGCGAATGATGCGAGTGAGCCAACGTGATTTGGGCATAAGGGAATGATAAAAGACGAGAGAATGCTGAGAATCCTGAGAATCAAGGATGACTGGTTCCAAAAATTTAAAATGTGTAAAATCAGGGAATGAGATTAATATGAAGCTAGATAGTCGTACAGATCTGAATGTAATCGGTTTTCATGATTTGTCCAGACTAGTCCCAAACGCTAAATTAGAGCCAGTAACGTCATCCCCAAGCTCATATACAGACGATCCCATTCCCATGGTTGGTAAAATAAATTTGGATTGTGTGGTGGAAAATAACTTGTGGAACATACAATTTTATATAGCACAGGGTGAAGGCGAGCCAGTATTTGGCAGACCAACGTTAAAGAAGCTGAATTTAGTCAAACGAGTATACGAAATCAAAGAGAATGTAACGTCTCTCTCCAATTCTATTTCACTGATGACGAGAAAATATAGCGTCATTCTCGAGGGTATTGGAAAAATCAATTTTGGATGTGAGTTCCACCTCCAGTCAAACTACAAAGGGAAAATTTGCAATGGAAATAGAATTCCATTTAAACTACTAGAGGAATTCAAGCAAGAACTAACCTCCATGGAGAGAAATGAAGTGATCGTTAGAGAGAACGGACCTACAGAATTTGTCCATAGAGTCTTGATAGTAGGGAAGCCGGACGGATCATTCAGGATCGTCCTAGATCCGTACTATTTGAATATCTCGTTAATACGGCATCCAAGGCAATGTCTAACTTTCGAAGAATTAGCTACAGAAATGAAAGGTGCGAAATTTTTTCGCCGAATAAATGCGTCAAATGCATTTTTACAAATACCTCAAACAGAAAGAAGTTCAAAATTGACAACCTTCGGGACCCCATTTGGAGAATTTAGATGGTTGAGACTCCCTCCAGGGACCACAGTGGCATCAGACGTATTTGACGAATGCTACCATAACATATTTGGTCATATCAAAAAGTTGGAAATCTTTAGAGATGACATAATGATTTATACAGATACCGAAGAAGAACTTTTATCAATTTCAGAACAAGCCTCCCAAGCCGCTGAAAAAGCAAATGTCAAATTCAATTTAAAAAAGTGTGAATTCGGAAGCTCATCAATGAAGTTTCTAGGACATATCTTTACACGAGACGGCTTGAAGGTTGACGGTCAAAAAGTAGAGGCCATAAAAATGATGAGGCAGCCTAGAAATGCAAATGACGTCGAGAGATTGCTTGATATGTTGACATATATTGCCAAACTCGTACCAAATGAGTCAATACTGACAGCCCCTTTAAGAGAGTTGATAAAAAGAGATGCAACATTTGAATAGACGGAAGTACATGAAGACATTTTCACTAGAATTACAGAATATCTTACCAAAGCACCGGTTTTACAATATTATGATGCCAAACAGGGTTTTCAACGGAATATTCGTTTTGTTTCGTTCTGATTAGCAAATGAACGAAACGAAACGAAATGATTCCGTTTACGTTGATGATAAACGAAACTGAACAAAACATTATTCATATTCATTATCAATAAACAAAACTTAACGAAATTCTGGCATTTTGAATACTTTGAATTTTGTTTTTGGGAAACGAAACGTAAACACAATTACTTTTGATTATGTTGGAGGGAAACTAAACTAAACGTAATCAGAAGGGCTCAACGTAATATCACACGGAACAAAACTCGCATAATTTCATTTAGTTTTGTTTATGCAGTTCTCTCATTCATATCGTTTCGTTTAGTTTTGTTCATCGTCAACGTAAACGAAATTGCATTATTTTGTTTCGTTTCTCCCTTAAACAAAACTAAACGGAACAAAACAAAATGTTTTTTCTCTTTTTTATCATCTTTCTAGTTTACTTCATTTGCACTCATCTATCATTGTTTGAAGGTGGAAACTATGAGTGCTCGATCGCCTCAACAGCACACTTCATTCGATACGTATCATCATTCGCAGGAGCTCTAGTTCTTTGGGTGAGGGTCTTATGGGCGAATCTCGGCATTTGAGAAATACTGGTTGGCAAATTCGAGATATTCCAATCTGATACGACATTTCCGGGTAACTCTCTCATCGATTAATTAGTACTCAAACAATGTTATGACACTCGCGTGAACAACGGATATTCTCATGTATTCAAATAAGAACCTCGTATTACAACTATTCTGATGAGTACACTTCATCCTAGGAATGAGCTGTCCTCGGGGTCAGAAAAGTGAACAGGGGGGATTCTAACAGTTTATAGGGGTTCCCAATGGTCTCTGTTACAAGATAGAGGAACTCCTCACCCACTAAAATGTACGTTTTTGTGAATTTTCAATTTTTGTTAGCCTCGCATTACTCCTGAGATGGATGTATGACAGAGGCGATTTTCACATACGTTTCTGTTAAAGTAGAAATCAGATTACACGTGGTTCCAGTTACAATGAGGTCCTCATTTCCATGTCTCATGCAAAGATAATACATTTCGATACAAGCGTGGAAAATAGTACATTTTGATACAAGGGTGGAAAAACTTTTTTTGATACACTGTGCGAGGAAGTAACTTTTCCGCACTGATTTTCCACTTTCTCTCACAGTTTGTCAAAAATAGTATTCGATACACGAGTGTAAGACTTATTTTTCGCACCCTCGTGATGATTCCGACCCTCGCCCACGGCTCGGGCCGGAAACCCATCACTCGGACGCGAAAAAAAAGTTTTCCACCCTTGTATCGAAATGTACTATTTTGTGCTTGCGTGCATAAACCTGTACGGAAAAGTCACCGTTCCGCACAGTTTTGCGTGCGGAAATGAGTGCGAAAGAGTACGAGCCGTGCGGAAAAATGACTCCTTAGGAAAGAGCGCAGAACGGATATCTATCATCTGAAAATTATGATGACCACCAAATTTTGCTAGTTTTGTAAATTTCTTGACTTGTTGGCGATATTTGAATACTCTTCAAGTTGTCTTGCTAATCACAGTTTGCATCACCATTAGATTGAGATAGAAACGTAATGTCGAGCCCCAAATAGCTAAGATATTAGAGCATCTTCTCGGCAAGAAAACGGTTCCCAGTTCGATCCTAGGTCCAGGGGTGAATATTTTCTCGATATAACTTCTCTCGATATTGAGCCTCTCATTTTTTTCTCGTTTAAAAACATTTCGGTTATAACGAGCTTCAAGGGACCGAAGAAAAAAGCTCGTTATATATGATTTCTTTACAACTATCCTTGATGGGTGGAAAAAACTAATCTTGATTTTGTAAAGTCTCTCTTATCAAGAATTCAAATAACTATAACATTCAGAATACGATGCCAGGACGACAATGACGTAGATGTGCATTAATTCACATAGCGGTATAAATATACAATATTTAGGAATTCGCATTTGTCATAAATTGAATGAACCGCAAGATGAAAATGGACTAGTACAAATGATGAAAAACTGAAAAACTGTAGCTGAGAAATTTTAATTTCGCGTCAAAGTTTACCAGGTTGTACTCGTCATGAAATGTCTCTTCCTTGTATTCGATCTATCCATTTCGCTCACTAATAGAATCATACTGCATGCGTATTCGCATTGATACTCGTATCCACCTCGAGTCTTAGGCTCCCAAACTCATAGTTGAACGGCTTCCACATCGATTTGCTCGGTATAGCCGGTGCCGAAACCAAATTTTGCCAGAATTTTCGCTCGTTATGACCGAATTCTTATTATATCCGGATCATTATAACCGGATTCTACTGTATTTTCATCGGAAAACATCTCTGCGATCGAAATTACGATTGAAAATCCCATTTTGAGTTGCTCTGAAAATCGAGTGTCTCCTGGGATAACATGGATTCAGAATTTGCCATATGATGGGTCATGATTTACAGATTTTTTTGCTTCTTTGGACTATTTTATGATTACTAGTGGCTCAAATTTGAGATCGAGTGAGACTGAAAAGGATGTAGATGGATCATTCTATTTTAAAGTATGTACCAAAATCAAATTTCTCAAAATTGAGTTGAAGTTTCATTCAAATATAATGCTCAAACCCCCCGCCGGGGCCTTCGCCCCCTGGACCCCGCCCCGCCCCCGCGCACCCTCCGGAAGCACTACCTTACTAATTTTCTCGTGGCTCTTACAAATATTCTACGGAATTAGATCATGAATCTATCGGTATTATGAGCAAGTACCTGACACCTGTTGCACATATAATGCAAAAACTCTCTCACTGATTCACGTGAATGAATTTTTTTGTAATTTTCCGATGTTTTGGTGTCTACAACACTGTAGAAAAAATTCTATTAAGAACTATTGAATAAATGTAACAGGGTCCTATAAGTAATCTGAATATCATTCATTCTCCCAATCATGAATTATCAATCTTCAATCTCATTACTGACTTTTACTTTAATTTTGGCATATGAGAACTATCGCAAAAACTGACACGGAACGACTAAGGGCCCTATTCTGACTAGTGAGCTGCAAACCACTCCATTCGAACTTTTGGCCACTTATTCTATTGAATGACAGTTGGTAATTGAGTCTCACGTCAATCCGTGAACGAATTATTTTCAAAATTCTAAATAGTGAGAGTCAAAATATAGCTTCCCCGGACTACGATAATTTAGGTTCCGCGGATTCTCATGGAGCTACCATCGAAGTGATCGATATAGTGAGTTAGCTCGAATTAATCTCCCAAAATACAATAATGAACAATGTATTTTCGATAACTTGTAACCCCGAATGCTCAGACTAGACTTCAAGCCATACATATCTCTCTCATCAGAAGGTTTTCTCTAAAAATGAGGAATTTCGTTAAAATAACAACAGCATGACCCAAATTTAGTCTGAAAAACTTCGTGACAAGTAGAGTTGAAAGAAAACATGTCAAACAACCAAATTCCGTCGCGGGAAAAGCTTAAAAAATTAGCCATGTAACTATATCTTCCATCGTCTGTGCGGGAAAGAGCTGTTATTCTGATTTTTTCTCCCACGCCGACGATGAAAAAATAGTATCCGACACTCGGGCGGGGTGGTTTCCGCTTCCGAGCGATGATTCCGACCAAGGCTCGGGCCGGAAAAACATCGCTCGGGCCACGAAAACCAACATCCCCGCCCTTGTATCAAAATCTACTATTTCGATACACTGTGCGTAAAAGTGCACTTTGCGCACAGTTTATCGACTTTTACTCACAGTTTATCGAAAAGTATAGTTCGATACACGGCCGTAAAACCTATTATTCGCATTCTCGTGATGATTCCGACCCTCGCCTGCGGCTCCGGCCGGAAACCCATCACTCGGACGCGAAAAAAACGTTTTACGCCCTTGTATCGAAATGTACTATTTGGATTTTGACATGATGGGAATAGATTGAATCCACGCGGCGAAAATTCTAAGTCACCTCCGTTATTTTTGCCAGCGATCATAAGGGCGGAATGTCATATCCAGGGCCTCAAAAATCGTTCTGTGAAATACTGGATAGCACAAAGAAAGGGAAGAAATGGAATCATCTGCTCCAAAACATGTATTTTCGACTCGAATCAACCATCTGAACGCGAACTCTGAGGTCGGATAGTCTCTTCGAGTTAGGAGTCCCCGCTGATCTATCAAATTACCCTCGATTATGTTCGATCTTCCCAGCTCCAAAGATCTACGTGAAGGCCACCCTACGGCTGGTCCTGGGTCCATCGAATGAGCTTAGATTGACTTTCGTCTGATCATTCAATTTATTTTTGATCAGACGAGACAGCTTCCCGCACTCAGCAAAAAAAATAGTACACGCAATACGGGTGAAAGTGTTCCGCACTCGTTCCGTGACGCATGCAGAAATAGTATATTTCCGTACTGAGCGCGTTAGCCCATTTTGGGCACTAGGACAGACATGTTCTTCAGTGCCCAAAATGGGCTTGCAAGTGAGGTGCGGATATATTTTTTCATTACGAGAACCCTAAAATCCTATTCAAACGCGGCATTATTAGGTAAGAGTAATGAAAAGTGACTTTTCCGCACTGGTCGATATTTTATCGTGCGGAAAAGTGGTTTTTCCCACGGCAAGCCGTGCGTAAATAGTAGATTTCGATACAAAGGCGGGGATGTTGATTTCCGCGGCCCGAGCGATGTTTCTCCGGCCCGAGCCTTGGCGAGGGTGAAACCACCCTGCCCGAGTGTCGAATACTATTTTTTCATCGTCGGCGTGGGAAAGAAAATAAAAAAAAAACGGTTCTTTTCCGCACTGGTCACGAAACTCTTGCGGAAAACGCACTTCCCACCCTTGTTACGTAATGCACTATTCTCGCGTCCGAGTGATGGGTTTGCGTCTTGAGCCGTGGTCAAAGGTCGGAATCAAGACAAGGATGCAAAAAATAGGTGTATCGAACTGTGTTTTTCGACAAACTGTCCGTGAAAGTGGAAAATCAGTGTGGGAATAGTATATTATGATACAAGGGCGCAAACGATGGTTTTCGCACTTCGAGTGACTTTTTTAGGCCCGAGCCGCAGGCGAGGGTCTAAATAGTCACGAGAAAGCGAAAACCGTTGCGCCCAAGTATCATACTATGTTTTTTGATCTTCTGTGAGCAAATGAAAAGCGACAAACAGTGTGCAAATGACTCATTTGCGCACAGACGATCAAAAAAACACTTTTCCGCACAACGTGTCGACAATTTTTTCTCATCACTCTAACCTAAAAATGCCGCGTTTAATTACGATCTCGTCGGGGCAAAGTTCTCGATAAAATGCACTTAACAAAAATATTTTCGTTTCGTTTCGCTTAATGACATTTTGTTTATGTTTAGTTTCGATTACCCTTAAGGTAGTTGTACACCGAAATTATTCATCAACAGAATTTCTCGAGATTGTGCAGAGGGATTGTTCTAATATCGAAGAGTACGTGTGCGAAAATCCAGAACGGCTGACCATCCTGTTTTAGAGTATCGATCGTCACAATTTGACCAGTTTTGCACATTTTCAACATTGCTCTTATGGGAGCGGCCCCCAAAAACAGCACAAGAATGGGTCCAGCGCAAAACCTGATCAACAGAAAATGGTGGGACTGCGAGAAATCCAAGTTTGTGTATCAATGAATCATATGACCAAGCCTGGAGATGATGGACCACGTCGTTTTTTAGTAATTGTTCATACAAAGCGTAGAATGCAAAGAATGCGACACGTGATTCCGATTTTAGGGTAGATAACTTTGGAAACCATGCCTGATTCTGTTCAGGAAGGCTTAGATGACCATTTTTGTTTGTTTTTTGATGGAAAAAGTGCAGTTATTATCAATAATAATAATAATTTCGAATATTCTGATGTGGGCAAAGAAGTGAGGTTAAGTCTCTTTGACTCACGTAGTTGGTGTATAACTACCTTAACATAATCATACAGAGTTTTGTTCGGTTTCGTTTATCGCAACATAATTATGAATGATTTCGTTCATGTTTTGTTTGTGAGAAATAAAACAAAACATATTCGACGGAAAATAGTTTTGTTGAATTTCGTTTATTCAAGAAACTAAACAAAATTATTGAGTTTTGTTTATTCCGTGAATAAACAAAACTAAACGAAACATAAATCCTGAGAAACAATATTCAACGAAACTGAATTACAATAATTTTGTTTAGTTTCGTTTATGGAAAGGAAGACGGATTCGGTTTTCGTTTAGTTTTGTTTTTGTTCAACATAATTAAAAATAATTTTGTTTCGTTTTGTTTTCGCTAGAATGAACGAAACAAAATTGAAAATCGCGTTTTGTTTCGTTTCGTTCAAAACCCTGATGCCAAATTAGACTGTAAATTAAGTGTTGATACCAGCAGCACCGGAGTGGTGCGGTGCTAATGCAAAACGATCTTCCAATAGCATACGCCTCAAAAGCGTTCACACCAAATCAAAAGAATTGGGCTCAAATAGAAAAAAAGCTATATGCAATAGTTTTTGCTTGTGAAAGATTCCACCAGTACATAGTAGGTGGCGAAACTATAGTTGAAAGCGATCATAAACCGCTGAACCCCATTTTTGGCAAAAGCCTGTCAGATATACCGATAAGATCACAGAAAATGCGTATGAGGCTGCAACCATATGAATTGGTGGTTACGTATAAACCAGGCAAAGAGTTATATATAGCAGATGCCCTATCGAGAGCACATTTAGATGAATCCGAAGAATTGGAAGATGTAGACACGCATATTTTAAATGTAAAGCTTTCAGAGCATATGGATGACAAGATGAAAAAAAAATATATATATATATATATACGAAAGAAACAGGCCCTGATGAGCAATTGCAAACGGTGCTAAAATTGATAAGGAAAGGTTGGCCGGCAGAAATCAAAGACGTACCTGATAACTGTGAAGCATTTCATACCTATCAGGGTGGTATATTTGAGCATGGAGGCTTACTATATGAAGATGAGAGAATCGTTGTACCAAATAATTTGAGGAAAGATGTATTAACAAAACTGCGCGATAATCACATGGGCATAGAAAAAACAAAATACAGAGCAAGAGAAGTTGTGATTTGGCCAGGCATAACTAGGGAGATTGAAGACAGGATAGCAAAATGTGAAGTTTGTCGAAAATTTCAAAGAAACAACACTAAAGAAAGTCTGATCCCGCATGAAATACCTCACAACTGCTGGGAAGAAGTAGGAGTGGACATATTCTACATCAATCGGTTAGCACATATTCTTGTCATAGATTACTATTCTAAATATGTGGAAGTGGGTTTATTGAAAGATGAGAGCACTGAGTCTGTGATAGTGGCCTTAAAATCCTACTTTTCAAGATTCGGGGTCCCTAAAAAGGTAAAATCAGATAATGGTCCACAGTTTGATAGCCAGCTTTTTAAAAAATTCAGTAGAGCTTGGAATTTTGATCATGTAACATCCAGTCCATATTACCCTAGAAGCAACGGCATGGTAGAGAGATGTATTCAAACAGTCAAGAAGTTGAATATGGAGAAAGCATAATATGACGGGAAAGATCCTTATCTAGCGCTTCTGGAACTGAGAAACATGCCAATTTCAAATGAGATACAGTCACCGAACATGACAATGCTAGGCAGAAATGTAAGAGGAGCGTTGCCGGAATCTTTTGAAGCGAACAGGAGAGATTCAACTTTCAGAGGAAGACTGTTAGAACGACAAAGAAAGCAAAAAAGTTTCCATGACCGAAGCTACAAAAAACCTTCCAGAACTGAGAGAGAACGATTTTGTAAGGTACAAGCCCGGAAATAGTTGGGAACCAGCTCAAGGGCAGAAAAAAGGGATAACCCCTAGATCATATCAGATGAGAAATGAACATGGAAATGTAATAACTAGAAATAGAGTCAAACTCGACGTAGATAAAGGTTGTCATTTCAAATTCAAACCAAATAGTGACTATGGACCAAATCCATGTAAGATCAGGCAGCGAAAAAAGTTGGGGTCACGGATATTTCTGACGATGAAGTATATCATTCTCGAGACGAGATGATGAGACTCGTATTCTTTTGTTTCGCCTAAATCGATTTCCTGTCAGAGCTACGCGAATTTGGAGATCGGGAGCTGCAAAATCAATTCTAGAAAAACTGACACTTTGAAATCAGTAAAGATGCAAAAATTCCTATGCGACTTTGAATATTCAGCTGAATCTTCTTGGATATATTTACTAGGTAGATGTTGCATGCAAATTTACACTGATTAGGTTGGAATTGCCATTCGGATCCGAAAAAACTCGCTTTTTACGAGAAATTAAAAAAAATTAATTACTCAAAGATACCATCGTGGATTTCTTTGGTGAATTTTCTGGGGGTATTTGATGACATGGTGTTTCAGAGGGTGCTCTCAGAGTCAGCGCTAAAAGCTCCAGATGACCGAAAAGAAATATTTTTCGCAATTTTCCGATGTTTGAGTGCCTACAAAGTTGCGAAAAATAACTTTCGCGCCTCGCACACGAGGTTCCCCGCTTCCGAGCGATCATTTCAACCCTCGCCTCCAGCTCGGGTCGGAAACCGATCGCTCAAAAGCGAGCTCAATGAACTCGGTGCGAAATATACTTTTTTGGAAAAAAAAATTCTTCTTGTCTCAAATAGGTTCTGGCATCCTTCAAATAATAAATATTGGCTGAATAGTAGTACCTACAGAGTACAGTACCTGCAAACATCTACAGAGACTCAATTCTTCCAACTTATCTTGCACAGAAAGTAAGCACATTGCCCAAGCTAGTTGAAAGCGCTATATGAGCAAAAATGTTTTCAGTCTCTTATCACTGCCAGTGGTGGATAACACTTACTGGAAAAACGTAGACGTAGAGAAAATTGGCCTGAAAGCATTTTTGCTCATATAGCCTTTTCAACAAGCTTGACCACTGTGCTTACTTTCTGTGCAAGATAAGTTGGAGGAAATGAGTCTCTGTAGATATTTGCAGGTGATGTACTCTGTAAGAACTACTTTTCAGCCAATATTCATTATTTGAAGGATGCCAGAACCTATTTGAGACAATAAAAAATTTTTCTCCCGAAGAATATTTTTTTTGGTCATTTTGAGCTTTTAGCGCCGACTCGGAGAGTACCCTCTGAAACACCATGTCATCAAATACCCCCAGGAAATTCACCAAAGAAATTCACGATGGTGTTTTTGAGTAATTAATTTTTTTTAATTTTTCGTAAAAAACGAGTTTTTCGGTTCCGAATGGCAATTCCAACCTAATTAGTGTGAATTTCCATGCAACATCTACCTAGTAACTATATCCAACAAGATCCAGCTGAATATTCAAAGTCGCATAGGAATTATTGCATCTTTACTGATTTCAAAGTGTCAGTTTTTCTAAAATTGATCTTGCAGCTCCCGATCTCCAAATTCGCGTAGCTCTGACAGGGAATTGATTTAGGCCAAACAAGAAAATACGTATCTCCTCATTTTGTCTCAAGAATGATATACTCCATCGGCAGAAATATCCGTGACCTCATCTTTTTTCGCTGCCTGATCCTACATGGATTCGGCCTATGACGATCTGAACTCTCAGAGCTTGCAAGGTGAGGCTACTGAAGCCAATATCCAAGGTGCAGAAATGGGCCAAGGAAACGTTATAGGCAATACGCAGGTCACCGATAGCCAGCAAAATATAAGCCAAAACTCAGAGGCTAATAGAACAGTCACAAGAAGTGGCCGAGAAATAAGAAAGCCATTTTATCTGAATGAGTATGTAACTTGATTTCAAAAAAAGAAAGATGTGACATATGCCCGTCTGCTGGACCTACCAGCGCGCGCATATGTATGAATGTGGTGGTGTATGAATGTGTGAGGAGTCAGTTATTAGTAGCGCTTGGCGCGGAGCACATGCCTTTATAACATGCTTGTAATCTACGCTTGAAACATGAGTAATGAATGAGTCTAGGGTAAAATAGTGACTATGATTGCATAACAATCATCCAAACGTGACACCCATCTCGGATCTGATGGTTTGAGTCTCCAGCTTGCTTCTGGCTTGAGGCTCGCCTCCACAAGTCCTTACACATATTCGGGGGTACTTTGGAGAGTAATTCCACCTAGATTGATGCACAACAACTCAGATGGAAGCATATGGGAGCCATGCCTATGTCGACGTTTTAAGAAAAAGGTCAAAAAACTGTATTTTCGAACGAACGCCAAAAATCAGGAGATGATTTCTCCACCGAGATTCTTCTCGATATTGTTAGTGCTTGTCTTAAAGAACATGTTCGCACAGGTCTGGGGTCGAGAGAGAAAACGATTTTTGGGAATTGAGCTCAAAGTTTGGCGTATTCACAAAACTGCTCAACTTGTATCGGCTATAGCTCCTATGAGAAGTACGACAACCGACTTGTCCAGGTAGTCAAAGTGTAGGTTTTTTCAAGACCTTAGAAATGACCACCTGCAAAAGTCGATTATCACATGTCTAGTAGGAGCTAGATCGCTTTGAAGCAGGCCCGAAAATCGCTAGAATCTGCTCTCAGCAAATAGCTCCTAGGAGTTACTAGGCTGCATGATTGCTTCCGGACTATTTTTCTTTTCTTCCAAAAGTGCTAGTCTTAAAGAAGGAATTGCGCCCAAGGACGTGGAAGAAAATTGAGTCTAGCCGGAGCTATGATTTACCAGAAATAGGTCAAAAAAGGGCCCAAAATAGACCTTTTGCGGGCCCTAGGGCCTGTAAAGGGGTTAGAGTGAATGGCTGGAGCCCAGAATATTAATTATAAGATCGCGATGGGGCGCTCGAGGCCAGGGCAGTGGAAGCGTAAATTTATAACTCTCGATTTTTGTGAAATTAAAATAGTTCAATTCATTCACTTTCCGTTTCACTACATTTGGTTAAAGCAGAAAGGCGCGAGGGGAGTGAGGGGTGAAATCGCGACGCGGAGAGATCAATTCGCAAAGAAAATGCGATGGAGCTCACGGCACTTGAAATCGCGAGTTTGAGCTAGGCTTACAATAATTAGCCTGCTCGGCGGTCGGTGGTCAACTGCCGGTTCGCCGAAGCGAGATCGCCGTCGAGGCCGAGGGGGACTGAGGGAGAGCAATGTTGCCGAAATTTCTAGGAATTTTGAATGTATCATTCAGCAGGCATCAAAATCATACGATTTCAAGGAGAAGAAAGTTCATCGTTCCGCCTTGGCACTCTCGTTCTCGAAAGCTCTAGAAATATATCTAAACTTAACGATCTTCCCGAACATTCCGCCTCCTTTGCTTGCTCATAGCAAGCAACGAAAAGAAGGAATTTCCACTACATGAAATTATCAACTTGATCTTGAACCAGGTGAATTTCGGAGGACGAAATATTCAAAAAACTCAATGTTTCAGGCAAAAACATTCAAAATTTCACAACCGTGATTGAATACGAAACAAAAAAAAACAGAGTTGTCAACCTGAATAAATTACTACATAATCAAAAGAAAAAACTGAATGATTGACGCCTCAACTGATCATGAATAATCTCACGAATGATTTTATCCACAGTGACCGATAATACCGAAAAAGGTGAAACTATCAACATTTGAGATTGATAGATCAATGAAAAGGAATTAAATTGAGCTCCACGCGTCAATAAGATCTCAAGGAGAATGAGTATTCTACTTCTTAATATGATAAAATCAAACTCAAGTGGTTAAGCTGATTAATTTGAACAAAAAACATCACGCACAGTGATCATCTACCAAGGAAACAATCGAAAACAAAATCAATCAACAAAAAATATTGCACGAGACACAGTTGGTCTCAAAATTGACAACAGTCAAACAACATGGTAAATAAGTCCAATTTTGAGACATGATCAAATGATACAAACTCAATTATTTGAAAATCGTAGGCTTCGAAATGACTCTAAGTTAGAAAAAATAGTGGTTAAAGGTGGAAAAATCATTCTTATCCCTTCTACGCGTCAGTTTCGCAATGATTCCACTTGGCAAATACGCTATTAAGACTCTAATGAAGCTCTACGAAAACAATTACACAAAATTGGGGCTAAACATACGACATATGATTCGCGGGTGTCGCGGAACGAGGGAAAAGTGTGTAGTGAAGTGTCAAGATTACGCGGTAATCCTCTCATGATTCTTCTTGTTGTTCCTTGGCTTCTTCTTCGGGTTGACCAGAGGGCTCCCTGCCCTCTTCCCCAGGATCTACGGGCAACTTGATGATCTTGCAGAGTGCCCGACGAAGTGTTGTGGTGGCGGTCCTGAGATCGACCACGCGCACCAATCCGTCAGCTCCTGGATGGACGGCAGTGACCCTTGCCATGGGCCATTTTGTAGGTGGCGTAAGTTCGTCCTTCACCAACACGAGATCTTCCACTCGAAGTTGCTCTTGTACTGCTAGCCATTTGGACCTCAGTTGATAATGATGCATGACTTCCATACGCCATCGATTCCAAAAATCATTCCTCATGCGTTGTACGGCTCTCCACCTGCACTGAGGAGACTGTGTTACTTCTGCATCGTTATATGGTTCAGGTGAAGCAGTCATAGATCTACCAATGAGCAAATGTCCCGGAGTAAGGGCAACCAAATCAGTTCCTTTAGGTGGCAAAGGGCAAAGCGGTCTAGAATTTAGGCATGCTCCGATTTGAGAACTAAGAGTTTGCAATTCTTCAAAAGTGAACTTAGAATCACCCACTACTCGCTTCAGATGATGTTTGAATGAGCGCACCGCCGCCTCCCACAAACCTCCAAAGTGAGGTGCGCGAGGCGGTGAAAAGTGCCAAGTGACTCCCTCTTTAGCTAATTCTTCGCTTAGTTCTATTGAAAATGCCGATGTTTGGTCAAATTATTGCCGAAGCTCTCTTTCAGCACCTACAAAGTTTTCGGCGTTGTCGCAATATATATCTGTGCATTTACCTTGTCTCGCAGCGAATCTATGAACTGCGGCTAAGAATGCTGGAGTGGTGAGATCTGAAACGGTTTCAACGTGAGTTGTTCCCGTGAACATACAAACGAAAATGCAAAAGTATCCCTTTGTGGTTTTAGCACCTCTTCCACGAGAAAATAGAACAGATATTGGTCCTGCATAATCGATCCCACAAGCTTGAAAGGCATACTTTGGAGTAACTCTATCCGCTGGTAATGGGGCCATTTGCTGTATGAGCAGTCTACCACCATACCGAGTACATTTCCCACGATTACGATAAACCTTTTGAACTACATGTTGCACTCGAGGTATCCACGCCCCTGTATATAAATCACTCAACATAAGCTGAGCTCCCCCATGTAACAAATCTCTGTTTAACTCCTCGACCAAACGTTGAACAAAGATGCTTCTACTCGACAAAATAACTGGATGTATTTCGTTGTAAGACAAGTTTGCATTTTGAAGGCGTCCACCAACTCTCAAAACTCCACGAGCATCTAAGAATGGTAGCAATCTTCGGATGTCACTTTTCTTCGACAAGTTTTTCCCTTTTTCTAAATCTGAGATTTCTTCAGCAAAATGCTGCCTTCGAATGCACTTGAACAATGCCATTTTAGCTGCGTTCAACTCTATAGGACACAAGAAAGATTTGCGACGATCTTCAGAATTGCGCGAAGCATTGAATTTCCATCGAAATATATATGCAACGATGCGAACTATTTTTGAAAAAGAACTGACATGCTTTTGAAGATGTTCTAAAACTGGTGACGATTCCACAACCAAATGAGCAAGCGCTTCTGCGCACACGGGTTCTGACGAAACTTCAGGCCATTCATCTTTCGATTGAGTTATCCAATTAGGACCATACCACCAAATGTTCAAATTCAAAAGTTCTTTTGCAGTCACCCCCCGGGTTGCGCGATCGGCGCAATTTTCTTCTGAATAAACATGCCTCCATACAGCATCAGGAAGAGTGCTGCTAATCGTACTCACTCGATTGGCCACAAAAGTCTCCCATTTTGAAGGGTGACCATTGAGCCAATCCAGGAAAACTTTCGAATCTGACCAGCAATAAACAGCTGATGGTCGAACTTCCAAATTAGTCATCACATGTTTCGCCAATTTAACCAAGCAAAACTGCAGCACACAGCTCTTGCTTAGGTATGGACAGCGTTTTTACCGGCGCGATTTTCGTTTTTGCCATAATCAAGTTCGAAGTTTCTCCTGGAATAACCAAAAAAACAGCTGCCGCATAAGCCCTTTTCGACGCGTCTGCAAAACCATCGAGTTCCCAATTTGAGCTGTTCAGAGTACCCAACCAGCGAGATACGCGAACTTGCGACATAAGTGGAACTTGTGACCGTATTTCTAGCCATTCCGCGAGTACTTCTCCAACGACAGGAGTGTCCCAATCAATTTTCAAATGCCACATGTTTTGCAACAAAATTTTAGCTTGTATCAAAAATGGAGCTAACCAATCAAGAGGATTGAATAACCGAGCTACTTCTGAAAGTATAGTTCTTTTACTAACCGTATCAGGAGTCGAGGGCATCGATATACGAAAGGAAAATTCATCATCGTGCGGTGACCATTTCGATCCAAGTGTGGAGACAACATCGTCGAGTTCTATCGAAATGTCACCTGAGTTTTCTGAAGAGATTCCCCTCAGCAAATCCGAGTGATTTGCTGACCACTTTCCAAGTTCCATACATGCGCACGACATGATAGAAATCAGCTGATCTCGAGCTTCCAATGCGGCTGAAAGAGTATCCCCTCCCCCGAACAAATCATCCATGTATCGACGGTATAGGATAATGAGAACAGCGATAGGAAACTGTTCCTTGTAAATTTCAGCCAAATGAAGGAGAACTCTAATAGCCAGGTATGGCGGACATACTGTTCTGTAAGTGACCGTGAGTAGAACATAATCGAGGATTTCCTCTTGCCCCAATGGCTGCCAGACAATCCTCTGCCAATTTACATCATCCGGATGTACCAAAATTTGTCTGAACATTTTAACTATGTCAGTACAAAATCCATATTTGAAAAATCTCCAACGAATTAATACCAATGTTAAATCATTTTGAAGTTTGGGGCCAGCCAATAAAAAATCGTTTGAACTTTTACCATTACCTGTTTTGTGCGAAGCATTCAGAACGACTCGAATTTTGTCGCTGTCCTTACGAAAAACAGGATGATGTGGCAGGTACGATGGTGCTGGCTTTGACCCATCTGGTGGCTGCGTGCGTCTCATGTGACCCAGTGACTCGTACTGTTCTATGAACTCTGTGTATGCTTCATCCAACTTCGAATCTCGTTGTCGTTTTCTCTCAGATCGTAGTAGGCATGCGACCGCAACGTCCCTAGATTCGGAAAACGAAGCTTCATGAGTATTTTGTGTGAAAGGGAGGCGCACGACGAAGCGTCCTTCAGACGTGCGCTCGACAGACGACCTAAACAATTTCTCACAATACTCCTCCTCAGCTGTAAGATGACGATTAGCTGGGAGTTCTTCAATTTCCCAAAATTTCAATTAGTTGATTTGACAGAGAACTACCAACGCCCGCATGCAAAGATAAAACGACACGAGGATTTACAGTTTCGACACCCGACTCCGTACTTCCAGTGAGGATCCAGCCCAATGCTGTGTTCTGAGCGGTAGGAGTTTTTGATGGGCCCCTTACCAAACCTTCTCTAAGAATCTCACTATACACTTCTGTGACCGATAAATAATCAACTTTAGCGGGAATGAAAAATTCCGGATCCGCAAGTGTTAGTCCATCTAAATGTGACCAATCGTCACATTTCACCGTTGACCTAGGCAAAAATGAGGTGAGTTCCGGAAGAACCAGAGCCTCAATGTCGAACGAGAAATTTGAATCGATTTTCGACAGTAGAGTGAGCGAAACTTCAATTGACGAAACTACTGTGCGTCGATCCCCAATGGTATTCATGCCCAACCTAAGTTTCCGCGACGGCAAATTTGAAGCTTGAACGACCCTATTAGCTACGAAGGAACAGTCTGAGCCTTGGTCAATCAAGGCACGAGCTTCCACTTTCTGTCCGTCGGGACCTTGTAACCAGATACGCGGAGTTGCTACTAAACGCGCTTGCTTTGACACTGCGGAAAAATTGTGGATTAAATGACAACCAGCTTGTTGCTGCGAATTTTGAGAATCCTCTGGCTTTGAAGCACCCGAAAAATCCATATGTAGTTTTGTATGATGTGGCCGTTTACACTTACTACACTTATACTGAGAACCACATTTATCAGCAAAATGACCAGGCTTTAAACAATTTATTCATGAACGATTTATTTTACAAAATTCAAATCTTTGGTGCACAGACAGTGATAAAAACTTCTCACATTTGTGCAATGCATGATCGCCTTTACAATTTATACAAGTAAGTGGACTGCTAGACTGACCCTTATTATTTTGTGAATCCCCAAAATTTGAATTTACATTTCTTCTACTAGAATTGCCTTGGTATCTTCCTGCAGACGACGAACCAGGCTATGGTTCATTCGTCGCTACTGACCCTGAATGAGCCGCGTTCAATGATTGGATACGATTTTCCGAAAAATTAGATAAAGCAGCATACGTCGGAAAACCCTCAACATTTTCTTGCGCGATAGTCCAACTTTCTCTAGTGCCCGGATCCAATTTTCGAACAATTCAATGAACTAGCCAACAATCCCATTCATCAACGGGACACTCTAGATCTCGAAGGCCTTGGATAGATTCTTCTGCTTGGTTCATAATTGTAACAAAAGCTTGAGCAGATTTTTTTGTAATTGGGGCTAAATCTATCAATTCGTTCAAGTGTGTGCTCAATCTCAACCGAGACTTATCGTAACGTCGACATAATTTATTCCAAGCAATTAAAAAGCTTGTAGTATGTGTTTTGACGCCTTTCATCATTTTTTCTGCGTCACCCTCAACTGCATTGAGCAAATGGTTCAATTTAGCAGACGATGATAAATCAGGATTTTCCCCAATAACCGATGTAAAACGCTCCTTGAAGTATTCCCAATCAGCTTGTTTACCAGAAAATTGAGGCGGTTCGAGTCTAGGAATGGACTGCAATTCTGATGACGCACGTATAAGTTACTGCGCATCAAAATGTTGATATGGGTAAAAATTTTGATTTTGAGGATGATTGACTGGATGGACTGACGCGTAGACTGAGCCTCGCGCAGAACCATGAACTGAACCATGTTCAGACAGTGATTCTTCTGGTATCGTTAATTCAGCGATTTTATCTAGTAAATCGGATTTAAGAATTGAATAATTCCCTTCGATTCCTAAAAAGCCCAATTTAGTAAAATATTCTTCATCCTTCAATTCATTCTCATGCTGTTGTAAATTCAAATCATTCTGGCAAAATTCATCCCAATATCTTCCTAATAACTCCAAGCGAGTTTTGAGAAAATTTACAGTGATATTTTCTTTGCCCTCTTTGGCAGTATTTGTATCAAAATTACGAATGTAAACCACAAGTTGCAATTGCCGATCAAAAAGAAGTCTAGCAGCCATGATTTTTCCACTAATTATCACAGTCAGAACAAATGTTCAAGAAATCGTTAAAATTCCAAACTCAGTCTGCAATATAAAACCCACACAACAACACAAATTCCACTAAATACAACGCACACTAACGCGCGAGACTAAAACCCCAATCAAAATGTAAAAATTCTCCCAACAGAAGAATAGTTGAGACGGATTAGCTGTTTGACTAACGCAGAGAGATGAGAGCGTTGGGTCGACTGATCTTCCCTATCCAATTACAAAAAGTGATCGATCGCGTCTATCTTCTGCTACAGCATGACCCTAATGCGCCAAACATATACCACTCAACACTAATACGAACACAATTAAAAGAGAGTTGTGAGTTCCACTCCATTTGACTCCCGAACGTGGCCACCGACAAGATAATTTAATGGAGTATAATTCTATTAGCTATGATATGCTACGAGCTGTGCGAACGCCGAATACATGCGCCGCATATCCATCAGCTGGCTCGCAGCTGAGCGAACAAAATTCGTAAGTGCGAATGAGACCGCACTATACATGCATATTAGTAAAGGGAACGATACGCTCACCAATTACTCCGCGATGACTGCGTTGCGCGACAGCCACCTTATCCCCACTCCTTTGTAGTGCACGCTCTTCCAGCTGAGCGCGCGGCCCGCAGGAGGCCGATTGAAGTAAATTTCCGAGATGCGCGCACGCGCTCGCAAGAATCGCGCGGTCACTTAGGTCACGCGCAAAAATTTTTGTCTCGCGTTTTGGGTATTATTGATTAATCACATAACCACAATAATTGTCGGGTTAACGACAATGATGTGTGCACGAAGTAAAATATCGAAATCACGTAACTCTGGTGGCCGTTTGTAGCAGACCCGGAATGCTATTCATCGGCTCAGCATCAAGATAGTGATAAGCAATGAATTGTGGAATTTACACACTACTTGTATGCATTACAATGCGAGTCAGTTGATCGAAAACTGATGATGATAATTTCCTTAATTAAATTCCAAGCATGCAAATGCATCATCGCTACTACTAACACCAAAAATTCATCCCTGTTACTTCATCACCGCTGTTGATATGCTAATAAATAGGATAATTTGTATACGAATTATCCTATTTATTAGTATACGAAGAGTATGAAAGAAGTGGAGGGTAAAGCAAGAGTGATGGAAAGAAATGTGATTCAATCTCATTCCAACACAGCATCAAGGGAACATTTTAATGCATTATGATCTAAATCAAATTTTAGTGGCGAGTTGATCTGAAATAACGTTACAGAATGTCCTCGCAGCTTCGGAGTTCTCTGATGATTTCTGTGCTATAGTTCTCTCAATGCTCCTCAAACGTTGAGATGCATCTCTCATAGATCTCTGGAGATATTCTTTAGATGTAGCGATTTGATGTCACTCGCTTTTCCTGAATTTCAAAATCTGTTGAGACCGATGAGCGTATATGTACCACAATTCATTGCTTATGACTATCTTGATGCTGAGCCGATGAACAGCATTTTGGCTTAGCTACAAATGGCCACCAGAGTTACGTGCCTTAGATATTTTAATTTGTGCATACACCATTTTCGTTAACCCGACAATTATTGTGGTTATGTGATCAATCACTAATACCCAGGACGCGAGACAAAAATTTTTGCGCGTGACCTAAGTGCCCGCGCAATTCTAGCGTGCGCGCGCGCGCATCTCAGGAATTTACTTCAATCGGCCCCTAGCACCGATGAAGACGAAGCAAGTTGGCGGAGAAGGCAGCGGTGGCGGGGAGCGACGTCGACATGACGTAGCTCCGGCTAGCAGCAGGTGATGGCGCGATGCGAGGGATAATACCCGGAAGCGCGCATGAGTAATTCCACGCGGCTTACCCTGCTGCAGCTTGACTTGAAGATGGTCACCAGCTGCTCGTCCCGATGCCGTGTTGCTGCTTGCTGCGGGGCCGGGGATGTCTGCACCTCGTAGACTCCGGTGCTGCACCAAGCCATTACTTGAGGCCCAAATTGCCTCTTCGATGATTTAGCTCGCGTCGAACACAATGACCAAAGGCTGCGAGCTCCTTCCTCTCCGCGCACTCACATCACTTGCCCTCGCGCGACGAGATTCACTCGAAATCCAGCAATGCCAGTATTAAAGAACACAGAACCGAATTCAGAGCCCCAACGACGCTCTGCTACCAGAAAGAATGGCTGAAGCCCAGAATATTGATTATAAGATCGCGATGGGGCGCTCGAGGCCAGGGCAGTGGAAGCGTAAATTTATAACTCTTGATTTCTGTGAAATTAAAATAGTTCAATTTATTCACTTTCCGTTTCACTACATTCGGTTAAAGCAAAAAGGCGCGAGGGAAGTGAGGGGTGAAATCGCGACGCGGAGAGATCAATTCGCGAAGAAAATGCGATAGAGCTCGCGGCACTTAAAATCGCGAGTTTGAGCTAGGCTTACAATAATTAACCTGCTCGGCGGTCGGTGGTCAACTGCCGGTTCGCCGAAGCGAGATCGTCGTCGAGGCTGAGAGGGACTGAGGGAGAGCAATATTGACAAATTTCTAGGAATTTTGAATGTACCAATCAGCAGGCATTGAAATCATACGATTTCAAGGAGAGAAAAGTTCGTCACTCTGCCTTGGCTCTCTCGTTCTCGAAAGCTCTAGAAATATATCTGAATTTAACGACTTTCCCGAACATAGAGATTTATAAAAGATTTTTTCGAGGGCTTCGGAAAAATCCCAAAAAAATTCTTTGTACTTTTCAAACATAGTATTTTTGTACTTTTTAAACATAGTATTAATGGGGAAAAAATTATTGGGTTCTTCCCCAGACCCCCCTGGTGACGCCTCTGACCGAAATGCTCCAAAATGACTCATACCTATATCTGTTTGCCGCGTCTCGCATTTTTGTCACAATGTGGCGGCTGAGTTATGTCGATTAGCTGATCGAGTGCGATTTTACTACTCACTTAACGGCGGGAAAGGAACTCCGTTCCAAAAACTATTCAATGATCACTCATTGAATGACCGATGAATTTTCATTCGTAATATCCCAATTGAACAATACGACGACCACCAGCGTGCACGACCAGACGGATCAGGGTGGATTGTGCCAGCTGCTGTAATCAGGTGTGATTGGGATGTTTTGATGCGAGGCTCTTGCTCGCGTGGATGAATAAGCATCCCACGAGGAAGAGGGAGAGTTCCGACGCCTGCGCACAAACCTATTTTGCGTTGACCTAATGTTGAATCGCGCAGAGTCTCAAAACTAACACAAAGATTTTGCGATACCACGCGATTTCACGTCATTGACGCGCTCACACGAAGAATTCGGTGACAAGATCCCGGTCGGCCACGGCCGATTTCAATAAAAGCGAATGGAAACTCATTTGAGTCCGTTTGGAAAATTAACACGTGGCTGTCACAGATCTCTCTTACGTGGTCACTTCACACGGAATTTCTCTCAGCATAATTATCATGGAGCCAATCGACGTAAGTGAATATCTCTGAATTCAAGATTGATGATACTAAGTCAAATTGACAGCTCCTCTGGTCCATGCGGATCAACTCACGTAGCAATTCTTCGGACTAGCTTGTTCGTAAATCGACATAGAGATGAGATTAGACGTGTATAAAGTCTCCGAAGGAAATTCATCGTGGGAAAATGAGATGGGTTCCTCATCTTTGATGAGATTATATCATATTGTTGGATTTGATCTGCGCTCACTCTATGTTCCTTGATGAATATTATGGGAATTTCGGAATAGACAAAATGCGCTACAGTCCGATCTTTCGATTTCCTGGTATATTTTCGACTATTCAATTGCTGTCACCTAAATATCGTTGCTGTGTTCGAAGTTCTATGGTTTTATACTGGACTGTCGACAAGAATCGGACTCCAGAACCCGAGTACCTATCTCCAGACTTATGTTTTGGCTGTAAAATTTGTGGAACCAATAAACTTTGTGATTCAATCGTCTCCGAGGCAGCATATCGAATCCTTAGTTAAAATCGAACATTTCGAATCAGATGTGAGCTGAAATCATGTGATCTTCAGCATAAAATGAATCGCGTATCTTTTGGCATCAATTCCTAGATTCGAGGCTGGGGTAAGAATGCAGTACGAGTAATCCAGGATGTCGCTGAATTTTAGTGAAGTTGGCAGCATATCGAAATCCTACCTAGAATTTGTCATATATTGGTGTTCACAGAGTACTCAAGAGTCAGTTCTAGCAAAAAATCGATGTCGAAGCTGTTATCATCAATTCCCAGACTCGTGATTGGGCTTAAAATCCTGTTAATCAAGCATTTATATTCACTGCAAGTTGCGACAAGATGGCATTAGAACTGCAAGCCACCTAAATAGCATCGTTTTGCTCAAATTCTTATGGTTTCATTCTGGATTTTCGACAAGGATCGGTCTCGAGAATTCCAGCACCTATATTCAGACCTGAGGATGCGCGTAAATTCCAGCTACGCGCTTCCAGAGTGCAGTCTATTCCTCCTTCTAGGCAAGCGGGAAATGGCCAAAATTTGCTCCGTTAATGAAATAGCAACCACGGACGACCTACTCGCTAGAAAAGGTTTTACCTCATATTTTCGAGGGTGCAGAACACAAATATGAAATTTTTTTCTCTCTAAAATTGGGGAAACCATGTCAAAATTGATTTTTTAGGTGAAAATGAAAAATTTGAGATTCTTAGAATTTTTATGTCCATCTCGCTTGATCTCCGAGGTGGATGAATACATCTCCTTGAAATTTTAGATGGACCATTCTGAACTCATTCAAAAGGCATTGAAACTAGTCCGGAGTCTTCGCATTTCCCGCCTCCTTGGGAAATTTTTGGAGAATTTTTCTCTGAAATCGTCATATTCATCTTCGAAAGCAAAAGTTGAGTGAGAAATTCTTAAGAATCGCATTCTCCCCTATACGATTTCCAAGTTAATGACCTGAAGAAGTTTTTCGCAATGTTTTCAGATCGTGAAATTCCACGAGAGAAAACTGTCGCGACTTCTGATACGAAGGCTCGGCCGAACGAGAGTAGCGTGAGCCTAGTGCGATGACTTTTGAGCGTGCTACTCGTATTTTAAGATATGTCTTGATGTTCACTGAGGTGTTCTCACCCGCTAAATCGATTCTGCTACGTATTTTGTTCGAAAAACGTAGCATTTGATAGTTAAAAACAATTTTTGTTGCAAAATTACAGTTTTTGGAAACTATCCCGAAAAATATTCACTTTCACGGAAAAACACGAGAGACGGTAGTTGTGGATCTTGAAAATCCCTACAGAAGACGTCCCCATAAATTTCCCGGAAAATCCAAGTCCAAGCCGAGAAAAATGTGGAAACGCTCATGCTCGCACATGATACTGGCTGATACGGGTCGGGTAATACAGCGCTATCCGCTCCGAGCCGTGCGCTTTTGAAATTCAAAACGGGCGATCGTGCGCTGTGGGTGGCCACTGCATGCACTACGCTGTAAGCAGTATTGGAGGACGCGTTATACAGTGCGGCATGCTGCGTGGCTCTTCTCATAGGTTTAACTCAGAAACCATAGATCAGGAGTGGCAACAGTACGCAAGGAAGTTGTAGAGTTCTCAAAAATGAAGAGTTTGAGAGGTCGTGATCCTAAATCCGAGCGAAATTGAGTTAGTTGAAGCGATTTCAAGATTTGGCCTAAGTTTTTTGCATGGGCTTCGCACAGTGGGGAAAAAATTGCAAGTTGGCACAATTATGCTTCCCCACTAAACAAGCGATATCGAGACTTTGCAAAGAGTCAGATTGTAGGTTGTTTCACGCAGAAGATGAATCCGTTTCCCTTGAGGGTCGCTCAGAATCCGTATGGTCGTGGCATTCATAAAAACGCGAAAATCAGCTAAAAACACAGTATTAGCCGTTTAACTTGGAGGGAAAGCAATTTAATACATTTTTCATAAGGAACAAAGTTGTTGCATTTTTCAAAACACATTTTTTGGTGCCCCCAGTTTTTCAAAAAGCCATATTCATGAAGTTTTTGTGGTTTTTGGGGCCTTTTTGGGAGAATTTTGGAATTTTGACCGTGGCAATCGAAAGAGCACAAAATTTTACGTCGAAGTATGTGATTTGAAAATTTTGAATGAATTTATGCTATGAGCTTCGCAACAGTCAAACAGAGAGGCAGTCCGAAAATTGCACAGGAGCGTTGAAAAACTCCCTGAAACTCGGAGGGAAAGCAATTTGATGCATTTTTTACGAGGAACAAAGTTGTTGCATTTTCCAGAACCCATTTTTTGGTGCCCCCAATTTTTCAGAAAACCATATTTTTGAGATTTTTGTGGTTTTTGGGGCCTTTTTGGGAGAATTTTGAAATTTCGACCGCGGCAATTGAATGAGCACAAAATTTTACGTCGAAATATGTGATTTGAAAATTTTGAATGAATTTATGCTATGAGCTTCACAAGAGTCAAACAGAGAGTAAGGAATGTTTTGAGAAATATTAAGTAATATTCCATGAAATGTTTCTGAGGGCTTTTAGGAAGAAATCTGTGCAATATGACGATGGAATATCACGAATTCGTTTCCTGGCATGTTTCTGCGAGGTTCTTTGGAGATTTCATCGGCACTTTTCATTTGAATATGGATATTCTCCTCAAATGTTCCTGTGAAGTTTGTGAAATATTCCATTGATAATCCCTGTGGGATTCATTCCTGAAATGTTTGCATGCTGTATGTCCTTGATGTGATTTGGTGGACTCGTGGAGTTATTGTATTGTGAATGCTGATCTCTTGTATAGCTCTAAGATTTGATCTTTCAAAGACTGTCAACATGAATATTTTGGATCATGATTCTGATACACGATTTCGAGGATCTGATGATATGATTCGCTAACAGATATTTCGGTTGTAAATCATGTATTGAGAGTGATGGATTGTACATAGTAGTTAACGAGGAACTTTGACTAGGGGAGAAATTGTATGTATGAATGAATTGAATGCTCTGACTTAACTTGTATCATGATAATCATACATACTTTGAGGTGGAATTCTGTGTTCTTTCGATTGCCGTGGTCAGAATTCCAAAATTCTCCCAGAAAAGGCCCCAAAAACCACAAAAACCTCAAAAAATATGGTTTTTTGAAAAACTGGGGGCTCCAAAAAATCTGTTATAAAAAATGCATCAAATTGCTTTCCCTCCGAGTTTCAAGGAGTTTTTCAACGCTCCTGTGCAATTTTTGGAGTACCTCTCTGTTTTACTGTTGTGGAGATCATAGCATAAATCCATTCAAAATTTTCAAACTACATATTTCGACGTAAAATTTTGTACTCTTTCGATTGCCGCGGTCGAAATTCTAAAACTCTCCTTCAAAAGGCCCCAAAAACCCCAAAAACCTCAAAAATATGGATTTTTGAGAAAATTGGGGGCACCAAAAAATGGGTTTTGAGAAATGCAACAACTTTGTTCCTCATAAAAAATGCATCAAATTGCTTTCCCTCCGAGTTTCAGGGAGTTTTTCAACGCTCCTGTGCAATTTTCGGACTACCTCACTGTTTGACTGTTGTGAAGCTCATAGCATAAATTCATTCAAAATTTCCAAACCACATATTTCGACGTAAAATTCTGTGCTCTTCCAATTGCCGTGGTTGAAATTCCGAAATTCCCCCAAGAAAGGCCCCAAAAACCACAAAAACCTCAAAAAATATGGTTTTTTGAAAAACTGGGGAAACTAAAAAATGTGTTCTAAAAAATGCAACAACTTTGTTTCCCATTAAAAATGCATGAAATTGCTCTGCCTCCAAGTTAAACCGCTGATACTGTGTTTTTAGCTGATTTTCGCGTTTTTATGAATGCCACGACCATACGAGTTCTGAGCGACCCTCAGGGGTAACGGGTTCATCTTCTGCATGAAAAAACCTATAATTTGACTCTTTGCAAAGTCTCGATATCGCCTGGCTAGTGGGGAAGCATAATTGTGCTAACTTGCAATTTTTTCCCCACTGTGCGTCGTGGCCGCCACTCAAACCACCGGCTCAATCCGATACTCTTGAATTCTGTAAGTCTTTCAATATCATTTTGATTGATGTCTACAATAGCTCAAGGGGATGTCGGAGTCTCACTGCATTAACGAAAAAACACTTTACGCAATGGTTTCTACATCAATTAAGACGATGGTGGTCGCAAATGATTCGGAATTTCTTCAAGAATCGGCCTCTGGTACAACCTATGGAAATAAAAGTCTCCCTCGCTCTTGGAGTGAACCAGGAAATGCGCGATATTGCGAGTATGATTCTCAGAGATCGCGACCTTGCACCTTAGATCGATTCTTATGACAGATGGAGACGATCATTCTCATCATTCGCACCAGAGACCGATTTCTGGAGTAATTCCGAATCTTTTGCGACCACCCCCATCTCAATCGGTGTAAAAATAATTGCATAAAGTGTTTCCTCGTTCCGCGCGAGACTCCGACATCCCCTTAAATTCTTCGTAATCAAATACCCAACAACTTCCTCGCTTACTCTTGGTGGGTTTGGGCCACGGTTTCCTCACAAGCAGACGAAAACCACGTCCGCGCCTGATGCTGCATATGCTATGGTCCCCCAATACTCTTGCGTCGAGACGCTACTGGGAAGTTCGGAAGACGCCGCTGAGCAGCACTACGCTGAACCTCGTAGCGAATTGGATTCGTAGGCACCGTAACGAATCTCATTTTATGGCTGAGTAATCGGAATCATTTTGAGGATACACAAATCCACTTGAGAATGCTCACGTTTTAATCGTGAAAACCCCTGACCATTTTGAACTTGATCAAGAGAATGAGTAATGCTTGTTGCTATTCTCTACGCTATATAAGGACATTGCTACGGTTAGTTCATGGAGATCGGAAATCAGATATTCAAGTGTCACGGTATGTGAAAGCGATCACCTTGTACGCCATCGTTTACTTTCCGAGATGTTCTGGTTAGTTTTGTCATTGATTGTCAAAATGGTCGCAGCCGATCTATGATAAGCGCTGCATAAGCCGCCCGGTAGCCCGCGTCATATATGTGCAAGAGCGTTTCCACGTTTTTCTCGGCTTGGACTTAGATTTTCCGGGGAACTCGAGAGGATTATTTTGTAGGGAATTTCGAGATCTACAAATTTGTTCCCTTGCTTCTTCCATGAAAGTTGATATTTTTCGAGATAATTGACGAAAAATGTAATTTTGCAGAAAAAATTCTTATCAACAATCAAACGCTACGTTTTTTGGGCAGAATACCTAGCGGAATCAATTCAGCGAGCTAAAGAACTTTCGTAAACATCATATCGTCATATATCTTAAAATACGATCAGCACGCTCCAAAGTCATCACACTAGGCCTACGCTAGTCTCATTCGGCGGAGCTTTCGTACCAAAAGTCGTGACAGTTTCCCCCGTTGCATTTCCCGATCTGAAAACTATGCGAAAAACTTTTCCAGGTCATCAATTTCGAAAGCGTATAGAAGAGAATGCGATTTTTGGAAAATTCTCACTCGACTTTTGCTTTTGAAGATGAATATAACGATTCCAGAGAAAAATTTCCCAAAAATTTTCCAAGGAGGTGAGAAATGCTTTGGAGACTCCGGACAAGTTTTAATACCTTTCAGATGAGTTAAGAATGGGACATCCGAAATTTCAAGGAGATATATTCATCCACCTCGGAGATCAAGCGAGATGAACACGAAAACTCCAAGAATCTCAAATTTCTCATTTTCACCTAAAAAGTCGATTTTGACATGGTTCTCCCAATTTTAGAGAGAAATAAAATTCATATTCGTATTCAGCACCCTCGAAAAAATGAAGGAAGACCTTTTTTAGCGAGTAGGTCGTCCGTTGTCACTCAACTGTGATTTTGGTCCATTTTCCGCTTGCCTATTCTGCATTGACCTCCTCCCACACCCAGTCCATCACATTTAAGGCAAAAACAGATAGGCACACCTTAGAGCTGAGACAGTTACAAAGATAACCCCATTTGTTACATCTCAATGGCTCATGAATTCGAGTGAAACGATTTTATGCCTCGCACACGCATAAGCAGCTCCTACTCGAAGGATGAGCAGACACGTGAGGTGGCAGATATGTGAAGCTCAGGTCACCTAAGAAGCAGACCTTTGCCCACAATGGGAGTTGTAGGACCTCTGTACACGACCGTGGTCTCATCTCTTAGTAATATTGCGTCCCATTCACGTCACTTTCATCTCAACTCGTCTTTATCCTAAAGACACCTTGTTCCAGATCATAATACATTGATCCTCATGAGTGGTCAAATCGAGAGTTGTGCTCCCTCTTGAACCTATCTGACTTCTGTATGGACTGATAGATGTCAATTCCCCCTCAGTTGAAACTGAATTATGCTGGAGGCGAGTTCAAATCACTACAATTTGCTCTGACTATCCTCTTGAGATCCTCAATGGACAATCTTGCATCGCTGGGAAATTTTCATCGAGGAATACTCCCATTCAGTTTTCATAGAGGAGAAATATTTGTTTCGACTGCCCCAGGGGTGATAACTCTATCCAGTTTGTATTGAAATAGACCGTGTTCACGTCCATCGTCTCACAGGTATATGTGGGTGCACGGGCAATGCCGACGACCCCAACTCTAGCTCGAAGCATTAGAATTGTCATTGACTCATAACAGTATCAGATCACGTTACACGTTCCAATTACGAATGAGCATCCTCTGCATGACCGATACGCCATACATTTCGATTCCGAAGAAACTGAAGCATCCATGAAGTACTCGTGAATCCTGTGATTGTCGATGGAATCCCCCAGAAGAGTTCCTATAAAGTGAGGGACGAATACAGAAGCATATCCATTTCAGGGCCTGAAAGGAGAAACAGGAGAGCGAGGTGAACCTGTGAGTACCCTATAAGCCTCTCGAATCGTGATTCTCCATCAGAATTAATCTCATCGACAACTATCAAGCAATAGATTGCCATACCTTACGATGTATCATCATTTCTCAAATTTTGACCATCTGAGCCGGAACAAACAGACTCACTCTTTCGAATGACCGTGCCAGGAACTGAGAAGTCATGGTAATTCGTTGGACATCCTGCGTGAGAAAGGTCCTCAATTCCTTTTATCGGTCGAGTATGGAATCGATTCGGGTTGTAAGCACGATAGTATTCAAAAAGCGCGTCCCATTCAGATATGTGGTCCAGTTTTTAGCGTCAGGATTTTGTACACTCCACTCTCTTTTTTTTTTTTTTTTTTTCAAGGTGGTTTTAGGGCGAATACGCTGCGACGTACGAAGGAGAGGCACCGGTCAGCCAAACACGGCTGGCCAGCACCTCTCCAACAGTCCCGGGCTGGAATCCGCATCGATACGGCCATCCAGACTGGGTAAACCCTCTCTTCCTTCTCCGTTGGCGCCGGCCATTGGACAAGAAAGAGATCCACCAACTTACCAATCCGGCCCCGGCACCGCGTGAGCATTACTTCAGGGCCGGTGGCGTCTCGCGCTCAGGATCGAGCGTCTCTCTTCTCACGACTCGCAGGTGTTGTTTTTCCTTCTTCGATCTTCTTCCATGTCTTCATTCTTCTTTCTTCTTTCTTCAATCTTCGATCTTCCCTCTTCTCTCTTCTTTCTTCCCTCTCCAGTGCATCATGTTCCTCCTGGAACCATTTTTAGACCTCTTCTGTTTGAATTTGCAGACTCACTGTAATTCGCCTGCTTCGAGGCGCCTCACTTCTCTCTCTTCCTCCTTTTTTTTTTTTTTTTTTTTTTTTTTTCCACTAATTAGAGGTTCATTCATATGATTATACTTCTGCTGGTTGCAGAAAGTTGTCCGTTATTAAGGGGTGTCCGTTGATCGAAGGTATCCGTTGAGGGAGATCCCACTGTATACCAGGATATCTCCAAAGTTGAGGAGAATTCGGTTCAAGCGTTAATGAATACCTGTGTGAAATTTCGGAATGATTGACCGTTTTGTTTCGGAGTGGTAGCTATAAAAAATTCGTCATTTTTAACATTGCGTTCATACGGGAGTCGACGATCCCATGTGAGCGCAATGTTAAAAGTGATGAATTTCGATGACTACCACTCTGAAACAAAACGGTCAATCGTTTTGAAATTTTGCACAGGTGTTCATTAACACTTGAAATAAATTCTCATTAACTTGAGTGACATTCTGGTATATTTTGCATTTTAGTGTACAACTACCTTAAGGTGGTTAGAGGGCAAAATCTTCCTCAAGATCCTTCGGATCCGTCCCCAGATACCGGACTGGTTCAGCTTACGCGGACTACGCATAGCCCACGCAGGCCATACCAGGCGGGACACGGGTTTGGGTGGGGCCCACCGAGAAGGAGGCCCGTCCGTGTAATATCCCTCTCCCTTTGATGTCCGATACCTAGGGCATCGGGCAATCAAGAAGGAGATCCACCTGCATCTACCATCTCAGCCCGGAACCGCGTGAGCATTACTTCAGGATGAGCGGCATGTCTCGCGCTCGATTGCGAGCGTTCCTCTCCTCCAGCTTCTCTCTTCGGCCACTTGTCGGCATCTTCTATCTTCATTCTTCATTGTTCCCTCTCTTTCTTCTTTCTTCCCTCTCTTTCTTCTTTCTTCCCTCTTCTTTCTTCTTTCTCCCCTCTTCAGGACATCAAATTCCTCCTGGAATCTTTTGAGCCTCTTCTGTTTTCATTGGCAGACTCACTGTAATTCGCCGGCATCGAGGCGCCTCACTTCCCTCTCTTTCTCCTCCTTACGGGTCATCACCAGCCTGATGTATCCGGTGACTCTATCCCATGTCTCCTGGTTGGGGAGCAAGTACGGGACGAGATTCTCAGGTGTTAGTTGAGCACCCAGCCATCTATCCAGCTCGGCGCGCTCTCTCCGGGTGTCGCTGCACTTGAACAGGGCATGTTCGGCGTCATCCCAGTCGTCCCCGCATGACTGACATGCTGGGGTCGTCCTCTTCTTGAACCTGGTTAGATAGGAGCCGAAGCAACCATGATCGCTCAGTGCCTGAGTCGTCCAGTAGTCCATCTCTCCGTGGGAACGTTCCGCCCACTTGGCTATGTCACGGATCGACCGGTGGGTCCATCTGCCATTCGCGAATGGCGAGTCCCACTCAGTTTGCCACTGTTCGAGGGTAGTTTCCTTCTCGTTGTCGCGGATGATCTCCTTCATGGTCGGAGTGAGTACTCGTTCGGCTCCGATCACTTTCTGGCGGTCCCAGATCTTCACTCGCTCCGCGACGAGCGAGTGGATGGGCAGAGTACTCGCCAATACGTGAGCCGCATCTCCTGACATGGTGCGGTAGGCACGGATACTCCTCAGGGCCGCTCTTCGATGGACAGGCCCCATTCTCTTCTCGATGATGGCCTTCTCTACTCTCTTTCCCCATACGGGTGCACCGTACAGCATGATGGAGGTGGTGACGGTGTTGAGAAGTGAGCGCCTCTTTTCCTTGGGTCCTCCGATATTCGACATGAGCCGCTGGAGCGCCGCACCGACCCTGCTCGCCTTCTGGGCGGCTTTCAGGATGTGCTTTTTGAACGACCACTTGTCGTCGAGCCATACACCGAGGTATTTCGGCTCTATTTTCCGTGGAATCTCTTGCCCGTTGATATAAAACCGGGGTAAGTCGAACTTCCTACGCCTTGTGACCACGATTGCTTCGCACTTCTTGACAGCGAGCTTCAGAAGCCTGCTAATCATCTACTCGTAGACTCGGGCCAGCGCTTCGTTCGCGCGTCTACCCAAGAGTTCCTCGTTGTCAGCCCATACTATGAGTCCCGCATCGTCCGCAAAAGCCACTATTATCACTCCTTCTGGCAGTTCGATAGACAGTAAGCTGTCGTACTGGGTGTTCCAGTTGAACAGCCCGGAAACCGATCCCTGTCCGATTCCGGCGAACAGTACCCGAATCTCTTGTCCCTCGTCGGTGTCGTACACGAGGGTCCTGTTCCGCAGGTAGTCACTCGTGACGGCTAGTAGATAGGGGGCACTTTACCTGCTTGAGATTGATAAACTCGCTCCCAGCTCGCGCAGTTGAATGCGTTCTTTATGTCCAACGCAATGATGGCACAGAATCTTCCTCTTCCTTGGTATGGGTTCCCTACCGATGCTCGAACCCGTTCTTGGACCGCCTCGATCGCGTGAACAATGCTCCGTCCCTCCCGGCACCCGAACTGCATTGGTGATAGCCCACCGCCTTCTTCGTAGGCTTTCTCCACCCTGTTGAGCACCATCCTCTCGTACATTTTCCCGATATTGTCGAGCATGCTGAGAGGGCGTTGACCTCCTTGACCCTTAGGTATCAGGACCAGCTTCTGGCGTTTTCACTTGTCCGGGAACATTCCCGCGCTCAGACAGATGTTGAAGAGGTCGAGGAGTAAATCTGGCTTGTATTTGAAGACCAGTTTCAGAGCCTCGTTTGGAATGCCGTCCAGGCCAGGGGCCTTGCCGTTTGGCAGCCTCTTTGCCGCTATGAGTAGCTCTTGCATAGTGAAGAGCGGGATGGGGTCTTCGCTCTCCGTAGGGAATGTAACTCTGGGTTCTCCTGCTGGGAAGAGGTCTTCCACGATGTTGCGCAATGTTGCTGCATCAGTCGGTGCTGGGTTGCCCCTCCGGGGTCGGACCTTTGACATGACCACGCGATATGGCGTGCCCCAGGGGTCTTCGTTAACCATGTCGCACAGTTCACCCCAGCACTTCTCTTTGCTCCTCCGGATGGCTAGAACGAGATCCTTCTTTGCTTCTTTGTACGCTCTGTCATCTTCCGCCAGCGATGGTCGTTGCAGCTTCCTTGATCGCCATGCGGTCCTCCTTTTCTTGTTGCTCGTTCTTCGTAGAGCCTTGATCTCATCGGTGATCCAGTACTCTGGTTTCCCCCAGAAACATGGTGTTGTCCTGCGAGGCATCGACGCGTCGCAAGCTCTCGTGATGGCGGATGTTACCATCGCCACAGCCTCGTCCGAGGCGGAGTTCATCGGGAGATCTTCGACTGTTACTATCGATTCCCGGAATTTTCCCTCGTCCAGCTTCCGTACCTGCCACCCCGTTGGTCGCGGTCTGCGTGACGTCTGTCTTTGTCCGTCAGTCCTAAGCCAAAACCGAATGTGTCGATGGTGACTCAGAGTTTCCGTGTCCAGCACTTCCCACGATGTCATACGTCCCATGAGCGACGAGCTCATGAACGTCAGGTCGAGGACCGAAGACGAACCTCCCTCTCTGGACCGAGTGTCGTGTCGGTAGTAGGTGATAACCCCCGTCTCGTTCGCGAGCACTAATCCCAATGCCTCCATGGCATCAGCGAGTATTACCCCCCGTCTATCACGCGGCCCCCCGCTCCAAGTCGGTTCCTTGGAGTTGAAAACCCCCGCGATTATAACTGCCCCCCCCCCCCCATTGCCTCACATCCTCTTCTAGGTCGTGGAGCTCGTCTTCAAATTCGTGCGTCTTGAGCGACGACGAATAGTAGCAGCTGTATACAGCTGTGCCCCCTATGGTCTTTCGAGCATAACCGCGGCCACTAACAGCTGGTCCAGTCTCGCGGATCGCGGGATTCGTGATCTGAAATACAGCGGTCCCCCAGTGATCGAATGTGGAACGGGAAAGTTCGCGCTTCCGAGGCGGTTCGGAGATGATCAGAACATCGATACCCCCTTCTTTGGTGGCAGTATGTAGGAGGTCACAAGCGTCCCCGCTTCTCCTGAGGTTGGCTTGGATGAAGTTAGCCATTTCTCCCCCCCCCCTGCGTCTATATTTCGCCCTCGCGTTTTGGTAGGCTGTGCAGTTGCTGGAGCCCGACCTGTGGTCAGATCTGGTCCCGATAGCCACGCAGCTGAGGCATTTTGGTTTCTCTTTACAGGTAGCGGCGAGGTGTCCTGGTTCACCGCACTGGAAGCAGAGTTTCGGTTGACGTTCCTCTGCCTTCTCTTTTCTGCAGCCTGAGGCCTTGTGGCCATACTCTAGGCAGTTATAGCAACGTGGGATGCCACCCTTCCCGCGGATTCTCACTCTGCTCCATCCGACCTTGGGTTCTTTCCAGTCCAGGAGGCGGTGAGCGAGCATCGCTGGGATGGACACAACCGCTGTTTGGGTGCCCCGGGAACCGCTTCGCAGGCTCTTGACTATTACGGCTCCATCCTCGTTTTCTGGTAGGGCCTTCGCGAGGTCCTGCTGCACTTTAGTTTTGTCGACATCGTAGTCGACTCCGAGAACCTCGAGGGTCATGCTATTTGCGAGGCAGTGGACAGCCCCTTCTTGCCCGACGACTGGTGTCAGAGCCGCTTTGATGGCTGCGGCGTCGGCGCCCTTCCTCAGTTCAATGAGGATTTGTCCTTCCTGTGTCTTGCGGATGCCCGTGACTTTAGAGCCCACTTCTTCATTAAGGTCATCCGTCTTTATCTTGCGCAGCATATCTGCGTAGCTTAACCCACCTTGGTTTCTCCTACACTCCACTCTCTCTCTCTCTCTCTCTCTCTCTCTCTCTCTCTCTCTCTCTCTCTCTCTCTCTCTCTCTCAGCGCGAACCAGCTAGGGCAGCTGGAAATCAGCTAACGTGAACCGACTTTCACTGATTGAATCAGCTATGACAGAGAGTGATATGCATTGATATACACCGTTCGGGGACGTTTATCTTTGTGCTCTGTACGTCTCGTGATGAATTTTCCGGCTCTGGTATACATAATAGTTTGTTTGGTGCAGTCCGATTGATTTGATTATCTAAGTCCCAAATCCCGAATGATGTCTCTGAAGCGGGCCACTTGATATTGAAGTGGGCTACTTGTTGTTAAAGCGAGCCACCTGTTGTTTAAGCGGGCCGAGTCAAGCGGGTATCTTTTACTATAGCCTCATTACAAAAAGACACAACGACCACAGCCTCACCTCTCAAGAAATAAAGATCACTTGATCTCCTTTTTCTCATGTTGTCGTCATATTAGGCTCCTTCTCATTATATCTCCTTCGATCCGATACTGATCACGATACTGTTTACGGAACAACACGAACATCGTTCAGCTGAAAAATCAGCTATATCAGCTATTGTAATGTAGCTGAATTTTAGCTATATCAGCTGATTTTCAGCTACAATCACTGATTCATAGCTGATTGTGATCAGCTACATAGAACCTCTCGTGATATAGATTGAGTGAATATCAAACAAAAACGCCTTGTTTCGTCATGGTTTGCTCTGGGATCGTCCTTAATTTGTTCATGTCGATATTAGAACCCGGATTTATGGAGTTTCCTCATCAAAATTTTTGATTTAAGCGTGATTATAGTGTTTGCTGATTCGATCAGCAGTTTGACGACCCATGGGAGTGATAGCTGATATTCCAGCTATATATTAGCTAATTGATGCTGGGAGAGCTCATTTCGTATTTCTTATCGTATGAAGATATTCAACTTTGGTCAAAAACAGCCGAATTACAAGACGAGGATGTCACCCAGAACTGTGCACGGATTGTACTGCAGCACGCCGAGGTTTGTAGAATGCCATCAGAATCGAATTTGAAACTGTTAGGATTCAGAAATGCGAAATGCGAGTCTGAACTGTTTAGCATAGGAGAATACATAGGAGGATCCCAACAGTCAAGGACCGCCAAAGCTTGCGACAGTAATAGCTCTGGAGCATCTCGGCATCTTTCGACCTACTCGACCTTGTTTTGAAGCTCACTTCAGGAGCTGCCAGTTGAGAGAGGTGAGTAAGCGCCCATTTAGAAGCTTTCTATCAAGAAACAGTTAGGTGTGGACTTCCTTGTCTGGTCAATTAAGTGTAGCTTGATTGTCCAATCAATTCCTAACGTACAAGACCCTAATTTGTAGTTTCTGAAGACTCATTCCATGTTATATCAGGCAGTAAATAACGCTCGAGTCTCAAGTCTCTTACGAAAAGGAATATATGTTCCTGACGACGAATTTATGAAACACGTATATTTGCGATTCACCCTATCATACTCTGAATCGAAGTTATCGAATTTTTCTCATTTGAGCCGCACAATGGGCATTCCGTAAAATTAGGACCCTCTGATCGATATCGATGGAATTGTCCGTATGTAATGGCCTTTGTAGAGATGAGACTCGTCCAGGGGGTCCGAGTACGTTATATTGCAGCAGAGAATCTTAGCACAGAAACACAAACAGTGAGCAGGATCCACAAATAATGATTCTCGACGGAATCAGGAAAAGTTGAATAGCTCAAAATAATCATCCTCAATTTTGATAGTAAATTTTTTGTAAACTCGTTGGAACATGAGAAACAAAATATACTTGGTCCGGTTTGCGCGACATGGCGCAGAGTGGCGCTAGAGATTATTATCTGGATCTTATCGCTGAAACTTGTTTTGTGAGATTGTGGATGTAATACTATGATGCGTCGATGCTAAAAAATAGAAGTTTGACTCACCTACGATATCAGATTTGCGTTATAATACAACTGAAGTAGGACTCGTGTGACGATAGCTCGATGCATACCGCGAGTAATGCTTCTCGCAATCACATTTTGCCGAACTTTGCACTTCCCACGATGCAACACGCGACGAGCCAACCCTGCCTAAAAGAACCAAGTCGTCTCGTACAACTCGGCTCGATCTAGTTTCCTCGAAATTTGTGTCCAGATCGCAACGGACAAAGCCAGTTATATGGACAAAAGGTTTATTAATAAGGATGGACCAAAAAAAAAAACAAAAAAAAACACCGGGGTGAGAAGGCCCGGCCGAGACCCGGGCGCAAACTCATGAACGATTGAATCGCTCGATCCGAAGTCCGACACCTTGCTTCGGGGCCAGCGAGGAAGGTTAGAATTTGGGCCGTAACAAGCGTACTTGGAGTGTGAGTCGCTATAGCTATACTTGAAGTGTACCGGTTCGCTATGGCTATAATGTATGATTATATATAATGTATAGTAAGCGTTTCGTCGTTGCTCATATATATATAATACTAGGGGGGGGGGGCAAGCCCCCCTGCTCGCTCCGCTCGCCAACCCCCGCTACTCGTGATTATTGATTTAAAGGAGTGAAGAATCAATAATCCATCCATAGCAACTTAAGAAGTAATGAAAGTCTAGTCAGTTTCATTGATGGTCCTGGAGATTGTGGAAAAACTTCCTTGTAAAGGTCTCTCATTTAATATTTTTCATCCCAAAAGAAGAAGATTCTGTCAATGGCGTGGACGAGTATTGAGTCGATTTTTTTCACCACAAGGTATGACAAGTCATAGATACTTCAGAATACCCCTGGATCTAGAAAGTATTGAGAGTATTTTTCTGAAATCTGATGCCGATGAGAAGAAATTGAGGGAAGCAGGTGTTATCATCTCGGGTGAAGCATCAATGATTTCCAAAGAAGCGTTGGAGGAGGTGGATAGAACACTCCGTGACGCTTTTTACAATGACTCACCCTTTGGTCGAATATTGGTGATTTCAGGCGGGGATTTCAGACAAATCCTGCCAGTTTTGACCAATGGGAATAGACATTCTATTGTCCAGGAAACTATCACATCGTCAGCCTTATGGCAATTGTTTGATGTAATGAAGCTGACTAAAAATTTGAGATCTAAGGACCTGATTTTTCCAACATCCTTCTGGTAGAGGTGAGGGTAGAATTGATGAAGTGAAAGTGAGCCCTGAGCGGAAAAGTAATGATGTACGTAGAACCCATATCCAAAGACATCAATGAAGATATTGCTACGAATAGAGTTGTTCTGTCATCTCATGAAGAAAATATCATAAAATTGAATAAGAAATTCTTGGAAATGTTCGATGGTCCGACTTCATCTTACTAAGCGTTGATCATGCGACTCACAAAGGTGTAGATCGAACCGAGGAGCACACTCATCTGAAATATCCAACCGAGTTTCTGATTAGAATTAGAGACGGTTTAACTCCACATGGACTTGATTTGAACGTAAATGCTATTGTGATGTTGATTTGGAATCTGATGACTCGGAATCTGAGAGTGGCGAAGAGCTTATGTAATGGGGTTCGATTAAAGATTAGGTAATTGTACACGCATGATATTGAAGCGGGAGTGAGAAGTGGGGAGAATATGGGGACAATAGTTTTCGTGCCCAAGCTAACACTAACCGAGGGTGAGTCTTCCCTGCCGTTTGTAGTTCACAGGAAACAGCTCCCTGTGGTCTCGGTATTGGCAATGACAATTAATAAGTCTCCACGTGAAAGTTTAGATAAGGTTGATATTTATATAAAACGGCCGATTCTCTCCAATGGACAGCTTTACGTTGCTCTTCCTCAGTAAGGAGATCAGAAGAATTCGTTTATTGAAAATAAATTCGATGGTTTAGATGAGATCGGAAAAGGTTGTTTGGGACGGGGTATCTGATGTTTGATATTTTCGTCATATATGATTGGAAATTCAAGTATATTGTTCTCAAATTCCGTTAAGATGGAGTGAAATCTGGAGTTGGGGACAACGATACAAGTATATGAACTGAGGGAGCAGGTAATCTTGTGGTGTTTGAACGAACAGTTCGAGAGAGAAGGTTGGAGAAGAATACGGCAAGTGCTCAAAATAATCAGATCGATCTACAGGAATTGAGTGTTTGGATGAAATAATAGCATTGCATGAAACAGAGAGTATTTATTTTGAGAGTTCACAGCGAATGTGAAAAATTCCTGGACTCAATTATTCGAAGGATAGAGTCCAAATTGGAGATGAAACAACGTGAGTGATTCAGTTAATTGATATGTATATCTATGATTAGAGATGTTAATGACATTGATATTACAGAACTATAGTTGCGTATGTTGACAAAGTATTTCGCGAATCTGAGATCCAGAAAAAGGGCGATGGGAGTGAATTAGTGAGGTACGTACAGAATGGTTAACTTTGAACGGAATTGAGAATAATATTAGCAAATTAATCATCATATCAAATTGAGTATACGTGTATAAGTGATGATGTATGGAGAACCATATTCAAAGACACGACTGGAGATATTTCTATGAATGGAGTTGTTCTGTCATCTCATAACGATAATATCATCGAATTGAACAAGAGAATCGCGAATATGGCGTTAGAATATACAACAAAATGAAATTTAAAGATATACCTTCGAAAAAAGGAACAATAAGTGAGTTGAATTGGTGATGTTTCGACTATATGACACGATTTTCACACAAATCTTGTCGATTCTCCAGAGATAGAGGTTTATCTGAAGGATCAATGCGTTCGAAGGAATGGAAAGAATAAAAGTAGAATACTGGGTGTACACAAATATACGTCACAAACTTGATGTTATTGTTGTGAAAGATGGAAACGGTCAAATTGAATCGTACGATCATGGAGTGGAGTTAGAAGTTTGCGGTGACTTACAAGAGAAGAGTTAATTTCCTGATCAATCAGATAAGAGTGGAAAGAATCGTTTCGAAATTGATTTCATTGAGTGGTCTTTACAGGTTCAACGTACATGTGACAGTGGAGGCTGTAGATGAATTGAAATTGTTAGTTGGTGAAAAGATGGGAATTGAGAACTCGATTCTGGAAAATGAAGTTCATGTTGTGGAAGAGTGTTCCGTCACACAAAGATTTTGGTTATTGATTCTTGATTCTCGGATATACTGTAAAATTTTTCTAATTCACATTTTTTTGGAAGAAATATACATCTTCTTTGTAACCCAAGCTCACTTTAAATGTTGTAATAATTGAATAATGAGACGGAAAATAATGATGATGAGAACGAGATCATTTCTAGAAGGCTGCAGAGGGAAATTGAGAAGACTAAGGGACCTGCAGGGGCTCTGAAAAATTGACGGGCCCTCAGGGGCCCTCACAGGCCCTCAGGGGATCTCAGGGGAATCTCTCAGCCCCTAAGGTAAATATGGAACGTAATTTAGGTTATTTGGTCAGAGGCACTCGGGGCCCTCAGGGGCCCTCGGGGGCCCTCAAGGGACCTCGAAGGACCTCAGAGGCCCTCAGGGGCCCTCCTGGGCATTCAAGGCAGTCAAGGGAATTCAGGGGAGTTCAAGGGAATTCAGAGGAATTCAGGGGAATTCAGTGGAATCTCATTCTTACTACTATATATTAGGGGGAGATATGAGCAATATATATATATATATGCATTGATTCGCGGGAATCCCGTATATAGCTGTTGCGAATATGTAAGTCCCGGAATTTTTTTCATAAGTCATAAATGAGGAAATCTACCGAACCTTTGATTTTTAGTGTACCATACAGTATTTGAATGAGACCGGGACTTTCACGCCCTGGCAAAATGTTTTTCAGATGGTTCCTATAGTTTCCAGGATGGTACTCTATCGATTTTTTAAAACACGTGCGCAGTGCTCTTCATACAAATCGAAGAATCGTCAAATTTCGTACTTCTTCAATGTAACTGGCGCGTCTCTCGAAACTCTTCAGGCTCAGGAGAAAATAACATTGTCCCAAAAAATCTGAAAAAATTCCATCTGACTCTTTAAACCTAATATAATCATGAAAGATTTGTTCTAATAGCGACTCACGTCCGTGGTCAGCACAGGGCTTCCATAAAATACGCTGCTGAAATAGATTAGCAGAATGCTTTCTCAAATCAAATTCATGAAATCAACAAATCATCTATCGATTATCTGGAATTCACAATATTATCATTTTTCATTATATAATGAAAATATATTCATGCATTTTTTATTCGAATTTTATTATGCAATCCATTCACATATACTTCTCTATTGCATCCTCAAATAATGTCAAATATGGATATATTAATTCTCCTAAAATTATACCCGAAAAAATTTTTCGGAAAAAGATTCGTGGAAAAACGGAATAATATGGCTTCATAGTTAACACGAAAACTCAAAAATGCTTTGATAGATTATTCTTCAAGTCTGTGGGTAGATTACAAAGACTCTCACGCTAAGGCCAGTGGCTTTTGAGCATCATGCGATATTTTTGACTTATAAACTTTTTTATGACAAATTTTGAATTTTTTCTGAGAAAGCATATTTTGAAAATGATTCGAGATTCCTAGAACAATTCCCAGAGATGTAATTCTGATATTTTTTGAAGTGCTAAATCGATTGGTTCATACGGAAACTTGTTAAAATGTCATGATCATGGTCTTAGTGATCAGTGTAAAAAGGAGTACAGGGAAGCTAGGATAAAATGGGAAGAAATCAAAATTGTGTATTGACCATTCGATTCAGCACCTCAAAGAACCTCTATATTGAACCACTCATTATTTTCAAGGGAGCAGGGAATTTTATCAATAGTTTTTAAGATATGGAAGAATGACAATTTTTCAGAAAAAATTTTATAACTCAGGGGGTATTGGTTAGGGGGTACCAGAATTGTATCGTTCCCATGTGCAGATGACACCAAATATGTGTGAAAAATTTGAAGAGGATTGGTGGAAATGGTGAGGAGTTTTGCTGCGACATAGGAAACAAAATACATATCCGCATACACACAGACACGGTCAGAGGGTTCGAAATATGGGGTGATAGTAGTTTTCCAAGGCATTATCAAGGAAAATTGTTACCTACAGTCGATAGATGCAGGGTAAACAAAGAGGACAATACAATTTTCATGTATCCAAGAGCTTTATTCGAGGAGAAGGAATTCATTAAAAGAGGAAAAAAGTGCGAGGAAAAATCCACTACCATCAAATGAAAGCTTTCTCTTTTGAGAAAGCAAAATGTAACTCACTTTGCTGAAAATGTTCACCTCCTTCACTTTTTCGTATGTAAGAAAAATAACATTCAAGTGAGGATGGATCGGGTTGTGGAAAAGTGAAGAGTAAGGACGGACGATCAAAATGCTTTTTTGTTTGGCAGCGACACATTATTCTGGTCGAAGATCTGTGACGTTGAACTTGAAAAATTTGTCGCGCCGACCGCTTCAAAAAAAGACATCAACCTTTGTTACTCGAATGATGAGCAGATGTCGCTCCCGAATCCTATTGCCCATTCTACTTTGACGTATGATGAATTACCCTGCATGCTTCAATGAGGTCGCTATAACGATTGCTAATTGAGGAAGAAGCTCGGGAAACTTGTTCAGCCCCTGAAAACTGATTTTTTCGGTCGGAAATGATGCACATAACAGGTCGAATATACAGCTATCGACTTTGTATGAAGTTCTCACATCATCTTCACACTGGAAACTTATCATGATTCAAGAAGGAAAGCTCTGGAAAAGCAAAAATTGCATATACCTCCAACAACTCTGTGGACATAGGAAAAGTGAAACTTGATGAATATAACGGAAAGAGGCTCGATTCTGGGAACGGAATTCGATTAAACGGGTAGAACAACATCTTTTTCAACCATTATGTTGCACTATTTACAATCCATCCATGTGAAAAGCCACTAAAAGTGACGAAAACGTAATAGACCAATTCCACTTCATTGTTCCCAGAGGATTAACATCTTTCAAAAATGGTGGGCACAACTTCTTTTCCACATTTTAGAGGTACCAAATCATGGAATTGGTTCTAAGAGCGACAAGCAGGGAAATTTTTTTTTCTCGGATAGCCCATATAAAAATGAATATATATATATATATATATTCATTTATTTATATATGTACATATATGGTAACCTCCATGGCTGTATCTCGCGAAAAGAGGCCCATTGGACTAAACCCTTCGAAATGTATCTGTTACATTCAAAGCGTTGAATTTAGTGATTTCATGAAATCACTAGGTATTTGATGAAATAGCGAACCGCTTTAGTGAAGTGTCGAATGGCTCGATTTTGCAATTCTCTAACTAGTTATTTCATGTGTGACGTGGGGAGTTTCGAGCATGAGACTCTCACCTCCCCGCGGCACGCCGACGATGCACCAGCCGTTGCAAGTGCATCGTCAGCTTTCCTGACGGAAACTCGCGCGTTTCCCCCCAAAGCGCAAAGGCGCGTCGCGACCCATCGTCGTAGACGACGGGCCTCACCACGTCAAACCGCTCAGACCAATCTAACAATCCGGACACTCTCTCTCACTTCAATACTTCCATTAAAGTCACTATTCACTTGGTATAGCTCGTGTTCATTCTGAAAGCGCCTACTCACGTCACATCTCTTTTAGTGGGGTCGTTTTCCACGAGGTTTTTTCTGGAAAAAGTTGGAAAAGTTATTTTTGGAAAATTTCCCGCGGTTCTGCCTGTTGTAACGAGAGTGTCTATAACGAAAAGTGACGAAGTGAAAGATAATAGGCAGAACAAACTGAACCAACGGAATGGCAGTCCTGCTAGATCATCCATTCACAACCACGGAGGATCATCGAGCTCGAGTATCATCGTGTCAGCGGGAGATAAGCGGCCGTCTCATACAATCAACGCTCATCTCGAAAGAAGGATGACCAAATTCAATTCAACTAGCCGATCATCACCCACCCGGTCCACCCGCTCAATCCACGCAGAGTGGCATCAATGAGCACCACCAGCTCGAGAAGATGGCTAAACAGGTTATCTTCATCATCATCGATGGAATCTGGAAACAACGATGGATGCCCAGCTACAACAGCACATTGCACAACGGCACGTCACCCATGCAGCAGCGCGCTTTACATCAATGCCACGTCGCAGCAATGAGTAATGTACTTCTCAAGTTATGATGTGATTTCGAAAGTCGGTACCAAGAATTTCATTTGACGATCTTTGCCATTAGTATTCAGCATTTATTTAAGACTCAAATATGCCTTTGATTGCTAAGAACACTCCGATGTTCGCCAAAATATGATTTGATTTGGGAGAGTGTATTATTAAAGAGATATAATCTCTGAAGTGTCATACAAATAATTCCACGTGAGATGATTTTTCGTCATATCCGTGTTGTGGGAATGATATTATTGGAACAGAACCGATACGGCTGTGCCCATATGAGTTGATTTTGATTTGAACCCAACACGAGATAAAGTTTGTTATATCATTTCTCGACACGTGGATTGATATTTCATATGGTATGAACAGTGAACTGTAATTTGTGATCCCAATCGAATCTGATTTTTGGACTGAATTTTGAGTCTTCTGAAAATATCCAAAGATGGACGATATCGAAAAAGTTGAGTTAGAATGGCAGAAGATATGGCTGCAAATACTGACAGGCTTGTTCCTACCTCAAGGTGTGAATGAAACGGTACATAGCTTTGCTGAAAGTATGAAAATTTTGCTGAGGAGTGTGAGTTGTGCCTGACATGATGAGTGTGAGAGCCCTTCTGAGGAAGAAAAATTGATATGGGCACGCGAGGCCGAAAGTTTAATAACGTGGAGATTCTGGAAAAGTTTAAGACAAGAGTATCGAGCGATGCTTCCAAAGGTCGAGTCTGACTCTTTCGAAGAGGCCATTTTCATGGCTAAAGCTGTTGGATATCAATTGAATTACGTCAATTTTCGAGCTGCAATTAATTTACAACGGTACCCGATCATTTCCAGGAAAGAATTCACTTTTGAAATTTCAAAGAGAAGAAACGAAATGACTGAGAATAGTCGCGAGAGAAACTACAAGATTAGAATTGAGAAATTGTCCATATATAGGATTCATGAATATGTCAGACCAGAATTTAGTGAAATTGAGAGGAAAAAGTCAATTAAAGCAGCAAAGTTCATCGTAGAACTTGCCCAATTACAGGGACAATTAAAAATAGGACGGCTCAATATATCAGAAGGTGGTGGAAATTTTTTGCACGTTGAAGAAAATCAGATTTGCGATGGTGAAACATTCAAAAGTTCTGAAACACATGATCAGCAGAGTTCAGTAGCCGATGACACGCCCAACAAAAGATGTACGAAATTGAGAGTTTCTGAAGTAAATGCAGGCGTAGCCGTGGAGCCTTGTGAAGAACAGAGCCAACAACTTAGAAAAGCAATTGTTACAACATGTAACCAGCTCAAAAATACGAAGATGAATGTTGAAATTGAATTGACTGAAATAAGTCGAAAGCTCACTCAAACGAGATATAACGATTTTCCACGATCGAAATACATCGATCGTCAACTTTTGAACGTGAGCGAGACATTAATTTTTGGAGATTCGATTAAAAATAATGAATGGACAAATTTGATTTTCAAGCCAGGTACTGGCAAAGGTCCAAAGCAAACCATTTCTTGTGCTATTAATCATTCAATCGGGAAAAGCAAGCACGGTGAGGAAGTGCATGAAGCTCGTCACGTTATAATCGCTCAAGATAAAATCTTGGAAAATCACGGTTGAAAAGGAACTTGAGTACTTACAGCCCGTTTGCATGGATTTTTATGACATTTTGAAGAGCAGTATCAGCAAAACTTTTCTTTCCCGGATGCATGTTCATGAGAATTATGCGACTCAAAACTGCGGACCTGCTGCGGTAAAAAAACGCCAAGTCACAGAAATTAGAGAGCTACGTGTGCTGGTGCCCTCAGTCACGTCGGCGGTGGACATTTCTCCGCACAAATTCCAAACGAGCATGAGAACCAAGCAAGCTCACTCGAATAATGTCACGTCATCGATTTTTTGTAAAATCATTATTCCCAATATGGGCAGTGAATCAAATTTGATTTCAAACGTATTCGAGTTCGAAGTTCATTCCATTCGACGGATGAAATCATTGCAAAATCCAAAACGGATCGGCGATCAAAATCTGTCGCAGATAAAAATCAATTATATTGCCTTTCAAAACCGGCCGCCTCGCGAAAAACCACCATGGCCATCTTCCACCGAGAGAAGCTCCTATCTCTCTCCGCACTTCCAAAGGAGCATTGCGCGATCCGGAGACAATTTTTCGTTCAATTTTTCGGGTCGTTTTTCTTTCAATCAAGGAAGAATTCAGAGAATTTCGGACGGCGTTCAAGCCGGCGATAGCATAACCAGCTAACCATATATATGATTGAGCATACACTCTAGTTTTGTATTCTAAATCTCAACAGTGTCATGATTGTGTAAGTTTTCTGTATAATGAGTGGAACATGTTTCCGTTATCTGAAAACCTCTTGAATGTCAAGAAAAAAGGGCTAACTATACGTAAGAATGAAACGATGTTGTAGTATGGCTTAAGAATTGTCACATGATATGCAGCAAATAGGAACATAGGAATTCTGCAATGCACTCGTCCTCAGCCGTCATGAAATACTCCGGCCCAGGCACGAGGCATTGACGAACTCCATTAGCTGCGATAATATTGTTAACGTAAAATTCATAGAAAGTAACTACTATTATGCAGAGGTTAATATTATGTCCGTCGGAATTAATATGCAAAATATGGAGTGACTCGCCCTCAGCCGTCGTGGAACACTCCGGCCCAGGGACGAGCCACTGATGAAAATTGTTTACCAGATTTGTCAACCAAGCGAATGAAACTGGTAAACCCATATCTTCACGATGAATTACTAAAATCAAATTCATAAATCCGACAGGAACCCATGATTGAATAGAAAAATTTTGAGACCACAATGTTACATGTTCCAAACTACATTCGATAATTTACTGTCAGCACCAAAATAGGTGCGCATCTGGTCATAAGTGTAATAATTTTAATGTTATCAATGTAGAAATTTGTACAAAGCTTCTTTAGGATATTTTCTACTGGAATCAAATTCGACCGAAAAGCCGAAAAATTTTTGACGACTACAGTAAAGCGAAAATACACGTAAAATGCACCTTTTCATGCGTAAACGAGGGTACCCAGAGAAGTACCGTAACTCGGACAATTCTTATCCGATTTTGACGTTTCAAGGCTTAATTTGAAGGTCTTTCCGAGAGCTTTCTGACCATATCAGAGAAAAATGCCAGAAAAATCGAAATTTTGAAAATTTCAATAGTTTAAGGTTCATGATTTTACATGCCGAAAGAATCATTTGGCATAAAATTCCAAGAAAAACTCCATGTAGTATTTACTTTGGAAATGCTGCAATATATCCATAATCGAGATTTAAAACCAACTCGAGAAAGAAAAAGATCTCTTGTAGCTGATGGAAAATAATTCCACAGCTGCAAGCGATGAAAATAATACAGCATTATACCTCAGTATATCTATGCATAACATACCTATTGTATGCGTACGAACAGAAAGAGAAACGGTGAGAGAGCCCGGTAGAAATAATCGGCCTCTCCTCAACTCAATTTTTCAGCATTTACAATTTCGACAAACACAAATATTGAAACCCGACTATGGACATTTATATTAATTATATAATTTATTTACCATCTATATTGTTATTATTATTCAGGGAACTGTTCATATAAAAATGAACCTTGTTGGGGAGAGATATATGAAAAAGAAATGAACATAGAATCTCATATAAATAATCTTAGAATTAAGGAACATTGTGTATAAACAACTTATTGTTACTAATTTTTAAGTGTCTCAAATATTTTTATAACTTTGTAAACTACCTATCAGACTGAGATATAGAATCTCATGCCAACAAGTATGAATTTGAGAAATATTTGTTTATCAACAAATCTTACTGTTGATAATTTTCGAAATTTGTCATCAAACAATTTCACGATTTTGAAAACGGGTGTTAAACAAACTTGTAGTTTTGATTAGACCATTGTGAAAAATCACATTCTGGACATCTAGGAATAAGGGAATAGAATTATTTAAGTTGGAAAAAAAACGATCATAATGAGAGAGAGTTCGCGATAAAGAATTGTCAACGCGACACTCACAGACATTGACACTCTCGCTCTCACATGATTTCATACACACACTAATACTAACACACGCTCGTTCGTGCAAGCGCTACTTCATTATATGATTCCAAAGCATATGAATTGGAGGCTGTCCAAGAGGCCACAACAGCTGTAACATTATAATATAGGTCACCGCATCGGAACGATGCGAGACTCCGGCCAGGCACGCATGTGACGTGGGGAGTTTCGAGCATGAGACTCTCAACTCCCCGCGCCACGCCGACGATGCACCAGCCGTCGCAAGTGCATCGTCAGCTTCCCTGACGAAAACTCGCGCGGTTCCCCCCAAAGCGCAAAGGCGCGTCGCGACCCATCATCGTGGACGACGGGCCTCACCGCGTCAGACCGCTCAGACCAATCTAACGATTCGGACACTCTCTCTCACTTCAATACTTCCATTAAAGTCACTATTCACTTGGTATAGCTCGTGTTCATTCTGAAAGCGCCTACCCACGTCACACATGGAATATCTGGGCGTTACACACTTTAATTGAGCGCAGGCAGTGAAAGCGTGTAATACACTCCAGAATCGATACCATGAGTCGCGTGTGGATGTGATGAATAAGATTTCCATAGTTTTGTAGGGCAATGACATTTCATATAATTAATCACTGATGGATTTATCTCCGTGACTTGAGATCATATAGTCATATATTACATGGTATCATAGCCTTCCATCACATTATTACAAAAATATAAATGGATGACAGTATGACAATACCAGTCAAGATTATCGATTTATATCATTCATTTAAATTTATACCTATAAACTAATCGTATTCTTAAGCAGTAAGACAGTCCGTCAAAAATTCATGGTGAACATTACAATGATGCTCATAAATTTAACCTTCACTTATTACAACATGTATTACTTTGATGGCAGCGAGAGTTGCACAGTCTGTCATTTTCCAAGCATGCACATTTTTGGGTTCTGCAATCGGTTATTTTTCCTTTGGACATGATCAAGGAGTTGGCGGGTCTTTCTTCTGCCAAAACTTTTTCTTCAAACGCATTTTTCATGGCCAACTTCTTATCGAGATAATGTTCCAATATGAAGGTCATTATATAGGACTCGATTGCAAAAGCTGACTGATTTGACCAACAACAATGACGAACAATCGATGATTGAATATGCTTCACTGACATAATTAACGTATTGGTGTAGAGCAGGTCTGTATCCGGATCAAAAGAGGGGGAAGATGAGAGCGCGTTCAACGCTTTGACTGAAATTTCATGCTTCCACCGAGGCTTGCTTGTCATTCTATGAAATAACCCGTGAATGTGTGAAATTTGGACTCATTTCACGCTTTGACTGAGCGCGCTCGTGATTCCATGAAATCACTGGGTATTTCATGAAATAGCTGGTTCAACGGTTTAACTGTAACATATCCATCTTCCACCAGAATAAGATAATTCCCAGAGTTTCATCAAGGTCCGTGTTCCGCAGACTTGATGCTCTCCTTGTTAGTCACACTGATATATCACCGCTTTTTCCCCTTTCGTTCCCACTTTTATCTCATTCTATCCTAGTTCGCAAGAGATTATCCTAATTAAAATTGTAGCTGAGGCATTTTGTAGAGCTTGGAAAAACGGGGAATCTTGTTGGAATCAGATCGATCCGTCGAGTATTCGCGTGGCGCTGATTCGTGCTGTGACTCCAATTTCTGGCCGCACTGCGCGGCGATGCATCGTGTTGCGCACCATATGATGGCATGCATTTGAATTGTAGCCATACCCTCATGAGCAAGTGAGCCCCGAAGGAAGTATGAAGAGTAGGGGCCAGCTGTCTGCCCATGGTAATTGATATGTTTCAATTTTACCTCTTCCGACTAATAAATACCTCCAAGTTTGGTTCAAAGGCAATGATATGCTCTATTCTGAATGACAACGCAGCTTAGAATATCCCCCCGTGAATCGAGTCAGGGGATCGTTTTGAATGTAGCCTGGGAAATCTCGATTCTGATGATCTGATACCACTTGCAAACTGACATCCATGCCTGATAAGCGTAGTTTGATTATCCCAATGGAAAACCCCCCAGAATGCGACTTCCCAAACACTCTTTTCCCGAAAAGGGAATCGCCGAAATATCTTTCCCCAGAACTATTGCCCCAAACATTTTCATCCCGAACTACTTTTGAAGAATTCGGAGAAAAACATCGATAAAATCGTTGGAAATGGAGCTGCTGAGAATAAGGCCAAATCTGCTCTGAAGATTTGGGGGCCCAGGTTGGACTTAAATGCGTGTTTTGGGTGTCTGAATATGCATGTGAATTTTTTCCGCCCAGAACCAGAACGTATCCTCGTGGTGGGCAAAAGAGTGTCCCGTTCAAAATACACGTGGAACGCACTTTTTTGGTTTCCGCTTGAAATTGACCCAATGATTTATCACCGCTCCAAGGGGATTTTGTTCGTCAAGAAAAAATACAACTTTGGGGGGTTCTTTCATGGACAAGGAATAATGCGCTGGTACCGAAAAACCACTTAGAGAATGGAAAATGCGAATTTTTCATGCTGAAACCGGGGAATACTCGAACGGAATGGAATTAATCGAGAAGTTGCAGAGAACCAAAGTCGTAGATTATGCTCTAAACTTTCATTTGGCATCGGTTTCCCATGAATGTACCAATTAGAATTCCCAAAAAACGACCAAAAAACATAAAAAACCGTATTTATTGGATTTTTTGGCGATCTCGGGGTGAGAATGGATTGACAAACTATCATATCTTGTGGATCTCATCAAAAGACACATTTTTGGTTCCCATTATTTTTTCGAAAAAACGCACCAGATTCGAGTTTATTGCAGAAAAGTGCCGAAAATAGGCACTCTCCAACTTCTCACGCAAAATACTCGAAAAACTCGAACGGAAACCCCATAAAATTTTTGTGTGAAGAGTTGGCATTTTTCATGTCCTTTGTAATGAAAAAAAAATTCATTGCGATCCAATGTTCCTGCTTCGAGAAATATGCATTTTTATGCCGGAAAACACGTTTGAGAGGGTAAATTGATGATTTAGCCATGATATATGCAATTCTACGTCAATGAGTCATACGACAACATCGATGAGACATGCAAAGCCATCAATTTTCATCGTCGATCACCATTCAGAGTCCCAAGATACAGAGAGTTGGCATTTATCAGCCTTTCCAAGTCAGGAGAAGTCTTCTTAATACCACATACATCTTGCAAATATCCAGATCGATGAACTATGCTGAGATTACGCATACTCAGATACACGATGAACACTCATCAGACTAATGCTGGGCTGCAGAATATTATGTCCCGTTGATACTCCATTTGGTCAATCTGGACATGACGAGGAAGAAGGGAATTCTCTTTCCATTCACTTCAAAGTTGACCGCTTGTGAAAGTTCTGCCATTCCCCTCCTATTTTGGGATTCTTGGTGACTAGCCGTGTACGTTCCAAAGGCTGTCCCCTCTCCGTTCTCCTTGTATTATGCAGGAGCTTGTGGGAGGCCACTGGAGCGTGAGTTTCTCTCATGGTTAGTACGAGGTTGTCGGTAGAATGCTTCCGTGCGTGTTTTTCATACTACATCATCTTTGGAATCATAATAAAAAATGAGAACTTCGAGAATGTTCAGTGTCACTCACATGATAGGGACAGGGAAAGGTCGAGGAATGTCGAAGATGAATTATATCGTAGCAAGTGTTACTGTAAGATGATGAGTATCATCAGTTCGCAATCAATCGGTGGGTGTAATGAAGTCGCTTGGGATCGACAGCCCCCTGATGTTTTCTTCGGCGAATCTGAGAATAATAAGGATGAGTTTGAGCTACAGAATGAGAGACGAGACGAGGGTGGCAATGAAGATGCCAAACCTCCATTGAAAAGAGTTGAATTGAGTTTCGGAAGATTCAAAAAATCTAGGTAAGGCACTTTTTTCGAGTAGCAGAGAGAGACAAAGTTAGATAGATAGATATCCTTCATTCGTCCGAAGACAAAAATATCATTCCATACGCTTACATATCTTGTCTGTTACGATATAATATCACGGGTAAGGAATGAATGAGATATATGTACACAGGATAATAATGAATTCAGTCGATTACTGGTTTGGTCAAGGACAATAAGTATCACAATTCGTGACTAGTCAGGGTCCATACTCAGAATCTATCTAAACACTCATGGAACTGGATATGAATTGATGAAGAAGGGAAGGGGGCAGAGGTTCGCACTAATATCACAGATATAGATCACCAACTGGGGACTAAGGTCACATGTAAAGAGTACTAAGCTAACGAAGAACCCCTCCCCCAAATAAATTAAAATAATGCCTTTTCTCCATATCAATCTTCTGCGGAGGCTGGATTGGTAAAAAATCTTCCAGGGATTCTTTGAATAATGATATCTTCCCAAGCTGCCAAAAGCCCGGAGGGAGAAAGTTCGACAAGTGAGCGCATTGAACCTGGAAAGAACTTCTTCCATATTCAAGTCTCATGTTCGGGATTTTGAGAATCCGCTCTTCTAGATCACCACGTGCGAGGCGTTCGGATTGGTACCTGGTGAACATCGCAGCTAGGTAGCCAGGCTCACCTGAATGCATGATCTTGTGCATCAAGAGAGCTGCGAAGTACATTCTCCGCGAATCAGTACGTAGCCAACCCGAACGCTCCCTAAACGGGTTGATGTGCTCGTCTCTCCTAACATCAAAAATATATCTCACACATGAATTGCTTAGTCTCTGTATCCGTTGCCGCTGTTCGTCCGTGGCGTCGAGGTACACGACCGCGCAATAATCTAGGTGCGGTTGAACCAATGACTCGACTAGGTGAATCCGGAAAGGTCTGGTGATACATGCCCTAAAGAACCGGAGACCGTATAGGGTGCTGTTGACTTTCTTAGTTACTTGGTCAATGTGCGGTTTCCACGTCAATTCACTGTCAAGTGTAACACCAAGGCTCACAACCGTATCACTGAATGAGATGAATTTGCCATCCTGTATCTCAACCCTTGGCAAGTCCATTCTCTTCAGATCTTTGATATTTCTCTCCGAGCTGAAGTAGATTGCCTTGGTCTTGCTAGCGTTGAGACACAGGCCGGAAGCTTTGGCCCACTCATTAACTGGTCATCCTATTTCCTCGAGTCGAACGATGCCTTCTCTGATCTCATTTCTCTCGATTTGAAGATAAATTTGGAGGTCATCCGCATGAAATAGATGATGTACCGACTTTCCGTCTAGCAAACCAGCCAAGTCATTCACATGCAAACTGACGAGGAGAGGCCCGAGGACGGACCCCTGTGGAACACCCAAATTGGTGTCGAGCCAATCAGATTTATCTACTTTTAGAGTGATTTGTTGGGTGCGACCCTGTAAACATGATTTTATCCACAGGAGTGCCGATCTTGAGAAGCCAAGGTGTCGTAGCTCCCTCAACAGCTCGGATGGTGAGATTGTGTCACGAGCTCCACTGAAATCGAATAGTAGGAGCAGGGTGATCTTCTTCCTATCAATACCTACTCTGATGTCATCGGTCAATTTTTATGAAGCTGCCTGGGTGCTATGGTGTTGCCTGAAACCAGTCTGGAAGCGATCAAGTATCTTCTCGATTTTCACATACTCCGTGATTTAGTCGTGTGCGATTTTTTCCAGAATCTTGGAGAGGGAGCGCAGCAGCGCTATAGGAAGCAAGTCCGAGACCGTTGAAGGAGCGGCAGTCTTCTTTGATGCGATCAGCTGCGCTTAGTTTCAAGCCTCAGGAAAAATGCCATGAGCGAAAGAAGAGTTCAAAATATGTACAATAAGATCACCGATAGCCGGAAGAGCTTTTGCGATCACGCTTTGGAATATCCCATCCGCTCCACGGGCCTTGAGGAAGAAATGTTCGATAGCACTGACTACATCACTGAAATTCGTGGGTTTAAATTTAAACCCCTCCTCCGGTGCCGAGTCAATATCGTCTATTGTTTCATTAATATTTTTGTGGGGCAAAACAGAAACTCTCGCAAAGTGCGCCTTCAACTCATCCGGTGTGAAGCCATGCAGTTCCTCCTCTTTGCTCTTAGGCAAGAGGCCGAGATTGCGCATCCCCCTCCAAATGTTCTTCTTCTGATCAAGAGCATCTGGCAGATGGGATTGAGTGGAGGAGTTATGATCTTGTTCAATGCGCAAGTTGAACTCTCCGCTGAGCCGAAAGTATTCATTTTGAAGCTCAGGACACTTACGCTGGTTACGTTGAGTCCGTTCTCAGCGCCTGCGCGTCGCGTCTCGCTCATTCATGGACCAATCCAAGAAGCGTCGTTTTTACGCGGATTGATGGTTTTTTCAGGTGCTCATTCATCCATAAAGGTCTGTAAATTCTTATTCAAGCAGTGAATTGCATCTTCCAAACTGGTTCCGGCATTTTCAAGAGCTGTTCAGTCACAGCAAAGCAACCGGTCATTCAATAGCTTTGGAGTGATGTTGCGAGAATCCCTGTAGGTGAAGGAATTCTTCGGCGGAGTGGGAGTAAAGACGTTGATGGTGACGTCAATGACTGAGTGCTTCCCGAATCTGGACTCTGTTGTGAAAGTCAGTAATGATGTCATTGTCATCTACATAAATATGATCAATCCATGTATGAGATGTATTGGGGGTATGTTGAGGAGTCGGACCATGCTGCCAAGGCAAGTTCTCCTGTCAGTGCAGTCAGTATCTTGGTGTCAGGGTGAGCAGTGTCTAACAAATCCGCATTCAGATCTCCCATTATAATTGTATGACTGTAATCTCCACACAGCCGGCGTAACGAGCCAAACACCCGTCATCCATCTGCGAGGCGAATTTTGGGGGTCTTTAGATTAATACGACTAATATTGGCGGAGAGAGAGAGAGAGAGAGAGAGAGAGAGAGAGAGAGAGAGATTGATTGAAGGTCCTTTATTTGTCCGTACACGAAAGTTAAAGATACATATATATTACATATGTCACAAATATCAGTATCATGAAAATAAATAAATTCTCCTTCAAATAGATAATCAATATTTCTCGGTTCGGTCAAGGACAAGGTATATCACAGTTCGTGAATAGTCATATGATACTAAAAATGAAATAATAGGACCGAGGGTGAATACTCCATAGGTTACGTTACAATACGATAACGTTGACAAGGGCTCGCAGAAAATATCACAGTCATATATGAGTCTCATGACACAAAGTCACGCATGAAGGCTAATCCTCTTAGTGAAAAGAAAAATATATAGGAACAAATAAGAAAAGCCCAGGTCGCTTAAAGATTGAAATGTTGCATCCCGCTCACATCAATTCTCTGTGGAGGTTGCTCGAACGAGAATTCTTTGATTTCCTCCTTGAACAATGAAATTTTCTGAACCTGCCGTAGATCCGAGTGGAGGAAGTTCCACAGGCGAGCACATTGAACTTGGAACGATCTTCGGCCATATTCGAGCCTCATCCTGGGAACTTGGAGTTCTTGCTCTTCAGCATTACCCCAAGAAGGGCGATCGGACTGGTACCTTGTAAACATTGCAGCCAGGTAGCCAGCTTCTCCCATATGCATGATCTTGTGCATGATAATGGCTGCAAAGTACATTCGCCGCGAATCAGTACGCAACCAGTTCAATCTTTCCCTAAACGGAGTAATATGCTCGTTCCTCCTAGGATCAAAAATGTAGCTCACACATGCATTGCTCAGTCGTTGTATTCATTGTCGTTGTTCGTCCGTCGCATCAAGGTGAACGATAGTACAGTAGTCCAGGTAGGGTTGGACCAACGCCTCGATTAAACGGATTCGTAGAGTCCTGACCGTGAGTCGGTTGATTTTTTTTGTCACTTGATTTATTTGCGATTTCCACGATAATTTACTATCAAGAACAACACCAAGAGTCACAACTGTATCGCTGAAAGGGATGAGAACTCCTTCCTGTATCTCAACACCTGGCAAATCCATCCTTTTCAGATCCTTGATATTCCTCTCAGAAGAGAAAAAGATTGCCTTGGTTTTACTAGCGTTGAGACGCAGGCCGGAGCCATCGGCCCAACTAACGACGAGTCGCCCTATTTCTCCTAACCGAGCAATTCCCTCTCTGATATTCTTCTTCTCTACTTGAGTATAAAGGAGCTGTTGCAAATAAGGCGAAATCTGGCCCAAACGGATTTGGCTGTAAATCACATCAGACACTCGTTTTGGGTGTCAGAGTATGCATGTGAATTTTTTCCGCATGAAATCAACTTGCAGCGATTTGCCGAGCAAGTGTCGCCCCCATTTAAAATACACGTGAAACGTCATTCTTTGCGTCCCTCTCAAAATTGGCCACAGGAACCGCTACGAGACCAACGAGAATTTGTTCTTGAACAAAAAATACAACTTTCAGGGGTATTTTTGAGGACGGGAAATGCTGCGCTGATACCTAAAAATCACTCAGAAGATGGAGAATGCGGATTTCTCGCGCTAAAACCGGAAAATACTCGAAAGGAGTTGGGTTAATCGAAAAGTTGCAAAGGACTAAAGTTGTAGATTTTGTCCTAAACTTTCATTTGGCATTGGTATTTGATACATATATTAATTGAAAACTCCTAAAAAACGTCCAGAACTCATGAATAACCATATTTATCGAACTTTTTGGCGACTTCGAGGTCAAAATGGATGAAACAAGAAATACATTTTATAGGTTTTATGAAAATACACATTTTTGGTTCTCATCATTTTTTCGATAAAATGCACCAGACTTGAGCTATTAACAAAACAAAGTCCAAAAGTGGCACTTTCCAACTTTCAAACGTAAAATACTCGAAAAAATCAAATGGAAACCCTATATAATAATTGCGTGAGAAGTTGTATTTTTTTATGAACTTCAAAATGAAAGAAAAATTCATAGCATTCCGATGTCTTGGCTTCGAGGAATATGCATTATTATGCCGAATCGCTCGTTGAGGTGGATAAATTGATGGTTCTGTGATGCTTCAGGTGAATTTACGTCAATAGATCATACCACGGTATGAAAAAACTCACCAAGGCTCATGTCCGATTTCGGTCCAGAGTCCCACAACATCCCAGATCGCAATCATGTTCGTCAAAGTTCACCTGTACAGTAGGAACTTCTCGTTCCTGGAGATGCAATCACCCGTGGAAGAGAGAAAATACTCTACTCCCCGAATTTGCGCGCAGCTGGAAGCTCACGGAGAGGATATGTGTCACGACATTCACAAGTTTTCATCAGAATAAACTTCGTCAGAGATTCATATTTTACCATCAAAGATTAGACTAGAAATAATCACAGAAAATAAAATTCTTCACTACAAACAACATGATATTAATACTTATACATGATGTATATATATCTCTCTTTTTTTTTCCTTTAAGGTGGTTGGAGGGCAAAATCTGCCTCAGGATCCCTCGGATGCGTCCCTAGACACCGGACTGGTTCAGCTTACGCGGACTACGCATAGCCCACGCAGGCCATACCAGGCGGGACACGGGTTTGGGTGGGGCCCACCGAGAGGTGGGCCCGGCCGTGTAATATCCCTCTCCCTTTCGATGTCCGATACCTAGGGCGTCGGGCGATCAAGAAGGAGATCCACCTGCATCTACCATCTCATCCCGGAACCGCGTGAGCATTACTTCAGGATGAGCGGCATGTCTTGCGCTCGATTGCGAGCGTTCCTCTTCTCCATCTTCTCTCTTCGGCCACTTGTCGGCATCTTCTATCTTCATTCTTCATTGTTCCCTCTCTTTCTTCTTTCTTCTCTCTTTTTTCTTCTTTCTTCCTTCTTCAGTGCATCAGATTCCTCCTGGAATCATTTGGGCCTCTTCTGTTTCAATCGGCAGAGTCACTGTAATTCGCCTGCTTCGAGGCGCCTTACTTCCCTCTCTTCCTCTTTTTTGCGGGTCATCACCAGCTTGATGTATCCGGTGAGTCTATCCCATGTCTCCTGGTTGCGGAGCAAGTACGGGACGAGATTTTCAGGCGTTAGTTGAGCACCCAGCCATTCATCCAGCTCGGCGCGCTCTCTCCGGGTGTCGCTGCACTTAAACAGGGCATGTTCGGCGTCATCCCATTCGTCCCCGCATGACTGACATGCTGGGGTCGTCCTCTCCTTGAACCTGGTTAGATAGGAACCGAAGCAACCATGATCGCTCAGTGCCTGCGTCGTCCAGTAGTCTATCTCTCCGTGGGTGCGTTCCGCCGACTTGGCTACGTCAAGATCAGCCGGTGCGTCCATCTGCCGTTCGCAAATGGCGAATCCCACTCAGTTTGCCAATGCTCAAGGGTGGTTTCCTTCTCGTTGTCGCGGATGATCTCCTTCATCGTCGGAGTGAGTACTCGTTCAGCTCTGATCACTTTCTGGCGGTCCCAGATCCTCACTCGCTCCGCGACGAGCAAGTGAATGGGCGGAGTACTCGCCAATACGTAAGCCGCATCTCCTGACACAGTGCGGTAGGCACGGATACTCCTCAGGGCCGCTCTTCGGTGGACAGGCCCCATCTCTTCTCGATGATGGTCTTCTCTACTCTCTTCCCCCACACGGGTGCAACGTACAGCATGATGGAGGTAGTGACGGTGTTGAGAAGGGCGCGCCTCTTTTCCTTGGGTCCTCCGATATTCGACATGAGCCGCTGGAGCGCCGCACCGACCCTGTTTGCCTTCTGGGCGGCTTCCTGGATGTGCTTCTTGAACGACCACTTGTCGTCGAGCCATACACCGAGGTATTTCAGCTCTGTCTTCCGTGGAATCTCCTGCCCGTTGATATAAAACCGGGGTAAGTCGAACTTCCTACGCCTTGTGACCACGATTGCTTCGCACTTCTTGACAGCGAGCTCCAGAAGCCTGCTAATCATCCACTCGTAGGATCGGGCCAGCGCTTCGTTCGCGCGTCTACCCAAGAGTTCCTCGTTGTCAGCCCATACTATGAGTCCCGCGTCGTCCGCGGAAGCCACTCTTATCACTCCTTCTGGCAGTTCGATAGACAGTAAGCTGTCATACTGGGTGTTCCAGTTGAACGGCCCGGAGACCGATCCCTGTCCGATTCCGGCGGACAATACCCGAATCTCTTGTCCCTCGTCGGTGTCGTACACGAGGGTCCTGTTCCGCAGGTAGACACTCGTGACGGCTAGTAGATAGGGGGACAATTTACCTGCTTGGGATTGATAGACTCGCTCCCAGCTCGCGCAGTTGAATGCGTTCTTTATGTCCAACGCAATGATGGCACAGAATCCCCCTCTTCCTTGGTATGGGTTCCCTACCGACGCTTGAACCCGTTCTTGGACCGCCTCGATCGCGTGCACAGTGCTCCGTCCCTTCCGGAACCCGAACTGCATTGGTGATAGCCCACCGCCTTCTTCGTAGGCTTTTTCCACCCTGTTGAGCACCATCCTCTCGTACATTTTCCCGATATTTCCGAGCATGCTGAGAGGGCGTTGACCTCCTTGACCCTGAGGTATCAGGACCAGCTTCTGGCGTTTCCACTTGTCCGGGAAAGTTCCCGCGCTCAGACAGATGTTGAAGAGATCGAGGAGAAGATCTGGTTTGTATTTGAAGACCAGTTTTAGAGCCTCGTTTGGGATGCCATCCAGGCCAGGGGCCTTGCCGTTCGGCATTCTCTTCGTCGTTATGAGTAGCTCTTGCATAGTGAAGAGCGGGATGGGGTCTTCGCTCTCCGTAGGGAATGTAACTCTGGGTTCTCCTGCTGGGAATAGGTCTTCCACGATGGTGCGGAATGTTGCTGCATCGGTCGGTGCTGGGTTGCCCTTCCGGGGTCGGACCTTTGACATGACCACGCGATATGGCGTGCCCCAGGGGTCTTCGTTAACCATGTCGCACAGTTCACCCCAGCACTTCTCTTTGCTCCTCCGGATGGCTAGAACGAGATCCTTCTTTGCTTCTTTGTACGCTCTGTCATCTTCCGCCAGCGATGGTCGTTGCAGCTTCCTTGATCGCCATGCGGTCCTTCTCTTCTTGTTGCTCGTTCTTCGTAGAGCCTTGATCTCATCAGTGATCCAGTACTCTGGTTTCCTCCAGAAACGTGTTGTTGTCCTGCGAGGCATCGACGCGTCGCAAGCTCTCGTGATGGCGGATGTTACCGACGCCACAGCCTCGTCCGAGGCGGAGTTCATCGGGAGATCTTCGACTGTTTCTATCGATTCCCGGAATTTTCCCTCGTCCAGCTTCCGTACCTGCCACCCCGTTGGTCGCGGTCTGCGTGTCGCCTGTCTCTGTCCGTCAGTCCTAAGTCGAAACCGAATATGTCAATGGTCACTCAGTGTTTCCGTGTCCAGAACTTCCCACGATGTCACACGTCCCATGAGCGATGGGCTCATGAACGTCAGGTCGAGGACCGATGATGAACCTCCCTCCCGGGACCGAGTGTCGTGCCGGTAATAGGTGATAACCCCCGTCTCGTTTGCGAGCACTAATCCCAATGCCTCCATGGCATCAGCGAGTATTACCCCCCGTCTATCGCGTGGCCCCCCGCTCCAAGTCCGGTCCTTGGAGTTGAAATCTCCCGCGATTATAACTGCCCCCCCCCCCCCCATCGCCTCACATCCTCTTCTAGGTCGTGGAGCTCGTCTTCAAATTCGTGCGTCTTGAGCGACGGCGAGTAGTAGCAGCTGTATACAGCTGTGCCCCCTATGGTCTTTCGAGCATAACCGCGGCCACTAACAGCTGGTTCAGTCTCGCGGATCGCGGGATTCGTGATCTGAATTACAGCGGTCCCCCAGTGATCGAATGTGGAACGGGAAAGTTCGCGCTTCCGAGGCGGTTCGGAGATGATCAGAACATCGATACCCCCTTCTTTGGTGGCAGTGTGTAGGAGGTCACAAGCGTCCCCGCTTCTCCTGAGGTTGGCTTGGATGAAGTTAGCCATTTCTCCCCCCCCCCCTGCGTCTATATGTCACCCTCGCGTTTTGGTAGGCTGTGCAGTTGCTGGAGCCCGACTTGTGGTCAGATCTGGTCCCGATAGCCACGCAGCTGAGGCATTTTGGTTTCTCTTCACAGGTAGCGGCGAGGTGTCCTGGTTCACCGCACTGGAAGCAGAGTTTCGGTTGACGTTCCTCTGCCTTCTCTTTTTTGCAGCTTGAGGCCTTGTGGCCATACTCTAGGCAGTTATAGCAACGTGGGATGCCACCCTTCCCGCGGATTCTCACTCTGCTCCATCCCACCTTGGGTTCTTTCCAGTCCAGGAGGCGGTGAGCGAGCCTCGCTGGGATGGACACCACCGCTGTTTGGGTGCCTCGGGAGCCGTTTCGCAGGCTCTTGACTATTATGGCTCCATCCTCGTTTTCTGGTAGGGCCTTCGCGAGGTCCTTCTGCACTTTAGTTTTGTCGACATCGTTGTCGACTCCGAGAACCTCGAGGGTCATGCTATTTGCGAGGCAGTGGACGGCCCCTTCTTGCCCGACGACTGGTATCAGAGTGGCTTTGATGGCTGCAGCGTCGGTGCCCTTCCTCAATTCAATGAGGATTTGTCCTTCCTGTGTCTTGCGGATGCCCGTGACTTGAGAGCCCACTTCTTCATTAAGGTCATCCGTCTTTATCTTGCGCAACACATCTGCGTAGTTTAACCCACCTCGGTTTGCCGTGACGAGAACGGCGTCGGATTTCGCTCTTCTTGGCTTCATCTTTGCCTTCTTTCCAGCGGTGTCACTTGATCGACCGCTTTTCTTTGCCCTCTTTGTATTTCTCTTGGAGACCACTTCCTGCCAAGGCCCGTCCTGCTTGGGCCTATTAGGAGTCGATGTCGAGCGCGGTGTTTCGAGGGCTCCCGATGGATGTCCGCGTCGCGTCCTCTTCGTATCGTGCTGTTTCCCTTGTCGCGATTCCGGTTTATTCGACCCCTTCCCTGTGTGCCGTTCCCCGACGCGGCTGGCCCAGAGGGCTGCGCACTCCTCTTCATTTTCAGGGTCTTCTCCGCTTCGAGAAGTGTGGTCTCGAAAGCCGCTCTCTTCCCTTTGTCTGCCGCAAGTAGGCCTTCGAGAGCGTGGCCAATCTTCTTGAGCTCTTCCATGTCGCCCTGAGTTCCTTCTGGGATGTTGGAGGCAGACTCGGCTATCCCTATGACCAAGTTCAGGTGGTCGAGGAGAAGATGAGTCTTCTCCTCCATCTGTTCTCGGCACATTTGCAAGTCCCTCCATCCTTCCATTAGATCGGGGGCCTTGTCTCCACTTCTTTGTCGACTGGCCTTCTCAGGTGTGGGGAACCGATCGATGTCCATATCCTCCGGTGTTTTTTGACCTTTTTCGAGTCCGCGGTCACAGTCGTTGGATGTCCGGGTGTCTTCTGACTTCTGGGACTCCGTGGTGGTGTTAGAGTACCCTGAATCCGAGCTGGAATCGGCGGTATCGTCTCCTTTGTTCTTGTCTTGCGTAAGCTGGATCTCGATCGCGGGGTTGATCTTCATCAGCTTGTCTGCCGCCGCTTGTGCTCCTGCAGCAACCTTCGCGTTCTTCTCTTTTTGGCTCAAGGATGTGAGCTTCGATTGCTTCAGCGTTCGCTTATCTACTTCCTCACCCAGACCCTATCTCTTCCTGCTGTTCGGGGTGAGGTCTACTCCTTTCTGGTGTTGGTCCTTTCCTCCAACTATCTTCGCCAGAGGCGTATTTCCATCGCTTGTAGCTTTACGCGTGAGTCCACCAGCCAAGTGTGCCACTGGTAGCGCGCTTTGCATCGTTGCCCCCCCCCCCAAGATCCGAATGGGGCCCCGCTTTACTTGGGGAATTCTTGCCGTCAATGCTGGACATCTTTTTCTTTCTTCTTTTTCCAGGGCCTGGAATCGCATGCTGGCCGACCCCGGACCAGACCAGCACGGGTGTGGTGTGTTGTGTGATGCGTGTTCTGTATAATGTTGGTATGTCTGTGTAATGCTTGAGCAAGCGTAAGTATGGTGCGTGTAGAGTGTAGTGTGTGTGTTAGTGTAAGTGTAGGACTCGGGTCCGGAGGGGCGTCACTCCCTCAAGCTCCAAGTGCAACCCTAAGGTCACACCCAAAGCCCCCTACGGGGGTATATATATCTCTCTCTCCACCCTTCTCCCCTCTCACTCTCTCCCTCCCCTCTCTCTCTCTCTTTTTTTTTTTTTTTTTTTTTAAGGTGGTTAGAGGGCAAAATCTGCCTCAGGATCCCTCGGATCCGTCCCCAGACACCGGACTGGTTCAGCTTACGCGGACTACGCATAACCCACGCAGGCCATACCAGGCGGGACACGGGTTTGGGTGGGGCCCACCGAGAGGTGGGCCCGGCCGTGTAATATCCCTCTCCCCTCGATGTCCGATACCTAGGGCATCGGGCAATCAAGAAGGAGATCCACCTGCATCTACCATCTCATCCCGGAACCGCGTGAGCATTACTTCAGGATGAGCGGCATGTCTCGCGCTCGATTGCGAGCGTTCCTCTTCTCCATCTTCTCTCTTCGGCCACTTGTCGGCATCTTCTATCTTCACTCTTCATTGTTCCCTCTCTTTCTTGAATTGTTCCCTCTCTCTCTCTCTCTCTCCCTCTCTCTCTCTCTCTCTCTGTAATACTATGTAATACTATATCTCTTGATCAACTGTTTATAGGAAAATATGAACTATTCAGTATATTTCTCATTAATCATAGTTTTCATACTCTTTGTATATTTTTGTTGTATTTATTATGTAAACTGTACTTGCTACCTGTACCACATAGGGTAATACCCCAAGGTACCAAATAAAAACTAATCTAATCTAATCTAATCTCTCTCTCTCTTTTTTTTTTTTTTTTTTAGGTGGTTGTAGGGTCAATACGCTGCGACGTAGCCACAGAGAGGTTCCGGACGGACAATTACGCCTGGCCGATACTTCTCAAGGCTTCCGGGCTGGATTCCGCATCGATGCGGCCATCCGTACCAGATAAACCCTCTCTCCTTTCCCCTTTGGCGCTGGCCATCGGACAAGGGAGAGATCCACCAACTTACCAATCCGGACCCGGCACCGCGTGAGCATTACTTCAGGACCGGTGGCGTCTCGCGCTCAGGATCGAGCGTCCCTCTTCTCACGACTCGCAGGTGTTGTCTCTCCTCCTTTGATCTTCTTCCATCTCTTCATTCTTCTTTCTTCTTTCTTCGATCTTCTCTCTTCTTCCTTCCCTCTTCAGTCCATCATATTCCTCCTGGAACCATTTGGACCTCTTCTGTTTCAATCGGCAGAGTCACTGTAATTCGCCTGCTTCGAGGCGCCTTACTTCCCTCTCTTTCTCCTCTTTGCGGGTCATCACCAGCTTGATGTATCCGGTGAGTCTATCCCATGTCTCCTGGTTGCGGAGCAAGTACGGGACGAGATTCTCAGGTGTTAGTTGAGCACCCAGCCATTCATCCAGCTCGGCCCGCTCTCTCCGGGTGTCGCTGCACTTGAACAGGGCATGTTCGGCGTCATCCCATTCGTCCCCGCATGACTGACATGCTGGGGTCGTCCTCTTCTTGAACCTGGTTAGATAGGAACCGAAGCAACCATGATCGCTCAGTGCCTGAGTCGTCCAGTAGTCCATCTCTCCGTGGGTGCGTTCCGCCCACTTGAATACGTCACGGATCAGCCGGTGCGTCCATCTGCCGTTTGCAAATGGCGAATCCCACTCAGTTTGCCAATGCTCAATGGTGGTTTCCTTCTCGTTGTCGCGGATGATCTCCTTCATCGTCGGAGTGAATACTCGTTCGGCTCCGATCACTTTTTGGCGGTCCCAGATCCTCACACGCTCCGCGACGAACAAGTGGATGGGCGGAGAACTCGCCAGTACGTAAGCCGCATCTCCTGACACAGTGCGGTAGGCACGAATACTCCTCAGGGCCGCTCTTCGGTGGACAGGCCCCATTCTCTTCTCGATGATGGTCTTCTCTACTCTCTTCCCCCACACGGGTGCACCGTACAGCATGATGGAGGTAGTGACGGCAGACAAGCTTCGGCGGCAGACAAGCTCCGGCGGCAGACAAGCTTCGGCGGCAGACAAGCTCCGGCGGCAGACAAGCTTCGGCGGCAGACGAGCTTCGGCGGCAGACAAGCTACGGCGGCAGACAAGCTTCGGCGGCAGACAAGCTTCGGCGGCAGACAAATTTCGGCGGCAGACAAGCTCATGAAGATCAACCCCGCGATCAAGATCCAGCTTACGCAAGACAAGAACAAGGGAGACGATACCGCCGATTCCAGCTCGGATTCAGGGGACTCTAACACCACAACGGAGTCCCAGAAGTCAGGAGACACCCTGACATCCAAGGACTGTGACCGCGGACTCGAAAAAGGCCAAAAAACACCGGAGGATATGGACATCGATCGGTTCTCCACACCTGAGAAGGCCAGTCGACAAAGAAGTGGAGACAAGGCCCCCGATCTAATGGAAGGATGGAGGGACTTGAAAATGTGCCGAGAACAGATGGAGGAGAAGACTCATCTTCTCCTCGACTACCTGAACTTGGTCATAGGGATAGCCGAGTCTGCCTCCAACATCCCAGAAGGAACTCAGGGCGACATGGAAGAGCTCAAGAAGATTGGTCACGCTCTCGAAGGCCTACTTGCGGCAGACAAAGGGAAGAGAGCGGCTTTCGAGACCACACTTCTCGAAGCGGAGAAGACCCTAAAAATGAAGAGGAGTGCGCAGCCCTCTGGGCCAGCCGCGTCGGGAAGCGGCACACAGGGAAGGGGGGCGAATAAACCGGAATCGCGACAAGGGAAACAGCACGATACGAAGAGGACGCGACGCGGACATCCATCGGGAGCCCTCGAAACACCGCGCTCGACATCGACTCCTAATAGGCCCAAGCAGGACGGGCCTGGGCAGGAAGTGGTCTCTAAGAGAAATACAAAGAGGGCAAAAAAAAACGGTCGATCAAGTGACACCGCTGGAAAGAAGGCAAAGATGAAGCCAAGAAGACCGAAATCCGACGCCGTTCTCGTCACGGCAAACCAAGGTGGGTTAAGCTACGCAGATATGCTGCGCAAGATAAAGACGGATGACCTTAATGAAGAATTGGGCTCTAAAGTCACGGGCATCCGCAAGACACAGGAAGGACAAATCCTCATTGAACTGAGGAACGGCACCGACGCTGCAGCCATCAAAGCGGCTCTGACACCAGTCGTCGGGCAAGAAGGGGCCGTCCACTGCCTCGCAAATAGCATGACCCTCGAGGTTCTCGGAGTCGACTACGATGTCGACAAAACTAAAGTGCAGAAGGACCTCGCGAAGGCCCTACCAGAAAACGAGGATGGAGCCATAATAGTCAAGAGCCTGCGAAACGGCTCCCGAGGCACCCAAACAGCGGTTGTGTCCATCCCAGCGAGGCTCGCTCACCGCCTCCTGGACTGGAAAGAACCCAAGGTGGGATGGAGCAGAGTGAGAATCCGCGAGAAGGGAGGCATCCCACGCTGCTATAACTGCCTAGAGTATGGCCACAAGGCCTCAGGCTGCAAAAAAGAGAAGGCAGAGGAACGTCAACCGAAACTCTGCTTCCAGTGCGGTGAACCAGGACACCTCGCCGCTACCTGTAAAGAGAAACCAAAATGCCTCAGCTGTGTGGCTTTCGGAACCAGATCTGACCACAGGTCAGGCTCCAGCAACTGCACAGCCTACCAAAATGCGAGGGCGACATATAGACGCAGGGGGGGGGAGAAATGGCTAACTTCATCCAAGCCAACCTCAGGAGAAGCGGGGACGCTTGTGACCTCTTACACACTGCCGCCAAAGAAGGGGGTATCGATGTTCTGATCATCTCCGAACCGCCTCGGAAGCGCGAACTTTCCCGTTCCACATTCGATCACTGGGGGACCGTTGTAATTCAGATCACGAATCCCGCGATCCGCGAGACTGAACCAGCTGTTAGGGGCCGTGGTTATGCTCGAAAGACCATAGGGGGCACAGCTGTATACAGCTGCTACTACTCGCCGTCGCTCAAGACGCACGAATTTGAAGACGAGCTCCACGACCTAGAAGAGGATGTGAGGCAATGGGGGGGGGGGGGGGGGCCCAGCTATAATCGCGGGAGATTTCAAATCCAATAATAATCCATAATACTCGCTGATGCCATGGAGGCATTGGGATTAGTGCTCGCAAACGAGACGGGGGTTATCACCTATTACCGGCACGACACTCGGTCCCGGGAGGGAGGTTCATCATCGGTCCTCGACCTGACGTTCATGAGCCCGTCGCTCATGGGACGTATGACATCGTGGGAAGTTCTGGACACGGAAACACTGAGTGACCATCGACATATTCGGTTTCGACTTAGGACTGACGGACAGAGACAGACGACACGCAGACCGCGACCAACGGGGTGGCAGGTACGGAAGCTGGACGAGGGAAAATTCCGGGAATCGATAGAAACAGTCGAAGATCTCCCGATGAACTCCGCCTCGGACGAGGCTGTGGCGATGGTAACATCCGCCATCACGAGAGCTTGCGACGCGTCGATGCCTCGCAGGACGACACCATGTTTCTGGAGGAAACCAGAGTACTGGATCACCGATGAGATCAAGGCTCTTCGAAGAACAAGCAACAAGAAAAGGAGGACCGCATGGCGATCAAGGAAGCTGCAACGACCATCGCTGGCGGAAGATGACAGAGCGTACAAAGAAGCAAAGAAGGCTCTCGTTCTAGCCATCCGGAGGAGCAAAGAGAAGTGCTGGGGTGAACTGTGCGACATGGTTAACGAAGACCCCTGGGGCACGTCATATCGCGTGGTCATGTCAAAGGTACGACCCCGGAAGGGCAACCCAGCACCGACCGATGCAGCAACATTCCGCACCATCGTGGAAGACCTATTCCCAGCAGGAGAACCCAGAGTTACATTCCCTACGGAGGGCGAAGACCCCATCCCGCTCTTCACTATGCAAGAGCTACTCATAGCGGCGAAGAGAATGCCGAACGGCAAGTCCCCTGGCCTGGATGGCATCCCAAACGAGGCTCTGAAACTGGTCTTCAAATACAAGCCAGATCTACTCCTCGACCTTTTCAATATCTGTCTGAGCGCGGGATCTTTCCCGGACAAGTGGAAACGCCAAAAGCTGGTCCTGATACCTAAGGGTCAAGGAGGTCAACGTCCTCTCAGCATGCTCGACAATATCGGGAAAATGTACGAGAGGATGGTGCTCAACAGGGTGGAAAAAGCCTACGAAGAAGGCGGTGGGCTATCACCAATGCAGTTCGGGTTCCGGAAGGGACGGAGCACTGTGCACGCGATCGAGGCGGTCCAAGAACGGGTTCAAGCGTCGGTAGGGAACCCATACCAAGGAAGAGGAGGATTCTGTGCCATCATTGCGTTGGACATAAAGAACGCATTCAACTGCGCGAGCTGGGAGCGAGTCTATCAATCCCAAGCAGGTAAAGTGACCCCCTATCTACTAGCCGTCACGAGTGATCACCTGCGGAACAGGACCCTCGTGTACGACACCGACGAGGGACAAGAGATTCGGGTACTGTCCGCCGGAATCGGACAGGGATCGGTCTCCGGGCCGTTCAACTGGAACACCCAGTATGACAGCTTACTGTCTATCGAACTGCCAGAAGGAGTGATAATAGTGGCTTTCGCGGACGACGCGGGACTCATAGTATGGGCTGACAACGAGGAACTCTTGGGTAGACGCGCGAACGAAGCGCTGGCCCGAGTCTACGAGTGGATGATTAGCAGGCTTCTGGAGCTCGCTGTCAAGAAGTGCGAAGCAATCGTGGTCACAAGGCGTAGGAAGTTTGACTTACCCCGGTTTTATATCAACGGACAAGAGGTTCCACGGAAGACAGAGCTGAAATACCTCGGTGTATGGCTCGACGACAAGTGGTCGTTCAAGAAGCACATCCAGGAAGCCACCCAGAAGGCGAGCAGGGTCGGTGCGGCGCTCCAGCGGCTTATGCCGAATATCGGAGGACCCAAGGAAAAGAGGCGCGCACTTCTCAACACCGTCACTACCTCTCTCTCTCTCTCTCTCTCTCTCTCTCTCTCTCTCTCTCTCTCTCTCTCTCTCTCTCTCTCTCTCTCTCTCTCTCTCTCTCTCTCTCTCTCTCTCTCTCTCTCTCTCTCTCTCTCTCTCTCTCTCTCTCTCTCTCTCTCTCTCTCTCTCTCTCTCTCTCACGAGCTCAGAGACCACTGCATCTCACTCTCGCATTCCTCGTCTGTCTGGCTACATATATCCACCGTCTTCTCTCCTCTAAAAAGCTTGCGGAGAGTCGCAGGAACCCAAGTTTTCGTCTGTTATACGTGAGAGCATCAAAGGGGACCTGCTATTCAGCCTCTTTCGTGCAAGGAGAGTTTACTGACATTCTCAGTTAACAAGTGGATACCCTACGAACGCCACGTTGCTTCTATCGTTATCTCGGTCTCCATGATTATTGACAAACCATGGATAAAAAGAACGAGATCTTTTCTCGTGTTTCGTGTCATTTGGTCCAAAGGAATAGGCGAAAAACTAGGAAGTGTGGGGATTGCACAAAGTGTTACTTGAAAATGAGGAAAATCATCAGTTCGCAGTCTCTCAGTGAGGACAGTGGTGCTTCCTTCGATGGAGGAAATTATTTGGATGTAGAAGTTGATGTCTTGGACAGGGAGCCTGAGATTAGTGATAACAACGATTCTGAGCTAGATAGTGACAGTGCTGATGATTCCGAGGCTGGAGACTCAGAACCTCCATCTAAAAAAGTCAAATTGACTTTCGGAAGATTCAAAAAAACGACGTCCAGGTGATACATCTTATATTACAGAACGTTTCGGTCATAACTCGATTATATCTAACTGAGAGGCCATTGCTGATATTCGTGATGTCATTCAAGTCCTCGTATGCATTTTGCAAGTTCGCAACGAAACTCGACTGAAGAAAGATCTTCATGCTCTTTTTTTCCCTCGCGCTGATGTTATCTACTTACTCACTTATTTACTTACTTACTCACTCACAAACATTGAATATTTGAGTGTATTCGTGTGCGTGGCTGAGAGAGAGAGAGAGAGAGAGAGAGAGAGAGAGAGAGAGAGAGAGTAGAGAGAAGAGCGAAATAGAATGCGGGGGGATCAGAGAGATAGTACCAATGCAGGGGGCATGCCTGCCTTTTTGGCGTGACTCCTGGCGCAACTTGAGAGATATGAACGAGTTGGGAATGCTTTCTCTCTCTGATCTTCTTTCACTCATTCCTGTGTTCGTCCTTCCACTGTTTGCAGGCAGTTCTCCCTCTCTCACGTCACAAGTAGACAAAGATAGCCTTCCCAACCCGTTCCTCTTTCTCTCTCCTCCGCGGTCACGGACTCACTGACAGTGGCCGATGTGCCATGCCCCCTCTATTGGTACTATCTCTATGGAGGGGATGGGCATATGGAAGAAATGAGGAGTGGAAGAGATAGATAGATAGACGTCCTTTATTCGCCCGGAGGCAAAAATCAAATATCACATGTGGGATACATATGTCGTATAAATAGAAATTATCAATTAATATAAATAAATCTTTCGGTCAAGGACAGGTAGGTTATCACAAGTTGTGACTAGTCAAGATTGCAGCAACAAAGGCTGCTTGAAAAACATTTAATGAGTAGGACGAAGGCTCAACAAAATATCGCAGTTATCTTCTAATCAGTCATGTAACAGGTTGTGAGTATAATCACAGTCCATATAAAAAGAGAAGAGCCCAATGACCTTCAAAGATTGAAGTAATGCTTTTTGTCCACATCAATTATCTGGGGAGGCTGTGAACGAAGGAATTCTTCCAAAGCATCCTTAAAAATCGAAATTTTTGCGATCTGCCGAAAACCCGAAGGGAGAAAGTTCCAGAAATGAGCACACTGGACTTGGAAAGATCGTCTCCCGTACTCGAGTCTCATTCTGGGTACTTTGAGGTCCTGCTCTTGTGCATTCCCACGCCCAGGGCGCTCGGATTGGTGCCTGGTGAACATTGCAGACAGGTAACCAGGTTCCCTCATGTGCATGATCTTATACATGATAATGCCTGCAAAGTACATTCGCCGCGAATCAGTACGCAACCAATCCAAGCTGTCCCTGAACGGAGTGATGTGCTCGTCTCTCCTAAGATCAAAAATGTATCTCACAAATGAATTGCTCAGTCGCTGTATCCGTTGCCGCTGTTCGTCCGCTGCGTCAAGATATGTGACCGTGCAGTAGTCCAGATGAGGCTGGACTAACGCCTCGACTAGTCGAATGCGAAGAGTCCTGGTGTTGCATGCCCTAAAAAACCGCAAACTGTATAGGGCCCTGTTGACTTTCTTTGTCACTTGATTAATTTGCGGTTTCCACGACAATTCGCTATCTAAAACAACACCAAAGCTCACGACTGTATCACTGAAAGGGACGAAAACTCCTTCCTGTATCTCAACCCCTGGCAAGTCCATACTTTTCAGATCTTTGATATTCCTCTCAGAAAAGAAAGAGATTGCTTTGGTCTTACCAGCGTTGAGACGCAGGCCGGAGCCCGCAGCCCAATCAGCAACCAGTCGCCCCAATTCTCCTTATCGAGCGATCCCCTCTCTGATCTTATTTTTCTCCACCTGGAGATAAATTTGGAGGTCATCAGCGTAAAAGAGATGATCTACCGACTTTCCGTTCAGTAACCCGGGCAAGTCATTGACATACAAACTAAAGAGTAAAGGTCCAAGAACGGAGCCCTGCGGAACACCCAGATTGGTTGGAAGCCAATCAGAATCCCCATTTTTAGAGGTGACTAGTTGGGTGCGACCTTGTAAATATGATTTGATCCACAAGAGGGCCGATCGTGAGAAACCCAGTTGTCGGAGTTTACTCAGAAGTTTCGTTGGTGATATCGTGTCAAAGGCTTTGCTGAAGTCAAAGAGCAGTAATAGGGTGATCTTTTTCCTATCGATGCCTAGTCTAATGGAGAGGGAGAGAGAAGGAGAGAGAAAAAAAGCGAGACGAAGAAAGAGAGAGAGAGGAGGAATGAGAGACCGGTGGGCAGACTAAGTATGTGTGTGAGGATAATACACAATGTTGCGCTATTTAAAACATTCATATTTAGTCGTTCGCGGAATTTCGATGATTCTTGCAGGGAAAATGGATTTTTGGACATGTGTGATTATCCTTACGGACACACTCTCTCCATCACAAATCATGCGATAATATGGCCGTAACACAAACTCATGATGGGTTTTACATTCCAGATGTTTTATATGCAAGTCAAGCAATAACTTGCGAGTTGTACCGTATCAAGCCATAGCTAAGTGTTTCTTCGAAAGGAAGACGATTATCATACATGATACCAAATGCTGTTCACAACATTTCAACGGCGATTTTATCGACCTTGGAGCTTTGGAATCTGTCAAACCCGATTTTGAAGACACGTTGATGTCAGATGAAGAAGTGAGCCGTTTTATAAGCTCATTGCGAGATTTGGCGAGAAGAAAGAAAGCGAAAAAAAGAAAGGTAGTTCCTATTCAAAACAATGAATCTTTTCCAACTTCCGAAGTGATACTCATCCTCAACTTTCCTCCATTGTGAAAAAGATATTTGGATCTAGAAGATGGGGACTTGTCGGATCGGGATTACATCAATCTTACTGGCATCACTAAGCAGAACTTCGATCACATAATATCTGTCTGCGAAACCGGCAATACATTCAAGTCTTACAAGAGGAAACCACCAATAAGGAAATGTATTGCTATATTATTGGTCAAGTTGAGGACAAATCTTTCTATGGCTGTATTATCCACTTTATTCAAAGTAGACAAATCAACCGTGTCTAGGATGATGAAAAAAGGACGAAAAATGCTGATGGAGAGTTTCGTTCCCATGTACCTAGGTATGGTATCATTGATGATTCATTTTCTATAACACGATGGTGACATGCTTATATGGTATAATTCAAAACTCGAAGCTAAGTCGCTGAACCTCGATTTTTTTAGGTACATCACACATTGATCATGAAACCTTTGTAAAAAACCATACAAGGCTCCTTGCTCAGAAATTGCTGGATACTTGTGAAGAAGCTATTATAATAGCAGATGCGACATATTGTTACATACAAAAGAGTAGTAACTACAAATTCCACCGGATGACATACTCTCTCCACAAGAATCGACCCCTCGTCAAACCGATGATATTGATAAGTTCGACTGGATACATTCTAGCCGTTTACGGCCCGTATTATGCAAACGGCAAGAATAATGACGCCAATATTCTTGTGGATCTATTAGTGAGTACTATGATGATATACATTCAATTTGCTGCGTCCCCTTCCATCGATGATAAAAGTAATTATAATCATTTTTAAATAGAGGAACGATTGTCATGGGCTCAATCTTTGGGTGCTACCAGGTAATTATTTGATTGTGGATAGAGGGTTCAGAGATGCCTTGGAGTTTCTCAAAGCTCTGGGCTTAAACTCAAGAATGCCTCATTTTCTACCTAAGAATCGTTCCCAACATTCCACGGAGGAAGCAAATGAATCGCGCGCCGTAACATCGATGAGGTTAGTCTTACAACTCTCATAAGCTCCTATGAAACTTTGAAAGCCCAGTCTCTCGAGCACCTACATCTAGTTATGGTGGGGCAAAATTCAGATTGAGGATCTCGAGCTCTCTTCAGCAAACAGAACTTCGATGATATTATGTCCAATTCATTCCTCTCGATTGTAGACTGAGTTCCTCGTGCTTCGGGATTGGTTATGAATCTAACAAGGGCAGGTCCAACTTTGCGAATTCTTTATTCATCCCAAACTCTGGGAATGATCTTTTTTCGTTGTGAAATGAAGTTATCTCCAAGGGTTTAGTTCCATGGGCCTTCTATTTTGAGATACAGCTATGGAGATTAGCATTAGCCATATAGGCCATGTTGGAAAATTTTGTATATAGATATACTGACAATGCTAATTTCCATAGCTGTATATCAGAATGGGAGGTCCATGGGATCAAGTCCTTGGAGATACCTACATTTTTCACGAAAACAAGATGACTTCCGGAGTTTGAGACAAATCCAGCACCCGCAAGAATGTACCTCTCCTTATGAGTAACTTCTAGTTCTTACTTTCCAATCACACAAATCTCCTGATTTGAGTTTCATCTATTTATGAATCATATGCATATTGCAGGTGGGTCATTGAATCAGTAAATGGCATGATAAAGAACTGGGAAGCTCTTGGCAGCGTATTCCCAAACCAAGAAATACCGAATATTGGTGATTATGTGAGAATTGTCTGTGCACTTTGCAATGCATTCAGACCACCTCGAGTATTTGATACATCTGCTGATAGTATTCGAGCTGGAGAAATACTGCAGCGTCTCAATAGAAAGAACGATCTGCAGGAAGTTGTGATCGAGAGGAGGTACCCTACCGTAAGAGCAGTTTGGGAGAAGGTCAATGATGCATCAATCACTGAATTCCCTCGCCTATCTCGAAGAGAGCTAGAAGACTTGACGCTTGGCATCTATCAGGTACCATTCCGATGGGATATTCCCATCTTTACCATTTCAAACAAGACTACAACAATGACATAGGTCGATCTCTATTCGTAAAGACAGAACCAGAGTAGTATCGCCAGAGTTTTTCCATGAGATATCTCTATCAGACTCCGTTCATGATTCCAAAGCAATCTTCTCAGAGCTTCCGAACCTCCCGATTTGGTGTTCATCTTTTCAGGTGATTCTTGTGACACCATCAATGAGATCATCTGAAATAGTCCTCCCTTGAGGGAATTGATCTATATGACTTTGGAATAGTAGATCGATCTTTGAAGCACCGAGTTGTTTCCTTTGTAACAAAAGATTGCCACAAACAGTCCATTACCTTTTCATAATCCACTATGTTATAATTTTGTATGTCCGCAGTTGAAGCAAGCAAATTCATACACTGATGAACACTGTGATGACGATGGGCTTTATGAGCTTTACTACCATAAAGAAGATACAGGTGTCATCAGAATAAAAATGCAGTCACGCCATACTTCATCAAAAGTGTACTCTCTTTAGGTGAGCTATAATGAAGAAGAAAACGCTGTGACTGGTTGGTACTGCCAATGTAAGACAGGTGCGAGAACTATTGGCTGCTGTGCCCACATTGCATCAGTGTTATGGTATCTTGGTTATGACCGGTATCAAGAACATCCTGAGAATAGGTTGAGTCGAAACTACCATTCGTATGTAAGAGATGCCGAACAAGAAGAAGCAGAGCTTGCAGTGTTTGAGTCACTATCGGTCGATGAAGATGATTCAGACTGAATGATTGTATCAATATCATGTTGTTTGTAGTGAGGAATTTTATTTTCTGTGATTATTTCTAGTCTAATCTTTGATGGTAAAATATGAATCTCTGATATCCTCTCCGTGAGCTTCCAGCTGCGCGCGAATTCGGGGAGTAGAGTATTTTCTCTCTTCCACGGGTGATTGCATCTCCAGGAACGAGAAGTTCCTACTGTACAGGTGAACTTTGACGAATATGATTGCGATCTGGGATGTTGTGGGACTCTGGACCGAAATCGGACATGAGCCTTGGTGAGTTTTTTCATACTGTGGTATGATCTATTGACGTAAATTCACCTAAAGCATCTCAGAACCATCAATTTATCCACCTCAACGAGCGATTCGGCATAAAAATGCATATTTTTCGAAGCCAAGACATCGGAATGCTATGAATTTTTTTTTCATTTTGAAGTTCATGAAAAAATACAACTCTTCACGCAATTATTATATAGGGTTTCCATTTGATTTTTTCGAGTATTTTACGTTTGAAAGTTGGAAAGTGCCACTTTTGGACTTTGTTTTGCTAATAGCTCAAGTCTGGTGCATTTTATCGAAAAAATGATGAGAACCAGAAATGTGTATTTTCATGAAACCTATAAAATGTATTTCTTGTTTCATCCATTTTGACCTCGAGGTCGCCAAAAAGTTCGATAAATATGGTTTTTCATGAGTTCTGGACGTTTTTTAGGAGTTTTCAATTAATATATGTATCAAATACCAATGCCAAATGAAAGTTTAGGACAAAATCTACAACTTTAGTCCTCTGCAACTTTTCGATTAACCCAACTCCTTTCGAGTATTTCCCGGTTTTAGCGCGAGAAATCCGCATTCTCCATCTTCTGAGTGATTTTTAGGTATCAGCGCAGCATTTCCCGTCCTCAAAAATACCCCTGAAAGTTGTATTTTTTGTTCAAGAACAAATTCTCGTTGGTCCCGTAGCGGTTCCTGTGGCCAATTCTGAGAGGGACGCAAAGAATGACGTTTCACGTGTATTTTAAATGGGGGCGACTCTTGCTCGGCAAATCGCTGCAAGTTGATTTCATGCGGAAAAAATTTACATGCATGCTCTGACACCCAAAACGAGTATCTGACGTGATTTACAGCCAAATCCGTTTGGGCCAGATTTCGCCTTATTTGCAACAGCTCCTTTGGAGATCATCTGCGTAGAAGATGTGATTAACCGACTTTCCTTCTAGTAACCCAGGTAGATCATTGACGTATAAACTAAAGAGCAAAGGCCCAAGAACGGATCCCTGTGGAACACCCAGATTGGTGGCGAGCCAATCGGAATTTTCATTCTTGGAAGTTACAATGTGGGTGCGACCTTGTAAATATGATTTAATCCACAGGAGTGCCGATCTCGAGAAACCAAGATGTCGTAGCTTTCTCAGTAGTTTCGTTGGTGAGATTGTGTCAAAAGCTTTGCTGAAGTCGAATAGTAATAGCAGTGTGATCTTCCTCCTGTCTATGCCTATTCTGATGTCATCGGTTAGTTTCAGCAGAGCTGTCTGGGTACTATGGTGTTGTCTGAAACCAGCCTGGAAGCTATCTAATAATTTCGAGAGAGAGAGAGAGAGAGAGAGAGAGAGAGAGAGAGAGAGAGAGAGAGAGAGAGAAAACAGAAGAGGTCCAAATGGTTCCAGGAGGAATATGATGGACTGAAAAGGGAAGGAAGAAGAGAGAAGATCGAAGATCGGAAGGAGAAGAGAGATCGAAGAAAGAATAAAAAAGAATGAAGAATGAAGAGATGGAAGAAGATCGAAGAAGGGAAAACAACACCTGCGAGTCGTGAGAAGAGAGACGCTCGATCCTGAGCGCGAGACGCCACCGGCCCTGAAGTAATGCTCACGCGGTGCCGGGGCCGGATTAGTAAGTTGGTGGATCTCTCCCTTGTCCAATGGCCGGCGCCAACGGAGAAGGAAGAGAGGGTTTACCCGGTTCGGATGGCCGTATCAATGCAGATTCCAGCCCGGGACTGTTCGGGAGGTGCTGGCCAGCCGTGTTTGGCTGACCGGTGCCTCTCCTTCGTACGTCGTAGCGTATTCGCCCTACAACCACCTTTAAAAAAAAAGAGAGAGAGAGATTTTAAGATTTAAGATTTAAGATTTGTTTATTAATGTTACCTTTGGGTATAACCCTATCTGGTACAATGAGTAATACAATGTAAATTAAATTATGCATATATAAATAACAGTAGATATAAATTTCATTTGGAGTTCATTTGATATAATGTTAGCAATCATTTGGATAGTTGAAAATCATACGAAGTAGAGTGAGATTTAGTTTGACAACTTAAGAAATAATCCATGAGACAGAGGAAAAATATCAGGAAAAAATGGCAAAAAACTTGAAAATAAAAATTCATAGTTTCGCTTAGCGATTTTTGCCGCTGGGAACTAAAAATAAAAGATAATGGAGGGTCGCTATTTTCGACTCTGGAAGAGTGCCTCTGTAATTTGGTAATGAGGAACTAGTTAGATTAAAACTAATGGAAGTGAATGAAGTTAATTATAATCGATAATACACACTAGAAAACAATTTGGCGAGCTCATCTTATCTTATTTTGATGAACTTAATTTGATTTGACTTTGATAATTAATAAATAAATAATAAACTTCTATTATCTCTCTTGGTAAATTACTCTTAGAGTACAATGTTCTCTCGATTCACTCTGATATTCCAATCTTTCTCATCTTCCTCTAAAAGGTGATGGAAGAGATTGCTCTTGAATAGATCGACTTTGTCAGGATCAAAATTGAAAGAAGGAAGGGAATTCAGGAGGACTGATGCTTCATGTGTGAAGGATTTTTTCAGTGCTGCAGTGCGAGCAGTTGGGATCAAGAGTGGTGTAGGTTGGTGTCTTTGTGATCTACGTATGTCAGGATGGTTGGACATGAGTGTGAACTTTTCTGCTAGATGCAGTGGTCTCTTTTGACAAATGATGTTGTATGCAGTTGTACCAACGAAGTATTCACGTCTCCTCCTCACAGAGAGCCAGCCAAGGGATATTCGATGAGGTGTAACATGACCTCGCGGGGGAATGTTGGATATAACGAAACGGGTGCAAGCATTGATAGCCCTTTGAATTCTTGTGTCTCTGGTGGGGTCTATGTCGTGATAGACAGCACAGGCATAGTCTACTACTGGGAATATTAGCGACTCTACAAGGTTTTTTCGTAGATTAGAAGATAGAGAATGCCGATGAAACTTCAAGGAGCGGAGACACCTGTTGACTTTTGATATCATAATATCAGCTTGTTATCCCCAGTTTAGGCTAGGAGTGATGATAAGTCCTAGATTACGGGCTTGATTCACATATGGGATGATAGCATCTCCGATGCGGATTGGTGGCAGGGATGTAAAATCGATGAGGGATATGTATTTTTCAGTACCCAATATCATGGCTTTGGTTTTGTCCAGGTTCAGATTCAGACAGTTTATGAGTGCCCACAGAGCGAGAGAATTCGCATCGTTGCTTGCTAGTTGGATGCCATTTTCTAGATCGGTAGGGTAACAGTGCAAGTACATTCGTGTATCATCTGCATGAATAATATGTTTTCTGTGTTTGAGGACTGTGCGGAGATCGTTGATAAAGAGGATGAACAGGAGAGGTCCAAGGACGCTTCCTTGAGGAACTCCGGCGAGGGTCTCAAGCCATAGGGATGTCAATCCGTCTTCGTCTATAACTGCTTGTTTCCTGTGTTCTAAGTATGATCGGAGAAGATTGATTGCCGATTCATCAAGATGGAAAAGATGTTTTAATTTTTGGAGGAGAAGGTCGTGAGGGACCATATCGGAAGCTTTTGAAAAATCAAAAAGAATAAGAATGGTTATTTTCCTTTCATCAATAGCTTTTCTGACATCCTCTGTGAGTGACAGCAAAGCTGTTGAAGTACTGTAACCGTAACGGAAACCTGATTGCATTGGATCAATGAAGTTTTGAGACTCAACATGAGACATGAGTTGGTTGTACAGCAATCTTTCAAAAACTTTCGATATTTCACACAGTTTTGCTATGGGTCGTGTATCAGAGGGCGAATGCGGGTTATGTGTTTTGAGAAGTGGCATCGGGAGGGTTTTCTTCCAAATGAGGGGAAAATAAGACAACTTGATGGCTTGATTGAAAATATTGGTGAAGGTTTGAGCTGTGGCTGGGAGAGATAGTTTCAGCATATCGACTGAGAGACTGTCGGTGCCTGTCGACTTGGATTTGGCCATTTTTATTGTTTTGATCACTGATGATAGAGAGATTTCAGAGAAGGAGAATGGTTGTGTTGAACTCAAGCTTTCTAGCTGAGGGAAGCTTGGCATATCATGTAACAGATTGGGGACTGTCTTTATAGGTGGGCGGGAAATGCTGGCATAGTACTGGTTGAGTTCATTTCTCGAGAAGTACAGAAAAGGAGAGTTTTGGCGTGACGATGAAATACCAAGTTTGCGAAGTTCAGAGCATTTGCTCCTGAGGTCACGTGCTCTATCAATTTTGTTTGCAATGAATGAGTTTTTAGCTGAGCTCAATTTATTTGAGGCAATTTTCCGCAACATCAGATACTTCAGGCGATCAGCTTCGATACCCCATTTATATGCACGTTTGTAGGCTTTGTCCCTGTCGTTCATGATAGATCTAATTTCTTTAGTCACCCAAGGCTTGCGTTTGGATGAGAGGGGGATTTCTTGATATGGAGCGATTTTATCGTACGCCTGCAGAATGGTCTGGGATACAGATGAAGAGTAGAAATCAAGTGATTCATGCGTGAAATTTGAGGGATCTTTAGTTGACGAATTGAGAGCACTTAGAGAGCTAGACAATTCGTTTGTGAGGTGTAATTGGTTGATTCGTTTTAGATTCCTTGTTTTGATGGTTTTCGTGATGGATGGTGCTTTATAAAATTTGAAATCGATTTCGATAAGATCATGTCCATCAATGAAAGGCGAGACCGATTTGTTGGACCGAAGGATTGACGAGAGGTCGTTTGTGATAAATAAATCAAGCAATGAATGGTATGGTGGGTCGCGCCACAGCTCATGGTAGGTTGGCTCTGATGGAACTATATGTAGAGAATTTCTTTCACATTCGAAATAAGATTTTCAGATTCGCGGTTTTGTGTCAATAGATTGGCGTTGAAATCTCCAGTCAGAATGATGTTGTGGTATAGAGATGAGAAATTGGAGATTGTATTGAAGAACTCAGTGGGGTAGACTGAGTTTGGACGTCTATAAATAACTGCAAATAGTAGCTTGTTTCTGGAATCAGATATATCTAACACTAGAAATTTGGGAGTGTTGTCGAACTGGGAAGGCGACGAACTGAGTATTTTGACTTTGAAGTTAACGTGGACGTAAACGCCTACTCCACCACCCGGTTTTCCGATCCGGTCGTTTCTGAAAAATTTGAAGCCCTCGAGATGGAGAATTTCATCGGATACGTTAGGGGTGAGGAAAGTTTCTGTGATCGCTAAAACATCCGGTTTCTCATCCTGAACATAAATTTCGAGAAGAGCAAAGTGCTTGTGAGAATCTAATCGGTTGATGTTAGTGTGGGCTATTTTGATTTTGTAATGAGAGTTGAGAGAAGCTGTGGAATTTTGGAAGAGTCATGATGTCCTGGGGCGAGGTTCAAGGGAGTCCAGGTCATTGTCGCCCAAGATGGGTATCAACGCTGAGGTACGAGTCGGTCTCATACACACTAGCAAATTTCTAACAACTGGTCTATCATAGTTCAAGCGAGTGCTAGCTACTCTGGCTTTTTTAAGTATGGCGTAAACTTCCTTGGGCCAAAGAGGCCTGCAGAAAACCTTGGAATCACTATTGACGCCAAAGATGTCACGTGCGGTTTTTTCTTTCAGTTTAACTGAGCTAGACGTAATAGTGTCACGTACTGTGGTTGATGAAAATTTGAGAACAAGGGATGACGTAGTGTTTTGAGGGGTTTGACCTTGTGCACCTGGAAGTGAGCTAGCATTTGCATTAGAATTTTGCAGATTTGAGATAGGGGGACCTTTCCACTCACGAACGTCGAGTACAAAGTTTATAATTTCACTGTGATTCAAAGCATCTAAAAGTTTAGTAACAATATCGGCTTGAGTAAGAGGTAAATTCCTCGGTATTCCTGACACTATCACTTCAGCAGGGTCAACTAAAGTAGAATGATGTGAGAGCTGCGAGATATTATGTTGGGCTTTCATTATAGAGTTCTCAACAATTGAGAATCGATTTTCTACAGCTGATTCAAGTCCGTTTATCTTGGAGAACATAACGGTTTGCGTACTATTAAAATGCGTAAAAAACTGCTTGAAATATTCTGGCGTGTCTGGGGGGAGTTCAGGAATGGTGTTGTTCTGTTGCATAGTAGTCTGGCCCGTGATACTGGTGCCTATTTGACCTGTGGTTGAAAGGTTTTGTTGCGAATGCTGGGACAGGATCGATTGCTCCATAATGGCCGGTAAACCTGAGTTATTTGCAGTTGTAATGGCTAGATTATTTTTGTACTGTTTCGAGGCGCGTGCAATGAAGGGCGGAGAAGCTTGTCGTTTGGGTGTGCTGTGTATATTTGCGTGGGTTGTCAAATTATGTAATGAAGGTGGAAGGGATGGAGTTTTTACGGAGAGGGATTGAGTCGAACTATTGAGATTTGTTGGAGCAAGGGATAGTGACTCTGAGACAGCAATTGAATTTGAAGCTACGTTAACAGAGCAGCAAACTACGTTTCCGTCTGCTTTATACCATTGAGTAGGAATACAAGATTGGTGATACTTTTTGCCGCAGATACCACATAGAAGATGCTTATGGCTGAATAGTATAATCGAATTACATGCATTGCAGCTATCAAAAGTCATAATCTGTTTTGACCTGTAGTTTTTGTAGTAGGTTGAGAAATGAGGTCGACGTTGTTATGAGAATACATACAGAGCGAAGCGCAGCAGATCGGTGTCAGTGAAGGTTAGGTTGGCGTCAGGAGCGCCCTATATGGCAGAGAACGACAGAGCTCTATACTCAGGAGTGTGACGGGCGACCTCGGAACTGTTAAGGAAGAGCCCTGCCTTACCGGCTCTCTGTTTGACTTTCCTTGCACAGCATTGCGTTTGCCAACTATAGATGTCGTTATGTGCCAATAGTAACGATGGTATAGATGGTTGAATTATCCATGCGGCTGGTTAACCTCAAAATTTTTTGGGCAGATTAAGATCGAAATTCCCTGGCTCAAAATTTGAAAGCCTCGCTGATTTATCACTGTGCACGTGAGCCAGCAGGAACTCGACCAAATCTGCAACAATAAACACTCACACGATCAAATGAGTTGATGCTTGCCTTTATCTATTGAAGAGCGATTGAAGAAGCGACTGTCTCAACTTACTGAGAGAGAAAGAGAGGAGGGGGAAATGAGTGAAGGAAAGACATCGGAATGGGAAGAGAAAAGGGAGGCAAGCACAAATATCTCCCGTGAAACTTGCGACTATGAATATACACATACAGTTGATCTTTACTTTTGCAAATCAATACGATTATGTCCCCATTGAATAACTCAGTGATGAATGTCATTCTCTAGATGTTTTACACTACCGCTCATAAATTCGAGAACGGTGAACGCACGTTCCGCCTTATTTCGAGAAGCGATATTTCAGACTCTATTCATTGTAGGACAGTTCTGAAATGAGCACCTTGAAGAGCAGAAAAAATGCTAACTTTCCAGTGGTTTCGATGATCTCTATCATTCTTCTCGAAGGTACTAGGAATGATAGAGATCATCGAAACCACTGGAAAGTTAGGATTTTTTTTGCTCTTCAAGGTGCTTATTTCAGAATTGTCCTACGATGCATAGAGTCTGAGATATCGCTTCTCGAAATGAGGTGGAACGTGCGTTCACCGTTCACGAATTTCTGAACGGTAGTGCATATGCGAATCAAACGAGAACTTGAGAGTTGTTCCATGCCTATCAATAGCTAAATGTTTCTTCAAATCGAATCGAATCATCATTCATAACACGAGATGCTATTCAAAGCATTTCAACGGTGAATATCTCGATGCCACAGTTTTGAAGTCGGTGGCACCTGACTTTGAGGATACGCTAATGACTGAAGAAGAAGTGACACGATCAATTGATTCGTTGCGAGATATGGCTGTGAAAAATATGAAAAAAAAAAAATAAATAAATGTAGCATTGATTCATAGCGGAATACTCTTTCGAACACTATAGTCGTCTTCAACTACTCTCAGTAATTTCAAGGGGGTCTGGATCCAGAAGATGCTGACTGGACGGATCAAGATTCCATTAATCTCACCGGTATTACAAAGCAGAATTTTAATCACGTCATATCCATCTGTGAGACCAGTAACACTTATGCCTCTTATAAGAGGAAGCCACCCCTCAGAGATGCATCGCTGTACTATTGATGGAGCTAAGGGTCAATCTATCAACATCAGTACTATCCTTTTTGTTGAAAGTCGACAGATCAACCATATCTAGAATGATGAAAAAAGCACGTAGAATACTGATGGATAGTTTTGTCGTCAAATACTTGGGTACTGTATGATTTCCATGCTCATTCTTCACCAGAATGATTACAGTGAAACCTCTCTATCCGGACATCTCTCTATCACGTGCAATTAAGTTCTTGCCGACACCTTTTCGTGAACGGTGGCTGTATTAGGCGTGCATGAGTCTCTGTATCAGGCAAACACCTATTTTCCATACAAGTTGGTTATTTGGTCTTGTCGATCTCGAAGGACGTCGGGGAACTATATAAATTCTCATTCTATTAACCTGTATTGACAGGAGCCACACGTCATGTCTGGGCTCTTTTACAAGATCGTTCAAAAGATATCATGACGATCTAAAGAATGACAAACCTGAAGCCTGATGAGGTCGACGAAACTTAGTGGACGAAACGTAGCAATAAAATTTCTATCATGGAATTTTGGGAATTTATTTAGTTCCCCACCGTCCTTCCAGATCGACAAGACCAAATAATCAACTCGTATATTAACCATCGAGGACGAAAAATCTACCAAATCACTGATGACACATCTTTTTCGGTGACCGTGGGTGTCCGCTCTACAGAGGTTCCTCTGTAGCCAATCACGAATTTCCATGAATTCTTGAGATGAATCGCCAATCCTTGATCAATTTCTTCAGGCACCTCACACATAGACCATGAGACTTTTGTAAAGAATCATACCAGGTTTTTTGCTCAGGAGTTACTGGATACAGAAAAGAAAGCTTTTATGAAATGCGATGCAACCTACTGTTACATACGAAAAAGCGGGAACTATAAATTCCAACGTATGACATGTTCTCTCCATAAAAATCGACCCCTAGTCAAACCAATGATCTTGATAAGTTCCAATGGGTTGGCAGTTTACGGGCCATATTATGCGAATGGTGAAAATAACGATGCCAACATCCTTATTGATCTAACAGTGAGTACCATATTCATTTAGGAGGACCAACTCGTTATCATACTACTCACAACCAACACGTATACTATTGATATTCGAATATTCATATTCTTACTCAGAAGAATGATGCTAATGGACTCTCCACGTGGTTGCGACCGGGTGATTACTCAATTCTAGACAGAGATTTCAGAGATGCCCTGGAGTTTTTCAAAGCACTCGGCTTGAATACAATGATACCCCATTTTCTAGCAAAGAATAAGTCCCAGCATTCCACGGAAGAGTCAAATGAATCTCGCATTGTTACATCAATGAGGTGAGTACGATATAGGCCTGAAAGCCTTCTAACAGTTTTGACTTCCGAATATTTTTAGCAGCTGCAACGAAACATAGGATTCCAATCTAAACCCATGTTCGAGAGTACAGGCCCTTCTGAAGGGACATAACTTCCACCCCTTTCGATTGAGATTAATCCTCACCATCTATGATTTGGATCCCATTTTGTAATTAAAGATTCAGATGAATGTATCCATCTTTGTCCCAAACCAATGCTTAAGCAAGATAGAGATATCCAATCCTCGTATATTTTGTATATAAGTGGGTTATCGAGGCAGTGAATGGCATGATCGAAAATTGGAATGCTCTTGGATCCGTGTTTCCTAATCAAGAAATCCCGAATATCGGAGACTACGTGAGGATCGTCTGCATACTATGTAATACATTCCGACCACCACGAGTATTCGACACATCTGCTGATGGAATGATAGCTGAAAAAATACTCCAGCGCCTAAGTAAAATGAATGAGTTGGAAAGTATAGTGAAGGAGAGAAAGTTTGCAACCGTTAGAGCAGTATGGTAGAAATCAGCGATTCATCGGTTCCTGATTTCCCTCGCCTATCCTTTGATGACCTGCAAAAATTAACACTTGGCATCTACCAGGTACTACTTCCAACGAATGTTACCATCGCATAAGTTGTTGGTTCAAAGTCTCCAGAGCACTTAGTCTCGTAATAGTTCTTTCCGAGTATTCCCATGAAATTGCGTGGAGGATGCAGATATCGCGAGCACCCTCGAATAACCGTTTCGATTCATGTTTACCGATCCAAACAACTCTTGAGGGAAGGCAATACCTTTTAGAATTAGAATGACCTGGATGATATGATTATTCATTGTTTCTGTTCATAGCTGGAGCAAGCGAGTTCATACACTGACGAGCATTGTGATGAGGATGGGATGTATTCTTTATCCTTCCATAAGGATCACAAAAACATCCTACGGATCAAGATGCAGTCGCGTCACACATTCTCGAAAACGCATTTTCTTTGGATTAGATATGACGAAGATGACAAATCAATCACCGGATGGTATTGTTAATGCGAGACAGGTGGGAGAACAATTGGTTGCTGTGCTCACATCGCGTCAGTATTGTTGTATCAAGGTTACGATAGATATCAAGAGAATTGCAAGGAAAGAGTGAGTCGAAACTATGATTCCCCCGTCAGTGATGTCAGCCATGAGCGAATGAATGAAGATTTCTTAGCTGAACACAGACTTTTTGAATCAGTGGCTACAGATGAAGATGACTCCGAATCAGATTGAACTAGAGAGTTGAATATATGATTTTTCAGCTAGCTATAGCTACCATGGAATGCTATACTATGAATATATATATATATCTCCCCCTAATATATAGTAGTAAGAATGAGATTCCTCTGAATTCCCCTGAATTCCTCTGAATTCCCTTGAACTCCCCTGAATTCCCTTGACTGCCTTGAATGCCCAGGAGGGCCCCTGAGGGCCTCTGAGGTCCTTTGAGGTCCCTTGAGGGCCCCCGAGGGCCCCTGAGGGCCCCGAGTGCCTCTGACCAAATAACCTAAATTACGTTCCATATTTACCTTAGGGGCTGAGAGATTCCCCTGAGATCCCCTGAGGGCCTGTGAGGGCCCCTGAGGGCCTCCGAGGGCCTCCGAGGGCCCCTGAGGGCCCGTCAATTCTTCTGAGCCCCTGCAGGTCCCTTAGTCTTGTCAATTTCCCTCTGCAGCCTTCTAGAAATGATCTCGTTCTCATCAAGGAAGTTTCTCCACAATCTCCAGGACCATCAATGAAACTGACTAGACTTTCATTACTTCTTAAGTTACTATGGATGGACTATTGATTCTCCACTCCTTTAAATCAATAATCAGGAGTAGCGGGGGTTGGCGAGCGGAGCGAGCAGGGGGGCTTGCCCCCCCCTAGTATATATATATACTACAAAGTGGTTGATTGAGTTGAGCTAACTACTTTGTAATCTCTGACATCAATCTGTGATATTAATCTGGACCATAAAATATGACTCCTCCCGATTGGTTCTTTTCGTACTCTCGTATTTGATAGGCATACTCTGGACAAAAAGATAGCTTTACTCTACTATATTGTCATAGTTGGAGAGAGTTATAAGAAAAATAAAGATCTTGGGCCTCAGAGATCCGATCATTATCACACCCTTATGATGTTATGTAATCAGAATTTCGAACAATTCATCAAGTGGAGTATATTCCACCTACAAAGTATGGGTTACACTTGACACGATATATGTGATGATTATGTTGGATTCTGACGAATGATACTGAGAAGTATGAAGAATATGAATGGCATTGATATAACGGTCATCATGATTAAACCACGTTCCTTCGAAATACCATCGGCTGGCGCCTCATGAGAGAGCCGAAACAAAATTGCATAAAGTTCCCGTAAGAATTCAAGTAGGGCTTCGATTTGAAAGTGGAAGGAGCCCTCTCAGGACATAGCTCGCTAGGACATCTTTAAGACAATATCTCTAATTTTTTTGAACTTAACAAAATTTTGAGGCCAATAAATACGTATCCAAAGATGTGTTTCTCGAAGAAATCGTTGGAGCTTTTGATTGTGAGTGAATCAGGGTAGTATGGTTTTTTGGGCTATTCTTACGAGTTTTTTGGAGGTCCGGAGGCTGGAATCGGTGATTCATGCCAACCGAAGTATAACTCCACACAATATCAACAGATGTTGACCTCTGTGGCTCACCAGGAACTACTGTGGATTCAAGTTTGACAGAGCTGGACCTTGAGAAACGAGGAATTCTAACAGAACCAGTGAATTTCGGAGAATATAACAAGTTTTCGAGGTATCTTGGGACTCTGAATGGTGATCGGAGATGAAAATTGATGGGTTTGCATGTCTCATCGATGTTGTCATATGACTTATTGACGTAAAATTGCATATATCATGACCGAATCATCAAATTACCCTCTCAAAGGTGTTTTCCGGCATAAAAATGCATATTCCTCGAAGCAGGAACATTGGAACGCAATGAATTTTTTTCCATTCCAAGATACATGGAAAATGCCAATTTTTTACACAAAAATTATATGGTTTTTCCATTCGAGTTCTTCGAGTATCTTGTGTGAGGAAGTTGGAGATTGCCTATTTTCGGCACTTTTTCGCTATAAACTCGAATCTGGTGCATTTTTTCGAGAAAAATTATGAGAACCAAAAATGTGTGTACTGATGAGATCTACAAGTTAGATAGTTTGTCAATCTATTCTTACCCCAAGATCGCCAAAAAAATCCAATAAATACGGTTTTTTACGACTTTTGGTCATTATTAGGGAACCCCGATTGATACATGCATAGGAAACCGATGCCAAATGAAAATTTAGAGTATTATCTACAACTTCGGTCCTCTGCAACTTTTCAATTAATTCCATTCCATTCGAGTATTCCCCGGTTTTAGCATAAAAAATTCGCATTTTCCATTCTCTAAGTGGTTTTTCGTTACCAGCGCATTATTTCCCGTCCATAAAAAACCCCCAAAAGTTGTATTTTTTGTTGCCGAACAAAATCCTCTCGGAGCAGTGATAGTTCATTGGGTCCATTTCGAGAGAGAACCAAAAAGTGCGTTCAACGTGTATTTTGAACGGGATACTCTTTTGCCCACCACGAGGATACGTTTTGGTTTTGGGCGGAAAAATTTACATGCATATTCAGACACCCAAAACACGCATTTCAGTGCAACCTGGGCCCCCAAATCTTTGAAGCAGATTTGGCCTTATTTTCATCAGCTTCTCTCAAGCAACTGCTGCAATGAGACAATAATGCGGGTAGTTGGTCAGATTCGAGTGTATTCCCATCAATGAATTTGTCCTTTTGGAACAGAGAAGGTGCTCGGACCTATCCTGTGGTTGCGCATGTGGAAAGGAGAGAGATGTGGCCACTGAATGAGACATACGAACGAGTCATGGACTCGTCTGGTTGGAACCGTGATACGGTACACAGTCTTTCGAGTACTGGCTTTTTTGTAGCCACTCATGATGAGAATTTTTCTTGCATACATTCTCATCTTACCCACATACTTGCCAAAATTCCGCTAGATGCAGGCTTTAAAGTTGTCCGAGGAAGTTCAAAGATTTCCGGATCGAAATACAAGGACTCTCTCACGTGTGTTTGAGTACCTGGCCGAATCCATGTAAGATCAGGCAGCGAAAAAAGTTGAGGTCACGGATATTTCTGCCGATGAAGTATATCATTCTTGAGACGAAATGATGAGACACGTATTTTTTCGTCACGCCTAAATCGATTTCCTGTCAGAGCTACGCGAATTAGGAGATCGGGAGCTGCAAAATCAATTTTAGAAAAACTGACACTTTGAAATCAGTGAAGATGCAATAATTCCTATGCGACTCCGAATATTTAGCTGAATCTTGTTGGATATAGTTACTAGGTAGATGTTGCATGCAAATTCACACTAATTAGGTTGGAATTGCCATTCGGATCCGGAAAAACTCGTTTTTTACGAGAAATTAAAAAAGATTAATTACTCAAAAACACCATCGTGAATTTCTTTGGTGAATTTCCTGGGGGTATTTGATGTCATGATGTTTCAGAGGGTACTCTCCGAGTCGGCGCTAAAAGCTCAAAATGACAAAAAAAAAATATTTTCCGGGAGAAAAATTTTTTATTGTCTCAAATAGGTTCTGGCATCCTTCAAATGATGAGTATTGGCTGAAAAGTAGTACCGACAGAGTACAGCACCTGCAAATATCTACAAAGACTCATTTCCTCCAACTTATCTTGCACATGAAGTAAACACAGTGCCCAAGCTTGTTGAAAGTGCTATATGAGCAAAAATGTTTTCAGTCTCATATCACTGCCAATGGTGAATATTACTCACTGGAAAAACGTAGACGTAGAGAAAGTTAGACTGAAAGCATTTTTGCTCATTACCCTCTGTAATTTGATGATTCGGTCATGATATATGCAATTTTACGTCAATAAGTCATATGACAACATCGATGAGACATGCAAACCCATCAATTTTCATCTCCGATCACCATTCAGAGTCCCAAGATACCTCGAAAACTTGTTATATTCTCCGAAATTCACTGGTTCTGTTGGAATTCCTCGTTTCTCAAGGTCCAGCTCTGTCAAACTTGAATCCACAGTAGTTCCTGGTGAGTCACAGAGGTCAACATCTGTTGATATTGTGTAGAGTTATACTTCGGTTGGCATGAATCACCGATTCCAGCCTCCGGACCTCCAAAAAACTCGTAAGAACAGCCCAAAAAACCATACTACCCTGATTCACTCACAATCAAAAGCTCCAACGATTTCTTCGAGAAACACATCTTTGGATACGTATTTATTGGCCTCAAAATTTTGTTAAGTTCAAAAAAATTAGAGATAGTGTCTTAAAGATGTCCTAGCGAGCTATGTCCTGAGAGGGCTCCTTCCACTTTCAAATCGAAGCCCTACTTGAATTCTTACGGGAACTTTATGCAATTTTGTTTCGGCTCTCTCATGAGGCGCCAGCCGATGGTATTTCAAAGGAACGTGGTTTAATCATGATTACCGTTATATCAATGCCATTCATATTCTTCATACTTCTCAGTATCATTCGTCAGAATCCAACATAATCATCACATACATCGTGTCAAGTGTAACCCATACTTTGTAGGTGGAATATACTCCACTTGATGAATTGTTCGAAATTCTGATTACATAACATCATAAGGGTGTGATAATGATCGGATCTCTGAGGCCCAAGATCTTTATTTTTCTTATAACTCTCTCCAACTATGACAATATAGTAGAGTAAAGCTATCTTTTTGTCCAGAGTATGCCTATCAAATACGAGAGTACGAAAAGAACCAACCGGGAGGAGTCATATTTTATGGTCCAGATTAATATCACAGATTGATGTCAGAGATTACAAAGTAGTTAGCTCAACTCAATCAACCACTTTGTAGTATATATATATATATATATATATATATATATATATATATATATATATTCATAGTATAGCATTCCATGGTAGCTATAGCTAGCTGAAAAATCATATATTCAACTCTCTAGTTCAATCTGATTCGGAGTCATCTTCATCTGTAGCCACTGATTCAAAAAGTCTGTGTTCAGCTAAGAAATCTTCATTCATTCGCTCATGGCTGACATCACTGACGGGGGAATCATAGTTTCGACTCACTCTTTCCTTGCAATTCTCTTGATATCTATCGTAACCTTGATACAACAATACTGACGCGATGTGAGCACAGCAACCAATTGTTCTCCCACCTGTCTCGCATTAACAATACCATCCGGTGATTGATTTGTCATCTTCGTCATATCTAATCCAAAGAAAATGCGTTTTCGAGAATGTGTGACGCGACTGCATCTTGATCCGTAGGATGTTTTTGTGATCCTTATGGAAGGATAAAGAATACATCCCATCCTCATCACAATGCTCGTCAGTGTATGAACTCGCTTGCTCCAGCTATGAACAGAAACAATGAATAATCATATCATCCAGGTCATTCTAATTCTAAAAGGTATTGCCTTCCCTCAAGAGTTGTTTGGATCGGTAAACATGAATCGAAACGGTTATTCGAGGGTGCTCGCGATATCTGCATCCTCCACGCAATTTCATGGGAATACTCGGAAAGAACTATTACGAGACTAAGTGCTCTGGAGACTTTGAACCAACAACTTATGCGATGGTAACATTCGTTGGAAGTAGTACCTGGTAGATGCCAAGTGTTAATTTTTGCAGGTCATCAAAGGATAGGCGAGGGAAATCAGGAACCGATGAATCGCTGATCTTCTACCATACTGCTCTAACGGTTGCAAACTTTCTCTCCTTCACTATACTTTCCAACTCATTCATTTTACTTAGGCGCTGGAGTATTTTTTCAGCTATCATTCCATCAGCAGATGTGTCGAATACTCGTGGTGGTCGGAATGTATTACATAGTATGCAGACGATCCTCACGTAGTCTCCGATATTCGGGATTTCTTGATTAGGAAACACGGATCCAAGAGCATTCCAATTTTCGATCATGCCATTCACTGCCTCGATAACCCACTTATATACAAAATATACGAGGATTGGATATCTCTATCTTGCTTAAGCATTGGTTTGGGACAAAGATGGATACATTCATCTGAATCTTTAATTACAAAATGGGATCCAAATCATAGATGGTGAGGATTAATCTCAATCGAAAGGGGTGGAAGTTATGTCCCTTCAGAAGGGCCTGTACTCTCGAACATGGGTTTAGATTGGAATCCTATGTTTCGTTGCAGCTGCTAAAAATATTCGGAAGTCAAAACTGTTAGAAGGCTTTCAGGCCTATATCGTACTCACCTCATTGATGTAACAATGCGAGATTCATTTGACTCTTCCGTGGAATGCTGGGACTTATTCTTTGCTAGAAAATGGGGTATCATTGTATTCAAGCCGAGTGCTTTGAAAAACTCCAGGGCATCTCTGAAATCTCTGTCTAGAATTGAGTAATCACCCGGTCGCAACCACGTGGAGAGTCCATTAGCATCATTCTTCTGAGTAAGAATATGAATATTCGAATATCAATAGTATACGTGTTGGTTGTGAGTAGTATGATAACGAGTTGGTCCTCCTAAATGAATATGGTACTCACTGTTAGATCAATAAGGATGTTGGCATCGTTATTTTCACCATTCGCATAATATGGCCCGTAAACTGCCAACCCATTGGAACTTATCAAGATCATTGGTTTGACTAGGGGTCGATTTTTATGGAGAGAACATGTCATACGTTGGAATTTATAGTTCCCGCTTTTTCGTATGTAACAGTAGGTTGCATCGCATTTCATAAAAGCTTTCTTTTCTGTATCCAGTAACTCCTGAGCAAAAAACCTGGTATGATTCTTTACAAAAGTCTCATGGTCTATGTGTGAGGTGCCTGAAGAAATTGATCAAGGATTGGCGATTCATCTCAAGAATTCATGGAAATTCGTGATTGGCTACAGAGGAACCTCTGTAGAGCGGACACCCACGGTCACCGAAAAAGATGTGTCATCAGTGATTTGGTAGATTTTTCGTCCTCGATGGTTAATATACGAGTTGATTATTTGGTCTTGTCGATCTGGAAGGACGGTGGGGAACTAAATAAATTCCCAAAATTCCATGATAGAAATTTTATTGCTACGTTTCGTCCACTAAGTTTCGTCGACCTCATCAGGCTTCAGGTTTGTCATTCTTTAGATCGTCATGATATCTTTTGAACGATCTTGTAAAAGAGCCCAGACATGACGTGTGGCTCCTGTCAATACAGGTTAATAGAATGAGAATTTATATAGTTCCCCGACGTCCTTCGAGATCGACAAGACCAAATAACCAACTTGTATGGAAAATAGGTGTTTGCCTGATACAGAGACTCATGCACGCCTAATACAGCCACCGTTCACGAAAAGGTGTCGGCAAGAACTTAATTGCACGTGATAGAGAGATGTCCGGATAGAGAGGTTTCACTGTAATCATTCTGGTGAAGAATGAGCATGGAAATCATACAGTACCCAAGTATTTGACGACAAAACTATCCATCAGTATTCTACGTGCTTTTTTCATCATTCTAGATATGGTTGATCTGTCGACTTTCAACAAAAAGGATAGTACTGATGTTGATAGATTGACCCTTAGCTCCATCAATAGTACAGCGATGCATCTCTGAGGGGTGGCTTCCTCTTATAAGAGGCATAAGTGTTACTGGTCTCACAGATGGATATGACGTGATTAAAATTCTGCTTTGTAATACCGGTGAGATTAATGGAATCTTGATCCGTCCAGTCAGCATCTTCTGGATCCAGACCCCCTTGAAATTACTGAGAGTAGTTGAAGACGACTATAGTGTTCGAAAGAGTATTCCGCTATGAATCAATGCTACATTTATTTATTTTTTTTTTTTTCATATTTTTCACAGCCATATCTCGCAACGAATCAATTGATCGTGTCACTTCTTCTTCAGTCATTAGCGTATCCTCAAAGTCAGGTGCCACCGACTTCAAAACTGTGGCATCGAGATATTCACCGTTGAAATGCTTTGAATAGCATCTCGTGTTATGAATGATGATTCGATTCGATTTGAAGAAACATTTAGCTATTGATAGGCATGGAACAACTCTCAAGTTCTCGTTTGATTCGCATATGCACTACCGTTCAGAAATTCGTGAACGGTGAACGCACGTTCCACCTCATTTCGAGAAGCGATATCTCAGACTCTATGCATCGTAGGACAATTCTGAAATAAGCACCTTGAAGAGCAAAAAAAATCCTAACTTTCCAGTGGTTTCGATGATCTCTATCATTCCTAGTACCTTCGAGAAGAATGATAGAGATCATCGAAACCACTGGAAAGTTAGCATTTTTTCTGCTCTTCAAGGTGCTCATTTCAGAACTGTCCTACAATGAATAGAGTCTGAAATATCGCTTCTCGAAATAAGGCGGAACGTGCGTTCACCGTTCTCGAATTTATGAGCGGTAGTGTAAAACATCTAGAGAATGACATTCATCACTGAGTTATTCAATGGGGACATAATCGTATTGATTTGCAAAAGTAAAGATCAACTGTATGTGTATATTCATAGTCGCAAGTTTCACGGGAGATATTTGTGCTTGCCTCCCTTTTCTCTTCCCATTCCGATGTCTTTCCTTCACTCATTTCCCCCTCCTCTCTTTCTCTCTCAGTAAGTTGAGACAGTCGCTTCTTCAATCGCTCTTCAATAGATAAAGGCAAGCATCAACTCATTTGATCGTGTGAGTGTTTATTGTTGCAGATTTGGTCGAGTTCCTGCTGGCTCACGTGCACAGTGATAAATCAGCGAGGCTTTCAAATTTTGAGCCAGGGAATTTCGATCTTAATCTGCCCAAAAAATTTTGAGGTTAACCAGCCGCATGGATAATTCAACCATCTATACCATCGTTACTATTGGCACATAACGACATCTATAGTTGGCAAACGCAATGCTGTGCAAGGAAAGTCAAACAGAGAGCCGGTAAGGCAGGGCTCTTCCTTAACAGTTCCGAGGTCGCCCGTCACACTCCTGAGTATAGAGCTCTGTCGTTCTCTGCCATATAGGGCGCTCCTGACGCCAACCTAACCTTCACTGACACCGATCTGCTGCGCTTCGCTCTGTATGTATTCTCATAACAACGTCGACCTCATTTCTCAACCTACTACAAAAACTACAGGTCAAAACAGATTATGACTTTTGATAGCTGCAATGCATGTAATTCGATTATACTATTCAGCCATAAGCATCTTCTATGTGGTATCTGCGGCAAAAAGTATCACCAATCTTGTATTCCTACTCAATGGTATAAAGCAGACGGAAACGTAGTTTGCTGCTCTGTTAACGTAGCTTCAAATTCAATTGCTGTCTCAGAGTCACTATCCCTTGCTCCAACAAATCTCAATAGTTCGACTCAATCCCTCTCCGTAAAAACTCCATCCCTTCCACCTTCATTACATAATTTGACAACCCACGCAAATATACACAGCACACCCAAACGACAAGCTTCTCCGCCCTTCATTGCACGCGCCTCGAAACAGTACAAAAATAATCTAGCCATTACAACTGCAAATAACTCAGGTTTACCGGCCATTATGGAGCAATCGATCCTGTCCCAGCATTCGCAACAAAACCTTTCAACCACAGGTCAAATAGGCACCAGTATCACGGGCCAGACTACTATGCAACAGAACAACACCATTCCTGAACTCCCCCCAGACACGCCAGAATATTTCAAGCAGTTTTTCACGCATTTTAATAGTACGCAAACCGTTATGTTCTCCAAGATAAACGGACTTGAATCAGCTGTAGAAAATCGATTCTCAATTGTTGAGAACTCTATAATGAAAGCCCAACATAATATCTCGCAGCTCTCACATCATTCTACTTTAGTTGACCCTGCTGAAGTGATAGTGTCAGGAATACCGAGGAATTTACCTCTCACTCAAGCCGATATTGTTACTAAACTTTTAGATGCTTTGAATCACAGTGAAATTATAAACTTTGTACTCGACGTTCGTGAGTGGAAAGGTCCCCCTATCTCAAATCTGCAAAATTCTAATGCAAATGCTAGCTCACTCCCAGGTGCACAAGGTCAAACCCCTCAAAACACTACGTCATCCCTTGTTCTCAAATTTTCATCAACCACAGTACGTGACACTATTACGTCTAGCTCAGTTAAACTGAAAGAAAAAACCGCACGTGACATCTTTGGCGTCAATAGTGATTCCAAGGTTTTCTGCAGGCCTCTTTGGCCCAAGGAAGTTTACGCCATACTTAAAAAAGCCAGAGTAGCTAGCACTCGCTTGAACTATGATAGACCAGTTGTTAGAAATTTGCTAGTGTGTATGAGACCGACTCGTACCTCAGCGTTGATACCCATCTTGGGCGACAATGACCTGGACTCCCTTGAACCTCGCCCCAGGACATCATGACTCTTCCAAAATTCCACAGCTTCTCTCAACTCTCATCACAAAATCAAAATAGCCCACACTAACATCAACCGATTAGATTCTCACAAGCACTTTGCTCTTCTCGAAATTTATGTTCAGGATGAGAAACCGGATGTTTTAGCGATCACAGAAACTTTCCTCACCCCTAACGTATCCGATGAAATTCTCCATCTCGAGGGCTTCAAATTTTTCAGAAACGACCGGATCGGAAAACCGGGTGGTGGAGTAGGCGTTTACGTCCACGTTAACTTCAAAGTCAAAATACTCAGTTCGTCGCCTTCCCAGTTCGACAACACTCCCAAATTTCTAGTGTTAGATATATCTGATTCCAGAAACAAGCTACTATTTGCAGTCATTTATAGACGTCCAAACTCAGCCTACCCCACTGAGTTCTTCAATACAATCTCCAATTTCTCATCTCTATACCACAACATCATTCTGACTGGAGATTTCAACGCCAATCTATTGACACAAAACCGCGAATCTGAAAATCTTATTTCGAATGTGAAAGAAATTCTCTACATATAGTTCCATCAGAGCCAACCTACCATGAGCTGTGGCGCGACCCACCATACCATTAATTGCTTGATTTATTTATCACAAACGACCTCTCGTCAATCCTTCGGTCCAACAAATCGGTCTCGCCTTTCATTGATGGACATGATCTTATCGAAATCGATTTCAAATTTTATAAAGCACCATCCATCAAGAAAACCATCAAAACAAGGAATCTAAAACGAATCAACCAATTACACCTCACAAACGAATTGTCTAGCTCTCTAAGTGCTCTCAATTCGTCAACTAAAGATCCCTCAAATTTCACGCATGAATCACTTGATCTCTATTCTTCATCTGTATCCCAGACCATTCTGCAGGCGTACGATAAAATCGCTCCATATCAAGAAATCCCCCTCTCATCCAAACGCAAGCCTTGGGTGACTAAAGAAATTAGATCTATCATGAACGACAGGGACAAAGCCTACAAACGTGCATATAAATGGGGTATCGAAGCTGATCGCCTGAAGTATCTGATGTTGCGGAAAATTGCCTCAAATAAATTGAGCTCAGCTAAAAACTCATTCATTGCAAACAAAATTGATAGAGCACGTGACCTCAGGAGCAAATGCTCTGAACTTCGCAAACTTGGTATTTCATCGTCACGCCAAAACTCTCCTTTTCTGTACTTCTCGAGAAATGAACTCAACCAGTACTATGCCAGCATTTCCCGCCCACCTATAAAGACAGTCCCCGATCTGTTACATGAAAATATGTACAATAAGATCACCAGTGGCCGGAAGAGCTTTTGCGATCACGCTTTGGGGTATTCCATCCGCTCCACGGGCCTGTGAGGAGTAATGTTTGATAGCAAGGACTACATCACTAAAATTTGTGGGCTTAAATTTAAACCCCTCCTCCGGTGCCGAGTCAATATCGTCCATTGCTTCATTAATATTTTCGTGGGGCGAAACGGAAACTCCCGCAAAGTGTGCGTTTAACTCATCCGGTGTGAAGCCACGAAGTTCCTCCTCTTTGCTCTTAGGCAAGAGGCCGAGATCGCGCATCTCCTTCCAAATGTTCCTCTTTTGATCAAGAGCATCTGACAAATGGGTTTGAATGAAGGAGTTATGCTCTTGTTCAATACGCAAGTCGACCTCTTCGCTAAGCCGAAAGTATTCATTTTGAAGCTCAGGACACTTGCGATGGTTACGTTGAATCCGTTCCCAGCGCCTGCGCGTCGCGTCTCGCTTATTCATGAGTACCCTCAGCTCAGGACCAATCCAAGGAGCGTCATTTTTACGCGGATTAATAGTTTTTTCGGGTGCTAATTCATCTGTAACGGTCTGTAAATTTTCATTCAAGCAGTGAATTGCATCTTCCAAACTGGTTTAAGCATTCTCGAGAGCTGTCCAGCCACAGCGAAGCAATCGGTCATTCAATATCTCCGGAGTGATGTTTCGAAAATCCCTGTAGGTGAAGGAATTTCTTGGCGGAGTGGGAGTAAAGACGTTGATGGTGACGTCAATGACCGAGTGCCTGCCAAAACTGGGGAGGAGTCTGTTTTGGAAATCTGTAATGATGTCATTGTCATCTACATAAATGTGATCAATCCATGTATGAGATGTATTGGGGGTGTGTTGGTGAGTCGGGCCATGCTGCACTATCTGCAAGGCAACTTCTTCTGTCAGTGCAGTAAGTGTCTTGGTGTCGGGATGAGCAGTGTCTAACAAATCCGCGTTCAGATCACCCATTATAATTTTATGACTGTAGTCGCCAGCTGGGCGCTTTGCTTCTCTATGAGTCTCTCGAGAGAGGATACACGTGCCAATAGGTGATCATCCACTTCGTTCACTGCTGGCGTGAGAGGTGGAGAAGGAATGGCAACGTTTTGTCGCCTCACGAGAGATTTTATTTCGTCAAGCTCGTTCTGGAGTAGCGCATTTCGATCATAAAAGAGGTCGAGAGTAGTCTGCGCTATGAGTACCCATTTGGTGTCCGGAGAATCCGTCGCCGTCGAAGTTGGTGATGTTGCAGGTCCTTCCGAGACGTTGAGGCTGTTGCTCTCCGTCGACCCTACAACGTGGCCAAGAGGTGGTGTAGTTTTCGAGATGGGGCTGTTGCTCTCCATCGGCCCGACAGCGTGGTCAAGAGGAGGTGGAGTGAGCAGCGACTGGGTGGTAGTGGTGGGCCGCGCATCTGTTTGCTGCTTTTGAATATTCGCGGGCTATATACCGGTGGACTGGCGGGAGGTGGCAACACATGACGGAGACGAAGCAGCAGGCGATAGAGTACCCCCCGCTAGCGCAAGCTGTAGACTCCCGGAGTTGAATAGAGAGGCATTGGTGGTAGGGGGCTTTGCGCTGCGGCCCGTGGCGGTGGTATGCGGAGCGGGGGAAGATAGTGCTGATGCAGCATGCGAGCTGAGCCGTGTGTGTGAGATGGGCTGATTACTCACACGTCTATGCGAGGTAGTATTCTCCTTCTTTCTCTCTCTGACTGTTTGCGTGCTGAGGCGAGAAGTCGAAGTCGTCTGCTTCGATGCACTCGATGATAATTGCGCGGCTGGAATTTTGCTCACCTGCAGACATTTTTCGCATGCTGCTCCTTGAGATGATTTCGAGCACTTGACATGTGCTGATCTTTTGCAAATCCCGCATTCTCTTCTGCCCGCGCGTAAGGTGTTGTTGCAGACGCAGCAGATGTTGTCGCTCATCATGCAGCAGACAGCAAGACAGCGAAGCAGGCCAGCGTAGCAGATGACCTCCGAGCATGCGCACAAAGCTCACTTTCGGCGCCAGGCACTGCCAACTCGATGTTGTTGTTGGAGTTGCAGAATTGGAATTATTCCTCCCAGGCTCGAGCAGGAGCCATGCAGTGATGCTCCAGTGGTATGAGCCTGCAGAAGGAAGTCCAATCTGCAAAAAGTGCCACTCGGGACGACGTTTTGATGGTTAAAGAGATGTTCAAGTACGGAGCGATGTTAGATGCGTGTGGAAACACTTACCGCCAAAGAGAGAGAGAATGAATCAACTCTGAAGAAACCAAAGATCGAACCCGGAGAAACAACCAGAGCACGCTTTGACAGAGAGAGACAGACCATACTTGACTCACTTCAACAATGGCAACAACCTCGTTGAAAAAAAACCTAAATCCAATCGTCTCTCACCGCAGAACAAGGGAATGGAGCAACAACAAGGAATCTACCCCTCGTCTACATAACGAGAACTCTTGGCCCCCTCTCTCGCGAAAGGAAGAGTTGTGAATCATGCAACGATAAAAGAAACGACACCAAACAAAGAGAGATGGACTCTTACGTACGGAATATCGCTTCAGATACTGCTAAATGGAAATGTACAGAATGTAAGAAACGCTTATGGGTGGAATGCCCATTGGATAAAAACGCTTTGGAACCCCTGTTAGACGCTTCTGTTAAAGACGACTCAGCCGTTATCAAATTGGTCGCTCATAAGAATAACCTGAAACCTGCTCTGAAGTACCACGGAGAAGCAACAGATACTGACTCTCGGGATACTATGATCGAATTACCTCCCACGATCTCAACACCAGAATACGACGAATCAGCACAATTCTACATAGACGAGTTCGACTTATCGAGCTAACCATGACTTAACTGGAGTGTCGTCTTATTATAGAAATTTATCAACCCAGCTCAACCATGAACTGCCGGAACTTGTCAGACACAATCAGAAGAATCAACGCCGATACTGCACCCAAGGAGATGTCTATCAAGCAAAATATATTACGCACCTACAGGGATTGGCCACTGAGCATGCAGCAATCAAAGGAAGATCTGGCTGCGGCAGGCTTTTTCTATACGAATCGAGGAGACATCGTGTCATGTTTCCATTGCAATGTTACTCTTCAAAAATGGGAATTGTCCGAAAATGTGTGGATCAAACATATTCGTTGGTTCCCTACTCGCAATTTCGTAATCACGACGAAGGGAGAACCATTTGTTAAAGCCACCATAGAGAAACTAGAATTGTCGGACACCTCACAGAGAGAGGTAATCTCAAAAGCTATCCCATCCAAATCAACGGCAGCAAACCCCCCGAACTCCCTAACGTGTAAAATTTATTTCGATGATGAAATAGAAATAGCGTTATTGCCATGTCGTCATTGCATTGCGTGCAACAGGTGTTCCATACAACTGAAGAATTGTAGCATATGCCGCAGTAAGATTACCCATTATTTGAGAATTTCAATTCCAATCGAACTAAACTCCAACGCGATGTCTGACTCCACAGAGAACTGATCTTCCTGTTCAATCCAACAATCGCTAGTATAATATTATACTTCGATATCGTATCCTATTTCAGTGAGACTGTTAGTCATTCCGAAAATTTAGAAACGTCTTTCGCCGACTAAAAAAATGAGGTATCCCAAGATTCAATCGAATAATATACAACTAGTATATTTTATCCCGAAATCATACCCTACCTCAACTTATCACATAGTTTAGCAATGCCTTTTTCAATGAGAATAATGTAGCTCAATATTATATTCTACCTCAATATCAACATTGATAAGACTGTTAGTTATTACAAAAGTTTTTGAAATAAGGAAACACAATACTCAATCGGAACTCAGTCTTAGTTCATTTTAAAGATTTTGAGATGTCCATTGACAACAAAAAAAGAGGAAATTGGATATTTGATCGGAATTCAGCTCAATGTTATATTCTACTTCAATATCATCATTGATAAGACTGCTAATTCATTACAAAACAAAGAACTCCAATATTTAACCGAATATTCACCCTCATATCATATTCCACCCAGATTTACCACCATCGATGAAGCCATCTAGTTATTGGGGGAAAAATAGGAATTCCATTTATGAACTTGTTCACACTAACAAATAAGAGAAGAATTATATAAAAGAAGGAAATTTGCTCCAACTACAACCCGTGCAAATATGTAGTTTTGAAATTTACTTTATGTAATCATGAAATTTTGTTATCTCGGCGATATATTAATATTTGAAAGGCATTCAAATGCGACCGAAAATAGAGTATTTGAAAAACCATATCTGATCACTGATAGTAAAAGGAAGAACAATTCATTCAACTTTGAATTATGCAGACTCAATTCTGCGAAACATTGTAACGGACATTCGGGTCTATTGTAACCCTTAATGTCCGGTCTCAAGGGGGAGGTGTAACGGCTGCGCCTCTGGAAACGATGAATGGAGAATATGTGAATATATGCGTGTATTGACATGACAATGTGTGTATTGAATGAATGTCATTATGTGATATTGTATGAAGTTAATGCAAGGTATCCATCCATGTAGTGTGTGTATTAGATGGATGTAATACGTAAAGTGTGTGTATTGAATGAATGTAATTATGTAATGTTGTATAAAATAAATCTAATGTATGAATATGTAGTGTGTGTATTGGATGGATGAAATACGTGAAGTGTGTATGCTGAATGAATGTAATGTATGAATGTACTGATGTTATGTGTGTATTGAATGTATATGTGAACTAGGGGGGGGGCAAGCCCCCCTGCTCGCTCCGCTCGCCAACCCCCACACAACCTACTTACTCCTCCAATAATTCTGAAACATTGAAAAATCAAATTATTGATTTTAGCAAATCCTTATTTTGATGAATCTAACCTGAATTTAGTGAACAGTATCTTTCCGCTTGTTTCTTTTGAATGATTCATATCCACAACGATTTTTCTGCTTCGACTTCTTCCCACTATCTTTCTCAGCTATGAATATGAAAATCACCACACAAATAGTAAGTACTCATTATTTCTAAAATATTTAAGAACAATCGACTGTCTAAATATAGAATATAAAACTATTCATAAACAGTCTGTTATTCACTTCCTTCAGGATCAAAATACACTGAAAATACTGTACTTTGAGTTCCCTGAATATGTACAGATACAAACAGTGACTTCATCGGTTGATTGATAATGAACTTCTACATATTCGTTCTGAGGAGTTAACTGTTTCTATTGTGATTAAGCACAAAGTTTTGGGAAGATTATAATAGAGGTTAGTTCTTCGTATAATTGATTTGAATTTTTAATCTACCAAATTGTATTGATTCGAAAATGATCATCTATTGAACGATATTATATGAAACTACCAATAACCCATATCATATTATTACATGACTCGGCTAATGCAAGCTAATTTTAACCAACGGATTTGTTGATTAAGTGACATAGATCAATATTGGATTACTCCAATTCGATCTATGTACCTTCAAGGCACCTCGCAATTCGAGTGTCGCAACTTGAAGGATTTTGATGGAATTTCAAATACATGAAAAATGAGATGAGGAACGAAAAATTTTGATTCTACGCTAGATGTTGGTGCGTTTCGTCTTTCCTTCCCGGATCAGACTCTTCAGGGGGGCTGGAGAGATCCGAGTAGAGGTTGGCCCTCGACGTCACCTAGCCAAAGTGGCTTGATGGTCATGATTTTGATCGGGCTTATATGTTACACGAGGGCAATGTTTCGCAGAATTGAGTCTGCATAATTCAAAGTTGAATGAATTGTTCTTCTTTTTACTATCAGTGATCAGATATGGTTTTTCAAATACTCTATTTTCGGTCGCATTTGAATGCCTTTCAAATATTAATATATCGCCGAGATAACAAAATTTCATGATTACATAAAGTAAATTTCAAAACTACATATTTGCATGGGTTGTAGTTGGAGCAAATTTCCTTCTTTTATATAATTCTTCTCTTATTTGTTAGTGTGAACAAGTTCATAAATGGAATTCCTATTTTTTCCCCAATAACTAGATGGCTTCATCAATGGTGGTAAATCTGGGTGGAATATGATATGAGGGTGAATATTCGGTTAAATATTGGAGTTCTTTGTTTTGTAATGAATTAGCAGTCTTATCAATGATGATATTGAAGTAGAATATAACATTGAGCTGAATTCCGATCAAATATCCAATTTCCTCTTTTTTTGTTGTCAATGGACATCTCAAAATCTTTGAAATGAACTAAGACTGAGTTCCGATTCAATATTATGTTTCCTTATTTCAAAAACTTTCGTAATAACTAACAGTCTTATCAATGTTGATATTGAGGTAGAATATAATATTGAGCTACATTATTCTCATTGGAGAGGGCATTGCTAAACTATGTGATAAGTTGAGGTAGGGTATGATTTCGGGATAAAATATACTAGTTGTATATTATTCGATTGAATCTTGGGATACCTCATTTTTTTAGTCGGCGAAAGACGTTTCTAAATTTTCGGAATGACTAACAGTCTCACTGAAATATGATACGATATCGAAGTATAATATTATACTAGCGATTGTTGGATTGAACAGGAAGATCAGTTCTCTGTGGAGTCAGACATCGCGTTGGAGTTTAGTTCGATTGGAATTGAAATTCTCAAATAATGGGTAATCTTACTGCGGCATATGCTACAATTCTTCAGTTGTATGGAACACCTGTTGCACGCAATGCAATGACGACATGGCAATAACGCTATTTCTATTTCATCATCGGAATAAATTTTACACGTTAGGGAGTTCGGGGGGTTTGCTGCCGTTGATTTGGATGGGATAGCTTTTGAGATTACCTCTCTCTGTGAGGTGTCCGACAATTCTAGTTTCTCCATGGTGGCTTCATCAAATGGTTCTCCCTTCGTCGTGATTACGAAATTGCGAGTAGGGAACCAACGAATATGTTTGATCCACACATTTTCGGACAATTCCCATTTTTGAAGAGTAACATTGCAATGGAAACATGACACGATGTCTCCTCGATTCGTATAGAAAAAGCCTGCCGCAGCCAGATCTTCCTTTGATTGCTGCATGCTCAGTGGCCAATCCCTGTAGGTGCGTAATATATTTTGCTTGATAGACATCTCCTTGGGTGCAGTAACGTCGTTGATTCTTCTGATTGTGTCTGACAAATTCCGGCAGTTCATGGTTGAGCTGGGTTGATAAATTTCTATAATAAGACGACATTTCAGTTAAGTCATGGTTAGCTCGATAAGTCGAACTCGTCTATGTAGAATTGTGCTGATTCGTCGTATTCTGGTGTTGAGATCGTGGGAGGTAATTCGATCATAGTATCCCGAGAGTCAGTATCTGTTGCTTCTCCGTGGTACTTCAGAGCAGGTTTCAGGTTATTCTTATGAGCGACCAATTTGATAACTGCTGAGTCGTCTTTAACAGAAGCGTCTAACAGGGGTTCCAAAGCGTTTTTATCCAATGGGCATTTCACCCATAAGCGTTTCTTACATTCTGTACATTTCCATTTAGCAGTATCTGAAGCGATATTCCGTACGTAAGAGTCCATCTCTCTTTGTTTGGTGTTGTTTCTTTTATCGTTGCATGATTCAGAACTCTTCCTTTCGCGAGAGAGGGGGCCAAAAGTTCTCGTTATGTAGACGAGGGGTAGATTCCTTGTTGTTGCTCCATTCCCTTGTTCTGCGGTGAGAGACGATTGAATTTAGGTTTTTTTTCAACGAGGTTGTTGCCATTGTTGAAGTGAGTCGAGTATGGTCTGTCTCTCTCTGTCAAAGCGTGCTCTGGTTGTTTCTCCGGGTTCGATCTTTGGTTTCTTCAGAGTTGATTCATTCTCTCTCTCTTTGGCGGTAAGTGTTTCCACACGCATCTAACATCGCTCCGTACTTGAACATCTCTTTAACCATCAAAACGTCGTCCCGAGTGGCACTTTTTTGCAGATTGGACTTCCTTCTGCAGGCTCATACCACTGGAGCATCACTGCATGGCTCCTGCTCGAGCCTGGGAGGAATAATTCCAATTCTGCAACTCCAACAACAACATCGAGTTGGCAGTGCCTGGCGCCGAAAGTGAGCTTTGTGCGCATGCTCGGAGGTCATCTGCTACGCTGGCCTGCTTCGCTGTCTTGCTGTCTGCTGCATGATGAGCGACAACATCTGCTGCGTCTGCAACAACACCTTACGCGCGGGCAGAAGAGAATGCGGGATTTGCAAAAGATCAGCACATGTCAAGTGCTCGAAATCATCTCAAGGAGCAGCATGCGAAAAATGTCTGCAGGTGAGCAAAATTCCAGCCGCGCAATTATCATCGAGTGCATCGAAGCAGACGACTTCGACTTCTCGCCTCAGCACGCAAACAGTCAGAGAGAGAAAGAAGGAGAATACTACCTCGCATAGACGTGTGAGTAATCAGCCCATCTCACACACACGGCTCAGCTCGCATGCTGCATCAGCACTATCTTCCCCCGCTCCGCATACCACCGCCACGGGCCGCAGCGCAAAGCCCCCTACCACCAATGCCTCTCTATTCAACTCCGGGAGTCTACAGCTTGCGCTAGCGGGGGGTACTCTATCGCCTGCTGCTTCGTCTCCGTCATGTGTTGCCACCTCCCGCCAGTCCACCGGTATATAGCCCGCGAATATTCAAAAGCAGCAAACAGATGCGCGGCCCACCACTACCACCCAGTCGCTGCTCACTCCACCTCCTCTTGACCACGCTGTCGGGCCGATGGAGAGCAACAGCCCCATCTCGAAAACTACACCACCTCTTGGCCACGTTGTAGGGTCGACGGAGAGCAACAGCCTCAACGTCTCGGAAGGACCTGCAACATCACCAACTTCGACGGCGACGGATTCTCCGGACACCAAATGGGTACTCATAGCGCAGACTACTCTCGACCTCTTTTATGATCAATATGCGCTACTCCAGAACGAGCTTGACGAAATAAAATCTCTCGTGAGGCGACAAAACGTTGCCATTCCCTCTCCACCTCTCACGCCAGCAGTGAACGAAGTGGATGATCACCTATTGGCACGTGTATCCTCTCTCGAGAGACTCATAGAGAAGCAAAGCGCCCAGCTGGAGGAGCTCCGCTTGGATCGCCAGCTTCTTCTGGAGCAGAATTCTACCATGAAAAGACAGTTTTCCACTCTGACTGAGCTATTAACAGGTCGTGAGAGTAGTCAGCGAGATAGCGAATGTAGAAGAATTGAGAATAGTAATGTCAAATCGACACATCAATCTTCGATTCCTATTATTCCACCTAGGATGGACAAGTTCCCTCATTCACACGCTGGGGAGCAAGGACGGGGACACGGCGGTGACGGTCTTGAGCGCTGTAAATTAATAATAATTGGTATTTTAAAAGAAAATTCTAAGGCCTCGCCGGTAAAGCTATCTGATATTGCCTATGCAGTGCTCAAGTCCGTACTCCCCTCACTGGAGAGGGCAGACATTGCTGATGTTTAAGTTCTGGAAACTGGGCGTGCGTCTGGGGAGGAGCCTCCAACAGGTATTTGCGACTCGGTTCCATCTCCCCGAGCCCCAGCTGTCATCCCGCGCACGTTACCATCGTGCATAGTCCAACTCTCCAGTAGCCGACTGGTCGGGAAAGTGATTCGGGCTAAACGTTCAATTACCAATAATTATCCCACGGCTAACAATATCCAGCCTGACTTACTCGACCCAGATACGAAAGCTCATGTGCCGGACCGTAAAATCTTTATAAATGAGATGCTCCCCCGTGAGAAATACAAAGAATACATACGATTGGGGTCGATTGCACGCGGTTTGGGTTTAAAATACGTCTGGCACAGTGGCGGACGTTTCTGAGTTAGACGAAAAAATGGTGAGCGAGCGCATACGTTCGAATCTCTCGCTGATCTGCAGGTCATTCAAACGGCCTGTCGAAGTGCTCCAGAACGTGCTCGAGCGTCCTCTGAAAACACCCAGAGCTGCAATACTTTTCCACAGCAGAGTAGAGTTTCGGCAGCAGAATCAGCGAAGACTCTTTGCCTAGATACGGCTCTTGAAGAGCGACAAGGGATGGGCAGTTCCTTGAAAGCGGGATTTATCAACCTTAACCTTCTGACAGATAAGATTGAGCATCTACGCTTGCTCGTTGCTAACGATGCCTCCTACCATCTATTTGGGGTGGCTGAGTCGAAACTATATGAGTTTGTGGATGACAATCTCGTTCAGATTCCAGGTTTTTCATTGTTGCGGCAGGATCGCAACAGAGAGGGTGGTGGGGTTGCCTTGTATGTGCGCAATGACTTCAAAGTTAAGAAGTTGATTTCGTCAAATACTTTTGGGCCAGGGAAACCTGGCGTGCCTGAATTTCTCTTTCGTAGCATACAACAGGGTAACTCCCCGCCAATATTAGTCGTAGTAATCCACAGACCCCCTAAAATCGCCATGCAGAAGGACGACGGGCTGTTTGGCTCGTTACGCCGGCTGTGTGGCGACTACAGTCATAAAATTATAATGGGTGATCTGTACGCGGATTTGTTAGACACTGCTCATCCCGACACCAAGACACTTACTGCACTGACAGAAGAAGTTGCCTTGCAGATAGTGCAGCATGGCCCGACTCACCAACACACCCCCAATACATCTCATACATGGATTGATCACATTTATGTAGATGACAATGACATCATTACAGACTTCCAAAACAGACTCCTCCCCAGTTTTGGCAGGCACTCGGTCATTGACGTCACCATCAACGTCTTTACTCCCACTCCGCCAAGAAATTCCTTCACCTACAGGGATTTTCGAAACATCACTCCGGAGATATTGAATGACCGATTGCTTCGCTGTGGCTGGACAGCTCTCGAGAATGCTTAAACCAGTTTGGAAGATGCAATTCACTGCTTGAATGAAAATTTACAGACCGTTACAGATGAATTAGCACCCGAAGAAACTATTAATCCGCGTAAAAATGACGCTCCTTGGATTGGTCCTGAGCTGAGGGTACTCATGAATAAGCGAGACGCGATGCGCAGGCGCTGGGAACGGATTCAACGTAACCATCGCAAGTGTCCTGAGCTTCAAAATGAATACTTTCGGCTTAGCGAAGAGGTCGACTTGCGTATTGAACAAGAGCATAACTCCTTCATTCAAACCCATTTGTCAGATGCTCTTGATCAAAAGAGGAACATTTGGAAGGAGATGCGCAATCTCGGCCTCTTGCCTAAGAGCAAAGAGGAGGAACTTCATGGCTTCACACCGGATGAGTTGAACGCACACTTTGCGGGAGTTTCCGTTTCGCCCCACAAAAATATTAATGAAGCAATGGACGATATTGACTCGGCACCGGAGGAGGGGTTTAAATTTAAGCCCACAAATTTTAGTGATGTAGTGCTTGCTATCAAACATTACTCCTCACAGGCCCGTGGAGCGGATGGAATACCCCAAAGCGTGATTGCAAAAGCTCTTCCGGCCACTGGTGATCTTATTGTACATATTTTCAACTCCTCTTTCGCTCATGGCATTTTTCCTGAGGCTTGCCCCACTGAAAATGGATGGCCGCCCCAGTGGGCGCCGGGGCGGGCGCCCGGACGGTAGCACGAAATCGGCGATAAAGTCGCCCGCCCGGGCGGCCGCCACGAAAATTTTTTTTTGCCCAAAAATTCAATTTTCATATTTTTGTTTTCCCGAAAACCCGAAATTATTCTATTCAATTTTGTTCCCTCCAATCTATGAAAAATTACCGGAGAGAACTCTGAGAGAGCCACTCCACGAGATGATCATCACTGAGAAAATGTTTCCGTAGTCGCAAAGTTTTTGCTCCGAATTCTATACATGATTTGCTCCGAATTCTATATATAATGTATGTACAGTACTTTATCTCACCTTGGGGTGAGACCCCGTCTGGTGTTTCCGAAATATTACAAAGAAGGAGTAGTATAATAATAATGATAATTATAATATAAAAATATAGTAATAATAGTACTTATGACTATGAGCTTAGACAATAATGTTGCTCTTGTACATAGTAATATAATTTGAATATGTATATGTAGGATGGAGATAATGAGATTGAAGGGAATCATATCAATTTGGAATGGGAGGGATAATATTGAATGAATGATAATAACATGATTATTATGAATGATTGGATGTATATTATTATGAGATAATTGAAAATCATCATGTTATGTTTATATTGAGATTATTGTATATTTTTCTTCTTGTTCATTGAGTTTGAAATGATTGAAGATGATGCTAAGATGATGAATGGTGGATATGAATATCTGATGATGGAAGTATTTAATAATGATAATAAATATCAAGTTACAGGGAATTACTTACATATTTGCTTCTCTTCTTTCTGTGTTGATTTCCGGTTGTTCGCAATGATTGTCTATGGGAGATTCGCTCCGTGTGTGACTTGAATATATTATTCTTATTATGGAATATTGTCTTGATATCCTCTTCAGTTCTACTATATCAGCGACGCTACAGTAAGTTTGGAGCAAGCTCCGAATTGGTAAGCGCTTGCCTAAGACTAGTTGTGTTGACTCTTCGCGGCTTTCTTCATTTTCCCGAAGACCACTTTTTTCCTCTCCTTGGTGGTCGTGGTATCATTGGTAATATTAGTGCATGCGGAGGATGCACGGAGTTGATAATAGAGTGAGTGGCAGAATGATGAATGGAATGTGTGGTAGGTGATATGGAGTATGGAATGGTAAGAACGATGAGGGACTATGAATTGGCGTGTTAATGATTATGATTATACTAATGATGTTGATGAAATGTCAAAGTAACGAAGTGTTGTAGTGTGGTGGATGAATGTGATGAATGGATGCAATGTAGTAATGTATGAATATAATAGGTGTGTAAATGATGTGAATTGTGACGATGTGATAAAAGTTTGATGGACGAAACGGTGCAATGTTAATGACACGAATGATTAGATGCCTCATACGGTGGGAATGAGCTATATGAATCATCCTTATTGATAGTCTCATCTTACTGATTGTGGGCGAATTTGGACGTAACTTTTGCATGCAAAATTTCTCGACTAGTATTAAACGTATCTATGAGTTCATTATATATTAGAAACTCGAAGAAACGTCCGGAGTCACTAGATTTCCTCCCACCCCTATACCTTTCGATAATCTGTGAGAGCGTCGTGCGCGTGTGTGTGAGTGCGTGTGTTTTTCGTGTTTGTGTTTGTCACCTCGATTTTCATTATTAGAAGCAGCCCAGGACACTTTTACAGCGCTCGAATGACATTGTCATTGCGATCTAACCACGTGCAGTCACCGGCTCTTGATGAAAACGTCATAGGTGATTTGTGAGTTGTGTAAGTATATATATGTATTGTGATGGTGAGTATGTGTCCGTTTGTATTATTGAATGACGGTTTCATGTATTGTGTCAATGAGTATAATTGTTGCGATTTTGGGTGTATGTATTATGTGGTGATTTTTATGTGTTTGTGCGATGTTTTTCGGTTCTTTGATGTAATTATATGTTTCGTGTGTTTTCTTCCACTGTTCATTGTCATATATATATATATATATATATATATGTGTATGGATGGTGAGATTCGGGATTCATGTATGGTGTTATCAAATAACCATTTAATATATATCAAATAACAATTTGATCCATGATTTGATGGGTAATAAGATGTTTCTACGAATGTGTCGAAGAGTGGGTATCTTGATTGTTTGAGTATATATGTATCTTTGAGGATGTATATGTGTTCATGTGAGTGGGTGATGATCTTAATGTCACTTCTTATCATATATTATTCTGAATAAAATTTTACTGATTCGTTGTGTATATTGATTTTTCGCAATTTTCCGATGTTTGGGTGCCTACAAAATTGCGAAAAATAACTTTCGCGCCTCGCACATGAGGTTCCCCGCTTCCGAGTGATCATTTCAACCCTCGCCTCCGGCTCGGGCCGAAATCCGATTGCTCAGAAGCGAACTACAACCTCATGAACTCGGTGCGAAATATACTATTTACTTTATTGTTGAATATTCTATCATGATAGTGCAGATAAATGCATATGGTTTCTTGAGTTATGTGCTCAAGGAATATGTAGATTTCTCAATACCATGTTTATGAGTGTGTTTGTTGTGATATCGAGTATGTTCGTTTGATGATTTGTTATTTGTATTCTTTTTCGTCATAAATTGTTCATATCCATTGATCTCGTGTTTCTCGTTCATTCTAATCCCCAATTCTCCCGCGTTGATGAATCGAGTAGTCGCAAAAATCATCTCATTATATTACTCACCGTTGATGAGCGTCTCATCATTATATTTTAGCTATCTTCGGATCTGGAAATACATCTAATTTGAATAAACAAATGTAGGTTTAATAACCATGTCCTGTACGCTCCAGAGGGGGAATGGTGATAGAGATACTAGAGACACTACGTCAGATCATTTTTTTTGCTTTAAATATAGAGAACATATTGATGGAAAACTGACTCATGAAACTTCGATTTGGAGGATTGGTGTTTCAGACTCGCACGAAGTGGAGATTCGACATTGGAAACTTCTTCTAAGTATTTTTGTTCACACCACTCGCAATGATCCTTGATATTCTCTAGTTTTCTCGAAAAAATTTCCATCAATTGGAAGAACGAGGAATGGAGTGGGATGTATATAAAACTTTTTCCAAAAATCATTTCGGGTTTTTGGGAAAACAAAAATATAAAAATTGAATTTTTGGGTAAAAAAAATTTTCGCGGCGGCCGCCCAGGCGGGCGACTTTATCGTCAATTTCGTGCTACGGTCCGGGCGCCCACCCCGGACATTTTGTGTATTCGTTGAGATCAGGTTTTCGATGTTCAAATTCATTTCTGGTATCAGGACGTCGAGTGGGTCTGTTGGTAACGTAAGACTCTTTGATAATCCATACCCTCTCGATTTGGCATGACAATTTTGTTTCAAATTCAATATTCCCGTTCCACTGAGTGTTACGATCCGTGGGGCTGGGGTATCCTTGCATTCGATAATGAAGTTGTCTGCGGAAAACAAGGAATATATCCAATTCGAATTTGGTCCTATTCGTTACAAGTAGGGGTTTGTGTTTGAGTCTATTTGGGTATTGCAGCGTCGATAATCTATTTCATCGATTGGTTTGAGTAGGAGGTATTCACACATTTCGTCATGACTATCCAGATGTAGCGGTGTTCTCAGAGAACATCCCGTGAAATTCACGAAATTTGTGCACGTTTCATATTGTTCAACATTGAAACAGTGATAAGTGTTATTTGGACCTATTCTGATGGAATGGTTTTGTGGTTTTACGTGAATATTAGTTCGTTGATGATCAATATACTGGAGTGATGGCAGTGAATATGCTTGGTAAAGTTCAAAATGTGTCGGTGAGAGCAAGGGCACGTCAATTTCGAAAATTAGTTGTAATCCAATTATGCCGGAATCGGTTGAGACTCGTGGATTGAGATTGTTCAATTGTGTTACTTGTGATATGGGCGGAAATTCGTTTTGTTAAGACAGGTTGTTCAGATGTTCGATTATTTCTATTAACTGTGATTCGGGGAATAGGTAGTCATGTATTGAATTTCTTTTGAATTCTTCCTCGATGTTTTTTACTCTGCAATCGATATTGTCTGAAATGGTCAACCCAGTGTGAATTCCATCGAGTAACTGTCGGGTTGTCAGGGCGTAATGTATTCCCCGGTTTTCAGCAAGATAATTTGACAATCCTTGGATTACTTGGAATAGTTGTTCTACCGGTCGGAGGTTGTCGGTAAATTGATCCTTGAGGTTTCCGAGTTTACTGGTGTAGATGACCATCCTGGTGGGTTTTGAATAAATTCGGCCTTTGCTAGTGTTGTCCATCGTGTTTAATATGGTTAAACATCTATTTTTTCTGTTTGACTGTACAACATGTACCATAAGTAGTGTTTATACCAATACCGGGGTAGTCGTTGAATTTTGTATTTTCAGGATCCGCTGTCGTATATTTTTGTGACGACTGCCTATTTTTGTACTTTTGAATCTAAAATGGGGCTTCAAACATTACATTTGTAATGTTTGAGGCAACTTCACACGCGTAATGATTTTCTACTAATCATTACACCAATGTTATTGTTATTCATGAGTAGCAGAAGCCTTTTCCATCGATGTTACAACGTGCGTGTTGTGGCGTACGTGATTTATTTAGTCATTCTGCTTGTATTATGATAATTATTAGAATTATACTTTGTGGTGTCCTTTTGCATTTTTCAATTCAAATTTTTGATTGTGCGCGGGCGTTAACCTTGTCGAGCGTGAAAATTGTGTTCGCACGTGCGAAGGTTATTTTCTCGCGTGCGTGGGATTGGTTTGCTCGCGCACGGGAAAATTCAATAATTTCGATTTGAGCGATCTCCTTTTGAGCTTTCACGTACGCTCAAAATTTTCGCGCGCGCGAGTGCAGTCGCATGCGTGACGGGTACAGCCGTACAGCTGTCAGCTGGGCATGAGTCATCCTGCGTCTGCTCTTTTTCTCGCCGACGATGCTATTAGTTGCTCTCAGTACATTAATGTTTATGCAACAATGAGCATCTTGATGTGAGTATTTCTTTTTTTGTGTAATACTCAATAGTTGAATGATTGAGTTCAATGCAGCATAAATTCGTTGGATTTTAGTGCTTCATGGAACTAGTGTTGATCAGGAGAAAAATATGCTGCATAAGCAATTGTGGAGAAATTTTTTGGTTGTGTGATATCCATGCTAAATTAATCTGATGGATATTTGCCAAATGGAATTCTCACTCACCTTACATGGTTGTATGCCAAGGAGTTATTTGGTAATTTTTGAAATTTATCCAATTGGTAAAGATCAACATCTCTAATTTTCCTCTGGTTGACAAAGTAACAATCCTTACTTTTCTTTACTCCGGGAAATACTTGAATTTGTTAATGTAGTGGCATCATTCTTGCTTCCTCGCAATAACCAGCTTGAGTTGCAGTTACCGCGAACACACCTTCCCATTCACTCTAGACCTTGGATTCTATTGGGCTAATAGGACCTACACAGCAATCATCTCCATTGTAATTGAAGTACTCTAGAGAGAAATGAACAGTGACTCCTCTGGATATTCGATACAGAATTGTCGAACAGCTCATTCCATGAGTAAGTTTTTTGTTACTTGTAATCTATTCACAGCTATGGTCAAGTCCAGCGATGGATATCACCTGATTCGATACGACACATCCCACTTTGACTATTTGTAACCTCAGATTGTTCTAATTTTGTGAATTTTGAGTCAACACAATTCCCCACTGTTGCGTCATGGATATCTTGCTTTGATCATAACAGGAATCGTAAGCTCATCTCTTCAACGAATGTTTCAGGTACTGAATAAACAGCTATCATTAGATTGCTGCTCAATAAGCGATTGAAGCAGGAGTATGGACTCACATCCTTATTAGTGCCAATTCTATTTTTATTGTTACCGTTATGGATGTTGCAGTGTGTATTCATCAGGTTTTTATCATCGAAGGACATGCAAAATCCACATTTACCCTTATTTTAAATCAATGATTTAGGTATCTAATTTATAGATATTCACTACTCTTCACTGAAAATTTAATGGTTCTGATAGCCTCGCAGGAATTTCAAAATTCTGGTGGAAAATCCACATATTATGATGGTCAGAATGAATTTGCTATTATCCAGGCAGTCTGGCTAATTGTCACTTGAGTTATCAGTATCTGAAATGGGTAATCATTATTCCGTTCATGATGTTATTTTTTATGATATTGTATGCTCATTCTTGTCATTATCACTGGTTCCAGAACAGTAATAATTGCTGATTCTCCAACATAGGAAAGTGAGCTGTCCTGGCAGTAGTGTTGCTCATGTGCGATTGCACCACAGCTCAATAGTTCGATTCATCGTGCAGAATCAACTGATTGGGAAAGATCATGAGTACTGATTGTGCACATTCAACTCAGTTCATAGTCTTCAGAATCTCAGCAAGTATTATGAGCACATTTTCTAAGCTTTAAGCGGTCCCTCATGTTGTTTTTGTGAAATAGTATTACGATATCAGTCAACTTCTGTACTTCCATGTCACTTAATTGAATGAATATGATGAGTTATGCATGAAATACTTCATTCCATTCCCCTCGCTAACTGTTAGAAATTACCATAACTAGTCCATCTGATTTTGAGACTATCGAGTGTTTCATTCAACGTTACTCTTGTGAATTGAAGGTGATCCCTATGTAACATACTTATTCTCAATGACAGTTTCATTAGGCTGTCGAATGAGGATTTTCCACTTGACAGATTTTTTTCTTTGGGACTTCTCTGAAATTTCACTCGATTTCCACAAAAAAATCTCAATCCTGTTGCAAAATGAATCCTACTGTCTTTAGTAAAATTTATGTCATTGAACAGTTTTTTCTTCGTGAGATACATTGAATCTCATACACTCATTATCAGGTTTTTTGTTCAACTGGACACAATTATTCAAATCGCAGTTTTGCCTCTTTCACATCACAACACAAGTCACAATCGGCTTATTGATTCAAAAATTTCATACAGGATGACAGCTTGACCTCAGCATCAAGGCTCACTTTCTGTTACGGAAGCCCATATTGATATCGCACCGATTATACGTCGCGGTGGTCCTGCCGTACAACGGCAGCTTATAAATGCCATCGAGCGCCAATTGTTGGCGAAATGGCTGCAAAATTGCGTTTGAGGGACGTAAAGACTGGCTTACCAATACTTGAATTTCTTGACCTGCTTTGTTCTAAATGCCAATCGCAGAGCACGTCCATATCGTGCATACATGTTGCACGCCGGTCGTTGCTCTCTTTTAGCAAAACCAAGGGAAGAGAGATTGAAAAAGGGAGATGACCGACGGATGAATGAGTGCTATTGATCAGATATCCTTTTTGTCCTGCTTTTCCAGCGTATCACTATCCTTCCTTCAAGAGTGGATCCCACGTGACTAAATTTTCCTCACAGATTTCGAATACTTCTCTGGTGTGTTCTCTACTATTATGTATGGTGTATTCTCTGGTTATCATGGTCTATTCTCCATCTAATTCATTCGTTCCCCACAAAATGTAATAAACTAGTTTCCAAAACGACGATGGAAATCAAACTCGAGATAATGTGTTCATCTTGTACCAGCCCCTAAAACACTTGAGGAGAAATTCAGGGATGAAGGAATTGGATGCAAAGTTGCCTAAGGTAAAACGATTCTATTTTTTTGTAACATCTCCTGTAATACTACGTGCTGCTTTAAGATTTTGGAAAACTGGTATCAAGACTAGCCTTGTGTGATTTACGAATCACAGAATCGTCATACAAATTCGGTGATTGTTCAACTAATCAATTGCGAATGTAAAGCTGACTCGCGTGTGCGAGCGACTCTTGGTAGTGATTTGGAGCTCGCGTACGCGAAGTTTGGATAACATCTTGTGCGCGATCGGGATCTTCTTTTCTTGGGCCTCGCTTGCGCGAATATGTATCTCACTCGTGCATGAAAGCCCATGGAATGCGATTGACACCTCAGTTGATTCGCGTGCGTCAAGGTGAAGATACCTCGCGTGCGCGATCAAGCCGAGACTCGCGTACGCGGATGTTAAGCTGACTCGCGTGCTCGGGCGACTTATTTCCCCAAGTCATTTGGAGCTCGCGTACGCTGAGTTCGGAAAACATCCTGTGCGCGGTCGGCATCTCCTCTTCTTTAGCAGCGCGGACATGGAAAGCGTAATGATGCTTCGCGTACGCGATGTGAATACGATTTTCTATGTAATCTGAGAGTCATGGATACTATTCTGCAGATCATGACAGAAGTGCGCTAATTCAGTCTTCCTCCGCGATGGGTATCGCTTTTTTATGCAATCTGAGCATCACGTGAAACATTTTGCGGATCATCACTTGCGTACTAATCCGCAAAATAGCACTGAATAGATGATTCGACCCTCGAACGGTAGTCGACGCTCTCCGCAATTCAACGTATAGGTAGCAGTTCGTGACCCAAATTCATTCGTTCAGTGATAGGTCACTTCGCTCTTCCACACTCACCGTTTTCCTCGTCGTGGATGTCAAAAAGTCGACGGAGATGAATTTCTGAGGATCAGGCTTCGCAAAAAGATGACTCGATGCTCGAGCAGGAGTCGGCGTCCTTTGCGATTCGATGCATCTGCGAAAGCCAGTGGATTTCGATCGTACTACTTCAGAACGATTGATACACTCTCTCCCATTCGAAATGTTTCCTGTCGTTTAACAGTTAAGGAGTCAATGTCGGTCGATCTCTGGAATTCTGGGTCTACCAGACGATGGCCTGACGCTCGAGCGGTAGTCGACGCTCCTTGATATTCAAGGAAAATGTAAGAAATTACGGATCCAAATCGAACTCGAAAGTACATTTACCGCTTCTCTCTTCCATTCCTACGATTTTGTCGACGGGGATGTTGGAAAGTTAATGCTGATCCATATCCAATGATAGGAATTCGCGTGAAGATGACTCGATGCTCAAGCGGTAGTCGACGCTCGCTAAAATTCAGAGCAGATGTAAATATTTGCGGATTTCAATCAAACTACAGACTAATTAACAACTTGTCTCTTCCATTCACACGATTTTATCGACGGGGATGTTAGAAAGTCAATGCCAATCGATATCCAATGACAGAAATTCGCGAGAAGATGACTTGATGCTCGAACGGTAGTCGACGCTCCATAAAATTCAAGGAAAATTGGGAATTTGGCGCATTTCGATCGAACTAAAAACTAATTTACCATTTCTCGCTTCCATTCACAAGATTTTGTCGACGGGTATGTCGAAAAGTCAATGCTGATCATTATCCAATAATAGAAATTTGCGAGAAGATGACTCGATGCTCGAGCGGTGGTCGACGCTCGCTAGCGGATTTCAATCAAACTACAAACGAATTTATCGCTTCTCCCTCCCATTCACACGATTCTGTCGACGGGGATGTTAGAAAGTCAATGCCAATCGATATCGAATGACAGAAATTCGCGAGAAGATGACTCGATGCTCGAGCGGTAGTCGATGCTCCATGAAATTCGAAGAAAATTGAAAAATGAGCGGATTTTGATCGAACTAAGGACAAATTTACCACTTCTCTCCTCCATTCACACGATCTTGTCGACGGGGATGTCGAAAAGTCAATGCTCATCATTATCCAATGATAGAAATTCGCGAGAAGATGACTCGATGCTCGAGCGGTGATCAACGCTCGAGCGGTAGTCGACGCTTGCTAAGGCAACGTCGATGCCAAGCAGATATGCGTAATTGAGTAAATAGCGCATGAGAGAGACGGTTTCGGCATGCTTGCGTGCCAATTCATCATCAAGTCCTCGTCAAATTTCACTCAAGACTAGCCTTACGTGATTGACGAACCACAGAATCGTTATACAAATTTGATGATTGTTCAATTGTTCAATTGCGAATGTAAAGATGACTCGCGTGCGCGAGCGATTCATAGTAGTGATTTGGGGCTCGCGCACGCTAAGATTGGATAACGTCTTGTGCGCAATCGGGATCTTCTCCTCTTCGGCCTCGCGTACGCGAAGATGAATCTCACTCGGGCATGGAAGCCCATGTGATGTGATTGACAACTCAGTTGCTTCGCGTCCATGAATGTGAAGATACCTCGCGTGCGCGAGCAAGCCAAGATTTGCGTACGTGAATGTGAAACTGATTCGCGTGTAGAAGCAAGCCGAGATTCGCGTACGTGAATGTGAAGCTGACTCGCGTGCGCGAGCGACTTATTTTCCCAAGTCATTTGGAGCTCACGTACGCTAAGTTTGTATAGCATCTTGTGCGCGATCGGCCTCTTCTCTTCTTAGGCCTCGCGTACGCGAACATGAATCTCACTCGTGCAAGAATACCTATGTGATGCGATTCACACCACAGTTGATTTGCGTCCATGACCGTGAAGATGACTCGCGTGCGCGAGCAAGCCAAAATTCGCATACGTGGATGTAAAGCTGATTCGCGGATGCGAGTACTTATTTTCCCAAGTCATTTGGAGCGCGCGTACGCTAAGTTTGGATAGCATCTTGTGCGCGATCGGCATTTTCTCCTCTTTGGCCTCGCGTACGCGAATATGAATCTCACTCGTGCAAGAATACCCATGTGATGCGATCCACAACACAGTTGGTTTGCTCACGTAACCGTTGAGATACCTCGCGTGCGCGAGCAAACCAAGATTCGCGTACGTGAATGTAAAGCTGATTCGCGTGTGCGAGCGAGCCGAGATTCGCGTACGCGAATGTAAAGCTGATTCGCGCGTGCGAGCGACTTAAAATCCCAAGTAATTTGGAGCTCGCGTATGCAACGTTTGGATAGCATCTTGTGCGCGATCGGGATCTTCTCTTCTTAGGGCTCGCGTACGCGAATATGAATCTCACTCGTGCAATAAAGCTCATGTGATGCGATCGATACCTCAGTTGATTCACGTACGTTACCGTGGAGATATCTCGCGTGCGCGAGCGACTCATTTTCCCCAATCATTTGAAACTCGCGTACGCTGAGTTCGGATAACATCCTGTGCGCGGTCGGCATCTCCTCTTCGTTAAATGCGCGGGCATGGAAAGTGTCATGATGCCTCGCGTACGTGATGTGAATACAATTTTTTATGTAATCTGAGAGTCATGGATACTATATTGCAGATCCTGACCGAAGTGCGCTAATTCGATCTCCCTTCGCGATGGGTATCAGTTTCTCATGCAATCTAAGCATCACATGGAACATTTTGCGGATCATCACTTGCGTGATGATCCGCGAAATGACACTGGATAGATAATTTGACCCTCAAACGGTAGTCGACGCTCTTCGCAATTCAACGTACACGTTGAAGTTCGCGACCCAAATTTATTCCGTCAGTGATTAATCGCTTCTCTCTTCTACTCCCACCGTTTTCCTCGTCGTGGATGTCGGGAAGTCGATGGAGATCAATTCCTGAGACAAGTGCTTCGCGAAAAGATGACTCGATGCTCGAGAAGTAGTCAACGTCCTTTGCAATTCGATACATTTGCGAAAGCCAGTGGATTTCGATCGTACTATTTCAGAGCGATTGATACACTCTTTCCCATTCGAAATGTTTCCTGTCTTTCAACAGTTGAGGAGTCAATGTCGGTCGAAGTCTGGAATTCTGGATCCGCCAGACGATGGCCTGACGCTTGAGCGGTAGGCAACGCTCCTTGAGATTCAAGGGAAAAGTGAGAATTTGCGGATCGGATACGAACTCCAAACTACATTTACCGCTTCTCCGTCCCATTCACACGGTTTTGTCGACGAGGATGAATGAAAGTCAATGCTGATCGATATCCAATGACAGAAATTCGTGAAAAGATGACTCGATGCTCGAGCGTTAGGCGACGCTCCTTATAGTTCAAGAAAATTCGAGAAGTTGCGGTTTCTAATCAAACTACAAACTATTTTACCACTTCTCTCTTCCATTTACACGATTTTCTCGACGGTAACATCGAAAAGTCAATGCCGATCGACATCCAATGACAGAACTTTGCGAGATGATGACTCGATGCATGAGCGGTAGTCGAGGCTCCTTAAAATTCGAGGGGAATTTAAGAAGTTGCGGATTTTGATCAAACTACAAACTAATTTACCCCTTCTCTCATCCATTCACACGAATTCGTCGACGGAAATGTTGGAAAGTCAATGCTGATCGATATCCAATGACAGAAATTCGCGGGAAGATGACTCGATGCACGAGCGGTAGTCGAGGCTCCTCAAAATTCGAGGAAAATTCAAGAATTCACGGATTTTCATCAGACTACAAACTAATTTACCTTTTCTCTCATCCATCCACACGATTTCGTCGACGAGGATGTTGAAAAGGCAATTCTAATCGATATCTAATGACAGATATTCGCGAGAAGTTTACTCGATGCTCGAACGGTAGTCGACGCTCGCTGAGATTCAGAGCAGATGTGAGGAATTTGCGGATTCAAATCATACTACAAACTAATTGATCACTTGTTCCTTCCAGTCACACGATTCTGTCGACGGGGATTCGAGAAGTCAATGCTGATCGATATCCAATGACAGGAATTCACGAGAAGATGACTCGATGCTGGAGCGGTAGTCGACGTTCCTTAAAATTCGAGGGAAATTTAAGAATTCACGGATTTTCATCAGACTACAAACCAATTTACCTTTTCTCTCTTTCATTCACACAATTTTCTGGACGATGATCTCGAAAAATCAATGCCGATCGATATCTAATGACAGAAATTCGCGAGGAGATCACCCGATGCTCGAACGGTAGTCGACGCTCGCTATGGTTCAGAGCAGATGTGAGGAATTTGCGGGTTTAAACCAAACTGCAAACTAATTGATCACTTGTCTCTTCCATGTACACGATTTTGTCGACGGAGATGTCGAAAAGTCAATGCTGATCGATATCCAATGACAGAAATTCGCGAGTAGATGACTCGATGCTCGAACGGTGGTCGACTCTCCTTAAAATTCGAGGAAAATTTGAGAATTTGCGGATCTTAATCAAGCTACAAACTGATTCAACATTTCTCTCTTCCATTCACACGATTATGTCGACGAGGATGTCGAAAAGTCAATGCTGATCGATATCCAATGACAGAAATTCGCGGGAAGATGACTCGATGCATGAGCGGTAGTCGAGGCTCCTGAAAATTCAAGGAAAATCCAAGAATTCACGGATTTTCATCAGACTACAAACCAATTTACCTTTTTTCTCATCCATCCACACGATTTTGAGGACGAGGATGTTGAAAAGTCAATTCTAACCATATCTAAGGACAGATATTCGCGAGAAGTTTACTCGATGCTCGAACGGTAGTCGACGCTCGCTGAGGTTCAGAGCAGATGTGAGGAATTTACGGATTCAAATCATACTACGAACTAATTGATCACTTGTTCCTTCCAGTCACACGATTTTGTCGACGGGATGTCGAGAAGTCGATGCTGATCGTTATCAAATGACAGGAATTTGCGAGATGATGCCTCGATGCTAGAGCGGTAGTCGACGTTTCTCAAAATTCGAGGAAAATTTAAGAATTCGCGGATTCTAATCAGACTACTGAATGAAAGAGACAAGTGGTTGATTAGTCTGTATCTCGATCAGAATCCGCCAATTCTTACGTCTGCTTCGAATCTGAGGGCGCGTCGACTACCGCTGGAGGATGGAGTTATCTTCTCGCGAATTTCTGTCACTGGATATCGATCAGCATTGACTTTCCAACATTCCCGGCGACAAAATCGTGTGAATGAGAGAGACGAGTGGTTAATCAGTCAGTAGTTTGAGTAAAATCCGGAGAATCTTGAATTTTCCTTGAATTTTGAGGAGCGTCGACCACCGCTCGAGCATCGAGTCATCTTCTCGCGAATTTCTGTCAGTGGATATCGATCGGCTCGACTTTTCGACATCACCGTCGAGAAAATCGTGTTAATGGAAAAGAGAAGTGGTAAATCAGTATGTAGTCTTATTGAAATCCGGAAAATCTCGAATCTTCCTTGAATTTTGAGGAGCGTCGACTACCGCTGGAGCTTCGAGTAATCTTCTCGCGAATTTCAATGCTCGAGCGGTAGTCGACGCTCGCTATGATTCAGAGCAGATGTGAGGAAATTGCGGGTTTGAACCCGCAATTTCCTCACAATTAGTTTGTAGTTATCAATTAGTTGTCTCTTCCTTTCACACGATTTTGTCAACCGGGATGTCAAAAAGTCAATGCTGATCGATATCCAATGACAGAAATTCGCGAGAAGATGATTCGATGCTCGAGCTGTAGTCGACGCTCGCTAAAATTCAGAGCAGATGTAAGAATTTGCGGATCTTTATCAACTTACAAACTAGTTCACCACTCCTCTCTTCCATTGATACGATTTTGTTGACGGGGATGTCGAAAAGTCAATGATGATCGATATCCAATGACAGAAATTCGCGATAAGATGAATCGATGCTCTAGCGGTAGTCGACACTCGCTAAGATTCAGAGCACATGTAAGGTTGTGACGAGGCAGATCGCCACACGCGGATCGAAGCAGACAATCAGGTGTTTGACCACGAGAGAGAGGGGAGAGAGACAAATGAGAGCAAAGGGCAAGCTGTCGAAATGACGAGCGACAGCTTGGCGCGAGCCGCGATAGCGATCGGGTGATCTAGCCGTCGGATCGAAGCAACGAGTACGCGCGCGCGATGTGTGGAAGTGTGTGTGCACTCCGATCCTGGCCCCGGTCGACGGCCATGCGTGTGTCGGCTGTGTGAGGTGTACCCTGGAGACGATGCTGGTAAGCCGACTGGACCGAGCCCTGGTCATCAGCTGGCGCGCGTGTCAGCGACCCAGGGATATGTCGGCCCGAGCGCAAGGCGCCGGCCCGGTGGTATGCAGTATGAGATGTATGCGGATATGGTGAGTCTCTCTCCCGCGCGTACCTCTCTCACGCGGCAGTAATGTAGTACGATAATACAGTAAAAAGCTACGCGATGTAGCGTGATATTTGCGTGATATTTGTATACTCTTTTGTATGAATATTCTCTTCATTTGTTTAGAATAAACTTTCGAAGGCTACGCGAAAGGTAGCCCACAGTCAATATAAAATGTTGAGTTCGTGTAAAATCATTTAATTGAACATGAGTATATATACAGTTAGAAATATTGATGAATATTCCCCATTATCCCGTATTCTTTTCGAATACGATGCTGAGAGCATGCAGGTTGATATAAGGCGCTCGGCCTCATCTCAAGGTATTAGCGGATTTTAATCGAACTACAAACTGATTAATCACTCCTCTCTCTCATTCACACAATTTTGTCGACGGGGATATTGGGGAGTCAATGCTGATCGATATCCAATGACAGAAATTCTCGAGAAGATTAATCGATGCTCGAGCGGTAGTCGACGCTCGCGAAGATTCAGACCAGATGTATGGACTGACGGATTCCAATTAAACTAAAAACGAGTTCATCACTTCTCTTCTCCATTCACACGATATTGTCGACGGGGATGTCGAAGAGTCGATGGCGATCAATTTCTAAGTATCCGGCATTGCGAGAAGATTCCTCGATGCTCAAGCTGTAGTCGACGCCCTCCGCAGTTCGATGCATCATAGAGTCAGTGGATTCTGATTGAATGCCAGAGCACTCGATAACCTCTCCCTCTCATTCGCAATATTCCGCGTTATCTGGAGGTTGAAGAGCCAATGACGATCAATTTTCAAAAGTATGGGTTTGCGAGACGATGACCCGACGCTCGACTACCGCAAAACTATTTGCAACGGGGTGCAGTTGGTTCCTGACGCATACGAGCATTTCCGCTATCCGGTAATTTTCACTAATTTATGCAAAATGAGTTTCTGAATGAAGTGAAATTGGGAGACTCAGTTTGTAATTAGCAGAAAACTCACGAGAAAAATCACGGTTGAGGGCGGGACACGTGCCGGAGCACCCGTGGTCTAATTCGCGTACGCGTATCCGAAGACGCCTTGCGAGAGCGAATATGTATCTCACTCGCGCGAGGATACCCATGTGATGCGATTGACACCTCAGTTGATTGGCTTACGTAAACGTGGAGATACCTCGCGTGCGCGAGCGACTGAGATCCGCGTACGCGAATATAGAGCTGATTCGCGTGCGCGAGCAAGCCGAAATTCGCGTACGCGAATGTGAAGCTGAATTGTGTGCGCGAGCGACTCATATTCCCAAGTAATTTGGAGCCCGCGTACGCTAAGTTTGGATGGCAAATTGTGCGCGATCGATATCTTCCCCTCTTGAGCCTCGCGTGCGCGGGTATGTATCTTACTCGTGCATGAATACCCATGCGATACGATTGATATCTCGGTTGATTCCCGAAAGTTACATCGCTTGCGCGAGCGACTTATTTCCCCAAGTCATTTGGAGCTCGCGTACGCTGAGTTCGGATAACATCCTGTGCGCGGTCGGCATCTCGTCTTCTTCAGTAGCGCGAGCATGGAAAGAGTAATGATGCTTCGCGTATGCGTTGGAATACGATTTTCTTGATTCTCTTTTTCATTCATACGATTTTGTCGACGGGGATGTTGGGAAGTCAATGCGATATTCAATGACCGAAATTCACGAGAAGATGACTCGATGCTCGAGCGGTAGTCGACGCTCCTTAAAATTAGAGGAAAATTCAAGAATTTGCGGATTGTGATCGAACTGAAAACTAATTTACCACTTGTCTCCTCCATCCACACGAATTGGTCGACGCGGATGTCGAAAAGTCAATCCTGATCATTATCTAATGATAGAAATTCGCGAGAAGATGACTCGATGCTCTTGTGGTACCTGACCGCTCACGTGAATGTGGGGATTCTTCGCGTGCGCGAGCAAGCCGAGACTCGCGTACGCGAACGTAAAACTGACTCGCGTGCGCGAGTGACTCATAGCAGTCATTCGGAGCTCGCGTACGCTAAGCTTGGATAGCAACCTGTGCGCGAACGGCATCTCCTTCCCTTCGCCCTCACGTACGCGAATATGTATCTCACTCGTGCATGAATACCCATGGGATGCGATTGATACCTCAGTTGATTTGCTTACGTGAACGTGGAGATACCTCGCGTGCGTAAGCAAGCCGAGATTCGCGTACGCGAATGTAAAGCTGATTCGCGTGCGCGAGCGACTCATATTCCCGAGTAATTTGTAGCTCGCGTACGCTAAATTTGGATAGCGTCTTGTCCATTTCTGAGGATCAGGCTTCGTAAAAAATTGACTCGATGCTCGAGTAGTAGTCGACGTCCTTTGCAATTCGATGCATTTGCGAGAGCCAGTGGGTTTCGATCGCACCACTTTAGAGCGATGGATACACTCTCTCCCATTCGAAATGTTCCCTGTCGTTCAACGGTTGGGGAGTCAATGTCGGTCGATTTCTGGAATTCTGGATCCTCTTTACGCTCGAGCGGTAGTCGACGCTCCTTACAATTCAAGGAAAATGTAAGAATTTGCGGATCCGAATCGAACTCCAAACTACATTCCTCGCTTCTCTCTTCCATCATTCACACGATTTTGTCGACGTAAACGTTGGAGAGTCAATGGCGATCGATATCTAATGATAGAGATTCGCAAGAAGATGACTCGATGCTCGAGCGGTAGTCGACGCTCGCTAAGATTCAGAGCAGATGTAAGAATTTGCGGAATTTAAGCAGACTACAATAGTATATTATGATACAAGGGCGCGAACGATCACCTGCGGCTCGGGCCTAAAAAAGTCACTCGAAGTACGGAAACCATTGCGCCCGAGTATAATACTCTGTTTTTTGATCTTCTGTAAGCAAATGAAAAGTGAGAAACAGTGTGCAAATGACTCATTTGCGCACAGACGATGAAAAACTAATTTACCACTTCTCTCTTTCATTCATACCATTTTGCCGACCGGGATGTTGGAAAGCCAATGCTGATCGATATCCAAAGTACAAAAGGATACGCGAATGCTCAGAGGGAGATCGCTTAAATCGAAATTATTGAATTTTCCCGTGCGCGAGCAAACCAATCCCGCGCACGCGAGAAAATAACCTTCGCACGTGCGAACACAGTTTTCACGCGCGACAAGGTTAACGCCCGCGCACAATTAAAAATTTGAATTGAAAAATGCAGAAGGACCCCACAAAGTACAATTCTAATAATTATTAAAATACAAGCAGAATGACTAAATAGATCACGTACGCCACAATCCGCACGTTGTAACATCGATGGAAAAGGCTTCTGCTACTCATGAATAACAATAACATTGGTGTAATGATTAGCAGAAAATCATTACGCGTGTGAAGTTGCCTCAAACATTACAAATGTAATGATTGAAGCCCAAGCCCCATTTTAGATTCAAAAGTACAAAAATAGGCAGTCGTCACAAAAATATACGACAGCGGATCCTGAAAATACAAAATTCAACGACTACCCCGGTATTGGTATGTACACTACTTATGGTACATGTTGTATAGGGTTCATGGTTTTCCCCAAATTTTTACCATGGTTGCTCAGCGGATTCGATCGCCATCTTGCTCCACTAGTTAGGTGACTCGCTCTACCTAGGTCATAGGTGCATATTCGTGCGCTACCGTAGCATTTTTCGCTGATTCTTTCAAGCATATATATATGATCCTATTGCTCGTTGGATTACTAGCAAGTCGACGATAAGAGTGATCCTTCATGTGCCCTGGGACGCTCTTAGATGTTGTAGTCGTTGGTAGTAGATTCCGGGATTGTGATTGAGACGTTCTATCTTGTAAGGGGGTTCTAACTTGACGGATTATGGGAGGATGCCTAGTAATAGTATCGTACAGAAGCATAAAGTATATCGTACAAAGAGTAAGTTTCGAGGCATTTCTTTTCACGGAGGCTGAGCAATTCTTCTTCGTAAGTTTGGTAGATTCCATTGAGTTCACTCTCTGAAGGACGTAATCTTTATCTATAGGTGGAATGGATCTCTTCTCGTGTTCTAACTTCACGACCTCCTTTATGACTATTTTGCATTGAGGCGACGTTACCGAACAAAGATAAGAAAAGGGTATTACGCGATCTTCATTGGGATACAGAGTACTCCCATTCTTCGACAATGTTGCCAGTTGTCTGGGGTTTCCTTCATTATAAGCAATGTGGATGCATCAGCACTTATCTTCCTTCGTTTGTTTTGAGTCAGCTCCCATTTCTAGGAGGAACTGGGTCATGGAGTGGTCTTGGGTCATTTTGGGTATGCCAAGAGTGAGATTCTGACAGTGTGAATAGAGACTGAGAATGAATATAAATGATTAAGAGGGACATTTCTTCCATTGCAGATTACATCAGCACTAAGCAAGCCTTTGAGCAATAAATGCAGTTCAATGTACACTCCTCTTCTCATTAATTGATGTGGAAACTCTTTGGTCACATCATACCTTCTGCAGTATTGACTTAAGTCAGTGACAGTATCATTGATATTGGAGTAGACTTGGTTCATTTTGTCACAAGATTGGTGTAATCTATACTGAGGTATGATACCATTGTGTATTCTGAGAGAGCAAAAACCATCACTTCTCATGATCTGTATAATGGATTAAGAGTCATCTCTATCGAGGAGAAAATTTTTCTGAGCTGGTGCAATCTCTAACGAGAACATGTCTCACCTCATTACTCATGTTATTCACCAGTTTTCAACTTACCCAAACAACTCATTCTTCTGCTAAGTTTCAGATTGGGTAGTTAATAGTGCTGGACACACCAGTATGACAGAAGTGCACCAGGAACGTCACCGGATGATTCACCGGAGGAACTTCCGGTGTGACTCCAGTGGTATATCCGGCAAAACCAACGGGGAAATTCGGAAAATTTTTCCTCTCTGTGTCGCGACCGGTGCAAAATTTCCGAGAAACAGGTCGGGTTTCTGCACTTTTCCCCGGTGTTTCTACCGGTGAGAGGGTTTTTAATGCGCGAACCGTTTTTCATGAGAATTTTCTTAGTTGACAAAATTTTCGAAACGAACATAGGAAACATTCTCGGTGCCTCGTTTCATGTGGTAAGACGACGGGGATGGCCTTCTAGCTGTTCAATGATGATTCAATGGATGCTATTATTTCATGGTACCTATTGATACAAGTAATTTTGCGGGAAGTCTCATCCTTTTAGTACCATTCATCGTGAATCTTTGAAAAGCTGGAAGGGGGAGCTGGATAGTTTCTTTCGTGTAATAATTGCTGCTCTCGTTGCCGCAATCATTATACTCCTCCGATCCAAAATCTACCTGCAAAACATCAAATATCATGGGACTGGGTATCATATCGCATTGTTACGAAGACCTGAGGCCCACTTTGCGGGTAACCATCGGGCGCGTACATTTTGGGAGTCGCTCTAGACATCTATTTCACTTGCTTCTTCTCTCTCGATACGGGGCGAATTCGGACTTCGTTCTGAAACTCATTGCGGCGATCTTCCCCCTCATTCGAAGAGTATGAAAAAACGTTTGCGATAATGCTTGGAGATACCCTCATAGTGTCATATAGTGTCATTATGAAAATATACACCGGGATCCGGAGGCTCCGACGTATGATCCAGTGACGATCCCGGAGTATTTTTTCATCAGGGTCGAAGCTAGCTCGATTTTCGGAATTGGAACGCCTGTACTGAAGAATTCACCCGTCCAACCCTCCATGTCTCCACGATCTCGCAATTTTCCCTCTGTATCCTCCGGTCCAACGCAGATATTCAAAACACCATTTCGACACAAAATTTCCCGAGATATCCAATGAAAAATCCAGATATGAGCTTCAGAGAGTCTCTTGTCTGGTATAACTTATTGTTTCAAAAACCAGAATCACCGTGCAGGATGCACTCCATAGCTCAAATCTGGTATCCTCGTCGTAATCCTCGTGAAATTTTACGTCGTGATGATGTATTTTGTCATCTCGAATGCAGCTAAGGGCGATAGAAAATAACGCGATTAAGATGACATGGTGGCTTTGATGGGTGGATTTCCAGTTATAAGCTTATAGTTAAACTTCGTCTTTGCGTGGCGCTGAAGATGTGTATCCAAAGCTTCCCGAGTGAGTTTTTCCGTCCCGTCCTCATCAAACCAAGACTCGGGGAAGGAGTGTCAACACAAGGTATGTCTACTGCTCTTATGCGGGAATCAAACCTCGTACCATGAATTGCAACACCCGTAACACACCGGTGATTGTACCAGCGAGTACACCGGTGCGATCTCCGATGTATTCGCTGGTGACCACACTACACCGGAAAATCTCTAGATTCCGAATATATCCCTACGGAAAATCTATCCGATTGCAATAACTCAGTATCTGATATGGATGGGATGAAAAATATGAGAGGAAATATCGAAAGAAAAAAAATGTACGAGGGGACTATGCTACACCGTTGCGTCTCTCATTGTCGGCGTCTCAGCGGCAACTGTCAATCCGCCAAATTGGATGGTGCCGCGCTGCTCTTATACTTGCAGAGAACCCTGATTAGTGGGTAAATATTCGGAATGAACATTCTGCAGACATGGGGAATCTCTGGGGCGCATCAACACATACATGGAGAGCTCAGAATTATTGTGAGGATGGTTGTAACAATCTGGATGATATCGCATCGATTCCGCTGTTCTCTTAACACGCGAAACCCATAGCGTCCATTCCAACCATCTGATGGTTCTGAACACTACACGTATGTGTTGATGCGCCCTCAAGGATTCCCATGTTTTCCCATGGTTAAGTAGTGATCGAATACGATGGGTAGCATTTATGGGAGGAGCGATCAAATATCTATCTGAGAAAGAGTTCATATCTGCGAAATGTTCAGTTCAAATATTTGCCCACCAGTCACGCTTCTCTGCAAGTATAACAGCAGCGCAGCAGCATCCAATATGGCGGATCGACACTTGCCGCTGAGACGCCGACGCGGAAAGACGCAACGGTGTAGGCATCCGTCGATGTATGCAACGGCGTACTCATCTACGCATCAAGCTATCAATCGGTCTATGCATGTATCCAACAATATTGGTTGACTGGAAAATTCAACCTGTGTGGTTGAAAGTCCAAAAGCTGGTTGAGATGTTGGGTGAAAATTCGACAAATTTCCATAGTGCGTTCTCACACTCATATATATTCAAACAATGCATGCATCCAAAAATGTTGGTGGAAAATTCAACTCAAACAGTGCAGTTAGAAGTTCAACAGTCTGGTTGAAAAGTCAAGCAATTCCTCTATAGTGTGTTTCTACAGTCATAGATCTTCAGACAATGATTATTCAGCCGGTGGAGAAAATCGATTAGAATGATTAGAATCTTCAACCGAGTCCCATTACACAAATCCTTTGGCATGCTCAGATTCCGTTATGAAAGCACAGCCAGTAGAAAGTTGGATTTCTAAATACATCATACTGATGGATCTTCATAGATTGATTGGGATGTTCAAGATTAATCAAAAGAGTAACCTCTCGCTGGGGACAAGGGATTATTTGCAATCCAAAATGACGTCAGAAGCAAAAAAAATGCAATAGCAAAAATATATCCCAAAATTTTGCAAAAGATATGTATTGTGTATGTGCAATAATGGCAGTGCCAGAGGGAATGATTCCTGAAGTGGAAGTGTATATGTAGGTGTTTTGGTATTGATAAAGATAGATTCATCAGTAAATGAAACACTAACCTGTAGTTCTGTGGAATGAGTAATCCAATATGAAGTACATGGCAGCAAAATCAAAAGCAAAAGTAGAACTGGATACCAGGATTCTGACAAGAAGAATTCTACAAGAACAGAAATCGCAGCAGATTTCTACCAAACATGCAGATTTGAAACATGCGAATACTATGATTTCTGGAAGAAAATTCTCCATGAGCGACGGAATTCTACAGCGTCGAATCGTCAAAACCATTGCGGAATTTCACTCACAGTTGGAAGTATCCATTGCTGTCATATGATATTGTATCTGTATGAACATAGAATTTGGGCAGACGTAAATCAAATATATGTCAGAACAACATGAATAACATGATGCTAATGAAAATACAAAACCTTCAGTGTTTGCTGATTTAGCGTTCCTACTATCGATTTTTTACGCGTTTGAAACACCAACAACTTCAAATGTGAGTAGTCAACAATCGATATGTGTGTTGAGTTAAAATTGCTATGTATGGATTGTTGATTTCCCAATTCTTTAAATCAATGATCAGGGGTAGCGGAGGTTGGCGAGCGGAGCGGGCAGAGGGGCGCCCCGTCCCCTAGTATCCATATATTGTTCTCCCTCTTCCTCATTGCTCATCCCACTTGCATTCAAATTCCATGCCTCAGATTGTTCCTGATCGTCAAAGTGAGATTCATTGATATTTGCATAAAAATTCTCTCGGCTTTCCTAGACCTCTCGATCATCCAAGTGGGTATTATTCACGAACATTATTGGCCTAGTGTAGTCCGGTTTAGTCTTAGAGCCTGTCGGACCCAGAGTTCAACATTCCAAGGAGGTGCCTATCATTTTTGACATTTTTGATTTGTAAAGAACGTCAACTTCGGCTCAGAGTATACGAATGCAAATGCAACTTGAAGCGTTATTTAGAACGAGATAAGACGGATTAATGTATATATAGGTCAGTATTTACTCTATACAGCCACCGAGAGCGACAAGGATGAATAGCACGACTATCTGCATCACTCGACCACGTGATCCGTCGCATGGGATCTTGCTCCTCTGTCCTCGGCTGGCTCGGCGATGAGCGCCGCTAATGATTTTCTGCTGACGGGCGGGCAGGTGGGCAGGTAATACCACTTCGTTTCGCTGGTTGGCTGCTCAGCTGGATTCTGCTCGACTGCTTGGCTCAACTCGATTCTCTCTCAGCCACTTTTGATCCTGCAGATCACTCTACCAAAATTTGACAGAATTAAGGAAAGATTCTCCAAAAGAAAATTTTTCTCAATTATTTGAAAAAAAATTCGACTCGCATGGGACAACCCCACCTAGCACCAAAAAGAGGATGTGACGTTGGAAGGGAGTCTCTAGAATGCACTAGGATTTTAGTTGAAAGAAGACTTCCATGAAGAAGAGGCAATTAAGGTTGGAGAGAGCGTGTGTGGATAGTTGGGTTGGTCAAGGTGGTTTGACGTGGTGAGGCCCGACGTCCACGACAATGGGTCGATGCGACATCGCGCTTTGGTGGACAACAAGCAAAGCTCCATCAGAAGCGCTGATGGTGTACTTAGTGCATCGTCGGGTGACGAGAAGAGGCGCGAGCCGCAAGCTCAAGACTCACCACGTCACATCTCCAACACGAATGATGTAATATACTCACATAGATGTGTAATGATTTCGGAAACTGAAGTTCATAGGCTTCCGTTTAGATTTATGAGGGAATCTTCCTCGAGGAAATCGCAGCAGGGTTGCAAAGTGATTTCCACAAGTAACTCATCATTGGTAGAGCATTATTTCGATCGAAGAATGGTCAACACGAGCGTGCTGTCATTCCGACATTCTTCAAATTTTGAAGTTCGAGAAACTTGCCCATATCCATGTATATAGTCATTTTATACAGGCTCCCATGAGTAACTCTGAACTCTTTGTTGGCATCTTGGAATAGGAGGGCTATCCAATGGAGGTTTTCTGGATTCTTCCATCCTAGGTATTGTAGAGCTGTGAAGGGGGTTAGAGCAGAATTGGTGACTTGAATTGCGCGACTTCCTTCCGTGATTCCCAAGCCGCCCGAACACTACAGAAAATGCGATATGGGGGCAAGCGTTGTCGTGTTTGTAAGTTTAGTTGCAATATGTATTTTGGGGAGATAATCAAGAGCATCCCGCGCCAGGTTCTCTGAATTTGAGGATTTCAGGGACCAAAATCTCAGGTGATGGGGTTCAAATTATTTCTCTCCCATGGGGACAGATCCAGCAGTTTAGTCTCTAGTAGCTCGACACCGCAAACAGGGGTGATTTCAGACATCAGAGGGACTTTGTAACACAAGCTAGTCCATCCAAGAGCTTCCAATTCGAAGCTCGCAAGATGCTTTAAAATAACCCGATCGAGAGTTAATGCAAGGATAGAAATGATACAGAGCCATCCCGGTTTACGATAACACTGAATCGTTCATCACATTATCTGAGCTCCTGACTCGTATATTTCTGAGGAGACTCCCGATTATTGTCCATGTCATCTCACCTTCTCTGAAACGAGTCGTGAATCCACTTCACCAAGATGATGATATCCATATCCAGGGAATCATGCTAAGAGCCTATGAATTCAAAGGGTCCTCAAGGTAAACGAGGCAAGCGAGGAGAAAAAGGAGATAAAGGTGAACAAGGTGTACCTGGCCTCGATGCTCCATGTCCTTTGGGCCCTGATGGGCTACCTTTACCTGGTTGTGGTTGGCGACCCCCTCAAGTGAGTACCGGGATGGCCTAATTATTAATTCAATGTAATCAACTTCATTGATACACTTAATCTCCTATGTTCATCAAGAATCCGATGGGAAGATTATCAACATGAGTTGAGGGTAATGTGGCTGACTTGACGATCCAGAAGTTTTCATAGGAGAGAGATACAACTGAGCGGGTACCCCACTTTTAGAAATGAGCATGTTGTATTGCAGTCAGGGACCTCGAACGTCCGCCCCCCCCCCAACCCCACCACATCCTGGACTGAGTTATGAGCATACGTGTGGTGAACGGATCTCATAGGAACTAATGTTCCAATGGGCACAAACTACACCTAGAAACGGCCCGCCACTCTTCACACAAACCTCACCAGGGACTTCCCCCTCACATCGAGCTCCTGAACAGAGAGGAACTGGTGGTATGGATCTGTGGACAGAGAGGCGGATTACCTCGGCAATAGGCCTGAATGGACCCGAAAGACCCCTGAAGTTCTCCTGAGGAACCCGGCGCACAGCGAAAAATCGAGGCAAATTTCCTGCCATTAGCGCTTATGCTTTTAGATAGCTGTTTGCGACCAAGACTTCATCTTGATTCCTTGCTGTGCGGCGGGTCTGGAAACACTATATATATTTTATTTTATTTTATTTTAAACAATATACGGGCAATATGCCCTTTACATATATAGATATAGATATATATATCCCCATATTATCTAGTCATAAAGGGAAAAATTGTGTGATTCCGTTGACTTCCTCCAAATGCCAATGAGGGCTGATGAGTGCTACTGACCTCCACAGAACTCTACCAGTGTCACTGACTGCCATTGAGGGCCACAACTGCCACCGACTACCACCGCGTGCCACCTGAAATTCCACTTACTGCCAATGTCCCTCCACTGAACTCCGCCGTTATTCCACCGTTCCTCCACCTCATCAATTACGATATTACACCTACATTCTCACGATATTTTGACAGAGTGGCATGTTCCTCCACTTTTCCGCCACCGAATGCCACCGAACTCCACCAACTTCCACCAATCTGCTGAAGTTCTGCCACTGAGGGCCACCGTATTCCGATGACCGCCACCGAGGTCCACCGACTGCCACTATTTTGTGGCTGCATCAGACTTAATAGTCCATCAACATCAAACAATTCAAATGATTTCCTTGACTTCATCCACAAGTCGAAGATATTCCCCACAGAAATCATATTCCTTCCTTCATTATGAACATAATTCTTAATATCCAATCCCCCTTCTTTTGGAAAATCTCCTGATCTATTCATTCAAATATTATCGTAAGGAAACAGAAAAGTCTAGAATTTCTCATGTTCTACATGCTAACAGCATATCCAAAAAACTATGACCTATTATACAGTTTCTCAATTCCATCATGTTTTAGGTATCACAGATACTGAATCTATTGGTGATTGTTTGGAACGATTGCAATTAGCCAACTATCCAGTTTGTACAATCTCACCCTCTGCCAAATACTTCCTTTCTGTACTTAGGGTTCCAACACCTGAGAAAATGGATAAAATGGGGATGTATTTACGTTGTGGGAAGGTCATCTGATCCTCATTCAAACTATTGACCTCAAACAATTCTTCCCCTCTAGACATTATTCCCTTCAAGACTTACACGTATTCACGTTGGGAAAGGGTTCCCTGATCCTCATCCTAACCATTAACATTCAACAATATCTCCCCTGAACACATTATTCCCATCCCTAATATATTTCGCACACAAGGAGGAATGTATGGAACATCAATTACTATTCACATTGTCACTAGTGACAGTGATCACTACTACAAAAAGCAATCAATTACATCTCCAAGAGCTCCATATGACATTGACCTCGAAAGTCCTTTGTCTACTGAGAAAGAGGGGAACAGTAACATGACAGGTGATGTTCCATCAAACTCATACGTGGAGAACATAAATTTAAGACGAAGAATAATGTTCTCCGTGAATCTCATCGCCATCTTGTGTGTATTATCCAAGTTTCGATTGATCTTATTCAAAATCTATGTTTTCATCGTATTTGTGATTCGCATTTTCACTAATAATGGGAACTCAAAACATATATATGTTAGGTAACGGGAACTGCTCATTTGGTTGTTCTTCATATCTATTGCATGGTAATCAAGAATCTCACCGATCAATACGTTTGAATATTGTGAAATATATATCATGAAGTTTATCGTTAGTTCATTGTTGGGGAATTTATCGTTAGTTCATTGTTGGCAATGGATATTTTAAAAAAACAGAAATTCTACTCAGTCTTGTGAACACATATCCCTGCACAGGTTTCATGGCAATGAAATCGAGATGAACGCTTTCAGTGGAATGTACAATCTGAATGTCGAAGTATACTTGAGTAATTCGGGAACAATCATCAAGTTTGATATTGATGTAGACCACAGAACTATGAATTCATTTCTCTCTGGCCCCAGAGATTCTGGTCAATTCGATGTTATCATAGGTATGTACAACAAAGAATCCGGAAGTAATAAGGGATATTTGGAAGAAAGGAATTAAAAGAAAATGAGATCCTGATCAGAAACAGAATTCTCATCATAACTGCAAAATCGGTTGTAAAAAATTGAAGTCGTATTATCTATTGAATACTCCAATCGGCGTATGCGATCAATTTTAACCAGCACAGTTTGTTAGACAGGTTATCTGATATTTCTGATATCTAACTATGTACCTTCAAGGCACCTCACAATTTGAGTGTCGCAACTTGAAGAATTTTGATGGAGGAATTCGAATACATGAAAAATGAGATGAGATACGTACAATTATGGACTCTACGCTGATGTTGGTGCGTTTTGCCTTCTCTCGACAGATCCGGCTCTTCAGGGGGGCTGAAAGGATCTGTCAGGTTAGTCCCCGACGACACCCAGCCTAATTGGCTTGGTGATCGAGATTCCGATCGTCCTTATATATGAAAGTGGCTCATCCTCAGCTACTTGCGAGAAAGATCTTATTGAACTTGCGATTACTCTATGGTTTCATCTCGGTCGTTTAGTCGCCGTTAACCGGTGACAATGTGTACTACTTAACTCGATTGCGCGAAATTCAAATCTATCAAATACTGGAATCGGCGTATGCGATCAATTTTAACCAGCACAGTTTGCTGATATTAGTGACATAGACAGATTATCAGATATTTCTGATATCTTACTATGTACCTTTGAGGCACCTCACAATTTGATTGTCGCAACTTGAAGGATTTTGATAGAGGAATTCGAATACATGGAAAATGAGATGAGATACGGGAAATTATGGACTCTACGTTGATGTTGGTGCGTTTTACATTTCCTCGACGGATCCGGCTCTTCAGGGGGACTGAAAGGATCTGTCAGGTTAGTCCCCAACGACACCTAGCCTAAGTGGCTTGGTGATCGAGATTTTGATCGTCCTTACATATGAAAGTGGCTCATGCCCAGTAGGGTGTCCGTTATTCCCCAATTTGGACGCAAACCTTAGCACGCCCCCTAAATCGTCTTTTTCACCAAACATGATATACCAACCGCTACCGGTGTCAAATTCAACTTTTAAAGCGTGCCTCTGGCGTCACGGACTTGTTCCTGTGAATCGTTCGGCATAATTCATTTGCAGCGTTCAAAAACTCGTGGCTATCGGCCACAAGCACCTCAATACGAACCAAAATTTCTTCCGAGATGTAGTTTTCAATGTGGAATTCTCTGCCAAAATCGCATCCATCGTTGATTTCCTACTAGGCAATTCTCCAGATTGGCAAATCAATGTTTTTCGATGGTAAAATGTCATTTTCCACAGAAAAAATTTAAAATGAGCACTAACTCCGACTCTCGGAGAGCACGTGAAATTGTGTGATGAATCCAAATTCATTGGGAGTTTTAGCCTGGAGGACTCACCAGATTGACTCATCGATGTTTTCCATCGAGGAATTGGGTTTTCTTCGCGAAAAATCCCAAAGGAGCGCTAGAAAGGTTTCTCTAAGAGCCACGAGCGTCTCTGAAAGATTGTTTTCCTCGTGAAATTGTGTGCTACATCCGAATTTATTGTTAGTTTTAGCCTAGAGAACTCACCAGATTGACTAATCAATATTTTTCATCGAGAAAACTGTGTTTTCCCCGCAAAAAGTCTCAGAAAAGGGCCAGAACTGTCTCTGTGAGAGCCGCGAGTATCTCAAAGAGACTATCCACTGGGTAGAACTGTATACTGGAGTCAAATTCATTGACAATATCACTCTGAGAAGCTCTCCGGATTGGTTCATCAATTTCTTCAATGAGATTATGTTGAACTCTCCACGGAAAGTCTGAAATAACCGCTAGCTCTGACCCTCTGAGAGCCGTAGTCATCTCAAACTAGAATTCTTCGTGTGATTTTATCTATTGAATTCCATTCTGTCACCCATTCCATCCCAAAAGAACTTGCCGGATTAGTTGATCGAGGTAACCAAGCGAGAAAACAGAATTCCCCCTACCCAACACCTCGAACATCTCCTTAATACCTTCGGCTACTGGAGCAACTTGGATGGAGAAAAGACCACGTCAAATTTCATGTGAAATCCGGACTAATCCCCTATGGCAGATGATTCACTTTTGTTGTATCCTGACCTGTGATAGTAGATATGAAATAAACACGTGAGGATATTTCATCCAGCGTAATTTCAGACGATAAAGAGATTGTCAGCGTGATTTCAGCGTTGACGGGTCGATGATGGGATCGATTAAAAAATATTCCCATCATAGTTCGATTCCGAGTCAAATCTGTTTCTACCACACCTCATGTGTTAAGAATTTCATTTGATAGCCGTCCGTTATGAATACGAGATCATTAAGGTCAGGTTATCCAACCCTCGAGACACAGTTGGGATGAATGATTCATGCAAGGACATCCTTTGCTGAATCTATTCACTCTGGTCCCCATATTTCTATACATTTCCGAGTGCGTTTCCTTTCAATTGACATATGGAAATTTGATTGTGGTCAAATCGAAGAATCCCAGACATCAGCTGATTCATCTCTCACATCACAATAATGAGAAAAGATCGCATACTTAGAGACATACGAGCTAATAGGGATAGGACTTGAAACAGACATTCTTTTCTATCCAAATACCTTATGGTGAATCTGCTAGGTTCATAGCTAAATCATAGAGTTCCAATACACGCTCAGATATTTGGTCAGTGAGGAAGGTTCTCCGATGATCATCCAACTCTTTATTAACATTTCCATGTACGATGTCGAATAAGAAATCAAGTTCACCCATGAATTGATTCTTTCGAGCTACATTAGAGGGCTTACCAGCATTCTTCTGGACAGCTCGGTACTTGTGATGCAAATCATGCAGTTTCTGAACACACCCTGATTAAATTCTAGTTGGAATACCTGCTTTCTCCTAGACGATCTGTATCTCTCTTAACACTAAATCATCAGATTCAGACAACTTCTTCTTCAAACATCTTGAATTGAAGAAGTAAACTTGCAGAACTTGTTCATTTGTTGATGACTTACTGCCTACAATCTGTGGTGACAAATCACCGAGCAAGTATACATTGTCACGAAACTGATTCAGTTGAGACATGTATCCACCCCGTGGAGTGACCTAAGAATTGGCTTTCATCTTCCTCGTAGTGAGATTAGGAAGCAATTTTCACTTTTGAGACGATAGGTTGTCTGCAGGGCTTGGTGAAACAGGCTTGAAACAGATTGTACGAACGTTGGACTCATTGCGTTCGAGGCCCGAGCTGATCTCATTTGAGGGTCGATCTGCAATGGAGTCACACTTTTTCATGGACAACGCACTATACTAGAGATGAATAAAAATCTAGGAACCAGAGTGAATACATCCAGCAAACGATGTCCTTGTGTAAATCATTTATTCCAACTGTGTCTCGAGGGTTGAATAACCTGACCTCAATGATCTCGTATTTATAATGGATGGCTATCAAATGGAATTTTTAACACGTGAGTTGCAGTAGAAATAGATTTGACTCGGAATCGAACTTTGGTGGGAGTATTTTCTAATCGATTCCATCATCGACTCGTCAACGCTGAAATCATGCTGATGTCACATCGCGCATTTTTGACGCTCTGAATTTACTCTTTCTGAGTCTCGGGGGACTCCGCAAATAACTCGGGCAAGTAACGCGGAAGAATGACTAGTTCATTGTTGGTATGAGCTTTTGGCGCGTGAATTTGTGTTGAGGAACATTCAACGAGATAACGTTTTGCTCCTTCACAAAACATCATTTTATTAAAATATTTGTAACCTTCCTCACTCGCATATTCCTCGCCTCAGAATAACCGGGGCAGAGGTAATACGTGCGAAGGAGATGTCGCTTCTTTTAATAGCTCAAATCGATTCCAAAATATTTTAGTGTTAGGAAGAATGATTTTTCACAGACCTTGATCACTTTCTCTGGAATTTCTGCTTCTGCTGCTCCTGTTGCTGCTGCTGTTGACGGTGATCCATTGAGAAATTGACAATCAGATTTACCGATTGTTTTTTTTTCTAATCGCACACGACGGATGAAGGAATTCACGGAAATGTTGAGACACAGAAATTGAACGAGAAAGGAAAGAAAGTTGAACTTTCGAAATATGCGATAAAACAACCCCGTTTGAGGCGAACCCAAGGTGCTACATTCAATTTTTTGCCAGAAAATACGATATTTCACATTCAAAATTGCGAAAAATTGAATGTAGCAACTCGGGTTCGCCTCAAACGGGAGTTTTCATCTCAAATTTTGGAAGTTCATACAACTTGACGTTGGAACCATGTGGTCCGAATTTTTTTCAGGTCCATTTTGTACTCGAAGTTGAGTCCCAAGAAGATCTCGTAAATGTGTCATCTCAGCAAGCGCTCATGGGCTGAATTTTTATGTGATTTTGATTCGATATAAGTAACCGTTGCAGATCCCGTTTCAGTGCATAAATCTCAACTTTGCGGGTAGTCTTTTCATAGGAAATTTGTCAGCTTTCCATTGAAAAAGGCGCCAATAATCTACGTTTGTGTGCATGCGTAGGAAATCGCCTTTTTCTGAAACCGAGAAAATCAAATTTTTAAAAATTGGCTCTTAAGTCACTTGGATCGCCCCAAACTTCTTTGAAATCCAATTTTTTCGGAAGAACGCCAAATTTTACGTCAAACATATGATTTTCAAAGAATAAAAAATATGGCTTTTTGAGAAATGTACATTCTAGTGAAAAACACTCTTTTGCCTTCAGGAGGCCCCAAAATCACAGAGGAGGAATTTTCGACAACGTTTCCGATAGGTTTTTTTATGCCCTTTCAGATGCCGTAACCCGCGAATCGATAGCTATCCGAAAACTCGAATTATTCCCATTTTCGTGAATAATAGATCATCGATTCTTACACGATGAATTTTCGGTCTGTTCACGGATGTGCGTGCAATGGAGAGGGGAAATATTTTTTGGACCCCATAGGTAGTCCGAACTTCCTATTTTGGAATGAAAGAGGTGAAGAAAAAATCTGAGAGATGACCCCTCTCTGTAGGTCGCTTTGGCGTGGAATTCATCATAAAATAGTCACCAATGAATCAATGAATACCGTGAATTGTAAATAAAATCACAATTCAAACTTTGATACGTGATTGCATAATCACACAATTCAACAGGATTCAATCTCATATTTGATTAAGATTCCAGGGTTCTGCAATCTGTGAGAGAAATAGGTTTTATTAGAAAAACTTACGTTAGAAATACCGTTTTAGACTTTTTCACATTATATATTATCGATAACATTTCACTTACGACAAAAATCGTGGATTTGATGAGGTTCAAATCAATGTCGATTGCCGGAGGAAATACAATTTTTTATTCCTGTTGTATTCGTGTATTCTGACATTATTCAAAATGACTACATCTCCTCTAGATGTTAGCTCGTTAATTGTCTCAGAAATATCATTCCAGAATACACATTCCACCTGTGAATTTTTCAATAGAGACATAATATATAAAAATCGAAATTCAGAGTTTACATGTGAAGGAATAACTCACCTGAAAATTTTTGTCGTGTGTGTACTCTTCATCCATACCATCTCATTCCCTGTCCTACTTTTCATTCGTCTTTTCCCCCTCACTTCTCTTATTCCAACTGACCTCCATCCAATCTCATCATCTCTGATACCAATTTCTGCTCTACCATCATCTCCTCCCCCTTTCTACATCATTCTCACCACCTCATCGCATGAATCATGAATCAGCCAATGATCGCCTACTTGGAGGCGAGTTCTTGCACGCAGGTCAGCCGCCTTTGGGTGCAGAGGTTGCGTCCGGATTCACTTCCAAGTAGGAGGGTTAGGAAATTCCTTCTATCGTTCAATCTCATTATCTATCACATCTTTTCCTACTCAACATTTTCAAACCGACTCATTCCCCTGCCTACTCGCTCTCTATCTCTTCTCCTCCTGTTTTTTCATCATCATCATCTCGATCTCATTCCAATTTCTCATGTCATCACATCCTCTCCATCCATACTATTTCCTTTCCTCTCTTACTTCTTATTCGTCTTTTTCCCTCCACTTCTCTTATCTTATCTCAACTCCATTCAATCTCATCATCTCTCATACCGAATTCTACTCAACCACCATCTCTTCTCCTTTTCTACATCACTCTCACCACCTAATCGCATTAATCATAGATCCGCGAATGATCGCCTACTTGGAGGCGAATTTTTGCACGCAGGTAAGCCGCCTTCGGGAGCAGAGGATGCATCCGGATTCACTTTCGAGTAGGAGGGTGAGGCAATTCCTTCTATCTTGCGATCTCATTATCTTTCATATCATTTTCTACTCATCATTTTCATACCATCTCATCCCCCTGCCTACTTCTTCTCCATCTCTTTATCTTCTTTTTTTTATTATCATCATCTCCATCTCATCCCAATTTTTCATGTCATTCAAAACTCTTCATAAATACCATCTCATTTCCCCTCTCACTATTTATTCGTTTCTTTCCCTCCACTTCTCTCATTCTATCCCACCTCAACTCAATCTCATCATCTCTCATACCAATTCCTCTTCTACCACCATCTCCTCTCATCTTCTACATCATTCTCACCACCTCATCGCGTGCATCATAAATCAGTCAATGATCGCCTACTTGGAGGCGAATTCTTGCACGTAGGTAGGCCACCTTCGGGTGCAGAGGTTGTGACCGAATTCACTTCCAAGTATGAGGGTGAGGCAATTCCTTCTATCGTTCAACCTCATTATCTTTCATATCATTTTCTACTCATCAATTTCATACCATCTCATTTGCCTGCCTACACCTTCTTCATCTCTTTATCTTCTCTTCTCTATCATCATCATCTCCATCTCATTTCAATTTCTCATGTCATTCAAAACTCTTCATTCATACCATCTCCTTCCCCCTCTTACTCTTTATTCGGGGCTTTACCTTCACTTCTCTCATCCTATCCCACCTCTGATCTTAGGAGAGACGAGCACATCACCCCGTTTAGAGAGCGTTTGGGTTGGTTACGTACTGATTCGCGGAGAATGTACTTCGCAGCTCTGTTAATGCACAAGATCATGCATTTAGGAGAGCCTGGCTACCTAGCTGCGATGTTCACCAGGTACCAATCTGAACGCCCCGCACGCGGTGATGCAGAAGAGCGGGTACTCAAAGTTCCCAATATGAGACTTGAATATGGAAGAAGATCTTTCCAGGTTCAATGTGCTCATTTGTGGAACTTTCTCCCTCCGGGCTTTCGGCAGCTGGGGGAAATGTCATTATTCAAAGGGGCTATGAAGGATTTTTTGCTCATACAGTCTCCCCAGAGGATTGATGAAGAGAAGAAGCATTACTTCAATCTCTAAACTTTGAAAGGCTTGGGCTGACTTTTTGCTTGATTCGTTCATCTAGAATATAATTATAAGTATACGTGTGACCTTTCGTCAATCGACTGAACTTTTCTGTAAAAAGACTGTGAGCCCTGCCATTTTATTCGTATTCTTATATTATTCTATGGAGTTTGTGAATCTTCTGAGTGCTACCCGACTAGTCACAAATTGTGATATACTTGAGATTTGTCCTTGACCAAATGACTTCATTATTTTTATTAATGTGCACTATTGATCGGTGATATATATTACCATATGTAACTGATTATTTTTCTTTTTTGTCTTCGGACGAATGAACGGGCATCAATCAATCAATCAAACCTCAATTCAATCTCATCATCTATCATACCGATTGCTACTCTACCACCATCTCCTCTCCTTTTCTACATCATTCTCACCACCTCATCGCATGCATCGTGAATCAGTCAATGATCGCCTACTTGGAGGCGAATTCTTGCCTGCAGGTGAGCCTTCTTCGTATGCGGAGGTTGCGACCGAATTCACTCCCAAGTAGAAGGGTGAGGCGATTCCTTGTATCATATCATCACATTATCTTCCATATCATTTTCTACTCATCATCTTTCATATCATTCCCTACTCATTATTTCCATACCATCTCATCCCCCTGCCTACTTCTTCTTCATCTCCTTTCCTCCGGTTCTTCATCATTATCATCCTCATCTCATTTTGATTCCTCGTGTCAATACATCCTCTCCATTCATACTTTTTCCTTTCCTCGCTGATTGTTTCTTCGTCACTTTCCCTCCACTCCTCTCATTTTATCTTACCTCCATTCAATCTCATCATCACTCATACCAAATTTCACTCTACCACCGTTCTTCCTCCTTTTCGACATTACTCTCACCACCAAATCGCAATGATTATAAATCCGCCAATGATCGCCTACTTGGAGGCGAATTCTTGCACGCTGGTAAGCCGCCTTCGGGTGCAGAGGTTGCGTCCGGATTCACTTCCAAGTAGGAAGGTGAGGCGATTCCTCCTATCATTCAATCTCAATTTCTTTCATATCATTTTCTACTCATCATTTTCATACCATCTCATTTCCCTGCCTACTCCTTCATTTCTTTCCCTCCCCTTCCTCATCCTCATCATCTCCATCTTATTCCAATTTCTTGTGTCATTACAAACTCTTCGTCCATGCAATCTCCTTTCCTCTCTTACTTTTCATTCGTCTCTTCCCCTTCACTTCTCTCATTCTATCTCAAATCCATTCAATCTCATCATCTCTCATAACACTTTCTACTCTACCAGCAACTCTCCTCCGTGTCTACATCATTCTCAACACCTCATCGCATGCATCATGAATCAGTCGATGATCGCCTACTTGGAGGCAAATTCTTGCACGCAGGTTGGCCGCTTTCGGGTGCAGAGGTTGCGTCCGAATTGACTTCCAAGTAAGAGGATGAGGTGATCCCTTCTATCATTCAATCTCATTATCTCTCATATAATTACCTACTCATCATTCTCATATCATTTTCTACTCATCATTCTCATACCATCTCATTTCACTGCCTACTTCTTCTTCATCATTTTCCCTCCTCTTTTTCCATTATCATCATCTCCATTTTATCCTAATTTCTCATGTCATCACATACTCTACATTCATACCATCTCCTTTCCTTTCTCAATTCTTATTCGTCTCTTCCCCTTCACTCCTCTTATCCCATCCTCCCTCCATTCAATCTCATCATCTCTCATACCAATTTCTACTCTAGCACCATCCCCTCTCCTTCTCGACATTACTCTCACCACTCCACTCAGACGGCCTTGCTTGGCATTTTTGAAAGTGTTCGCACGGCAATCGATCAATGCATGGTCACAATATTTATATCATTTGATTTTTTCAAAGCTTTTGATACCCTACCTCATAAGATGATACTTACCAAATTACGCAGAATAGGCAGTTCTGATCGTGTAATTCGATGGTTCGCCAGCTATCTCTCAGGTCATACTCAAGCTGTGCGCCACGAGGACGGTACACACGAAAATTGGTTAAATGTAAATGCTGGAGTCCCTCAAGGTAGCGTTCTAGGACCTTTACTGTTCCTTATTGCCATCAACGACCTACCTCAAGTACTTCGCCATACCCATCACGCAATCTACGCCGATGACACGGGCATCTACATTCACGCCCGTCCCAATGACCTCGTGAGGAAGATTACCCTCATCAACGATGATGCTAATGCAATAGCACAGTGGGCCCTTGAAAACGGACTTCGTTTGAATGAAGACAAAACAAAAGTCATTATTCTTGGCAGCGAACAGTATATATCCACCATCGACCTTCAGCGTATCCCTCCAATCCGTATAAATGGTCAAATCATACCTTATGTCAACCAAATCAAGCTTCTCGGGATGGTCATAACTCCCTGCCTGAACTGGAGAGTGCAAATCAACCAAATTTCCAAAAAAGTTCATGGCGCCCTCTATTCACTTCGTGTGCTTGGTAGAGTCCTCCCCATTCCTGTAAAGCGTCAACTCACCCTTAGTTTGGTCCTATCATATTTTGACTACGGTGCTCCCCTCCTAACAGGCCTCAATAAAGAGCAAGAGCTCAAACTTCACCGGCACTTGAACACTTGCGTTAGATTCGCGAGTGGGTTTGTGCCATGGCGCGCTCATGTAACACCGTACCGTCTTGCCCTTGGGTGGCTCTCAACTACTCGCCGTCGCGAGTACTTGATAGGTTCTCTGGCCTTTTCGGTGATTCAAAATGAGCTTCCTACCTTTCTTCGCACGCGCTTTTCTCTTACCGCAGACTCAACGAATCTCCGCCAATCTGAACGAAATAATCAGGCTTCCCTAAGGTACAAAGCACCTCGTACCGAAGCCCTCAATCAGTCTTTTACCTTCGTGGCATCTAGACTGATCAACTCTCTCACTGACGTAGACTCTTCCGAACAATCCCCTGAGTCATTCAAACGCTCTCTCCTTCAAACCTTGTTGGAACGCGACAAAACCGACTGGTTTGAACGTGCTCGCCGGGAGCATTTCGACGCTATCCCACCTGCCCTGTCATCCTTCCTTGGACCCCCCGGGCACGTATAATGAGCATATTACTTTTTGAAACTTTCTTGACCGGTTGATGTTGTCAAATATTTCCTTCTTACGATACCTCTTTGTACTTTCTCTTGGTGCCTTCTTGTACCAGCCCTTATCTAATGATTAATATTATTATTATTACATTCACGTGTACCTCCAACGGGGCAAATAGGGTTTACCCTCCGCCCTCAATAAATTCAAATCAATCAATCAATCAATCTCACCACCTAATTGCAATGATTATAAGTCCGCCAATGATCGCCTACTTGGAGGCGAATTCTTGCACGCAGGTAAGCCGCCTTCGGGTGCAGAGGTTGCGTCCGGATTCACTTCCAAGTAGGAGGGTGAGGCGATTCCTCCTATCATTCAATCTCAATTTCTTTCATATCATTTTCTACTCATCATTTTCATACCATCTCGTTTCCCTGCCTACTCCTTCTTCATTTCGTTCCCTCCTCTTTCTCATCCTCATCATTCCCATCTTATTCCAATTTCTTGTGTCATTACAAACTCTTCGTCCATGCAATCTCCTTTCCTCTCTTACTTTTCATTCGTCTCTTTCCCTTCACTTCTCTCATTCTATCTTAAATCCATTCAATCTCATCATCTCTCATAACAATTTCTACTCTACCAGCAACTCTCCACCGTGTCTACATTATTCTCAACACCTCATCGCATGCATCATGAATCAGTCAATGATCGCCTACTTGGAGGCGAATTCATGCAGGCAGGTTAGCCGCCTTCGGGTGCAGAGGTTGCGTCCGAATTGACTTCCAAGTAGGAGGGTGAGGTGATCCCTTCTATCATTCAATCTCATTATCTCTCATATAATTCCCTACTCATCATTCTCATACCATCTCATTCCACTGCCTACTTCTTCTTCATCATCTTCCCTCCTCTTTTTCCATTATCATCATCTCCATTTTATCCTAATTTCTCATGTCATCACATACTCTACATTCATACCATCTCCTTTCCTTTCTCAATTCTTATTCGTCTCTCCCCCTTCACTCCTCTCATCCCATCCTACCTCCATTCAATCTCATCATCTCTCATACCAATTTCTACTCTAGCACCATCCCCTCTCCTTTTCTACATCATTCTCACCACCGCATCGCATGTATCATAAATTAGCCAATGATCGCCTACTTGGAGGCGAATTTTCGCACGCAGATAAGCCGCCTTCGGGTGCAGAAGTTGCCCCCGAATTCACTCCTAAGTAGCAGGATGAGGCAATTCCTTCTCTCATTCAATCCCATCATCTTTCATATCATTTTCCACTCATCATCTTTTATACCATCTCATTCCCCTGCCTACTTCTTCTTCATCTCTCTCCCTCCTCTTTTCCCATCATCATCATTCCCATCTTATTCCAGTTTCTCATGTCATTACATACTCTTCATTCATACCATCTCCTTTCCTCTCCCGTTTCATTCGTTTCCTCCCCTTCACTCCTCTCATTCTATCTCACCTCCATTCAATCTCATCATCTCTCTTACCAATTTCTACTCTGGCACCATCTTTTCTGCTTTTCTACATCATTCTCACGACCTCATCGCATGCATCATAAATCAGCCAATGATCGCCTACTCGAGGGCGAATTCATCATCTTCTTAATCAATATCACCATTACCATTATCATCATCCATCCTCTCATCCATCACATTACATTCACGGACAGAGACGGAGGGACCCAAGCTTCCATCGTTGGATCAATTCATCTTCTACACTTGCAACATCATAATACCTATGTATGGTGAGCAATTGTAGAAGATGGTGCGAATTCAACGATGGCTCGAAGCGAAGGTTCAACAGACAGACTTTTGACGGAAACTCACTCATCAATTTGAGCCAGACAAACACAGTAGTACCCACAAAATGCCTGAAAACATTTAGTAGCCCGTATTCCTGCTCCTGACGGCTTACGAAAGTAAGGTGAACGGGAGCTTTAGAAGGAAATACGGTGCGAAAAAATGATAACACGGCAAGTGTGCAACAAACAGACTTTGGACAGTTCGGAGAAATCAGAGGAATAATGAACTGATTTTGAGATATTCCACCAATAAAACAGGTAGCTTTCGAGGTCACGGGTGCTTGATTTGGATCGATATTTGAATTCTTTGGTTGTCGTGCCAGGATTATTTTTCAAGGGCTTGCTCTATCTCATAGCTCAGATAAAGCGTGCATGCGTCTGAGCGATCTTGTATCTGTACTTATTGAGGCCCTGGTCGAACAATCGGACGGTATTGTTGCATCGATTGTTCAACATAGAGGTAACACCACATGAATACCGATGAAAATGATGGGCAAGACCTAGAGAATCCAGACGTCATTCCAAAAATCATTGCAGAGCAGCGCGTTGATTACTCGTGACGCATGAACATCACGCATCGTTCGTTCGTCGTTATAACACAGACACGAATCTTCCATCGAACACATTCGAGAGATACTCACGGCGCGATGACCAGTGGTGCCCTGGCACATTTTCCACTAAGAACTAGTGCTAGTTTTCTACTAAGCACAAACTGAGTCGCCCAATTTTACTTCATTCAGAAACAGAGTCATTTTGCATTGATAATTCAAAATTTCCAAATATTGGGAATGGGAAAGGTCTCGTATGCATCAGAAATCAATTGCTTCCCTTGCAAACGATTTTAGGAAAACTGATTCAGCTCCTAAAAAAACTGAGGCGCCTTCCTTTTTGCGAAATTCGCTGTAATTCATTTTCGAACAATGATTTTTATGGAAGCACCCAGGTCACCTGCTGAACCGGACTCTAAGTTGTGGAGCTCTGGCTGTCGCGTATTCAATGCGGCAAATACGAAGCATTCTAAATTACCAGTGTCGTACAACTGGCTCAGCAGGTGACCTAGGTGCTTTTATGATAATCATCGTTTGAAAATGAATTACAGCAAATTTCGCAGAAAGGAAGGTGACTGAGTTTTTTAAGACTATTCGCAACAAGTCGCAGCTGATTTCTGACGCATACGAGACCACTTCCATTCCCAATATTTGGGAATTTTTAATAATTAATGCAAAATGACTCAGTTTCTAAAGAAAGTAAAATTGGGAGACTCAGTATGTGTTTAGTAGAAAACCACAAGGAGAGTCACGGTTGGAGGGTGAAAAATGTGCGGAGACACCCGTGTTGGCACGCAGGCTTATACTTTGTACTCGCCCTTCGATTTACATGACATCATTTTGTTGCATCAAAAATCTGTCGTTCCACTGCTCTTAAATAGGCGCAACGAATGAATTATTCCATGTCAATCGAAGGACGAGTACGAAGTACAGGTCGGCGCGCCGTGAATATCCCTCGAATTTGTTCGATGAAAGATTCGTGTCTCTATAACGATGAACGAAGGATGCGTGATGTTCATACGTTACGAGTAATCAATTGTTCGACCAGGACCTCAATGAGTACAGATACAAAATTGCTCACATGCATGCATGTTTAATCTGAGCTATGAGATAGAGCAAGCCCTTGAAAAATAATCCTGGCATGGCGAACAGAGTATTCGAATATCGATCCAAAACAAGCACCCGTAACCTCAAAAGCTGGCTGTTTTCCCCGGTAAATATCTCAAAATCGGTCTGATATCCCTCTTAGCATCCTATTCCAACGTTGATCAGCACATTTCAATGTATCATCTCCTCAAGCTTCGACAATATTCACCCGAAGCCTCAAGCAATGAATTTTGTGCGGGGTTCTTTGACGTGGTCTTTTCTCCGTCCAAGTTGCTCCAGGATCCGAAGGTAGTGAGCAGATGTTCGAGGTGTTGGGTAGGGGAATCCTGTTTTCTCGCTTGGACACCTCGATCAACTAATCCAGCAAGTTTTTTTGAGATGGAATGAGTGGGACAGAATGGGATCCAATAGATAATTTCACACGGAGGATTCTAGTTTGGGATGACTACGGCTCTCACAGGGTCAGAGCTAGCAGTTATTTCAGAGTTTCCGTGGAGAGTTTCCGTTCAACATAATCTCATTGATAAATTCATGAGCCAATTTTGAGAGCTTCTCGGAATGATATTGTCAATAAACTTGACTCCAGCATACAATTTTACCCAGAGGATAGTCTCTTTGAGATGCTCGCGGCTCTCACAAAGACAGTTCTAGCCTTTCTTTGGGACTTTTTGCGGGAAAAACACAATTCCCTTGATGAAAGACATTGATAAGTCAGTCTGGTGAATTCTCTAGGCTAAAACTAACAATGAATTCGGACGAAACACACAATTCCACGAAGAGAACAATCTTTTAGAGATGCTCGTGGTTCTCAGAGAGACCGTTCTAGCGCTTGTTTGAGATTTTTTGCGGAGGAAACCCAATTTCCTCGATGAAAAACATCGATTAGTCAATCTGGTGAGTTATTTAGGCTGAAACTAACAATAAATTCAGATCCAGCACACAATTTTACGAAGAGAACAATCTTTTAGAGACGCTCGTGGCTCTCAGAGAGATAGTTCTAGCCCTTCTGTGAGATAGATTTTTCGCGGGGAAAACACAATTCCCTCGATAGAAAACATTGATTAGTCAAATTAGTGAGTTCTCTAGGCTAAAAATAACAATAAATTCGGATTCAGCACACAATTTTACGTGAGAAGAAGAGTTTTCCGAGAGTCAAAGCTAGAGCTTATTTTAGATTATTTCTGGAGAAAACGACATTCTTCCATCGAAAAACATTGATTTGCCAATCTGAAGAATTGCCTAGTGGAAACCCAACGATGAATTCGATTCTGGCAGACAAGTTATTATTAAAAACTGTATCTCAGAAGAAATTTCGGTTTGTATTGAGGTGCTCGTGGCCGGTAGCCACGAGTGTTTGAACGCTGCAAATGAGCTACGCCGAACGATCCACAGGTGTGGATCGTTCGTGACTCTAAAGGCACGGTTTAAGAGTTGAATTTGACACCGGTCGCGGTTGATATATCGTTTTTTAGTGTTAAAAAGACGATCTAGGGGGCGTGCTAAGGTTCGCGTCCAACTTGGGAAATAACGGACACCCTAATGCCCAGCCACTTGCGAGGAAGATCTTATCTAACCCGGTATTCTCATATGATTCCATCTCTGTCGCTAATGCGCCATTAACCGGTGACAATGTGTACCCTCGACTCGATCGCGCAAAATTCAAATCTATCAAATACTTGAATCGGCGTATGCGATCAATTTTAACGAGCATATTCCGCTGGAATTGAAGTCGTCTATATAAGAATATATCCTGAATAACAAAATTCGATCTCTGATTCACAGTAGCAATTGGGAAGAGAAAAACAAAGACTTCAAGACGATGATTTAATGTTTCACACAGATTACTAATGTTGAAAAATATCCCGATCTACGGGACCGACTCTGACTCGGTCAGTCATCGAATGTAATGAAACCCCGAGTTATGAAGCCACATCCAAGATGAAATTCAAAAAAGTGAGAAAAGTTCAAAGAAATTCGAATGTTATATCTGATCAAGGATCATTCGATTCTCGATGTGAGCATTGTGGTGCTGTCTCTTGGGGGAACGATTCGGGGAAGAATGCTTGTTGCAGAAACTATTCGATGGTCTCATTCCCATTCAGCAGATATGACAAAAAATCGAGAGAACTACCTATTCACGATGTAGCTTTCAAGCACTTGATCCTTTACTATAATGAAAGTTCTAGTTTATTCTGAAAAATGGAATCATCCCACGTTGCAATCATGTGACATGATATTCTTCTCATGGAGTTTTGCGCTAGGATAGAGCAAGGCGCCAGCCACGGTATCGCCATAAGCAGTTCCATAGGATCCCATAGGAAATGATCCATAGGATCCTGTGAGAATTCTTGGTATCCGGTGACTCTATCCCATGTCTCCTGGGCGTGGAGCAAGTACGAGACGAGGTTCTCAGGTGTGAGTTGAGCATCCCGCCATTCATCCAACTCGGCGCGCTCTCTTCGGGTGTTGTTGCACATGAACAGACTGTGTCCAGCGCCATCCCAATTGTCCCTGCATGACTGACATGCTGGGGATGTCCTCTTCTCGAACCGGGTCAGATAGGCACCGAAGCAACCGTGGTTACTCAGTGCCTGCGTTGTCCAGTGATCCATCTCTCCGTGGGTGCGTTCCACCTACCTGGCTACGTCAAGGATCAACCGGTGCGTCCATCTGCCATCTGCGAATGGCGGATCCCACTTAATTTGCCATTAGCCGGCTCCGATCACTTTCTGCCGGTCCCAGAACCTCACTCGCTTCGCGGCGAGCAACTGGATAGGTAGCATCCCCGCCAACATGCAGGTTGCGTCTCCCGACACGGTGCGGAAGGCACGGATGCTCCTCAGGGCCGCTCTCCAGTGGACAGTTCTCATCCTCCTCTCGATGACGGCCTTTTCTACTCTTTCCCCCCTTACGGGTGCACCATAGAGCCCAATGGACGTGCTGACGGTGTTGAGAAAAGCGTGTCTCTTCTCCTTGGGTCCCCCGATGTTCGGTATCAGTCACTGGAGCGCCGCACCAACCCTGCTTGCTTTTTGGGTGGCTTCCAGAATGTACTTCTTGAACGACCGCGTGTCGTCAAGCCAGACACCAAGGTGTTTTAGCTCCGTTTTGCGTGGTATCTCTTACCCGTTGATGTCAAAATGGGGCAAGTCGAACTTTCTCCGCCTCGTTGCCACTATGGCTTCGCACTTCGAAACAGCCAGCTCTAGGAGCCTGCTGATCATTCACTCGTAGACTTGGGCCAGCGCCTCGTTCGCGGGCCTACCCAAGCTCTTCGTTGTCGGCCCAAACTCCAAGTCCCGCGTCGTCCGCAAAAGCAACTATTACCACACCTAGACAGTAGACTGTCGTACTGGGTGATCCAGTTGAATGGCCCGGGTACTCATCCTTGTCCGATTCTGGCGGACAGCTCTCGAGCCTATTGTCCCTCGTCGGTGTCGTATATGAGGATCCTATTCCGTAGGTAGTCGCTCGTGACTGCTAACAGGTAGGGTGGCACTTTACCTGCCTGGGATGCGTACACTCGCTTCCAGCTCGCACAAATGAATGCGTTCCTTATGTCTAACGTGATGATCGCCCAGAAACCCCTTCTCCCTTGGTATGGTCTGCCTACCTGTTCTCCTACCTAAACTGACACAATTTTGTAACACCAATGGCTCTTTCGAGGCCCACTCACAGTTTCATGGGTTTTTCATTCTTCAGGGCCGTTACCTATTGAATAAGCTTTCATAGCCTTGCCTCAATCTATGCTCGCTCACCCCACGTGATGGCATTGAGCTTGTTTTTCGGTTTAGTTAGATAATAGTCTTCTAAATTAAGGCCTGCGCCACGCAGCTACTCAGCCCACTGCACCTGGTGTATATATGACGCGCTGCGCCGCTCATATTCAGAATTAATTCGGTCCTTAAGCATTAGGCTTTCGGATCTGTGAACCTCATAGGGAATGAAGTTTTAAACCTCTTAAAGAACTTGTGCTGTAATTTCACTACACCACGAGCGGGTTTGTGTAGAATCAAAGGACGACAATTGGTGGCAGCGGTGGGATTACACCAACACAAAGCCAGCCACTCCAAGGATATTGGAGCTCTCTTAGCCTGGAATTTGACTTCCGTGGAAGTGATATAGCCCGCTTTGGACGCAGATTCTGCAGCTACGCCTTGAAGGACGTAACTCCCAGGAGACCCAAAGCTCACCAGTGTCAGCGCAAGTCACAGAGGAAAAGAAAAGGTGCATTTGAAATTCTACATCTTTCTCGATAGACTCCATCTTCAGATTTTTCAATTTGAATGGAGAACGTTCGAAAACTTGCGAATGCTACCGCTAATTTTGTGAAACCAAAAAATGAGGATGATCTTATATCCCAAGATGGGGAGAATCAAAATGAAAGTGATGTGAATGATCAAACGCTTTTTGACCAATTATATATTAGAAACTCGAAGAAACGTCCGGAGTCACTAGATTTTCTCCCACCCCTATACTTTTCGAGAATCTGTGAGAGCGTCGCGCGCGTGTGTGAGTGTGTGTTTTTTTCGTGTTCGTGTTTTTCACCTCGATTTCCATTATTAGAGGCAGCCCAGGACACTCTTACAGCGCTCGAATGACATTGTCATTGCGATCTAACTACGTGCAGTCACCGGCTCTTAATGAAAACGTCATAGGTGATTTGTGAGTCGTGTAAGTATATATATGTACTGTGATGGTGAGTATGTGTTCATTTGTATTATCTAATGACGGTTTCATGGTTGTGTCGATGTGTATAGATGTTGCGATTTTGGTGTATGTGTTGAGAAATTTTTAGTGTTTGTGCGATGCTCTTTGATGATTTGTTGTTTGTATTTTTATGTGATTTTTTTGTATACGACGAGTGATATTATATTCATGTAATATTAGAAATTTTTTCTGTTATTTATCAATAGAAGAAGATATTGTGAATTATATATATGAAATATGATAGTAAATTATTATATATTTTTGTCGTAGTTCGTCTGTTATGTCATGATTTTATATCATTTAGTTATGGTAATTTTTTGATTTTAATTATCAGTGAATTGTAATATTTCTTTTCTAAGCATTGAAATTTGGATGCAGTTCTATTTATACATGAAATAAAAAATGATTTTATATTGGAAAGAATCTGTCATGTCTTTCTGTGCGTTATCTTCGTGCGCTTCAGGCTCTATTACGTATGTATACAAAATCTTCGATAATGTATGGTTACGCTAGAGTATCCGCTAACACAAAGATATGTCCGTCGTCTGATTTTACACCAATGAATTGCCGCCCAATATGTCTAACTCCGTTTCAAGATCGAAATTAATGACGATTTGTCCCTTATATTAGACATAAGTTTGGCAATTCATTTGAATAAATGATCTTATGTAAATTTTGAATACTTATCAAATTTAATTTTAATGATTTGAGTTAAATGATTGAGATAAATGATTCCTTATGACTATTGGAGAATTATTAAGCAGATTATCGGAATTGTGTTGATGAGTGTGTTTGTTGTAATATTGAGCATGTTTGTTTGATGATCATTTGTTGGTTTTTTTTTGTCATTTTTTTGTATACGTTGAGTCATATTATATATAAGTAATAGAAAATTTTCTCTGTTATTTATCAATAGGAAAAAACATTGTGAATTATATATATAAACTATGATAGTTGCATATTATATATTTTTGTCCAAGTTTGTCTGTTATGTCTTAATTTTATATCATCTACTTATATTAATTTCTCTGATTTGAATTATTTTTGAATTGGAATATTTGATTTATACATGAAATGAAGAATGATTTGATATTGAAGGAGATCTGTCATGTCTTTCTGTGCGTTATCTTTGTGCGCTTCAGGCTCTATTACGTATGTATACAAAATCTTCGATGATGTATGGTTACGCTAGAGTATCCGCTAACACAAAGATATGTCCGTCGTCTGAGTTTACACCAATGAATTGCCGCCCAATATGTCTAACTCCGTTTCAAGATCGAAATTAATGACGATTTGTCCCTTATATTAGACATAAGTTTGGCAACTCATTTGAATGGATGATTTTATGTGAATTTTGGAAAACTATCAAATTCAATTTGACTGATTCGAGTCAAATGATTGAAATAAATGATTTTATATGATTATTGGCGAATTATCAAGCAGTTTTTTTTAGAATTGTGTTGATGAGTGTGTTTGTTGTGATATTGAATATGTTTGTTTGATGATTTGTTGTTTGTATCTTTCTGTCATTTTCTCGTATACGATGAGTTATATTATATTCATGGAATCAAGAATTTATTCTGTTATTTATCAATAGAAAAAAATTGTGAATTATATATAAAATATGATAGTTAGATATTATATATTTCTGTATTAGTTCGTCTATTATGTTCTAACTCTATATCATTCAGTTATGGTGATTTTCTTGATTTTATTTATCATTGAATTGGAATATTTTTTCTTTTAAGCATTGAGATTTGGATGCAGTTCTATTTATACATGAAATAAAAAATGATTTTATATTGAAAAAGATCTGTCATGTCTTTCTGTGCGTTATCTTTGTGCGCTTCAGGCTCTATTACGTATGTATACAAAATCTTTGATAATGTATGGTTACGCTAGAGTATCCGCTAACACAAAGATATGTCCGTCGTCTGAGTTTACACCAATGATTTGCCGCCCAATATGTCTAACTCCGTTTCAAGATCGAAATTAATGACGATTCGTCCCTTATATTAGACATAAGTTTGGCAACTCATTTGAATGAATGATTTCATATGAATTTTGGAAAACTATCAAATTTAATTTGAATGATTTGAGTCAAATGATTGAGATAAATGATTTTATATGATTATTGGAGAATCATCGAGCATGATTTAAATGATTTGAGTTGTTAATAATTTTTTATATAGAATATTGTTGTACTTATTATATTAAATCTATATCGTTCGTGGGAAATGAGATGACTCGGGGGAGAGAAATGGGGGTTTCCCTCCATTTCTTAGGTTTGTTTATTTCTAATGAAATATGTGATATACATATTGTCAATGGATATACACGATTTCGAGATGGATAAACTAATGGTTAGATATTGGTTATTCCCCTGTACCCCCCGTATCTTACTATTTCTATTTGTTATTGTACATATTTGTTAATATTTATTATAATATGACATTGGAAATCAGACTATATATAAATTACCACTATACTTTTTTAAGCACTATTACTACTTCACTGTACTATACAATATTACTGTACTCTACTATATTCTATATATATGTTATAATTATATTATTACTTATCGTTGATTCCTTGAATTTTATCACCTGGCCTGAGTGGTCCTTGAAGTTTTCCATCTGGATCTCCGTTGGGAGCTGCATGTGAGGTGTCGTGCCTACGATGAATGCTGTGAGATGGAGGAATGAAGATTCTAATATTATCCTAGGGATTAAATTAATCTCATGTGTGTATGTATCGTGCATAGGTGTTAGGTGTATGTGCGTATGTATTTGGGTGTATGTGTGTGTCTGTCTGTGTGTGTTTGTGTCTATGTGTGTTTGTTTTCTGTATGTTTGTGTTAGACTGTCTGTTTGTAAATGGATTATTTTATTTATTGTTCTATGAATAACATTTTTGTTGGATTTTATAAAATTTACATACCTGTGATACTAATTGATGGTGAATCCTGTATATCTTTCTTCATTGATACTAGTGTCGTGGCTTCCAACTGTTAATAGAGTGGCTAAGACACTCTTCGCTCTGGCCTTGGTGGCGAGCTGCATGTGAGGCGCTGTGTTTCTGACGAACTCTGGAAACTGAATGGATGAATTTTTTTAGATTTTCAGGAAATGAACTAATTTTGTGCGTATACGTGTTGTGCATGGGTGTTGAGTGTATGAGCGTATGTATTCGTGTGTGTGTATGTGTGTCTGTGTTGTCTGTTCGTACAATAAATTATTTATTTATTCAATTATGAATAGTTTTTTATGTCCATGGGTGTTGAGTGTATGAGCGTATGTATTCGTGTGTGTATGTGTGTTTGTGTTGTCTGTTTGTTCAATGAATTATTTATTTATTCAATTATAAATAGTTTTTTCATGTTGGATTCTATGATTTGGGTGAGCAGAATTGTTTGTGTGTGTCTCCGTGATGTGTTAGATAGTTTGATCGCGCGCGCGCGCGCGTGTGTATGTGTGTTATTTCTTCATTATTCAATATTTCGTTTGAATTGTTTCAATTTTATGATGGTAGAATGTAATTATGTAATCACTTACCAGTGTAGTCTTCCACGATGATTCTCGAATGTAAATGTATCCCGGAGTGACTCCTTGATTTTCTGGAGCGCCATCGACCTTACGCTATGATGGTTTGAGTCGGACTGGCGCTCCTCGGCGCCTTCGCTTTGCATACACGGAGAGAAATGTCGGTGCGCAGCGCCCAGGTGCTCGCCTCCACGCTGTGCCCAGATGTAAGTCTGAGCGCTGCGCGCCGAAGATCTCGGCTCTATGCGAGGGCATCTGGGCGTAGCGCTGACGTGATGAGCGTTGCGCGAGAATATCTTGGCGCTACGTGAGGGTACCTGGGCGCAGCGTCGAGATCTTTGTCGCGCAGGACACAGACCACATCTGGACACAGCGCGGAGGCGAGCATCTGGGCGTTGCGCACCGATAATTCTTTTCGTGTATAGCTGTTTCTAGCTCCTCTACCGGCTTTTATAATAATCGGTGTCGCTGCGTCACTGTCACGTGTGTCTAAGCGCTCATCTTATCTGGGTTTATAGGTAAAATACTAATCAAATATATAATATAATGTATTGATTAGCGTAGAAATAATTTTTATTAATTCAATATATGAAATTCTCAATCGAAGAACCTAAATAATAGTAATTAGATATGAATATGAGTTCATTCTCTGTGAGTAACAGTGATTGAACAAGAATTATAAATTTTCATTTTATTATCCGCCAGGATATTTTTATGAAATGAATACTCAAATCAGAAGAAGTTTGGCAACTCATTTGAATGAATGATTCTATATGATTTTTGGAGAATTATTTTTGAATCATCTTTTTATTGCAACTTCATTCTATATTCTTTATATCTTTTTGATTTCTTTTTTCGATGCTGCAGCTTACCGTACGAGGCTGTTATCGACCGAATCGGGCCGAACTAGATTATCTCCTTTTATAATAGTCGATGTCGCGTGTATCTAAGTACTTATCTTATATGAGTTCATCTGATCATCTAATATCATCTAAGTGTGACATTTTTGAAAATTTTTCGGAAAATTCTTGAAGAACAATCGATTTTTTTTATTTTTGTTTCAACAAATTCGCGGAGAAGATTCTAGAATTACTATTATTTATATGTTTGCTTTTTTGGAATCGCGCAAAAATCTTCAAAATTTTTATTCTTTACATTTTCATCCTGCTAAAATCGCGTGAAATTTTGAATTTTTTATTTTGTACAATATTTTCGAGAAATTTCAATGGTCGCTAGATTCTCGGGGTTGTGGGTATTTATATTAAGAGCTCTTGAGTATATTATCGCTAAATCTATAGGTCTCTTTCGAGAATTTGTGATGAGTAAATATATTTCTCACCTGCAACCGCTTTAGATCTCTTGTTCTTCGACTTGTTGAACTGATGATTGTAGCGGTTCTTGATGGATGATGCTGTACTGAGCGCCCGTGTATCCTGTCCGTTTATGAATATCTAGTTCTGTATACGTGTATTTAGATAGGGAATATACAGAACTGTAGACCAATCGCGGTGATTGTGCGCGCACAATTGCATTGCCATTTGCTTTTCTTTAATCACTAGGATGTTAAATTTTTAGCGCGTGTATGCGCTCGCGAAGGGAGCAAGCGAAAAACTGCAGACCGGTGAGTGACCGCGCACGATCAAGTGTCTCCCTACTCTTCGCTAACGTATGATTTTTTCGGGGCGGGGGAAGTGCGTTTTGGAGGAGGGGAAAGGACGACTGGAGGTCCAACAGTGAGCTCGGGTTAATAGACGTTTCGTCTATTTTATCCCCTCTATTAAACACACAGGTGTCTGGAGGGGGAACACCGAATTACTTGTCGATGGAATGTATACATATGTTTACGTATCGATTTATTATATTTACTACGCATGTCATCAGCGCCGCAATGGCGCTTCATAATATATATTATTATCTGATCTTCTGTGGTGCTTGATATCTTGAATTAATAATTTTTTGTTTTGAGCCGGTATTGCTTTTGTATATGATGTGTATAATAATGCATATAAGAAAAATGTGGAAATGATATGTCATAAACCAGAGATGATTTTTGCTATATATCATAATGTAAGATGTTGATCAATATTCAAATTATATACAAGTATTTCTCAATCTTTGCATCCGAATTCGATTGGAGAGCATATGTTCATTCAGCACACAATGGAATGTGAATATATTTGAGATGAAATTTGAGAATATGAGATGGTCTAGTTACTGTACGTGTAATTATTGTCTAAGCAGATTCCCGTAATTCTGTTGGTGGTTATCGTTCACGACGGATGGTGTAGTGTTTGAACGCAAAATCATCATCTAAACATAGTTGTGTTAGCTCCCTGGTGCTCATGTCTTAAGCCAGATGGTTTAGTGATGGAACGCGAAATCAATTCTGTATGCAAAGTTCTTACATCTCCTCGGTGGTCATCTCCCACGAGGGATGGTTGAGTGAATAAGAGAACTCAAGTCATTGTCGGCAGTCACTAGATTCGATTGGATGCTTATATTTCGCGATAATTCGTAAGAGTGTCGTGTGAGTGCGTGCGGCATATATTATTTTTATCAATTAATTTTTCAGGGAATCGAAGGTGAATTTTAAACCTATGTATTAGTTAATGTTTTCATCGATGATATGAATCCATGCAAACATCATTCTTTACATACGAAAGTGATTATGATCATCTTTTTCTTTAGTATGCGATGGAATGTGAATATACTTCTGATTATCTTCGCGATTGTTCATTTTGACAATGGTTTCAGATCTGTTTCTAACTATGAATATTCGAATGTTATTTTGTGGTCAAAATATTGAATATCACGATTAGTATCTTTATAATGTTTGAAAATTATTGAGATAAGGAATAACGCATGAAATTCTATGATTGGACTAATTTTAATCATATGATTTCCCGACGAGTTAGTACAAGACATGAATTCATGGGAATATCAATTTTTACATCCAAAATCGTTTATGATCATATTTTTTTTAGTCCACGGTGGAATGTGAATATACTTGAAATGGTATGTGAGAATATCAGACGATTCAGCGCATGTACGTGAAATTATTGTCTGAGCAGACTTCTGTTTTTCTCTCGGCGATTATCTTTTGAGACGCATGGTGTAGTGTTTGAACCCGTAATTATTATCTGAACAAAATTGTGTCATCTCCTCGGTGGTTATCCTTTATGCGAGATGGTTGAGTGATCGAAGGCGGAACCACTATCTGAGCAAATTTCTTACATCTCCTCGTCGGTCATCCCCCACGAGGGATGGTTTAAAGAATAAACAACTCAAGTAATTGTCGGTAGTCACTAGATTTTATTGGATTCTTATATTTCGCGATAGTTCGTAAGAGTGTCATGTGAGTGCGTTCGGCTGTATATTATTTTTCTCAATTAATTTTCCAGGGGATTGGGAACCGATTTTAAACCTATGTGGTAGTGAATGTTTCCATCGATGATATGAATCCATGCAAACATCATTCTCTACATATGAAAGTGATTATGATCATACTTTTCTTCGGTACACGATGGGTTGTGAATACACTTTTGATTATCTTCGCCATTGTACATTTTCGCAATGGTTTCAGATCCGTTGCTAACGAGAGATAATCGAATGTTATTTCGTGGTCAAAATATAAAATCTCACGATTGGCACTTTCCATTTTTGGAAGTTATTAGGATGCGAAATAACTCATGAAATACTGCGATTGAATTGATTTCAATCGTATCATTTTTCGACGAGTTAGTTCAAGACATGAATTCATGGAAATATCAATTTCTACATCTCAAATCATTTATGGTCATTTTTTTAGTACACGGTGGAATGTGAATATATTTGGGATGATATTTGAGAATATCAGACGGTTCAGCGCATGTACGTGTAATTATTGTCTGAGCAGACTTCTGTTTTCCTCTCGGCGGTTATCTTTTGAGAGACATGGTGTAGTGTTTGAACTCGAAATTATTATCTAGACAAAACTGTGCCATCTCCTTGGTGGTTTTCCTTTACGCGAGATGGTTTAGTGATCGAAGGCGGAACCACTTTCTGAGCAAATTTCTTACATCTCCTTGGCAGTCGACTCCCACGAGGAATGGTTCAGTGAATGAACAACTCAGGTAATTGTCGGTAGTCACTAGATTCGATTGGATGCTTATATTCCGCGATAGTTCGTAAGAGTGTCGTGTGCGTGCATTCGGCTGTATATTATTTTTCTCAATTAATTTTCCAGGGGATTCGGAATGGATTTTAAACCTATGTGGTAGTGAATGTTTTCATCGATGATATGAATCCATGCAAACATCATTCTCTACATATGAAAGTGATTATGATCATACTTTTCTTCGGTACACGATGGGTTGTGAATACACTTTTGATTATCTTCGCGTTTGTACATTCTTGCAATGGTTTCAGATCCGTTGCTAACGAGAGATAATCGAATGTTATTTCGTGGTCAGAATAGATAATCTCACGATTGGCACATTCCATTTTTGGAAGTTATTAGGATGAGGAATACTCATGGAATACTGCGATTGAATTGATTTCAATCATATCATTTTTCGACGAGTTAGTACAAGACATGAATTCATGGGAATATCAATTTTTACATCCAAAATCGTTTATGATCATATTTTTCTTAGTCCACGGTGGAATGTGGATATACTTGAGATGGTGTGTGAGAATATCAGACGATTCAGCGCATGTACGTGAAATTATCGTCTGAGCAGACTTCTGTTTTTCTCTCGGCGATTATCTTTTGAGATGCATGGTGTAGTGTTTGAACCCGTAATTATTATCTGAACAAAATTGTGTCATCTCCTCGGTGGTTATCCTTTATGCGAGATGGTTGAGTGATCGAAGGCGGAACCACTATCTGAGCAAATTTCTTACATCTCCTCGTCGGTCATCCCCCACGAGGGATGGTTTAAAGAATAAACAACTCAAGTAATTGTCGGTAGTCACTAGATTTTATTGGATTCTTATATTTTGCGATAGTTCGTAAGAGTGTCGTGTGAGTGCGTGCGGCTGTATAGTACTCTTATCAATTGAGAGGACTCCGAGAAGAACTCGCTCTGACGCTCGGGACTGCCCGATTCTCTCGCGGGAGGCCATGGGTGGGGGTCGATTAATCAACCTATCCGTTTCGAAAAATGAAAAATACCACTATGTAGAGCTTAATGAGCGGAATAGACTTTGTATTTGAGATTTTTTTGTTGGGCTCATACTTTTTGGTCAAAAAAATATTTATCAAAAAACTTTTTGTTCATAATTCCGAAAATTTTTTAGCAAATACAACACCAGTGTCGAGTCAATTATTGACGGATTGAGTTAATATTGGAAATATAATCTCTCAAAACACTACCAAAGCCCATGATCTACTCAGAAATGGAATATTGTAGCAAGATTTGATTTTATACGCATTTAATTATGAAAAAACGGCGAAAAATTTTGCTTTATGAAGGTGGCACTTTGAACTCAAAAGTTGTGCTACAAAAGTTGAAAACCGAAAATTTTCTAACGACAAAGTTGTTCCTTGATATGTTAAGGAGATTTTGGATGATTTTGAGCAACATCCATTTACAAACCACCGAGCTATGGACAATATTTGCAAAAAAGATTATGCGCTCGACCCACGCGCTTGATCCCCGCTTCAACCTACCTCTTGGAGCAGTGGTGCTCATGCACCTGCTGGCTATATGCTGGTTCATGCTGCGGCCCACGAAGGTGATTTAAATGGTCCGCAAGGGAGGGTCAGGTAGGCCATGCGCGGATCGAACCGCAGCATGAACCAGCATATAGCCAGCAGGTGCATGAGCACCACTGCTTCAAGAGGTAGGTTGAAGCGGGGATCAAGCGCGTGGGTCGAGCGCATAATCTTCTTTGCGAATATCGTCCATAACTCGATGGTTTGTAAATGGATGTTGCTCAAAATCATCCAAAATCTCCTTAACATATCAAGGAACAACTTCGTCGTTAAAAAATTTTCGGTTTCCAACTTTTGTAGCACAACTTTTGAGTTCAAAGTGCCACCTTCATAAAGCAAAATTTTTCGCCGTTTTTTCATAATTAAATGCGTATAAAATCAGATCTCACTACAATATTCCATTTCTGAGTAGATCATGGGCTTTGGTAGTATTTTAAGAGATTATATTTCCAATATTAACTCAATCCGTCAATAATTGACTCGACACTGGTGTTGTATTTGCTAAAAAATTTTCGGAATTATGAACAAAAAGTTTTTTGATAAATATTTTTTTGACCAAAAAGTATGAGCCCAACAAAAAAATCTCAAATACAAAGTCTATTCCGCTCATTAAGCTCTACATAGTGGTATTTTTCATTTTTCGAAACGGATAGGTTGATTAATCGACCCCCACCCATGGCCTCCCGCGAGAGAATCGGGCAGTTCCGAGCGTCAGAGCGAGTTCTTCTCGGAGTCCTCTCAATTGATTCTTCAAGAGATTAGAGATGAATTTTAAACCTATGAAGTAGTGAATGTTTCCATCGATGATATGAATCGATGCAAATATCATTCTCTACATATGGAAGTGATTATAATCATACTTTTCTCCGGTACACGATGGATTGTGAATACACTTCCGATTATCTTCGCAATTGTACATTTTTGCAATGGTGTCAGATCGGTTGCTAACGAGAAATGTTTGAATGTTATTTCGTGGTCAAAATAGCAAATCTCACGATTGGCACTTTCCATATTTGGAAGTTATTAGGATAAGGAATAACTCATGAAATACTGCGATTGAATCGATTTCAATCATATCATTTTTCGATGAGTTAGTTCAAGACATGAATCCATGGAAATATCAATTTCTACATCTCAAATCGTATACGGTCATTTTTTTTAGTACACGGTGGAATGTGAATATATTTGAGATGATATGTGAGAATATCAGACGGTTCAGCGCATGTACGTGTAATTATTGTCTGAGCAGACTTCTGTTTTCCTCTCGGCGGTTATTTTTTGAGAGATATGGTGTAGTGTTTGAACCCGAAATTATTATCTAGACAAAACTGTGTCATCTCCTTGGTGGTTTTCCTTCACGCGAGATGGTTTAGTGATCGAAGGCGGAACCACTTTCTGAGCAAATTTCTTACATCTCCTCGGCAGTCGACTCCCACGAGGGATGGTTTAGTGAATGAACAACTCAAGTAATTGTCGTTAGTCGATAGATTTTATTGAATTCTTATATTTTGCGATAGTTCGTAAGAGTGTCGTGTGAGTGCGTGCGGCTGTATAGTACTCTCATCAATTGATTCTTCAAGAGATTAGAGATGAATTTTAAACCTATGAAGTAGTGAATGTTTCCATCGATGATATGAATCGATGCAAACATCATTCTCTACATATGGAAGTGATTATAATCATACTTCTCTCCGGTACACGATGGATTGTGAATACACTTTCGATTATCTTCGCAATTGTACATTTTTGCAATGGTGTCAGATCGGTTGCTAACGAGAAATATTTGAATGTTATTTCGTGGTCAAAATAGCAAATCTCACGATTGGCACTTTCCATTTTTGGAAGTTATTAAGATAAGGGATAACTCATGAAATTCGGCGATTGAATCGATTTCATACAAATCACTTTTCGACGAGTTAGTTCAAGACATGAATTCATGGGAATATCGATTTTTCCATCCAAAATCGATTATGATCATATTTTTCTTAGTACACGATGGAATGTGAATATATTCGAGATGATATTCGAGAATATCAGACGGCCGAGCGCATGTACATGTAACTGTTGTCTAAGCAGACTTCTGTTTTTCTCTCGGCGGGTATCTATTGAGACGTAAGGTGTAGTATTTGAACCCGAAATTATTATCTGAAGAAAATTGTGTCATTTCTCTGGTTATTATCTTCTAAGCGAGATGGTTCAGTGATCGAAAGCGAAACCACTTGCTGAGGGAATTTCTTACATCTCCTCGGCGGTCATCTCCCACGAGGGATAGTTCAGTGGATGAACAAGTAAAGTTATTGTCGGTAGTCAATAGATTTTATTGAATTCTTATATTCCGCGATAGTTCGTAAGAGTGTCGTGTGAGTGCGTACGTCTGTATATTGTTTCTCTCAATTCATTTCCCAGGGGATTAAGAATGGATTTAAAAACTATGTGGTAGTGAACGTTTCCATCGAGGATATGAATCCATGCAAACATCATTCTCTACATATGAAAGTGATTATGATCATACTCTTCTTCGGTACACGATTGATTGTGAATACACTTTTGATTATCTTCGCGTTTGTAAATTCTTGCAATGGTTTCAGATCCGTTGCTAACGAGAGATAATCGAATGTTATTTCGTGGTCAGAATATATAATCTCACGATCGGCACATTCCATTTTTGGAAGTTATTAGGATGGAGAATACTCATGGAATACTGCGATTGAATTGATTTCAATCATATTATTTTTCGACGAGTTAGTTCAAGACATGAATTCATGGAAATATCAATTTCTACATCTCGAATCGTTTATGATCATTTTCTTTAGTACACGGTGGAATGTGAATATATTCGAGATGATATGTGAGAATATCAGACGGTTCAGCGCATGTACGTGTAATTATTGTCTGAGCAGACTTCTGTTTTCCTCTCGGCGGTTATCTTTTGAGACGCATGGTGTTGTGTTTGAACCCGGAATTATTATCTGAACGAAATTGTGTCATCTCCTCGGTGGTTATCCTTTAAGCGAGATGGTTCAGTGATCGAAGGCGGAACCACTATCTAAGCAAATTCCTTACATCTCCTCGTCGGTCATCTCCCACGAGGGATGGTTGAGTGAATGAACAACTCAAGTAATTGTCGGTAGTCACTAGATTTTATTGAATTCTTATATTTTGCGATAGTTCGTAAGAGTGTCGTGTGAGTGCGTGCGGCTGTATATCATGTTTCTCAATCAATTTTTCAGGGGATCGGAATAGTACATTTCGATACAAGAGTGGAAAACTTTCTCTTCGCGTCCGAGTGATGGGTTTCTGGCCCAAGCCGTAGGCGAGGGTCGGAATCATCACGAGGATGCGAAAAATGAGTTTTACACTCGTGTATCGGATACTATTTTTTGACAAACTGTGAGAGAAAGTGGAAGATCAGTGCGGAAAAGTTACTTTCTCGCACAGTGTGTCAAAAATGTTATTTCGTGGTCAAAATGTAAAATCTCACGATTGGCCCTTTCCATTTTTGGAAGTTATTAGGATGAGGAATAACTCATGAAATACTGCGATTAAATTGATTTCAATCATATCATTCTTCGACGAGTTAGTTCAAGACATGAATTCATGGAAATATCAATTCCTACATCTCAAATCGTTTATGATCATTTTTATTGGTACACGGTGGAATGTGGATATATTTGAGATGATATGTGAGAATATCAGACGGTTCAGCGCATGTACGTGTAATTATTGTCTGAGCAGACTTCTGTTTTTGTCTCGGCGGTTATCTTTTGAGAGGCATGGTGTAGTATTTGAACCCGGAATTATTATCTGCAGGAAATTGTGTCATCTCCTTGGTGGTTATCCTTTACGCGAGATGGTTTAGTGATCGAAGGCGGAACCACTTTCTGAGTAAATTTCTTACATCTCCTCGGCGGTCGACTCCCACGAGGGATGGTTCAGTGAATGGACAACTCGAGTAATTGTCGGTAGTCACTAGATTTCATTGAATTCTCACGTCTTGCGATAGTTTGTAAGTGTCGTGTGAGTGCGTGCGGGTGTCTAATACTCTTACCAATTAATTTTTCAAGGTATTAGGAATGAATTTTAAACCTATGGAGTAGTGAATGTTTCCCTCGATAATATGAATCTATGCAAACATCATCCTCTACATATGAAAGTGATTATGATCATACTTTCCTTCAGTCCACGATGGATTGTAAATACACTTTCGATTATCTCCGCAATTGTACATTTTTGCAATGGTGTCAGATCGGTTGCTAACGAGAGATGTTCGAATGTTACTCCGTGGTCAAAATAGCAAATCTTACGATTTGCACTTTGCATTTTTGGAAGTCATTAAGATAAGGAATAACTCATGAAATTCGGCGATTGAATCGATTTCATTCATATCATTTTTCGACGAGTTAGTTCAAGACATGAATTCATGGGAATATCGATTTTCACATCAAAAATCGATTATTATCATATTTTTCTTAGTACACGATGGAATGTGAATACAACATGTACCAGAAGTAGTTCACATACCAGTATCGGGGTGTTCGCTGAATTCTGTATCTCTAGGAGGCGTTGTCAAGATTTTTTGTAATCGTTGCCTATATTTGTAACTTTGAATCGAAAATATGAATTTAAACATTACATTTGTCATGTTTGAAGCAACTTCGCGAGCTTAATGATTTCCTGCTGACAATTACACTCTTGTTTTTGTTTTTTGTGTAATGATTAGCAGACAGCTCTCTCACTAAGCTCAGGATGTGCGTGGTTTGGATTACACGAATAGTTCAATTCTCAATTGCATTGAATTATCAATTTAATGTGGTTATTCCTCACACTTTATAGTCCGGTCTGTAGAAATTTTCTATTGTTCGTGTCCCCGCGTGCGCGAAGATCAACTGCTCTCGCACGCGAAGACCACTCGCGTGCGCGAATACCATTTGCTAGCCCACGCGAAAAACATGTGCTAGCGTACGCGAAGATAATTTTACCGCGCACGCGGAATTTCTGAAAGTTTCTTTCGCGTTTTCGCATGCGCTGAGGCTCAAATATTTTGTGCACGCGAGGGTTATAAAACGAGGGTATGCAGGGAATTCATGGAGTGCAAAACCAGCTCATTTTCAATAAATTCGTGGAAAGATTCGAAATGCGGGCTCCGATGTTTTTGGGCTGTCATGTATTTCCGATTTATGTGTTTCAGACACACGGAGAATTTGTACTCTTGCGTACACGAAAACTCGAAAGAAGCTTTGAGGAATGCGTGCGCGAGAAAGTCAACATCCGCGCTCAATAAACAATTTTCCCACATCGCACTACAAAATAGGAAAAAATCACTCGAAATAAACGTCATCCGATACAAACTACACAGAATGGCTTGATAGATTCATGAAGCCATAGCACGCACATTCTAACCTTGATGAGAAAACTGCTGTAATCATTACACAACAAACACAGCAAAAAATCATTACGCATGTGAAGTTGCTCCAAGCATTACCGATGTAACGTTTGAAGTCTTATTTTTGATCCAAAGTTACAAAAATAGGCAATGTTCACAAAAAATTTCGACAACGCCTCCCGAGAATACAAAATTCAGCGAACACCCTGGTACCGGTATGTACACTAATTCTGGTAAAAGTTGTATATATGAAATGATATTTGAGAATATCAGACGGTCGAGCGCATGTACATGTAACTATTGTCTAAGCAGACTTCTGTTTTTCTCTCGGCGGGTATCTTTTGAAACGCGAGGTGTAGTATTTGAACCCGAAATTATTATCTGAAGAAAATTGTGTCATCTCCTTGGTGGTTATCTTTTAAGCGAGATGGTTCAGTGATCGAAAGCGAAACCACTTTCTGAGAGAATTTCTTACATCTCCTCGGCGGTCATCTCCCACGAGGCATGGTTTAGCGAATAGGAAACTCAAGCAATTGTCGATAGCCTCTGGATTTTATTGAATTTTTATATCTTGCGATAATTCGTAAGAGTGTCATGTAAGTGCGTGCGGCTGTATATAAATTTTTTATCAATCCATTTTCTAGGGAGTTGGCAATGAATATCAAACCTATGCATTTGTGAATGTTTTCGTGATTATGATCATATTTTTCTCTAGTACACGATGGAATGTGAGTATACTTTCCATTATCTTCGCGATTGTTCATTCTCACAATGGTTTCAGATCTGTTACTAACGAAAAATTATCGAATGTTATTTTTTGGCCAAAATCTCAAATCTCACGATTAGCATCTTTCTATTGTCTGATAGTTATTAAGATAAGGAACAACTCATAAAATTCTACTATTGAACTAATTTCAATCATACGTCTTTTCGACGAATTAGTTCCACGCATGACTTCATGGAAATAACAATTTTTACATCCGAATTCGATTATGTTCATATTTTTCCAGTACACGATGGTATGTGAATATATTTAGAATGATATTTGAGAATATGAGACGGTCTAGAACATGTACGTGTGATTATTGTCTAAGCAGATCTCCGTTATTCTCTCGGAGGTCATTTTTCGCGACGGATGGTGTAGTGTTTGAACGCGAAATTATTATCACGGTGGTCCTGAACCAAGTCTACCCTCCGCTGACGACAGTAAGTGGGATTCTTGTTGGATATGGTTTGGGACATCTTCGGGATCACAACCTACTAAGAATCAAAATCGCCAATTGGGTCATTCTCTAAAAAAGTCGAAAAAACTTTTTTTTTCGATGTTATTCCCTCCTTTATCCTCAAAAACTCGAAAGGGACGCATTTCATCGAAAAATATGTGGAGCAACTTCTTGTAGAACTTGAAACGATGAACCAAAAAGATCCACACTTATTTTCCCATATAACACCACCTGTTCCTGTAACAAACGTGTTTCCGTCTGAAACCCGTATTCCATCTGTCATTTTCCACGGTTCTGGCTCCATAACTCAAAGGGAACGCATTTTATCGAAAAAAGTGTGCAGTAATTTCTTGTAGATCTTTGAAAAATGAATCAAAAAGGTCTCAACACATTTTTCGATACAAGGTCGTCCGTTCCCGTAGTAAACGTATTCTCGTCTGAGACTCGTATTAGAAACAGAAGGCTTCTCATGAAAGTATATGTACATATGTTTCTTCTTATCCTTTGAAGATCTACAATTATTCAATGTTCATATTTTCTGATTAAATGTGTTCCGTTCGAGTTATGGGGTCGAAACCGTGAAAAATGACAGATAAAATACGAGTCTCAGACGAAATACGTTTATTACAGAAACAGAAGGTCTTATATGGAAAGGTGTGTGAGGGCCTTCCTTGTTCATCGTTTCAAGTTCTACAAAAAGCTGCTCTACATATCGTTCAATAAAATGTGTTCCTTTCCAGTTTTTGAGGTTGAAAAAGAGGAAATGATCGAAAAAACACGTTTTTCGCCTTTTCTAAGAAACGGCCCGAGTGGCGATTTTGATTCTTATTAGGTTGTGCTCCCACAGATCTCCCGAACCATATCTAACAAGAATCCCACTTGCTGTCGTCAGCCAAGGATAGACTTGGTTCAGGATCACCGTCATTATATAAAGGGAGTTGTGTCATCTCCCTGGTGGTGATTTCTTAAGCCAGATGGTTTAGTGATCGAACGTGAAACCAATTTCTAAGTCAAGTTCTTACAAATCCTCGGCGGTCATCTCCCAAAAGGAATGGTTCAGTGAATAAGAATTTCAAGCAACCGTCGGAAGTCACTCGACTTTTCGAAATTCTTATAATCTTTGATAATTGTAAGAGCGTTTTGCAAGTGCGTGCGGGTGTGTATGAATTCTTTATCAATTAGTTTTCAGTGAGTTGGAAATGAATTTCAAAATCCATGTAGTACTCCATGATATGAATTCATGCAAATATTATTTTCTACATATTAAAGCGATTGCCATCATATTTTCCCTCAGGAGCGATGGAATGTGAATATATTTTTGATTATCTTCGCTATTGTTCAATTTTGCAATGGTTTCAGATCTGTTGTTAACGAGAAATGTTCGAATGTCATTTTATGGTCAAAATATGGAATCTGACGATTAGCATTTTTCTATTGTTTGAAAGTTATTAAGATCGAAAATAACTCAGAAAATTCTATGATTGAACTAATTCTCATCATATGATTTTTCGACCAATTAGTTCAAGACATGAATTTATGAGAATATCAATTTCTACATCCGAAATCGATTGTGATCATTTTTCTTTCAGGACAGGATGGAATGTGAATATAATTGAGATGATATTTGAGAATATGAGACGGTCTAGTGCATGTACGTGTAATTATTGTCTAAGCAGACTACTGCTATTCTCTCAGCGGTTATCTTTCATGACGGATGGTGTAGTGTTTGAACGCGAAACTATCATCTGAACCAACTCATGTCATCTCCTTGGTGGTTATCTGGTGGCGAGATGGTTTAGTGATCAAACGTGAAACCAATTTTTGAGTGAGGTTCATTCAGCTCTCCGGTGGTTATCTCCCACGGAGGATGGTTTGGTGAACAAGGAACTCAAGTACTTTACCGCTATCTTTATATGCATTCAAGTACATTATCTTCATTTTTACAAGTTACATCGAAAATTTGTGACTATCAAACCTATCAACCATTTTCAATCTCACAGTCTTTGTACAGTTCATGAAAGGCATGTTCAGAAAACGTCCCAAAGCTGTTGTGAATTCGTAATGAGTTCCTTCACATTTTTTTCGATAAATTATGCGTAAAAGTGTATTTAGCACCAACATTTGCGTTTAGTCGTGATCTTCAGCGATTATCTCTCCCTCTAGATGGTTTATTGATTTAACGTAAAACCAATTCTTGAGCAACGTTCTCCCATCTCTTTGGCTGTTATCTCCTACGAGGGATGATATAGTGAATAAAGAACTCAAGTACTTCATCGTCATTCTCATGAGCTTTTGAGTACATTATCTTTATTCTTACAAGTTTTATCGAAGATTTGTGACTATTAAACCTATCACCCACCTTCAATTTCTCAGTTTCTGTACAGTTTGTGAAAGTCATGCTTAGTAGTTCTCCCACAGCCATTGTAAATTCGTAATGAATTCTCCACACTTCTCGATACTTTATGCGTAAAACTGTATTTTTCACCAAACTCTGTGATAAGTTGTGATCTGTAGAGATTATTTCCCTTCCAGTTGATTTAGTGATCCAACGCGAAACCAATTTTTGAGTAAGGTTCCTACATTTTCTCGGCGGTTATCTCCCTCGAGGGATGGTTTAGTGAACAAGAAATTAAGTACTCTATCGCTATTTTTACAAGTCGTTAAGTACATTATTCTCATCCATTAGAGTCTCTATCGGAAATTTGAGATTATTGAATCTACAACTCACCTTCCACTTCTCAGTTCCTCTACAGTTTGTAGAGGGCATGCTCAAAGATTGTTCCACAGCTATTTTAAATTCATAATAATTTGTTCAATATTTTATTTGATAAACTACGCATAAAAGTGTATTTCTCACAAATTTGTGCGTTAAGTTATGTTCTCGAGTGATTATTTCTCCCCTGAGACGGTTGAGTGATCTTTTCGATGATTATCTCCTAAGAGGGATGGTTTGATGTTTCGATGTGTAATCATTACTAGAGTTAAGTTTTGTTCCACGAACATATATGATCATGGAATCCGTAGACTTCCTGTAAATATATGATCAGGTATAGAATCGGTTTGAAAATTTATCATTTTTATTCCGGAAAGACGTGATATACTTATTTACGACTGGTGTAACATCAATACTCCACTCATCGACCAAACATCACTCAGAGATACCTTCCCCGGAGTCATTCTGAAGTTTTGGACTTCTGAAGCACTGAAGAGAAAGGTTCCGTAAAAAAATGTCACTTTTTTGAAACTCGGGAGCGACTCCTGGAAATATTTTTCTTCAGTAGTATATGATCAGTATCGTCACGCATTGACGTTAGAATAAGTTTGAATCAGTATATCACAATTTTCTGGGATAAAAAAAAATATTTGAAACGGTTTTACGTATGGTCATATGGATTCCATGATCATATATGTTCATGGAATCGTATGTTTTACAAGGGTATATATAATAATGTGAGATTCTGACCAATATTCAAACTAAATACATGTATTTCTCTCTGCATTACAGGGTTGAGACTGCCATTTCATTCGACTTCTGACCATTCTTTTGATAATATCCATGATCTGATTGGATTGCAATTCATTGACGAACATTGTAAAAGCTATGGAAATTATCGAAACTCGAAGAAAGAAATTTTGAATTTCAATGTTTTTGTGGTTTTGTATTCGAATGGAACGTCTGCATTTAAATATTTTGTATATATATTGAATATTAATATGATCTCATTTTTCAAAGAAATTTATACAGATTTTTGAAATTGATATAGTTTTTCCAATATATTTAAAGGAGCTGTTGCAAATAAGGCCAAATCTGCTCCAGAGAATTTGGACTCCAGGTTGCACTGAAATGCGTGTTTTGGGTGTCTGAATATGCATATAAATTTTTTCCGCGTTAAACCAAAGCGTCTCCCAGTAGTGGGCAAAAAGGTGCCCCTTTTAAAATACACGTGGAACGCACTTTCTAGCGTCTCTCTCAAAATTGGCCCAATGGACTATAACGGCTCCAATGGAGATTTGTTCTTGAACAGAAAATACAACTTTTAGGGGTTTTTTCATGGACGGGAAATGATGTGTTGGTATCGAAAAACCACTTGAGAGATGGAAAATGCGGATCTTTCATTCTAAAACCGGGGAATACCCGAACGGAGTGGGATTAATCGAAAAGTTGCAGAGGACCAAAGTCGTAGATTATGTTCTAAGCTTCCATTTGGCATCGGTTTTTTATGCATGTATTGGTTGGGGGTTCCCAAAAAACGACCAAAAGTCGTAAAAAACCATATTTATTGGATTTCTTGGCGATCTCGGGGTAAAAATGGACTGACAAACTATCATATCTTGTAGATCTCATCAAAATACATATTTTTGGTTCCCATAATTTTTTCGAAAAAACGCACCAGATTCGAGTTTATAGCGAGAAAGTGCCGGAAATAGGCACTCTCCAACGTTCTCACGCAAAATACTCGAAAAACGCAAATGGAAACCCTATATAATAATTGCGTGAAAAGTTGCTTTTTTTCGTGTACTTCAAAATGAAAAAAAATTCATAGCGTTCCAATGTTCCTGCTTCGAGGAATATGCATTTTTATGCCAGATAACAAGTTTGAGTGGATAAATTCATGGTTCCAGCATGCTATATGCAATTCTACGTCAATGAGTCATACAACTACATCAATCGGACATGCAAAATCACCAATTTTCATCCACGATCATCATTCGGAGCTATATAAGGTTATGATAAGGATCGAATCTTTGAACACCATACTCATACTCTATGGCTTGGATTGATATCACTAGTTGATGTCGAAAATTTTCAAACTAGTGAAATCTACTTGATTAGCCGTGACAGTAGTCCGCCTGTCAAGCTAGACGACGAGATTAGTGGTAGAACAAGTTTTCTGAGTAAGATGACAACGGAAGTTATTCGTTCTTCACGTTTTATACCAAAACTCGTGTGTCAGTCAGTTCACCTGTTCATAATAGCTATAGTTTTCTTTGATATCACATATTTGACTTTGAGGTTCAATCTGACTCAGAGTCATCTTCATCTGTAGCCACTGATTCAAAAACTCCATGCTCAGCCAGGAACTCTTCATTCGTTTGCTCATGGTCGACATTGCTGACGAAGGAATCATAGTTCCGGCTTAATCTCTCCCTGCAATTCTCCTGGTATCGTTCATAACCGAGATACCATAATACTGAAGCGATGTGAGCACAGCAACCAACCGTTCTTCCACCTGTCCTGCATTGACAGTACCAACCGTTGATGGATTTTTCATCTTCGTCATATCTTATCCAAAGAGAGTACACTTTCGAGGATGTGTGGCGTGACTGCATCTTGATCCGTATGATGTTTCTTTCATCCTTATGATAGAATAGGGAATAAATCCCTTCATCATCACGGTGAATTTTGATGGATGTGCCTAGTTTCCGGGATATTCTAGGGCTCTGAACGGTGATCGTGGATGAAAATTGGTGATTTTGCATGTCCGATTGATGTAGTTGTATGACTCATTGACGTAGAATCGCATATAGCATGCTGGAACCATGAATTTATCCACTCAAACTTGTTATCTGGCATAAAAATGCATATTCCTCGAAGCGGGAGCATCGGAACGCTATGAATTTTTTTTTCATTTTGAAGTACACAAAAAAGGGCAACTTTCCACGCAATTATTATATAGGGTTTCCATTTGCGTTTTTCGAATATTTTGCGTGAGAATGTTGGAGAGTGCCTATTTTCGGCACTTTTTCGCTATAAACTCGAATCTGGTGCGTTTTTCCGAAAAAATTATGGGAACCAAAAATGTGTATTTTGATGAGATCTACAAGATATGATAGTTTGTCAGTCCATTTTCTCCCCGAGATCGCCAAGAAATCCAATAAATATGGTTTTTTACGACTTTTGGTCGTTTTTTGGGAACCCCCAACCAATACATGCATAAAAAACCGATGCCAAATGGAAGCTTAGAACATAATCTACAACTTTGGTCCTCTGCAACTTTTCGATTAATCCCACTCCGTTCGAGTATTCCCCGGTTTTAGCGTGAAAGATCCGCATTTTCCATCTCTCAAGTGGTTTTTCGGTACCAGCACATCATTTCCCGTCCATGAAAAAACCCCTAAAAGTTGTATTTTCTGTTCAAGAACAAATCCTCATTGGAGCCGTTATAGTCCATTGGGCCAATTTTGAGAGGGACGCTAGAAAGTGCGTTCCACGTGTATTTTAAATGGGACACCTTTTTGCTCACTACTGGGAGACGCTTTGGTTTGACGCGGAAAAAATTCATATGCATATTCAGACACCCAAAACACGCATTTCAGTGCAACCTGGAGTCCCAATTCTCTGGAGCAGATTTGGCCTTATTTGCAACAGCTCCTTTAACTATTGAAAATTCCACATGAATTTTCCACCATTCAATTCATCAGTGAGTTGGAAATCAATTTCCAAATTTATATATTAATGAAAGTGTTTATTGATGAGACGAATTAATTCAAATATTATCTTCCACGTATGGAAGTGATTATCATTGTATATTTCTTTAGCATATGATGGAATGTCAACACATTCTTTAGAATAATCATATTGATTGTGTCTTTATTTGAATTGTCAAGAATTTTTATCCATATTGATATTATAACCATTGAGCATCATCATATATATATGATATGTATATAAATGGTGATGGTTTTGGTTTGGATATAAAATTCAGCATTGATTATACTACAATAAGTGATAGAATACTTCTGGATACACAATGTTTGTTGTTTAAGTTATTATTCCTCTTTTTCCTGTTTTATGATTTTCTATTGATTGTGTATTTGAAGGATTATTTTCCAATTTGATTTTTGAATTTGTATCGGAAGTTACTCTTGATATTGTGACATATAATTGACCATGAGCAAATACTGGAATAGGTAAATATACACCTACTCCCTCGAATGATTGCCCTCGTGATTTGTTTATTGTCATTGCGAATGCTAATCTTATAGCAGACTGTCTTCTCTTTACTTTGAGAGGTAGATGGTTTTCTATTGGTTTTCATCAATTCTATGTATAGAAACTATTCAATCTTGATTTTGCCCATTTAATACTTTAGCACATATCATATATTGTTTGATTTCTATGATGATACGTCTTGTGCCATTACATAACCCTTCTGATGGATTCGTATCTCATTTCTTTGGTTCACCACTTTTAGGTGGAGGATTTTCAAATCCGCATGCATGTTAATGTCATTACTATGTATGATACAATTTACTATCATCCTTATTCTATCAGATAAATTAACTTATCCTTCACCTGTTTTGCTTTTTAAAGGTTAGTTTCTCAGAACTCTACGATACTACTTCAGTTATGAATCCACTGGTTTGACGAGATCATCAGGATTCGATTTGTCGAAAAGTGAAGGAAACTCAGGATTATTGCAGTCAGATCCTGTTCGATATGATTCTCAATTATCTAAACCTGTACCAGCTCTCAGAAGGTACTTGAGCAGTAAGATGAACACTTGTCAAATGAATTGTCGGAGATTTATAACTCAACTATCTTAGTCCTTCTATAGTCTGTGAACAGCATGATCGAGAATTGTCTCACAGAATTGTGGATTTATGACAATCCTCTCAATACTTTTCTCGATACAACATTCGTAAAAGTGTATTTCTCACCAGTACTTGCGGTAAGTTGCGTGCTTCAGTGATCATCTCTCATCTTAGCTGGTTCGGTGATCTAACGCGTAACCAAATTCTGAGCAAAGTTCTCACATCTCCTTCGCGGTTATCTACCACGAGGGATGGTTTAGTGAACAGAAAACTCAAGTAATTGTTGGTCGTCACTAGATTTTCTCTTATTTCTATATTTTCTGATCATTCTCGAGAGCGTCGTTCAGGTGCGTAAGTGAGAGTGTGTGTTTCTTGTGTCAATGTGAGTTTTACCTCGATTTCAATTATTAAAGGCAGCTCAGTAGACCCTCATTGCGCTTGAATGACATGATTTTTGCGATCTAACTATGTGCAGGAATCGGCCCTCGTATCTCATCTTTTCGGGACACCACCTCTACGAAGGGGATTTCCAAATACGCATGCATGTTAATGCTATGACTGTGTATAATACAATTCACAAACATACTCAATTTTATAGAATAAATTAATTTACCGTTCCCTTGTTTTGCTTCTCAAAGGTGATTTTCGGAGAACGTGTCACTACAATTTCAGTTATAAATCACGGGTTTGACGAGTTCATCAGGATTGGGATCATCGAAAAGTAAAGGAAACTCAGAATTTTTTCAGTCATATTCTATTCGATATACTTTGAAATCGTCGCAACGCGTACCAAGTTTAGAAAGATATTCGAGAAACGATTTGAACACTTGCCAACAGAATATTTCGTGAACTAGAACTGAACTTTCCCCGTCCTTTTGAGGTCCGTCAGAGGCATGTTCAAGAATTATTTCGAAGTTATTGTAAATTTAGAACAATTCTCTCAATATTTTCCTCGACGCAATATCCGTAAGAGTGTATTTCTCCCAAGCACCTGCGATGAGTTGCGTGCTTTAGTGATCATCTCTCACTCTAGATGGTTGGGTTATCTGACGCGAAACCGATTTTCGAGAAGAGTTTTCACATCATCTCGGCGGTCGTCTCCCATCGGTGATGGTTCAGCGAACAAGGAACTCAAGATATCGTCGGTAGCCACTAGATTCTCTTTTATTTCTATACTTTTCGATAACTCTTGAGAGAGTCGAGCCCATTGCGTTTGGGTCTGTGTGGTTTTTGCGTATGTGTGAGTTTTATCCCGATTCCTGCTATTCGAGGCAGTTCAGTTTACTCTGATTGCGCTTGAGTGATATGATTATTGCTATATAACTATGTGCAAGGATCGGTTCTCGTATCTCATTTCTTTGGTACACCACATTCATTGTGACGATCTTCGAATCCGCATGCATGTTGCCGTAATTACTATGTATAATGTAATTTACTATCATACTTGATTCTATCAGTGAATTGACTTATTGTTCACCTGTTCTGCTTTTCGAACGCGATTTTCTGAGACTTATACACTGCTTTTCCAGTTATGAATCCACTGATTTGACAAGATCATCAGAATCCGATTTGTCGAAAAGTGAATGAAACTCAGGATGACCGCAGTCAGTTCCTGTTCGATATGATCCTAAATCATCTGAACCTGTACCAGCTCTCAGAAGGTACTTGAAAAGCGGAACAAACACTTGTCAGATGAATTGTCGGAGAACTATATTTATCTATCTCAGTCCTCGTATAGTTTGTAAACGGCATGTTCGAGAATTGTCTCACAATATTGTGAATTTATAACAATCCTCTCAATACTTTTCTCGATACAACATCCGTAAGAGTGTATCACTCACCAGTACTTGCGGTAAGTTGTGAACTTGAGTGATTATCTCCCACTTCAGATGGTTCGGTGATCTAGTACGTAACCAATTCCTAAGCAGAGATCTTACTTCTCCTTGGCGGTTATCTACCACGAGGGATGGTTAAGTGAACAGGAAACTCAATTAATCGTCGGTAGTCACTGGATTTTCGTCTATTTCTATATTTTTTGATCATTCTCAAGAGCGCCGTTCAAGTGCGTGAGAGAGTGTGTGTTCCTCGCGTGAATGTGAGTTCAACCTCGATTTCTATCATAAGAGGCAGCTCAGGAGACCCTCTTTGTGCTTGAATGACATTATTATTGCGATCTCACTATATGGAGGTATCGGCTCTCGTATCTTATCTTATTTTCTTTCTATATCACTTTATTTTCTTTTATTTCTGTACTTTCCGATAATTCTTAAGAGAATCGAGCCCGTGCGTTTGGGTCTGTGTGATCTTTGCGTATGTGTGAGTTTTATCCCGATTTCTACTATCAGAGGCAGCTCAGTTCACTATCATTGCGCTTGAGTGACATGATCATCGCTATCTAACTATGTGCAGGGATCGGTCCTCATATCGCATTTTCTTGGTACACGACATTCAGTGGGACGATCTTCGAATCCGCATGCATGATGCCGTAACTATTATGTATAATGTAATTTACTATCATACTTGATTCTATCAGATGAATTCACCTGTTATGCTTTTCAAACGCGATTTTCTGGGAACTATACACTGCTATTCCAGTTATGAATCCACTGATTTGACAAGATCATCAGAATCCGATTTGTCGAAAAGTAAAGGAAACTCAGGATTATTGCAGTCAGATCCTGTTTGATATATTTCCAAATCATCTGAATATGTACCAGCTCTTGAAAAGTACTTGGGAAGTAAAACGAACACTTGTCAAATGAATTGTCTGAGACCCATAACTGAGCCATCTCAGTCCCCCTATAGCCTGTGAACGGCATGTTCAAGAACTGTCTCACAGTATTGTGAATTTATAACAATCCTCTCAATACTTTCCTCGAAACAACATCGGTAAGAGTTTATTCCTCACTAGTACTTAAGGTCTATCGCGAACTTGAGTAATCATCTCTCACCTTAGATGCTTCGGTGATCTATCGCGTAACCGTTCCCTGAGCAAAGTTCTCACATCTCCTTGGCGGTTATTCACCACGAGGGTTGGTTTAGTGAACAAGGAACTCAAGTCACCGTCGGTCGTCACTAAATGTTCTTTCATATCTATATTTTCCGATAATTCCCAAGAGCGTCGTGCGCGTGCATTTGGGTCTGTGTGATTTTCGCGTATGTGTGAATTTTATCCCGATTTCTACTATTGGAGGCAGCTCAGTTCACTCTCATTGGGCTTGAGTGACATGATTATTGCTATCCAACTATGTGCAGGGATCGGTTCCCGTATCCCATTCTCTTGGTAACCACATTCAGTGTGACGATCTCCGAATCCGCATGCATGTTGCCGTAATTACTATGTATAATGCAATTCACAATCATACTCGTATCTATCAGATGGATTAACTCATCGTTCACCTGTTCTGCTTCTCAACCGCGATTTTCTGAGAACTATACACTGCTATTCCAGTTATGAATCCACTGAATTGACAAGATCTTCAGAATCCGATTTGTCGAAAAGGGAAGGAAACTCAGGATTATCGCAGTCAGTTCCTGTTCGATATGATCCTAAATCATCTGAACCTGTACCAGCTCTCAGAAGGTACTTGAAAAGTGAAACAAACACTTGTCAGATGAATTGTCAGAGAACTATAACTAAACTATCTCAGTCCTCGTATAGTCTGTAAACGGCATGTTCAAGAATTGTCTCACAGTATTGAAAATTCATAACATTCCCCCCAATACTTTTCTCGATACAACATACGTGAGAGTGTATTTCTCACCATTGCTTGCGGTCAGTAGCGTGCTTTAGTGATCATCTCCCACCTCAGATAGTTCGGAGATCCAAGTGTAACCAATTTCAGAGAAAAGTTCTCACATCTCCTTGGCGATTATCTACCACGATGGATGGTTTAAGCAACAGAAAACTGGAGTAATTGTCGGTCGTCACTAGATTTTCTCTCATTTCTATATTTTCTGATCATTCTCGAGAGCGTCGTTCAAGTGCGTGAGTAAGAGTGTGTGTTTCTTGCGTCAATGTGAGTTTTACCTCGATTTGAGTTATTGAAGTCCGCTCAGTAGACCCTCATTGCTCCTGAATAACATGATTATTGCGATCTCACTATGTGCAGGAATCGGCTCTCGTATCTCATCTCCTTGGGACACCACCTCTACGTAGGGGGTTTTTAAATACGCATGCATGTTGAGGTTATTAATATGCATGTTACGATCGACTGACATACTCAATTTTATTAGATGAATCGATTTACCGTTCACTTGTTTTGCTACTCAAAGATGTATTTCGGAGAACGTGACACTACAGTTTCAGTTATAAATCACGGGTTTGATAAGTTCATCAGAATCGGGTTTATCGAAAAGTAAAGGAAACTCAGAATTTTTTCAATCATATTCTCTCCGATATACTTTGAAATCGTCGCGACTTGTACCAAGTTTAGAAAGATATTCGAAAAACGATTTGAACACTTGCCAACAGAATATTCCGTGGACAAGAACTAAACTTTCCTGGTCCTTTTGAGGTCCGTGAAAGGCATGTTCAAGAATTATGTCACAGTTATTGTGAATTCAGAACAATTCTCTCAATATTTTCCTCGACGCAATATCCGTAGGAGTGTATTCCTCCCAAGCACCTGCGATGATTTGCGTGCTCTAGTGATCATCTCTCACTCAAGATGGTTTGGTTATCTAACGCGAAACCGATTTTTTAGCAAAGTTTTCACATCATCTCAGCGGTCGTCTCCTATGAGTGATGGTTCAGCAAACAAGGAACTCAAGAAATCGTCGATAGCCACTGGATTTCCTCTTATTTCTATATTTTTCGATAATTCTTGAGAGAGTCGAGCCCGTGCGTTCAGGTCTGTGTGATTTTTGCGTATGTTCGAGTTTCATCCCGATTTCTACTATGAGAGACAGTTAAGTTCACGCTCATTGCGCTTGAGTGACATGATTATTGCTATATAACTATGTGCAAGGATCGGTTCTCGTTTCTCATTTCTTTGTTACACCACAATCATTGTGACGATCTTCGAATCCGCATGCATGTTGCCGTAATCATCATGTACAATGTAATTTACTATCATACTTGATCCTATCAGATGAATTAACTCATCGTTCACCTGTTCTGCTTTTCGAACGCGATTTTCTGAGACTTATACACTGCTTTTCCAGTTATGAATCCACTGATTTGACAAGATCATCAGAAATCGATTTGTCGAAAAGTGAATGAAACTCAGGATGACCGCAGTCAGTTCCTGTTCGATATGATCCTAAATCATCTGAACCTGTATCAGCTCTCAGAAGGTACTTGAAAAGTGAAACAAACACTTGTCAGATGAATTGTCGGAGAACTATAACCAAACTATCTCAGCCCTCGTATAGTCTGTAAACGGCATGTTCAAGAATTCTCTCACAGTATTGTAAATTTAGAACAATCCTCTCAATACTTTTCTCGATACAACATCTGTAAGAGTGTATTCCTCACCAGTACTTGCGGTAAGTTGCGAACTTGAGTGATCATCTCTCACCTTAGATGGTTCGGTGATCTAACGCGTAACCGACTAATGCGCAGAGTTCTTACATCTCCTTGTCGGTGAGTCACCACGAGGGATGGTTTAGTGAACAAGGAACTCAAGTTACCGCAGGTCGTCCCAAGATTTCCTTTTATCTCTATATTTTCCGATGATTCCCAAGAGCGTCGTGCACGTGCGTTTGAGTCTGTGTGATTTTTGCGTATGTGGGAGTTCTAGCCCGATTTCAACTATGAAAGGCAGCTCAGTACACTCTCATTGCGCTTGAGTGACATGATTATTGCTATCCAACTATGTGCAGGGATCGGTTCCCGTATCCCATTCTCTTGGTAACCACATTCAGTGTGACGATCTCCGAATCCGCATGCATGTTGCCGTAATTACTATGTATAATGCAATTTACTATCATACTTGATTCTATCAGATAGATTCACTTATTGTTCACCTGTTCTGCTTCCCAAAGACGATGATATTAGAACTATACCCTACTACTCCAGTTATGAATCCACTGGATTGCCGGGATCATCAGAATCCGAATTGTCGAAAAGTGGAGGAATTTGAGGATTATCGCAGTCAGATCCTGTACGATATAATCCTAAATTATCCGAACCTGTACCAGCTCTCGGAAGGTACTTGGAGAGTGAAACAAACAAGTGTCAGATGAATTGTCGGAGAACTATAACTAACCTATCTGAGTCCTCCTATAGTCTGTACACGGCATAATCAAGAATTGTCTCACAGTATTGTGAATTTATGAAAATCCTCCCAATACTTTTTTCGATACAACATACGTACGAGTGTATTTCTCACCATTACTTGGGGTAAGTAGCGTGCTTCAGTGATCATCTCCCACCTCAGATGGTTCGGTGATCTAGCGCATAACCAATTTCTAAGCAGAGATCTTACTACTCCTTGGCGGTTATCTACCACAAGGGATGGTTAAGTGAACAGGAAACTCAAGTAATCGTCGGTAGTCACTAGATTCTCTCCTATTTCTATATTTTTTGATCATTCTCAAGAGCGACGTTCAAGTGCGTGAGGGAGTGTGTTTCTCGCGTGAATGTGAGTTCTAACTCGATTTCTACCATAAGAGCCAGCTCAGTAGAGCCTCGTTGTGCTTGAATGACATTATTATCGCGATCCAACTATGGGCAAAAATCGGCTCTCGTATCTCATCTTTTCGGGACACCACCTCTACGTAGGGGATTTCCAAATACGCATGCATGTTAATGTTATGACTATGTATAATACAATTCACTAACATACTCAATTATATAGAATAAATTAATTTACCGTTCACTTGTTTTGCTTCTCAAAGGTGATTTTCGGAGAACGTGACACTACAATTTTCAGTATAAATCACGGGTTTGACGAGTCCATCAGAATTGGGTTTATCGGAAAGTAAAGGAAACTCGGAATTCTCTCAGTCATATCCTATGCGATATACTTTGAAATTGTCGCAACTTGTACCAAGTTTAAAAAGATGGTCGAGGAACGATTTGAACACTTGCCAACAGAATATTCCGTGGACCATAACTAAACTTTCCTGGTCCTTTTGAGGTCTGTGGAAGGCATGTTCAAGAATTATGTCACAGTTATTGTGAATTAAGAACAGTTCCCTCAATATTATTCTCAACGCAATATCCGTAAGAATGTATTTTTCGCCAGTACCTGCGGTAAGTTGCGTGCTTTAGTGATCGTCTCTCACTCTAGATGGTTTGGTTATCTAACGCGAAACCGATTTTTAAGCAGAGTTTTCAAATTTTCTCTGCGGTCGTCTCCCGTGGGTGATGGTTCAGCGAACAAGGAACTCAAGAAATCGTCGGTAGCCACTAGATTTCCTTTTATTTCTATACTTTTCGGTAATTCTTGAGAGAGTCGAGCCCATCGCGTTTGGGTCTGTGTGATTTTTGCGTATGTGTGAGTTTTATCCCGATTTCTACTATCAGAGGCAGCTCAGTTCACTCTCATTGCGCTTGAGTGACATGATCATCGCTATCTAACTATGTGCAGGGATCGGTTCTCGTATCGCATTTTCTTGGTACTTGACATTCAGTGGGACGATCTTCGAATCCGCATGCATGATGCCGTAACTATTATGTATAATGTAATTTACTATCATACTTGATTCTATCAGATGAATTCACCTGTTATGCTTTTCAAACGCAATTTTCTGGGAACTATACACTGCTATTCCAGTTATGAATCCACTGATTTGACAAGATCATCAGAATCCGATTTGTCGAAAAGTAAAGGAAACTCAGGATTATTGCAGTCAGATCCTGTTTGATATATTTCCAAATCATCTGAATATGTACCAGCTCTTGAAAAGTACTTGGGAAGTAAGACGAACACTTGTCAAATGAATTGTCTGAGACCCATAACTGAGCTATCTCAGTCCCCCTATAGTCTGTGAACGGCATGTTCAAGAACTGTCCCACAGTATTGTGAATTTATAACAATCCTCTCAATACTTTCCTCGAAACAACATCGGTAAGAGTTTGTTCCTCACTAGTACTTAAGGTCTATTGCGAACTTGAGTAATCATCTCTCACCTTAGATGCTTCGGTGATCTATCGCGTAACCGTTCCCTGAGCAAAGTTCTCACATCTCCTTGGCGGTTATTCACCACGAGGGTTGGTTTAGTGAACAAGGAACTCAAGTCACCGTCGGTCGTCACTAAATTTTCTTTCATATCTATATTTTCCGATAATTCCCAAGAGCGTCGTGCGCGTGCATTTGGGTCTGTGTGATTTTCGCGTATGTGTGAATTTTATCCCGATTTCTACTATTAGTGGCAGCTTAGTTCACTCTCATAGCGCTTGAGTGACATGATTATTGCTATCTAACTATGTGCAGGCATCGATTCTCGTATCTCATTCTCTTGTTACACCACATTCAGTGTGACGATCTCCGAATCCGCATGCATGTTGCCGTAATTACTATGTGTAATGCAATTCACAATCATACTCGATTCTATCAGATAAATTAACTTATCGTTCACCTGTTCTGCTTTCCAAAGACGATTATTTTAGAACTATACACTACTACTCCAGTTATGAATCCACTTGTTTGACGAGATCATCAGAATCCGATTTGTCGAAAAGTGAAGGAAACTCAGGATGATTGCATTCAGATCCTGTTATTTATATTTCCAAATTATCTGAATCTGTACCAGCTCTCAAAAAGTACATGGAGAGTGAAACGAATTTTTGTCAAATGAATTGTCGGAGATCCATAACTGAACTAACTTAGTCCTCCAATAGTCTGTGAACGGCATGTCCAAAAATTGTCTCACAGTATTGTGAATTTATAACAATCCTCCCGATACTTTTCTCGATACAACATACGTAAGAGTGTATTTCTCACCATTACTTGCGGTAAGTTGCGTGCTTCAGTCGTCATCTCTCTTCTCAGATGGTTCAGTGATCTAACGCGGAACCAATTTTGAAGGAAAGTTCCTACACCTCCTCGTCGGTTATCGCTCACGAGGGATGGTTTAGTTAACAAGAAACTCAAGTAGTCGTTATAACTGACCTTCCTCAGTCCGTTCCTAACCTGTGAAAGGCATGTTTGAATATTGTCTCACAGCTATTGTAGATTTAAAACAATTCTCCCAATTTTTTTCTCGATACAACATCTGTACGAGTGTATCTCTCACCAGTAACTGCGGTAAGTCGCGTCCTTCAGTGATCCTCTCTCACCTTAGATGGTTTGGTAATCTAACGCTCAACCAATGTCTAAGCAAAATGTTCCCATCTCCTTGCCGGTTATTTCCGACGAGCGATGGTTCAGTGAAGAAGAAACTCAAGTTATCGTCGAAAATACTAGAATTTCTTCTATTCCTATATTTTCCGATAATTCTTAAGAGTGTCGTCCGCGTGCGTGTGGATGTGCGTGATTCTTGCGTGAGTGTGAGTTTCATCTCGATTTTCATTAGTAGAGGCAGCTCAGTACACTCTCATTGCGCTTGGATGATGTTATTATTGCCATCTAACTATGTGCAGGATTCGGCTCTTATATCTTTTATTTTTGGTACACCACTTCCAGTGTGAGGATTTCCAAATTTGCATGCATGTTGATGTTATTACTATGTATCATATGATTCACTATCATACTGGATTCTATCAGATAAATTAACTTATCGCTCACCTGTTCTGCTTTTCAAAGGTTATTTACTGAACTTCCTTAGTCTTCTTATAGTCTGTAAAAAGTATGTCCAAAAATTGTCTCACAGCTATTGTAAACTTGAAACAATTCTCTCAATTTTTCCCTCGATACAACATCTGTAAGAGTGTATTCCTCACCAGTCACTGCGGTAAGTCGCGTTCTTCAGTGATCATGTCTCACTCTAGATGGTTTGGTGATCTAACGCGAGATCAATTTCTATACAAAGTTCTTACATCTCCTCGGCGGTTATCTCCCACGAAGGATGGTTCAGTGCACAAGAAACTCAAGTAATCGTCAGTAGTCACTAGATTCCTATTTCATTTCTATATGTTTCAATAATTCTTAAGAGCGTTAGGAATCGCAGGGATTTTCTCTCGTGTTTCATCTTTCTGGCACATGACTTCCAGGGTGAGGATTTCCAAATAGATACGGATATTGATGTCTGGAAGATGCTCCTTCGCTAGACGTCTTGTTGATCGTATTCTTGGGAATATATCCACATTTCACGATGTATACAGTGGAGTCTGTTCATCTCTACTTCGAGGCAGGCTGGAGATGCTCAAAAATCTTCCGCGTTTATTCCTAGGAATAATCAGCTAACAAAGGGAGCATCAGGTCTGCGGAACACGGATCTCGACGAAGATCTGGGAATCATTCTGTTTCAGTGAGAAATGGGGGGTGTCTCCAAGGGTTTAATCCAATGACCCTCCCATCACCAGAAACAGCTATGGAGGTTAGCATTGTCAGTATATCTATGTATGTGTCATCTTAACATGGGTCTATATGGACAATGCTAATCTTCATGACTGTATCTCGGGATGGGAGGCCTATTGAATTAAACCCTTGGAGATACCTCCATTTCTCACCGAAACAAGATGATTCCCAGAGTTTCATCAAGATCCGTGTACCACAGACCTGATGCTCTCCTTGTGAGTATATTCTTTTAATTTTGCTTTAGTTGAATTCTTAGATGAGTTTTTTCTATATGTTTGAGTTTTATTCATTAATTTCCAAGAGTTTGTATGATAATCTCTGACATTTTCTAACCTATAACGTATAAGAGTTTGTCTTATCTGTCAATTAATCTCTTGGAGTATTGACTAAAGTTATATTATTGAGACCACTTTAACGATATAGTTCAAAGATTAAATTCTATATATATCCACTTCTCCAATTTTTTTTGAGAGATCCACATAACTTAAACCAAGTAAAGTAATTTAAGTTTTGTCCAGGTCATGATAGAATGTATTTATCATTAATTTCAATTTATTGTCTTGAAAATTAGAAAAGGTTTCCTACATCACCATATGAGTATTTTAAATTTCTTGAAAATTTCTTGGATTCCTGAATACCATCTATATTGATAATGTTTCTTATATGAATTGATTGAGTTTCGAGAAACGTATGATTATTATGATCTTCCTCAATGTTTTTCTAATAATCGCTTTCAAAAAAAAATTAAAAATCTCAACACAACAATGTAATTACTAAAAAAATGCCTCATCAACAACAAACATCAAGAATTCAACTACTATTATGTTGAAAAGAGATTTCCTACATAGTCATATGAGTTTTTGAAATTTCTTGTAAATTTCTTGAATTCCTGAATACCATCTATATTGGTGATGTTTCTTATATGAATTGACAAAGTTTCAAAAAATGTAAGTTTATTATAAGCTTCCTCAATATTTCTCTGATAATCGCTTTCAAAAAAAAATTAAAAATCTCAACACAACAATGTAATTACTAAAAAAAATGCCTCAACAACAACAAACATCAAGAATTCAACTAATAATATGCAGACAAGAGATTTCCTACATGACCATATAAGTATTTAAAATTTCTTGAAAATTACTTGAATCCCTGAATATCATCTATATTGGTAATGTTTCTTATATGAATTGATTAAGTTTCGAAGGATGTAAGTTCATTATAAGCTTTCCCAATATTCTTCTAATAATCATATTCTGAAAAAGATTGGAAATCTCAACACAATAATGAAATTACTAGAATAAATGCCTCATCAACAACAGACATCAAGAATTCAACTATTCATATCCCGATGAGAGATTTCCTACATCACCATATGAGTATTTCAAATTTCTTGAAAATTTCTTGGATTACTGAATACCATCTATATTGATAATGTTTCTTATATGAATTGACAAAGTTTCAAAGAATGGAAGTTCATTATGAGTTTTCTCAATATTTTTTTAATAATCATATTCGGAAAATGATTGGAAATCTCAACACAATAATTGAATTATTAGAATAAATATCTCATCAACAACAGACTTCAAGAATTCAACTACTCATATCTCGATAAGAGATTTCTTGCATCACCATATGAGTATTTTAAATTTCTTGAAAACGTTTTGAATTCCTGAATATCATCTATATTGATAATGTTTCTTATATGAATTGATTGAGTTTCAAAACATGTAAGTTTATTATAAGCTTTCTCAATATTTTTCTACTAACCACATTCAAAAAAAAGTTGAAAATCACAACACAACAATGTAATTACTAAAAAAATGCCTCATCAACAACAAACATCAAGAATTCAACTACTAATATGTAGACAAGAGATTTCCTACATAACCATATGAGTATTTGGAATTTCTTGAAAATTTCTTGAATTCCTGAATATCATCTATATTGGTAATGTTTCTTATATAAATTGATTAATTTTCAAAGTATGGAAGTTCACTATGAGTTTTCTCAATATTTTTTTAATAATCATACTCGGAAAATGATTGGAAATCTCAACACAATAATTGAATTATTAGAATAAATCTCTCATCAACAACAGACATTAAGAATTCAACTACTTATATCTCGATAAGAGATTTCTTACATCACCATATGAGTATTTTAAATTTCTTGAAAACGTTTTGAATTCCTGAATATCATCTATATTGATAATGTTTCTTATATGAATTGATTAAGTTTCAAAAAATGTAAGTTTATTATAAGCTTCCTCAATATTTTTCTAATGATGACATTCAAGAAAAAGTTAAAAATCACAACACAACAATGTAATTACTGAAAAAATGCCTCATCAACAACAAACATCAAGAATTCAACTAATAATATGCAGACAAGAGATTTCCTACATGACCATATAAGTAAAATTTATTTATTTTAGAATTTCTTGAAAATTTCTTGAATCCCTGAATATCATCTATATTGGTAATGTTTCTTATATGAATTGATTAAGTTTCAAAGGATGTAAGTTCATTATAAGCTTTCCCAATATTCTTCTAATAATCATATTTTGAAAATGATTGGAAATCTCAACACAATAATGAAATCACTAAAATAAATGCCTCATCAACAACAGACATCAAGAATTCAACTATTCATATCCCGATGAGAGATTTCCTACATCACCATATGAGTATTTTAAATTTCTTGAAAATTTCTTGGATTCCTGAATATCATCTATATTGGTAATGTTTCTTATATAAATTGATTAATTTTCAAAGAATGGGAGTTCATTATGAGTTTTCTCAATATTTTTTCAATAATCATATTCGGAAAATGATTGGAAATCTCAACACAATAATTGAATTATTAGAATAAATTTCTCATCAACAACAGACATCAAGAATTTAACTGCTTATATCTCGATAAGAGATTTCTTACATCACCATATGAGTATTTTAAATTTCTTGAAAACGTTTTGAATTCCTGAATATCATCTATATTGATAATGTTTCTTATATGAATTGATTAAGTTTCAAAAAATGTAAGTTTATTATAAGCTTTCTCAATATTTTTCTAATAATGACATTCAAGAAAAAGTTAAAAATCACAACACAACAATGTAATTACTGAAAAAATGCCTCATCAACAACAAACATCAAGAATTCAACTAATAATATGCAGACAAGAGATTCCCTACATGACCATATAAGTAAAATTTATTTATTTTAAAATTTCTTGAAAATTTCTTGAATCCCTGAATATCATCTATATTGGTAATGTGTCTTATATGAATTGATTAAGTTTCAAAGGATGTAAGTTCATTATAAGCTTTCCCAATATTCTTCTCATAATCATATTCTGAAAATGATTGGAAATCTCAACACAATAATGAAATCACTAAAATAAATGCCTCATCAACAACAGACATCAAGAATTCAACTATTCATATCCCGATGAGAGATTTCCTACATCACCATATGAGTATTTTAAATTTCTTGAAAATTTCTTGGATTCCTGAATATCAACTATATTGGTAATGTTCCTTATATAAATTGATTAATTTTCAAAGAATGGAAGTTCATTATGAGTTTTCTCAATATTTTTTTAATAATCATATTCGGAAAATGATTGGAAATCTCAACACAATAATTGAATTATTAGAATAAATTTCTCATCAACAACAGACATCAAGAATTCAACTACTTATATCTCGATAAGAGATTTCTTACATCACCATATGAGTATTTTAAATTTCTTGAAAACGTTTTGAATTCCTGAATATCATCTATATTGATAATGTTTCTTATATGAATTGATTAAGTTTCAAAAAATGTATGTTCATTATAAGTTTCCTCAATATTTTTCTAATAATCGCATTTAAAAAAAAATTGGAAATCTGAACACAACAATGTAATTACTAAAAAAAATGCCTCATCAACAACAAACATCAAGAATTCAACTAATAATATGCAGACAAGAGATTTCCTACATGACCATATAAGTAAAATTTATTTATTTTAAAATTTCTTGAAAATTTCTTGAATCCCTGAATATCATCTTTATTGGTAATGTTTCTTATATGAATTGATTAAGTTTCAAAGGATGTAAGTTCATTATAAGCTTCCCCAATATTCTTCTAATAATCATATTCTGAAAATGATTGGAAATCACAACACAATAATGAAATCACTAAAATAAATGCCTCATCAACAACAGACATCAAGAATTCAACTATTCATATCCCGATGAGAGATTTCCTACATCACCATATGAGTATTTTAAATTTCTTGAAAATTTCTTGGATTCCTGAATACCATCTATATTGGTAATGTTTCTTATATGAATTGATTGAGTTTCGAAAAACGTATGATCATGATGAGCTTCCTCAATATTTTTCTAATAATTGCTTTCAAAAAAAAATTGGAAATCTCAACACAACAATGTAAATACTAAAAAAAATGCCTCATCAACAACGAACATCAAGAATTCAACTATTATTATGTTGAAAAAAGATTTCCTACATAGTCATATGAGTTTTTTGAATTTCTTCTAAATTTCTTGAATTCCTGAATACCATCTATATTGGTAATGTTTCTTATATGAATTGACAAAGTTTCAAAGAATGTAAGTTTATCATAAGCTTTCTCAATATTTTTCTACTAATCACATTCAAAACAAAGTTGAAAATCACAACACAACAATGTAATTACTAAAAAAATGCCTCATCAACAACAAACATCAAGAATTCAACTACTAATATGTAGACAAGAGATTTCGTACATAACCATATAAGTATTTAAAATTTCTTGAAAATTTCTTGAATTCCTGAATATCATCTATATTGGTAATGTTTCTTATATGAATTGATTAATTTTCAAAGAATGGAAGTTCATTATGAGTTTTCTCAATATTTTTTTAATAATCATATTCGGAAAATGATTGGAAATCTCAACACAATAATTGAATTATTAGAATAAATTTCTCATCAACAACAGACATCAAGAATTCAACTACTTATATCTCGATAAGAGATTTCTTACATCACCATTTGAGTATTTTAAATTTCTTGAAAACGTTTTGAATTCCTGAATATCATCTATATTGATAATGTTTCTTATATGAATTGATTAAGTTTCAAAAAATGTATGTTCATTATAAGTTTCCTCAATATTTTTCTAATAATCGCATTTAAAAAAAAATTGGAAATCTGAACACAACAATGTAATTACTAAAAAAAATGCCTCATCAACAACAAACATCAAGAATTCAACTACTATTATGTCGGAAAGAGATTTCATACAAAGTCAAATGACATTTTAAAATTTCTTGTAGATTTCTTGAATTCCTAAATACCATCTATATTGGTAATGTTTCTTATATGAATTGACTAAGTTTCGAAGAATGTAAGTTTATTACAAGTTTTCTCAATATTTTTCTAATAATCACATTCAAAGAAAAGTTAAAAATCACAACACAACAATGTAATCACTAAAAAAATGCCTCATCAACAACAAACATCAAGAATTCAACTACTAATATGCAGACAAGAGATTTCCTACAAAACCATATGAGTATTTAAAATTTCTTGAAAATTTCTTGAATTCCTGAATATCATCATCTATATTGGTAATGTTTCTTATATAAATTGATTAATTTTCAAAGAAAGGGAGTTCATTATAAGCATTCTCAGTATTTTTTTAATAACCACATTCGAAAAAAGTGAAAAACATAGAAATTTCAATATTTCCAAAACTCAATTTTTTAGAATTTGAGAAATTCCATATTCCATATAAAATGTTGTGTTGTTATAGGAAAGAATAGTACTTAATTATTTTTTGCGTTTTAGAGCTTTTTCTAGTAAATGATCATAAAACCGTTTTTAAGGTCTTGAGGATTGTCTATTTTTGGTCCATGTGTAGGAACTTGGATCCTGAGAACTAATTTTATCAGACAACTAAGAAAATTTCGTTCAAAATGACTTTTTGACGAAGTTAATTTCATGCATTTGGTCCATAGCTACAGTGTATGAAAGATAAATTCTCAGCTCGAGTAGCAATTCTGCCATCCGATGCTTTTCGATGCACAATTGCAGTTGAATAAGGAGTATACGAGAGTTGTATATAATATAATACGATTGTAACTATAAGAAGTGAGTATCGGATATAATATCCGGATGTATGCTAATTGTTCGTCAATCTTGTTATGTATTCTAGCCACAGTATCATATTGATTGAACATTGTTATCATTAGCGATGTGAGTGTTTAGAATTGTTTTACTCATTAAATTGATACATCCGACATAAATCAACTGCGATATCTCAATTTATAAATGATCGCTGCGTCTTCCTCCCCTCAACACTCCTACTTAACTTTAATCAGGATGCCTTGCTCACATTGTCCAATATCATATACAGTTCTTCCCAGTGGATTTTAGGTGGTTGCAATAGTGCAAAAGCAAACACATCAAGAAAATCTGAGATAATCCTTGAAAACCCTTATTGGTATAAGAAATAGACCAAATTACAGTTCGACGCTGGATATTTGATTGTACAGGAAAAAAAAATGAGAAAAATTCAATTCTAAGGATACTCATTTTGCCAATTCTTGTAAGGTAAGTGTACCCAACATGACCCCATATACCAATCACAGAACTGAGCACTCGTTGACCTTCATGAAATTTTTTATTACGTTTGTTTTTTGAAAATTGAGAAAATTGATCACTTAGGAAATATAAAGTAAGTTTTTGTATTTGTCATGTTTGCACACTTGAAAATCGTCAATGAAATTGCGTTCAGTGAAATCTATGCCGAAAACTTTTGGTCTTATCAATTTCAACGTTCTTTGGCGCATTTGATTTTTTTTACCGAAAACTTTAGAATCCGTTCTTTAGAATTGCAAAACTTAGATTTGGTGAAATTTTATGAGCAAAATGAGGAATTCTGATGCAAAACATGAAGGCCGACGTGGTAGTATCCAACATGCCCAACATGTGGCTATTTCGAGAGGGAGTCCAGCACGACTTTCTCCCACTCAAAACGCATTATCGAGTTTAATTAGGTCAGAAGAAATGTTTTGAAATGACAAAAAGCTCTAAACGTAGTTGCCCGCTGATGAAAACGATTTTATGCACTCTGTTGTTTTGCCGATTGATATCGTTTTCTCGGTAAAACTGATCGATTTCAGTTGATTGAAATTTGACATACTTCAGCTTATCTTGAAGGTCTAGGAACAAACTTCCAAAAGAGTTGGAGATCATTGAAAAATGTTGAGATAGATCAGGGTTGTTGAGAATATGTTCAATGGGGGCATGTTGGGTACACCTTTTCGCGAGCTTGCAAAAAATCACTCTTTGGGAAAGTAACTCATTTTGAAGGTCTTAAAACAAGCTTCAGAATAAGCCAAAGTACGTTGGAAAATATTGAAGTAGGCTTAAACTATTGTCAAAATGGCCAAACGGGAGGGAGGGGGCATGTAGAATACAATTACGTTACTTTTTCCATCATACTGAAATTTGAATGTCAAGTATACGTTCTTTCGATATTCAGAGCTCGGGGTGTGACCACTAGCAGAAATCAACAATTTCATAGTCAAATTCGTGACACTATAAAAGCATATCTGCGAGTGCAACGCACAAACATGTCGCTACCAGACAGAATTAAAAGTCGCAATGGTTGTCCAGGGTATGTGCAATTTTACGGCAATACCGCAAAATCAAGAAAATTGCGGATAAAATAATGTTTATTCAAGACCACTTCACCGCTCTCAATTTTCCAAAGCGCGAATTGCAATGCGAAGTGTACTTAAGAAAATCTTCATGCGGTTTGCAATCATTAGCATCAAATATTAACCCAAATTGATCATATACGTGCATAACCTCTAATATTACCATTCTCGATAATTTTCTACAAAATATAACCGACTGTGGTGATTTCGAAAACTGAACTGTCACCACGACATACGCTATAATATATTTGCATGACCGTTCGGTAACTTTTGAAATTTATACGTCTATGTTTATATATGGTGCATTGGATGGTTAGCCACAAAAAGCCCATATTGCTTATTGGGTAGCTGTGAGCTTATTGGCTGTTTTCGCAAAAAATTTTGCATTGCATCATGCGGTTATTCGATATCTATACATTGGAGACGTTAGAAACGTATACACTTTTGTATTTGTTTAGAGCAATGAAATCGAGAAACTGAAAAATTACAAATCGGAACGCGAGCTTTGTAAAACTCTCTTTTCCTTTATTCGTGTCGACGACAACGACGATGGCGCGAAAAAAAAACGGAGAGACGAAGGAAAGAGAAATTGGTAAGAAAGAAAGAAATGCAACGCCGACGGTGACATCCACTGTCTGACTGGCTCTTTTCTGAATGAGCAAACATATAACGCGTCGTGAAATCAGTAAACAGTCGCACAAGTTGCCGCGGTTTCCATATATACTTATCGCACCTGCTTTGATGGTTAATAATGTTCTAAAACACGCTCTCGTATCGTTCGTTTAGTGTACACACATTGAGAGATACGCTTTTATAGGCACTTTTTTTTCAAAGACTCTGCTAAAATTGAAGTGCATCAGTGTGACGGTGATCCCGCGATGTGCTTTTCTTATAGAGATAAATCGATGAGTCACCGGAACGAACGACAGCTATTGACTACACATGGTAATGTGTAGTCAATAGCTGTCGGTTTGGTAAGTGTATTATTTACACTTACCTAAGTGTATTATTACAAACTGTTGAGTGTATTATTACAAACATAGGATCAAACAGGTATTATTTACACTTACCAAAATGGTAAGTGTAGAAGTGCACTATCGGAGAGATCAAGTGCGGATTTTCTTCGAGTTTAATCAGCAATTATTATGAAGGAGATCTTCTTAACTTTACAATGAATTTAGTTTCAAGGATCCAATTTCTGCGCAAACGAGAAAATAGACGATTTCCAAAAAGCTGCAATATTAGCTTTTTTCATATTTTTGTTTCACGTGAAATTATTCATTCCTTGAGTATTTCTCTATCATATAGTTTAGAGATGTAAAACATTTGAGCGTCCATAATGACAGAAACAAAAATACCATTATATTATGGAATTTTATAATGATTATATAATATAATATGAAATTATATTATATAATCGTTGAAATTTTCATTTTTAGATTTTATAGATTCTTTGAAAACCTCTTGAAACCTCGAGAGAAAAGTTAGTTGATCCCTTGGTTGTTTTGAAATGATAAAATTTAAGATGGGAGATATACATTACGCTAGGAGTGTTGAACCTTATTACTTTTATGATTTCAGTATTATTTATATGTGATACTATATATCTACTAAAAATTGGAAAATTATATCTTGAATGTTGACATTGAATGAAATAGTGAGGTGATTTGGTTCATGCAAAACGAGAAACAAATCAATTTTCAAATATTTCAATAGATTTACTGAGATTTCCTTGTTTTTTCCAGAACTTTGAGTATTTTTGAGTATTTTCTATGTTTTCTGTCCTTACTAGATAGTGGACACTCTGTAATCTTGAATATTTTATATTTATCAATAATCAGTCGACAATTTCAAGTTGTCAAATCATTTTTATAGGATTAATATGCTAATGTTATTATAGATGATATTTCAAAACAAAATTCAACTTCCTACATAATAATATACACTTCAAATTATATGAATTTTGTGATTGATATTTATTCATTCATATGGAGTTAAAAAATCTTAAGATTTGGAAAATGTTTCTCCTATTTCGAAGTGACTGAGACTTAAGAGCAAAGATCACAACATTTGTTTAACAATTGTCTCTAAAATTCTTCTAGAATTCGATACTCCTTAGAATACAAAGAATCCAGAGTAACTTTGTTCAATGGGTTTTTTGTTCAGATATGTAACTACTGAGATTGATTTGCTCATATAAATTTATATTAAAGAATGATATCTATAGATACATTGATAATGTTCACCTTTTCGACCATAACTCTGGATAGGTGGCCTATTGGTTATAATTACTCTAGTTTCTTTATATTCCAGATAGCAATGAACTTTAAAAAATTTATGAGATGATCGATTTGAAAACATTATAGTTTCTCCTTGTTAATTGCTCAAATGAAAGATTCTCAATCAGCGTGACACTTCACATGCACTTTATAGTGTAAAACTCTTTCAAATAGCCATGTTCAGACTGATTTTCCCATATGAGGAATGCTCCCGAACACAATCATCTAGTGAACTATGACAACGCTGTTTTCAATAGATAGGATTTGAGGCTCTAATTGAGTAACTAATATGATGATGAGAAGATCAAATATAGTCTATCATGATTGGAATAATGTACAAGATATCATCAAACGTAGTGAATAAATACTTTTTCGTATGTTGTATCATATCACCGAATCAAAATTGTATATTGAATTGTAATCTGAATCATATGTAGATGAATTCACTTTTAGAGAACTTTGTAAGTTGATATTAATAGATTATATTCTTTAAGAGATAACCGTGAAACAGTATAGGAAGAATTTAACCTCGTCTATTGTTCTATAACAATTGCTTAGGGTGCAACTTTTGAAGATGAATTATAGGTATATCATTAATTACTATGTGACTATATATATGAATTTCTATTTATTGGTTGAATCAATATTGGAGATTACTTTATTAAACTTACTTGAGCTCTGAATGGATGATGGTATGTTTGGATAGTATAGATGATTTCTATACTTTATATTTGTATATATTGGACAATGAACAGACCAAATTTAACGAAATTTGAAAGATCTTATTCTGAGAGAATCTATTCTGCAACTTGTCAAGATTTGATGATCCTTTTTCCTACAAGTATGTCTACTGCTCAAGAAAATTTAAAGAACTTCTCAAAAGTGTCGGTAATGTAGATACTTTTATGATAATTGTAAGAGTCGGTTAGTCAGATTCCGTACATTCAAAATCAATATTTAAAGAAAGGATGATCATTTCTTTTTTTTTCTAATAATTACTCCATTCTATGAGGATAATGAGTATATATTATTAATTTTGTGATAATTATTCGAATTATTATTATCGGGTTGAATAATGATGATCTGAACGTGTTTCATTTAAATAATGTAATATATTTAATTTTTTTTTTTTGTAAGCAAATCGTGAGAAGATTTTTTCATGTTTTAACAAATGATTAAATATTAATGAACATTTAATATATATCGGTACTTCTGTGGAAACTTCAATATTTGGAAGTTAAAAATGTGCTAACCCCAATTTGCATCCCTGAAGATTTTGAGATGTTTTTTTCAACTTCTTGAAACATATAAAGTGAGAAAAACTTGCGCACAAATATAAATTTTCTCGCTTTTAAGTATTATCAGGATAACATGAAGAAACACGGTAGCGTCACCCAGATCTGAATTTTGAAGTAACACACGGACTTGACATTTCACCATTGAAATTGATTTCACAACTGAATGATTTGAGCTGTAGCTTTAGGGTTTTGGAATTTTTATTCGACTAACAAATACAGTGGAACTTCGATATAACGAACTTGAAGGGACCGGCCTCCGCCTTCGTTATATCGAGGTTTCGTTATACCGAAGTTTTGTACCAAAACCTCATGTGCAAGCCCTTCTGTGCACAATTTGAGCAAGGAATAAGCTATCTTGGGATATTCGTTTTACATAGAGACCAATGCAGCAGAAACACGCTTTTGCCATTGAAAAAAATCTTCAATTTCCCAAATTAGTAGGTCAAATAATATGTTCCGACATTCGAGAGTTTGTTGGCCCCTGAAAAGGGCCATTTTTGGCTCTGGACAGGGTCGTATGCGTGGGTGCGGGCTCAATTCTTGTTAATTTTTTGAGATACAAACTTGTCGTCCTATGTTCATTTATCTTTTCACTGTTCAGTGAAGGTTTCACAATCTTAGAAAAAATATCGGGTTGATATCCTCAAAAAAGATTCGAGCGGTGGTCTCGAACCTCGAAATTCGATCGGTCATCAGTGAACTTCTCACTAGCTTTCGATTCATTGAAGTTTTTGAGGATTTTATTGACTCATAAGTCATTGAGCACACCCTGAATATGATTTTCTACTCATTGACCGTCATAAATCTTTCTCAAAGACCACTTCACACTTGATCTTTTTCCGAAATTTTACTTCATGTTCCGGACAAAACTTCGTTATAACGAGGTTCAAGTTCGTAATAACGAAGTAATTTAACACAGGTGGGGATTGAAAATTCAAAGGACCGGAGCTCTACTTCGTTATACCGAGGATTTCGTCATATCGAAGTTCGTTATATCGAAGTTCCACTGTACTTTGAAACTAAATAATCAAGTTTTCAAATTCTCGCGATTAACGTCGCACCAGTAACTACACGGAATTGACATAAAAATTTAGCACAATTGAATTTTCACCGAAAAGTATTCCGCAAAGTGTAATGATCCATTTTTCTAAAATATTTCAAAATATTCCGAGGCAATATTTCAGAGGAAGCTTCTATGAAGCTCCCGTAAATATTTCAAAGAATCTTACACTCAATCTTTCAGTGATCTTGTACTGAAATATTTCTGGAAGATTATCAAAAGTTTTCTGGAAGAGGTAAGTGCAAGGTTACTGAAAGATTGAGTGTAAGATTCTTTGAAATATTCATGGGAGCTTCAAGGAAGTTTCCTCTGAAATATTTTGAAGAATCTTACACTCAATCTTTCAGCAACCTTGTACTGAAATATTTCTGAAAGATTAACGGAAGATTTTTGAAAGATTCTTTGAGACAATCCAGTGAAATATTTCTGGAAGATTATCGAGAGTTTTCTGGAAGATATGAGTGCAATATTTTGAGGAGAAGTTTTGGAAGAGTTACGAAAGCCTCGTGAGGTTTCACTGCTATGGGGAGAATCTCCTGGGAATGTTTCACCGATATTGAGTATAATATTTCATCGGGACGAGGCCCCAAAATTTTCTGGAGGTTTTGCTAGCTTCTACGGATGGCTACATCTTGAGACCCGTTTCACATAACATCGTGCTTGCAGTTTTTTCAGGCTGGGAAATCTTCAAAGATTCTATGATGGATTTTCAAAATTCACCGCATTCTAATACTCTATATGGATCATTTTGTGGTTGTGAGTTATCCTTCTAACTCACGATATGAAACGTACCACTTTGGATTGAGCTTGGAAAATCAATTTGATTCTGGTTTTCATTGAATTAATAAATTTCGAGAACATTTCAAGGAATTCTTCTATAAGTAACCTCTCTGCCATTCAATTGTACCTCATGAAATTGAAAAATTTCTGAATACTTTCAAAGATTTTAAAAATATTTCTAAGAATTATTTCACCGTTAATTTTTCAGAAACGTTGTACTGAGATATTGTTGATTTCTTTACCAAAGCTTTCTAGAAGATTTCAGAGTAATTCTCTCAGGAAGAATTTCTGCGAAATTTTTGTATGATATTGAGATCAATGAAATATTTCATTGCAATCTTCCAGGAATCTTGGAGGGCTATTGCAGGTGATATTTCAAAATGTTCTATGGCATTATTCCAGAGAAAGCTTTCTAGAAGCTCCCGTGAATATTTCAAAGAATCTTACAATTTTTCGGAAACCTTGCACTGAAATATTTCTGAAAGATTCACGAAAGCTCTCTGGAAGATTTCTTGGAACAACTACAAGCCTCTACTGTAATATAGGCTCATTGAATTCCTAACTTGTTCGAATCTCTTTAGAATTTAGGCTAATCACGAGTCATCGCATATAAATCAAGTCATCATAATAATAGGCATGAGGAAGCTCTCTGACTGATTTCGTATATATTTCTTGGGAACATTCCACAGGTAATCTCCCAGAAATCGAGTATTGAGCTATTGTTGATAGATTCTCGCAAGCTCCCTCAAATCTTTCAGAGCAAAACTATGTGACGGGGTACTGCATATTACTACCGAAAACCGTTACAACCGAGGTGAGAAGATATGCTAAAGTATTGCGAGAAGTAATTAACGCCTTGAATCTGTGGGATATGACACATGAATATTGCGGTGGAACATTCTGGGGATCTTTCAGTAACATTGCATTGAAAGATTGTATGAATCTTTCAGAAACATTGCAGTGGAAGGTTGTAGGAATCTTCTAGGAACATTGCAGTAAAAGACTGTATGAATTTTCCAGGAATATTTCATTGGAAGATTCTGTTCTCGATAGATTTCGCATAACACACTTTAGTTCTCAAATTTCGTCTTATAAATTATATGGTTTTTGGGAAATTATCTATCAGGAAATTTGACAGTACAGGCAACCCCCGCTATTCGCGGTTAATGCGTATAAAGAAAATGTCGCGAATATCGAAATCGCGAATACCGGGATCTTAAGCTTATGGGAAAAGGGGGGTTACGTATACATATGTGGATCCGTGAGTAACTAAAAAACTCGACACATCATCTTTAGATGATAAATTTATGTAATAAGCTTAGCAAAATGAATTAATATATAAAAGATACGAAGTAACAGTCTGATACGAGTGAAAAACTACTATGATTCACTCCAAAATCTGTTGGAACAATTAGTCATGAGCTTGCGAGTGGAGAGCTCTATCACTTTTGTCTAGTGAGATTGACGAATATAGTCAACAACAATGTCTGGTAAGTGGCCATAGGAAGTTCTAAAAGCTCCGACCATTTTTCTTTTAGTGGCAGGAAAATTTAACATTTTTAATTTCTCTGAAAGGCTCACAGTTTATGATCACGTTTTCTGATTGACGCATATGCATTCTCTTTCACGTGCCGTGTCATGACAAGAATCTCAATAGTGTAACAACAACTTTGTTATATAACCAATCAATCAGTCTCAGGAAACAATTACAATACAAACACCCTGAAAATGATGAACACTCCATCACAAAGTTTTTTTGGGATAAAACACTTGGATGAAATCTATCGAAAATTCACATTTCATGAGGTCAAATATCTCTAATATCTAGATCCAAATCGCGAATAAGCGAGTTAGGGCACCGCGAATACCGGGGAATACCGCAAATCAGAAACCGCGAATAAGCGAATACCGGGGGCTGCCTGTAGCATCAAATGATTTGTCATGTGTGATAACATACCCAGGACCAGCTATGCATAATGGTTTGTAAATGATACGTGAGTATGATTCGAAGATGCGTAAAAGCTTTCTCGCAAGCGTTCACAATAGACGCTGGTTAGTATATAAAACAGAAGGACGGCTTATCGGTTAGGTGTCGCGCACATCGAAAAGTTCGTAAAACCTGGATGAATCTAACGTAAAGCTTTGAATTCAACGTCTCAATGGAGTTGAAGTACGAGTCAGAGTGATGAAGTCATGCATTAGAATAATTATGAAACTTATCAAGCGAAATATGGATTCCAAACACAGAACATTAACGCATATATTTTGTGAGATTCCATGAAATCTTGCGGGAACATTTTACAAAAATATGTCAATGAAATGTTTCTGAAAATATTCCGAAATATTCCCGGCAATATTTCATGAAATCTTGCAGAAAGGTGTCTGAAGTAGGACATATCTTGATTGAGGGATAAGATTTTAAATAAATTTTAGAGAAATAAGATTTTCAATGGGCGCAAAAACTGATATTGTATCGTTTTTACAAGGTTTTTGTAATAAAAATAGTATAAAACCGCTCGAGTTTGAGAGAGCCAAGTCAGAGACATTTTCTGTAGTTTCATCAAAAGAATTGTGAAATGGCTCACTTTTGTTCAATAAAATACTGAAAGAAAAGTTTCAGGTGAATTAACTCAGAGACAACTTCTTTAGAAAAATTCACTATATTTTATTCAAAAATTTGCAAGTACTTAAGAAATGCTACATATATTAATAGAAAATGAGTGCTGAAAATCATATTTTTTTACATTAAGAAAAATGAAATGATATATTATCAAGGTTTAATTTAAAATGCTCATCATAAATAATCTAAATTTTCATAGAATTTCGATTTTAGTACATCATACTTTTATTATATCTCTCATCCAAAAATATTTTTCACATTTTTCATGAATCAAATAAGAAAGTATATACATATATAATATATATATATATATATATATATATTTGATATATGTAATATATATATATATCAGTTGCAATTTTATATAAATAAATAATAGTATTTTATGAACTTTCTAATAAGTCATGTGGAATCTGATTGATTTATTCAAATGAAATATTAGAAAATATGAATAATAAAGAAAATGATGATCATGTTCTGAAAAATAATATAGTTTATCAAATTTGATGATTATTAATGTTTGAGATATTTTAATGTTTTGAATAATATTTTACGTGTACATATCTCGATTTTTTGATATTCCAAATATATTTTTCAACTTTATTATCTTTACGTAGTGTAATTTCTCCATTTTTATAATCAGTAACAGTGTATCCATTTTTTGTAAATCTAAGCTGATCTTTCTTTTTTAGTTCATCTTGTGCTCTTCCAAATTTTGTTTCATATCTTGAACTAGTAAATTGATCAAAATCTTCTTTTTTCATTAAATCATCAAAAATATCCTCATCTAATGTATGGATAAACCAAATTGGTTTGTTATTCTTATCTTGGCTTTCATCGATATGCCATAGGGGTTCTCCCTCACCATGTAATCTGTATTTGATCCAATCTCTTATCTCCATGTTAGACCAATTTTCAGATTTTTAACGAATACAATATATTCCTGGTGTTTTGGAATTTCTATTTCATTCTCATCATCAACATCATCATAATTATGACAATTTTGACTTGAGGATTCTTCAGAATTATGAAAATCTTCTTCAATTTCTACGTCTGAAGCATAGTTACTATTTTTCAATTTGTTCTCATCTGAAAATAGATATTTTCATACTTTTAAGTTTATTTGAAATTTTTTCATCTAGATTTACTTTTTACAAGATAACATGAAATCATATTTGATTGAATCATATTTTATTTGTAAATATTCAAATTGATATAGACGAAAAAAATTTTGTCAAATATGAATACAAAATCTTATCTTATATATCAAGAAATGAAATTATTTCAAAAGATTTAATTCTAAAAGCTTTATGTCTTTAGATATATTTATGAATATTAGCAATGATACTACAATCATATATATAATTTTCACTAAAACTCATATGATGAGAGATTATTTCGATAAATATACTCCATATATCAATAGAATTTAAATATCAAATTGTTAAATATACTCTCATTTTCATCAAAATATGATGATTCTTAGTATGTCTTGAAATCAGCGTTGGCGCATCACATGTATTTTATAATCTAATACTTCTCTAAACGACAATTTTCAAACTGATTTTCACACGTTAAAAATACACTCTGAACACAATCATATAGTGAACTACGCCAACGCTGCTCAAGATATAACATTTGAAAAGGTTAATTTTTTTTCATGAGTTATATAATTTGATCTCGTTTGAAGTTTATAAATTTGATATTCTTTACTGAAAATAATGTTTCATTACAATATTTTCAAAAGTTGAGTCAATGAATTTTTGCTTATTAATTGGATCATTTTTCAAAAGTTTTCAAATATATTGAGATTAATATACGTTGTAGATCATTTTATCAATTGATTACAAGTTTCCAAATCAATTTTTATAGTCGACAACTCTGCTAGATCTTGATAAACTCAAATGATTTTGATGAAAAATCCAGTTAATCACTTAATTTCTGGACTCAATCTTAGAAAACATTGTAGTAAGTCATTTTTTCCAGTAGGATTGTCAAAAACTTTGATAAAAATGTTATTTTGAAAATTATATAAATTTGTATATATATTAAATTATATCGAAATCAATCAAAAAAATTGCTATGATTTTATTTTCTTTTCATTTTTTTTTGTTGAAATTGTTTAACGACTTACCTTCATTTTTTTCATGGGTCCTTATATAGTCTTCTGAGTATCCTAACCTATTTCTTAATTCAATAATTTCAATCTCTAATCTCTTCAAGTACTGTGACAATTCTTCATACTTCAATTTACAATATTTCAATCTATCACTAGGCGTTAAAGAATCCATGATGATTTAGAAAGATATGATAATTTTTTTCAAAAACGAATATATGGCTGTTGAATTCTGTAATCTTTTCTACTACAATAAATCAACGATATAGACACATTCGAATAACTTTGTCTAGGTGGCGTTCGTGAACTCAAGAAATTTTCAAGTTATTTTAAATATTCTTGAACATATGAACATATAACATATTGTTGATTGTCGTCTCTCAAGCAATATTATTCTACTAACTGGGACATCCAGCGTGTAAGAATTCTTCAGAAATGTTTCACGTGTTTGGAGCCACGAGAGTCAAGAATATATGTAATTGAGCGCATTGTTATTAATCTTGGTGCCTCAAGCAATATTCTACCGGCATCGAAATTCCAAAAAGTCTTGAGAACGAGCTGTGTCTCCAGAATTATAATGACGTGAGTGAAATCTTTCTGATTTGGTGGTATAACTTATGTGGTGCATCTTAGGTCAGAAAGTTTGTTTGGCATGAAGTATATCATACGCACTGTGAATATTACAGTAACTACTAGTTATAGTTAAAAATAATACAGCAAGCTGTGTGTCTCATAATTATCAATTCATCCTATTTTTACGAAACCCACATATGTGTGTAACAATGGACTTTTTCACATGAATGATATGAAATTCTAGGGAAATCATTTAGCTCATTCAACTGTGGATGCATTTCCCACAGATAAGATCGTTCTTTGCTGTGTGGATGGTTGTAGGAATACTTCTGAGAAAGGTTTTCGCATGGGTAAAGTCCCTGAAGATCCTCGGAGAAAGTTAGAATGGACAACAAACATTGTTTGACCCAATTGGCGTTCCAATGCCCATAGCCAATTTTGTAAAGTATGTTGGTTCCCAGTGTGATTATGTTATAGTGTGTAAGCTATGTTGAAAATCTTAGATTGTTCTAATTGCATATATATTTTCCCTCTGTAGGTACACTTTGAGCGTAATCAATGGGAGCGTAGAGGAGCAGCTGATTGTATACGCCTCAAGAAAACTGCTATTCCTACCTTATTCACTCAAAATGTCTTTCGTGAACCTATGATTGAAAATGAAATTAATGCTCTGCTTGCTAGAAAGGAGTTGAATAACCATCAAAGTAAAATGCATATTATAATATTATATACTATTGTACGTAAATATTGCTTTTCATGTATAAGTGTCTCAATAGAAAAAGAAATTCACAATTTTGACAATCTCTGTCTGGTTTGTAGGGGCATTGCATGGTGTTCAAGTTGATGGAGAAGTAGAAAATGTTGAACAGCCTCTCCTTGATCAGAGGCATGTTGAAGTATCGGATGTACATATCAAGTTTACAGAGGAGGGACCTGTACATAGAGAAGAAAATGAAGTTCTACTTGAAAAAGAGCCTGTTCAGCAAGGTAACTATGATTTTGTTGTTGTGTTTTAATGTGAATTCAGGCTTAACCCATCTGGCTATCTGTTTTTCAACATGATGCATAAGTAAAATGGATCTGATATAGTTAATATATGATTTCTCAACATGAAATCTTCATGGATTTGTTTTCACCTTACATCGATCATATGAGTTGTACATTAGTTTCACTTCACTTAATGCCTCATGTATGTGAGAAATGATGAAATTCATTTTCAGACTTGAACATTTTCAATGGCAGCATTTGCTACGGCAGTAGAAGCGTGGCTCAAGTAGAGCTGGTTCGATAAATTTACTCTTTTACACAAACTACCTTGAAATTCTGAGTGTCATAAGTCTTCTCTTACAGATTATAATCTTTCCTGGTTACCTTACCAAGACGTTAAGAGTCCTAAGAATTGTGAATAATCCAATTGTACATCGTAATGATTTGGGCTGGAATTGTGTGCTGATTTAGGATCGGTCGACTTGTATATTGTGATATTTTTTTGTGTGTGAGTGTATGCCATATTACTCTGAATTCTTTGAGATATTTTCAAGTTATGCTTTCATTATGCAGTCATGCTTTCATTATTTTCAAGTCATGCTTTCATTATAATAACTATCACATTCATCTAAAGAAGTGAATTGTCGAAATTTTTGGAAAAGTATATAATATCTGTACTGAGCGCGGCAGCCCGTTTTGATTACAATGATGGTTAGTTTGTTGAGCGAAGCGTTCGTCTCAAATTTCGAATCATCATCAAAGTTTTTATGTGAGATATCTTTCGGCGCATCGCAAAGACTGCTTTCTCGAATGAGAACCATAAAATTCTGTTTGCATCTCGTGCTGAAAACGTTTTTGTTCACAAACCGATTGCTGTATGATGGCTGGACTCGCTACTCTATGCCGAGGGGCACGACGTTTCATCTTTGAACAAGCGCGCGAGCCAGATCCGCTTTCACTGTCTACGAACCGTGTTCCTCACCAGTGCCCCTAGACCGCTGTTCTGGTTTTTCGCAGATTACTACCTGGAGGGTCTCTACTATCTTATACAAAAAATATATGAATCTAGATGGCGCTCATGAGTTCAAGAAATTTTCAAGTTATTATAAATATTCTTTTATTTAAATGAACTTATGACCTATCATTTCATACACAGAATATACGAGTTCAGATGGCGCTCATGAATTCAAGAAATTTTCAATTTATTTCAAATATTCTTTTTTTATTGGCGTGAACTATCTGTAAATACATTGAATATATGAGTCTACGTTTCTGGACGTTGTGAATATAAATAAATAAATAGATTGGTTTTTCATAAATTGTTGTTAATTGGCTCTTATTATATTCCAACACAATCTCAACGTCCTTCTTGTACTAAGTGGATATATTTCTGATCGGTGGGATTAAACGGAAATGGAGTTGATAGCTTGTGAGACACAAAATTTTAGAAACAATTTATTTGTTTTTCAATAAAAAATTTTCTAAGTCTTGGTTGCACAAGAACTATCTCAGAAACGTTTGTGCAACGTTTGAAATACCGTTGAAACGTCCCAGAAACGTGCTGGAAACGTTGAAACAACAGACATCTTGTAGACATTTTACGTTGCTTCAACGTTCCAGTAACGAAGTTTCCGATTATTTACGGAAAGTTACGAGGGTGCAATCAATTGCGATGATCCAGAAACGTTGAGGCAACATTCATTTTTTCGTGGGTGGTTTGATTGATGTCCCAGAACAACCGTACCTACAGGCCGCAGCGAGCGTCGGCGAGCGAGGCCAACGCGCTAGTTACAAGAAGAAGTTGATGGAGTGGAAGCTTCATATATCGAAAAGTTGAGAAATCTTAAAGCCATGCGTCGTCAAGCTTTTGGCGATCATGCAATGCTAACGAATCAGTATACTGCAAAAATGGTTCTTGATTGGATTCAGGAATATGATGGATCCACAGACGTAGAGGCATTCATCAAACAAGTGGAGAGAGGTCTTGATGAGCTTCAATCCAACGAGGAAGAAGAACACTTGATTTTCTCAGTTCTCGCGAAAAAGCTCAGAGGTGAAGTCCACATTTTGGTCTATCGGTATAAAGTGGACGACTTGTATACTGTCGCCGAGTGTCTTCGTGTTCATTATGGTGTCCAAGAGCGCGATTACGACCAATTAACTGAGGAACGTAATCACGTTCAACAGAGTATAAATGAGACAGTTGAGGCTGACATGAAAAGATATCTTGAAATGGATAGAAAAATACAGATAAGAATTAATAGTATGAGTGCCGAAGAACGAGAAGTATTCCGTTCTAGAGGACGGAGAATTCCCACAAAACATTTTATTCATGGTTAAAAAACTGAGATACGCACCGAAGTTAAATGAGAAAGGCCTCATAATTTGAAAGCCACATTTTTGGCTGCTCAGATCCAAGAAAAACATCTACAAAAGGATGAATTGATGAGAAGGATAGATTATTGTCTTCTGCAATCCCGACTACAGCGCACTGCTCCGAAACGCGAGAATCTTCCCAAAACTCCTTATACTAAGAGAGTACGGATACTTAGCCCAATACCAATCACCACGATCCGAATAAGATACCGTATTGTAATTACTGTAAAAAACGATGTCATTCGGAGGAAAGGTGTTTCATCAAAAATGTATTACAACGTAATGGGAATTCTCCGAAACTTCCATCCCACAACAGGGACCCTCCGGCCAGGAAGTACGTGGACGAGGACGCACCAAAACACCCGACGAATCGAGATTACATGGAGAATTCCGAAACTCACGACCCGCAGGACTCTATTAAATGGGATCCACAGAAAGACATTGGTTCATCTCCCCATCTTACGGAGGAGCCACAAAACGTATCTGTAAGATTTTCGTCGAAACCGAAGCATCTGTTCCAACAATAAAAAACACATGCTTGAATCTCGACAAGTGTGAGCCTGAACTCTTCAAGATAGATGATCGCCCTCGCTGTAGTGTCAACAACGGCACTCATACCATGCTAGGAAAATGTAACTTAGAGTTATACGGGATCAAGCAAAAGTTCAACGTATGTCGCAACGACTTCCCGTTACCTGAAGATGGTATCATTCGGAGAAACTGGCTTCAGAAATATCATGCTTACATTAACAGCGCCGACGAAACAGTGTCTGTTCTCGCTCATGATAAAGTGAGAGTGACTCTGAAATTCAACGAAAAACCGAGAGTCATTCAACCTGCTTGTGCCTCGATCCAAGAGATACAGAGCATGCGAGATGGCGAGTATATACTAGTATATGGTAGAGGGATTGCCCCAGATATTCATTCATTCCAAGAGGGTAAGGGTGAAATTTGTTATATCAATAAGACAATCAAAGATCTGTTTATGAGTCATTTCGGAGCATTTCGGTCAGAGGCGTCACCAGGGGGGTATGGGAAAAATCCCAAGAAATTTTTTCCCATTGGTACTATGTTTGAAAAGTAGAAAGAAATTTTTTGGGGATTTTTCCGAAGCCTTCCACGGGCCCTAAGGCCCACAGTAGGTCCATTTTAGGCCCTTTTTTGGCCTATTTCTGGAAAATCAGAGCTCCAGCTAGACTCAATCTTCTTTTACGTACTTGGGCGCATTTTCTTTGTTAAGACTAGCACTTCAAAAAAATAGTCCGGAATCAATCATGCAGCCTAGTATCGTCCAGGAGCTATTTGCTGAGAGCAGATTTTAGCGATTTTTGGGCCTGCTTCGAAGCAATCTAGCTCCTACTAGACATGTGATAATCGACTTCTGCAGGTGGTCATCTTGAAGGTCTCGAAGAAACCGACAATTTGACCACCTGAAGAAGTCGATTATCGTACTTTTTATAGGAGCTATAGCCGATACAAGTTGAGCAGTTTTGTAAAAACGCCAAACTTTGAGCTCAATTTACAAAAATCGTTTTTTTTTCGACCCAAATCTGTGCGAATTTGTTCTGCAAGACAAGCACTAACAATATCGAGAAGAATCTTGTTGGAGAAATCATCTCCTGATTTTTGGTGTACGTTCAAAGATACAGTTTTTTCACTTTTCGCTTAAAATGCCGACATAGACATGGCTCGCATATGCTTCCGTCTGAGTTGTTGTGCACCAATCTGGGTGAAATAAATTACTCCCAAAAGTACCCCCAAATATGTGTTAGAACTTCCGAAGGTGAGCCTCGAGCCAGAAGCAAGCTGGAGGCTCAAACCATCAGGTTCGAGATGGGCATTATTTCGTCTATTTTTGGGCAGGTGAGCGATGGCTCGATTCCTCGTGTTCCCGCCCAAAAACGAGACGAGTGGCTAGAATAGGGATACAAACATATTTTTCCGACTCAAAACGACCATCTCCACACGATTCTGGGGTCAATTCGTGCCTAGGATATCATCCAATCCTCAGACGGCGTTAAACTCCGTAATAATAGGTTTTGTGCCTCTAATGCAAAATGACGATGATTTAGGGCTGAATTGACCCCGGAGTCGTATTTAGATGGCCATTTCGAGTCGAAAAAACATCGGGCATTTAGTAACTGAAAAAAGAGTCAAACCAAATTCCAAGAAAATTAGAGCTATCAGAAATTTTCCTCAGCCCAGGAATCCAAAAGAGATCAAACAGTTTCTTGGATTAGCAGGATACTATCGAAAGTTCATCAAAGACTTTGGAAGAATCTCCAAACCTCTGTCGAATCTAACCTGGAAGAATATCAAGTTTGATTCTCATGAAAAGTGCCAAGAAGCTTTGAGTATACTCAAAAATGAGTTAATTTCCGATAAAATACTCTGTATCCTGATCTTTCAAAGACTTTCAATGTCACTGTGAATGCTTCGAACGGAGGTATAGGACCTGTGCTTTCTCAAGGTCCTATCAATCAGGACTCACCTTGCTCATTTATATCGAGATCCTTTAATAAAGCAGAGAAAAATCATAAGGTTACCGAAAAAGAACTCTTGTCCGCCGTCCGGGCTATTAAACAATTCAGACATTGTCTGTATGGAAGGAAATTCTTCCTGAAAACCGATCATCAACCATTGAAAGGTCTCTCCAAAAAAAACTGTCGACGTTAGCTCAAGAATCTTCAAGCTTTTAACACAGGTAACTGATTACGAGACAGAAATAATTTATAAGAAAGGTATATAAAATTGAAACGCTAACGCATTATCTCGGATGTATGCATAAGCAAAGAAATGTGCCAATCAGCCAACAGATTGTCAAGTCGACGACCTTTCCGGAATAGGGCGTGAGAGGGTTCAGAAACTCATCCAGAAAACCCACGATATTAGACTACAATTATACCAAGAATATGTCAATTCACCTCCGGTTTACAATCCAATGGTGCAACAGAGAGACAGGAGGAATGACGATGCTTTTCTTCGAATCGGGCCTGTACAAACAGAATACGGTCTGTGGAACTGCATTCACACTGACATAATCGGGCATGACGAAGAGGATCAGGGAATTCCCCTCTCAACAGGAGTACAGGGTAATGTATCTCGAGAAATTATACTCTACATGCTACACTGGGTATACGATGAATATGGTCTGAGGCGTAATTATAATGTTATCATTCTAGATAGAAGGGAAACAAAATGAGGTCTGACCATCATCACTTGTTCAGAAGGCGACACCATCTTTGATGAAGAATGCTTTTCATCTATATGGAATCTCAGGGATCTCCAACAGGAATTAAGAGAAAGAATGAGTGAGCATATGGATAATAGAGAAGATATCATCGAATTTCGTAGTTTCGACGGAAGCACATGAAAATTACTCAAGGATATGCTAGGAAATCTGTGCAAAGAATATGGTAAAGAACTCAAGCTCAGAAACTTGTACCCTCGATATATGAGTAATACGACGAAACGGGTACAACTTATCTCGTCATCTCATGGTTTGAATCACTGGTGCACCGACAAAGTGTATCAGAATCTTATGAAAGAATATTACCGGGAAAATATGCGAAAAGGAATTGATAACTTCGTAGAAAATTGCTAAGAATGTTTCTCCAGAAGATTGCAGCGGAAATTTCGAGCCCTAGGCTCCTTAATACCAGCTCCAACAGAAATCAACGAACAATGGTATATTGATCATGCAGGACCTTTGGGACCCAAAAGAAAATACCTACTTTTCCTCGTCGGAAGCCTATTACGATTCACACGGGTACTTCGTCAGAGAAACTTAGAAGATACACCACAGCTGGTGGAGAAACATATATTGCTTTTTGGTAAGCCCAAGAGAATCATTGCCTTCAATAATGCAATTTTCAACTCACATTTATTCCTAAGCATAATGGAAAAATATCATGTGGAATGTATCAAGACGACTCCCATTCATCCACAATCCAACGAAATTGTAGAAAGGTGTATCGGTTCATTGAAACCCCGTATAATTAAGACGTTTCCATCTGAAGATTACGCAGAGAAGAATCTAATGGAAAAAGTCAACAGTTATAACGAAACAATCCACAAAACTACAGGATACCATCCGTCAGAATTATTCTATGTCAGTAAGATCAGGACTCCAGAATCCCCTCGAGATCCAGAGAATCTAATCGGTAGATATGACAAAGAAGTTGATCAAGCAGTACAGAGGATTAACGAAGAAAAGAGGAAGAACATATAACGAATAATTGATAACAGACAGTCAGCAAGTCGTTCTTTGGATGAAGGTGACGAGGTTTCATTCAAGTTTGGTGATGACATGGTCGGACCCGCAATCATCACTAAATTGAATGTTGAACATCACACTGCGTTCATTTTCTATAGAGCAAAGTTCTATAAAAGACATTATAATGATATAAGGAAAATTAAAAGTCAAAATAACGGTTGACAATTTTCTCTCCATTTTTTAGATGTTACTCTTCATTCCAATCTTTCTGCAGCCATCACTAGCCGTTGACTCCGAACTCCGAAAACCAGACTCTGATATCATAGAACATAAAATGGGAACGGCACATCTATACACGGATGTTTGGACGATCGTTAACACCATTGATATGAAAGATGTGATCGAACAAGGGAACATGTTAACCAAGTATCTGGATAATGTGAAATATATTTTTGTCGAGAATTCGAACTACACTGTATCCAACAATATTGAGATATTATATGAGAGGTTAGAAATCGCTAGCGCCAATAAGCACCTCATTCTGACAACCCACCAAATATCCAGAAGGGGTGTTTTCAATTCAATTGGTGAGCTCCATAGGGTCCTATGGTATCACTCTCAAACTCAGATGCGGAATACCACAACTCTGAAATAGACAAATTGTACAATCACACGCAAAACTTGGAAATGGTCCTACAGGATCAAACGGCGATAGTAAGACGCACTATTGCAGACTTCACTCGGCATTTTGATACACTGAAAGGAAATTGAGATAAACTGTATGTATGGGCAAGTAGTGTAAACAGCATTTTATGAAACGTGATAGCAAACGAGTTGCTCTTAGTATCTTTAGAAGAATTGAAACTTGGAATTGAAGAATACGAGCAGCATATGGTGAACATTGTCAACGCTTACTATGCAAGTAAATCAGGTATTATATCACCTTCTCTTGTTAACCCCCAATCATTCATCAACGCCCTCAATGCTACTCACACGGCGAATCCATTCGTGGATATACTCATTCCTATTGATATATCTGACTATATTACGTATCTGAAAGTTGCCGAAATAACGGCATATACTAATGGATCCCGCGTCAATTATGTCTTGGAAATTCCTATCCCCGAAACACTGACTTAGAATGTGATCCAACTCCAAACTATACCGTTAGGAATCGGAGTCAACCAATACAAAATCATGCTTACAAAAAACTCCACCTATTTTGATCACATAAGACCGAAGCCAATACAGTGGAATAGAAACACTGGATAGTTGCAAGCGTATAGACGATGATTATATTTGTGAGAGGGGAAGAATAACTGAGGACATTTGGACCGCAAGCCAATGCGATACGAAAATTCTAACAAAAAGGATCAAACATTGTGAGTATGAATTCTCCTCCCTCTATTCTGATTATATTGAGATTATTGGTAGAAACAAATGGTACGTAGTACCAAGTTCAGAACTATATTTCAATCTAATATGCGACAAATATATAAAAGACATCATCATCTCCAAACCAACCCTTATCAGGCTGAGTAGTAACTGTTTTTTAGGGAGCAATTACAATGTATTAAAGCCGTTCAGAGAAGCAAAAAGTTTACGAGTTACCTTTCTTGACCAATTAAAATAAAATTGACAAATGTCACTCTTATCGATCTTCCAAAACTTAATTCGATCACTAGCAGTGATAGTGACTTATTCCGCAATGCAGACCATTTACAGGTTATTGAGCAGGAGATTGAAATATTAAAACAGGATCACCGTACAAAAAGTTGGTATTCGTTCTCTCTGGATGTATTATCATATCTATGATGTTTTAGTATAGATAAACTTCTAACGATATTCTTTTATAAGATTGGTCTATGGATGCTCATAGGCAGTATATGTAAGAAGTTTCTTATCAAGTTATGGAACTATTTACGCTGTAAACCATGCCAAATCACTTATTATGGGTGCAATAATGTTATACATCAACCCACGCACAGTAAGGTGAAACATCGATTTTACGCCATGAAGTGCATCCGCGCGAATTTTTGACCGATTGACTTGATCCAAGAAAGATTCTTTCCGTTCTTCAACCCTCCACCACATGGCACTGCAACAATTTTGATTAAAACCGTCCTGGAGTGTGGAGGAGGCACTGAAGTTGCACTAAATTCGAGACGGGAATACGCTGATTTCTTGGGCACCCAGGCTATATTTAACAGCTTGACATCGTCCGAAATGACCTATATGGTCCTTGGATTGTGTACACTACCCTTCAACACTTTCCTGACCCATTCAATCGTTTGTGATGGGTCGAATATGCTCAGAAATAGTGAAACTCGAACCTATGTTGATATACACGCTTTCTGGGCCCCTTTGAGGGAGAATTGTTCAACTTGGAAGTGTTAAACGACTTGCGGGCTCTGGAAAACCCTACAGGTACCATCTCACATGATTCAATTATCGAACTCTTCGAAGCAGGGGTCAAAAAATTGCCGCTGGGGGTTTTTAGAATATTTTTTCGCTGGAAAAGAATGGCAAATGATTAACTGACCCTGAAAATCAAGGGATCTAGGTATCTTTTGTAACTTGCGGGATTCGAGAAATACTACAGACACTATCCTATTTGGGTAACTCACCGAATGCCTTGAAGCAAGTTTCATAAAATTGCCGCTGGAATGTTTGATGACCCTTTTCCACCGGAAAACCCTCGAAAATCGTAGAACGACCCCCGAAATCGATGAAATCTAGGTGTTTTTTGGGACTTGCGGAGTTTTGAAAACAGTACAGATACCATCTCACGCAATCAACTAATCGAATGCTCGAAAGCGGGTGACATGAAATTGCCGCTGGAATGTTTTATGACCCTTCTTCACCGGAGAACACTCGGAAATCGTAGAACGACTTCCAAAATCATGAAATCTAGGTGTCAATTGAGACTTGCGGGGTTCGGAAAAACGTACAGGTAACCCAACTGATCGAATGCTTCAAAGCGGATGTCATGAAATTGCCGCTGGGGTGATTTCGGGCCCCTTTTTCACCGAGAAACGAGTCAGAATGAGATAACGACCCTGGAAATCATGGAATCTAGGTATCTCTTGAAACTTGCGGGATTCGAAAAACACTACAGACACTATTTTTTTCAAGGGGGTGGGTGGAAAAGGGTGTGACCACCATTATGCCCTTTCTCCGGACATCACCTTTTTCAAGCCCCTATACCAAGGTCTATCACCCCCCGAAATCCGTTTTTCGCAAGACTCCAAAAACCGTCTGGCAGATAGAAGGGCGTAACCGCAATTACGGCCTCTCATCTGCACGATAAAAAGGCGTAAGTGCAATGATAGAATGTTGAAAGGTCGTAACTGCTATGAAAAAAATGTTAAAAGGGCGTAACTGCTGTGATAACATTTCAAAAGCGGGGCTTAATTCTTTGCTCAGCCCCGTTGAATTTGGAAAAAGGGCTTGAGTATCTGACTGAAAAGATTTTAAAAAGCGTCATTACTCTGTAACAGAGCGTAAGTGAGGGCGGATCTGGAAAAAGGGCCTTATTACCAAGGTAAAATTTTATAAAAATGCTCCAGAGCCTGGAAACACTTTTCCACCTAATATAATGATGAAAAGATGTTGTTTCACCTCCAAATCGAGTGTTTTGCCTTCCCATAGTGAAAAAAATTTCTCGTCATTTTCACACAACTGATGGAAGCTTTTCGTGTCGTTAGAACCGAGGAGCATGAATCGAACCACCCCCTAGCAATCAGGTATCTTTCAAAACATGCCCAGGAACACTCTCAAAGAATTTGGGGACGATTGGACTTGATCTCGAGATTTTATTCCACTTTTTGTGAGGAAGGAAGGCCAGAATTGGACCCTGTATTCGGGAGAAGGGCGTAATTGCATTTTTTGAAATCGCTAAAAAGAGCTCAGAATCAATTTTCATCCACCGGCTCGGGTTGGGCTATTCCGAGAATGTTATTTTCTTCGGAACAAGTCAGGTAAACTCATCCAATTATGTCTGTAGCGGTTTTTATCAAGTTTTTATTGATTTTCTCAGAATGACCGTTTTGTAATTACGCCCTTCCCCCACCCACCCCCTCATTTGGGTAACCCATCGAATGCCTCGAAGAGAGTTTCATGAAATTGCCGCTGGAATGTTTTATGACCCTTTTTCACCGGAAAACCCTCGGAAGTCGTAGAACGCTCCCCGAAGTCGATGAAACATAGGTGTTTCTCGGGACTTGCAGGGTTTTGGAAACAGTACAGATACCATTTCACGCAATCAACTAATCGAATGCTCCAAAACGGGTGTCATGAAATTGCCACTCTAATGTTTTATGACCCTTTTTCACGGGAAAACACTCGAAAATCGTAGAACGACCCCCAAAATCATGGAATCTAGGTGTCATTTGAGACTTGCGAGATTCGGAAAAACCTACATGCGCCATCTCACAGGATCAACTGATTGAATGCTTCAAAGCAGGTGTAAGCAAAATTGCCGCTGGGAGATTTTCGGGCCCTTGTTCGCCGAGGAACGATCAAAGATGAGAAAAGGACCCTGAAAATCATGGAATCTAGGTGTCTTTTGGAACTCGCGGGACTTGAGAAACACTACAGACGCTATCCTAATTGGGTAACTCATTGAATGCCTCAAAGCAAGTTTCGTGGATTGCCGCTGAGATGTTTTATGACCCTCTTCCACCGGAAAACACTCGAAAATCGTAGAACGACCCCCAAAATCATGGAATCTACTTGTCATTTGAGACTTGCGGGGTTCTGAAAACACTACGGGCACCATCTCTCGCAATCAACTAATCGAATGCTTCAGAGCGGGTGTCATGAAATTGCCGCTGGGGGATTTTCGGGCCCTTGTTCGCCAAGGAACGATCAAAAACGAGGAAACGACCCTGAGAATCATGGAATCTAGGTGTCTTTGGGAACTTGCGGGATTTGAAAACACGACAGACACTATCCTATTATGGTAACTTATCAAATACTCCGGAGCAGAATTCATCAAAATGCCGCTGAACTGTTTTATGATCCTTCTCAACCGGGGAACACTAGAAAATAGTAACACGACAACCGGAATTGTGGAATCTAGGTGTTTTTGAGACTTGCGGGGCTCTGAAAACACCACAAACACCATTTCACGCGATGAGACCATCGCAAGCTCTCCAGCCAGTATCATAAAATTGCCGCTGGAATGTTTTATGATCTTTTTTGACGGGATAACTCTCGAAGAGCGTAGATCGACCCAAAAAATCATAAAATCTAGGTGTCATTTGAGTTTTGCAGGATTCGGGAAAACGTACAGGCACCATCTCACGAGATCAACTGAACGGATTTCTCAAAGCGGACGTCATTCAATTGCGCTTGGGTGTTTCCGGGCCCTTTTACTCCGAGAAACGATCGAAAATGAGAAAACGACCCTGAAAATCGTGGAATCCAGATGTCTTAGGGAACTTGCGGTATTTGAACAACACCACAGACACTATTCTATTATGGTAACTCATCAAATACTTCGGAGCAGAATTCATGAAATTGCCGCTGAACGGTTTCATGACTCGTTTCCACCAGAAAACACTCGAAGATAGTAACATGACCACCGGAATCGTGGAATCTAGGTGTTTTTGAGACTTGCGGAGTTCTGAAAACACTGCAAACACCATCGCACGCAATCAACTAAGCGAATGCTCCAAAGCAAGTGTCATGAAATTGCCGCTGGAATGTTTTATGATCCTTTTCCCCGGGAGAACACTCAAAAATCGTAGAACAACCCCCAAGATCATGGAATCTAGGTGTCACTTGAGACTTGCGGGATTCGGAGAAAACTACAGGCACCATCTCCCGAGATCAACTTATCAAATTTCTCAGAGCGGATGTCATTAAATTGCGCTGGGGTATTTTCGGGCCCTTTTCCGAAGAGAAACGATCGAAAAAGAGAAAACGACCTTGAAAATCTTGGAATCCAGATGTCTTTGCGAATTTGTGGGATTTGAAAAACATTACAAACACTATCCCATTTGGATCACTCATCGAATCCTTCAAAGCAAGTTCAATGAAATATCCGCTGAAATGTTTTATAACCATTTTCCACCGGGAAACACTCGAAAATCGTAAAACGACCCCCGGAATCATGGGATCTCGGTGTTTTTTGAGTCTTGCGGGGTTCTGGGAATACTATGGACACCATCTCACGCAATCAACTAATTGAATGCTTCAAAGCGGGTGTCATGGAGGTGCCGATGGAATGTTTGATGACCCTGTTCCACCGGAGAACACTCGGAAATCGTAGAACGACCCCCAAAATCATGAAATCTAGGTGTCATTCGAGACTTGCAGGATTCGGGAAGACGTACAGGCACCATCTCACGAGATCAACTGATCGGATTTCTCAAAGCGGATGTCATGAAATTGCCGCTGGGTCGTTCTCGGGACCTTTTTCGCCGAGAAACGATCGAAAATGAGAAAACGACCATGGAAATCGTGGAATCCAGGTGACTTTGGAAACTTGCGGCATTTGAAGAACACCACGGACACTGATCTATTTGAGTACTTCATAACATGCTTCAAAGCAAGTTCCATGAATTACCCGCTGAAGAGTTTTTTAACATTTTTCCACCGGGGAACACTCGGAAATCGTAGAACGACCCGCGGAATCATGGAATCTCGGTGTTTTTTCAGTCTTGCGGGGTTCTGAAAATACTATAAACACCATCTCACGCAATCAACTAATCGGATGCTTCAAAGCGGGTGTCATAAAATTGCCGATGGAATGTTTAATGACCCTTTTTCACGGGATAACACTCGAAAATCGTAGAACGACCCCCAAAATTATGAAATCTAGGTGTCATTTGAGACTTGCAGGATTCGGGAAAACGTATAGGCACCATCTCACGAGATCAACTGATCGGATGCTCCAGAGCGGATGTCATGGAATCGCCAATGGGGTGTTTTCGGGCACTTTTACGCCGAGAAACGATGGAAAATAAGAAAACGACCCCGAAAAGAATGAAGTCTAGGTGTCTCCTGGAACTTGCGGGATTTGGAGAACATGATAGACACTATCCCATTTGGGTAATTCATTAAATGCCTCAAAGCAAGTTTCATGAAATTGCCGCTGGAATGTTTTATGACCTTTTCCCACCGGAACACACTCGGAATGCGTGAAACGACCCCCAAGATCATGGAATCTAGGTGTCATATGCGACTTGCGGGGTTCTGAGAACACTACGGTACCATCTCACGCAATCAACTAATCGAATGCTTCCAAGCGGGTGTCATGAAGTTGCCGATGGAATGTTTGATGACCCTTTCTCGCCGGAGAACACTCGGAAATCGTAGAACGACGCCCAAAATCATGAAATCTAGGTGTCATTTGAGACTTGCAGGATTCGGGAAAACGTACAGGCACCATCTCACGAGATCAACTGATCGGATTTCTCAAAGCGGATGTCATTAAATTGCGCTGAGGTATTTTCGGGCCCTTTCTCGCCGAGAAACGATCGGAGATGAGAAATCGACCCTGAAAATCGCGGAATCCAGGTGTCTTTGGCACTTTGCGGGATTTGAAGAACATCACAGACGCTATCCTATTCGGGTAACTCATCATATGCTTCAAAGCAAGTTTCATGGAATATCCGCTGAAAAGTTTCATAACCCTTTTCCACCGGAAAACACTGTGAAATCGTAAAACGACCCCCGGAATCATGGGATCTCGGTGTTTTTCGAGTCTTGCGAGGTTCTGAAAATACTATGAACACCATCTCACGCAATCAACTAATCAAATGCTTCCAAGCAGGTTCCATGAAGTTGCCGATGGAATGTTTGATGACCCTTTCTCACCGGAGAACACTCGGAAATCGTAGAACGACCCCCAAAGTCATGGAATCAGGTGTCATTTGTGACTTGCAGAATTCGGGAAAACGTACAGGCACCATCTCACGAGATCACCTGATCGAATTTCTCAAATCGGATGTCATGAGATTGCCTCTGGGGTGTTCTCGCGACCTTCTTCGCCGTGAAACGATCGAAAATGAGGAAACAACCATGGAAATCGTGGAATCCAGGTGACTTTGGGAACTAGCGGTATTTGAAAACGGCTTGTCTATACGGCCGGACTCGCGTACGCGAACCTTCGCGTACGCGAAAAGAGAGTTTTGGTGGACGACGCATGTGACGTCTTCGCCGGGAAAATCCCTAGGAAATCCGTCGCGTACGCGAAAGACCGCGGGCCCTGGGTCCAGCCTTCGCGTACGCGAAAGGGCCCATTCTTCGCGTACGCGAAAATTTTCGGAAAGTAGCCCTGCAAAAATCTTCGTGTACGCGAACCGGGAAATTTTTCGCGTACGCGAAGATGGGGTCGCTTCGCGTACGCGAAAAATTCTCCGGTTCGCGCACGCGAAGATTTTTGCGGGGCGACTATCCGAAAATTTTCGCGTACGCGAAGGAAGCCCATCTTCGCGTACGCGAAGACTTTGCAAGGTGTCGGTCCAAATATGGAAAACAAGCACATTCTCGTGTACGCGAAGGAAGAAGCCTCATCAAATGCTTCAAGCGCGAGCGTATGCGCGTACGCTCACACGATGAGCGCATCCTATGTAGAACGGGCCCTTGCAAAGTCTTCGCGGACGCAAAATCATGGCCCCTTTACGTACGCGAAGGTTTTCGAAACGGCGCTTTGCAAAGCCTTAGCGTACGCGAAAATTTGTGGATGCGCACCTCGCAAAATCTTCGCGTTCGCGAAGAATGGGCTTCCTTCGCCCTCGTAGTTCGTATTGAAGCGAGAATCAATTCCACGCTTTCGTCGCGCGTGCGAAATCAGGAATTCTTTGCGTACGCGAAAATATGCCTGTTCTCCATATTCGAACCGACACCTTGCAAAGTCTTCGCGCACGCGAAACCATGGCCCTTTCGTGTACGCGAGAAATCTCGGGAATTCGCCTCGCAAAAGTCTTCGCGTGCGCGAACCGGAAAATTTTTCGCGTACGCGAAGGCTGGGCCCAGGGCCCGCGGTCTCTCGATAACGCGACGGATTTCCTAGGGATTTTTTCGGCGAAGACGTCACATGCGTCGTCCACCAGAACTCTCTTTTCGCGTACGCGAGTGTCCGCGAACGCAAGTCCGGCCGTATAGACAAGCCGATTTGAAAAACACTCCAGACACTGATCTATTTGAGGAAGTCATCAAATGCTTCAAAGCAAGTTTCATGAAATATCCGCTGGAAAGTTTTATAACTCTTTTCCATCGGGAATCACTCGAAAATCGTAAAACGACCCCCGGAATCATGGAATCTCGGTGTTTTTACAGTCTTGCGGGGTTCTGAAAATACTATGAACACAATCTCACGCAATCAACTCATCGAATGCTTCAAATTGGGTGTCAAAAGATTGCCGCTGGAATGTTTGATGATCCTTCTTCACGGGAAAACCCTCGAAAATCGTAGAACGACCCCCAAAATCATGAAATCTAGGTGTTAACTGAGACTTTCGGGATCTAAAAGACACTACAGACACTATCCCATTCAGGTAACTCAATGAATGCTCCAAAGCAAGTTTCATAAAATTGTCGCTGGAATGTTTCATGATCCTTCCGCACCGTAAATCACTCGAAAATCGTAGAACGACCCCCAAAATCATGAAATGCAGGTGTCTTCCTGCACTTGCGGGAGCTGGAGAACACTACAGACACTGTCCCACGCATATATCAACAGAATCCCCCAATGCAAGGGTTGTGTTATTGCCACTGAAAATTTCTAGAATATCTTCCCGACGAAAATCACTTTCGAACCCTAAAGCGACCCCCAAAATTATGAGATCTGGATGTCTTTTTGGACTTGCGGGACGTGGAAAACACGGTCGACACCATTCCACATATTATATGAATCGAAAGCTCCAAGGCAGAGGTTGAAATAGCTGCTAAAATTTCCTAGACTATTTTCTTCGCCGGTATTCAACTCTGAATGGTGGAACAAACCCAAAATCATGGAATCTGGGTGTGTTTTTGGACTTGCGGGAGCTGGAGAAAACTACAGACACTATCTCACATGATGAATATCCATCGAACGCTTCAATGCAGGGGTTGGAAGACAGCCACGCAAAATTTCAAGAATATTGTTTTGCCGGGATTAACCTCTCAATGGTGGAGCCACCCCCAAAATCATGGAATCTAATTGTGTATTTGGACTCGCGGGAGCTGGAGAACCCTACAAACACTATCCCACATGATGAATATCCATCGAACGCTTCAATGCAGGGATGAAAAAATTGCGGCTGGAAGTTCGTGGATTATTTTCGCCGAAAAATACTGGCGGATGGCACAGCAACTCCAGGATGATGGAATGGAGCTGTCATCTCAAACTTGCGGAAACTCAAAAACACTGCGAAGACCATCTCACGTGATCTGGATATCAAATGCTTCGAAGTAGGGGTGAGAAAATGGTAGCTGGAAATCTTTAAGACAATCCAGCTGTCAAATTATTGTCAAGAAAACCATGAATCTCGTTACCATTCAACAGACCTCTTGAATCGGATCAGAAAAGCCTCTTCCATACATGAACCGATCATGGGATGATCGTTTTTTCATATGACTAAATCCAGACAGGGGGGCGTGATCGTGTGTGTTTGAAGAAGACAACAGAGATTCTGTTCATGAAAATGTCAAATATAATATGAAAATAAATCATTAACAGGCTTTGTTGAGTACAACTCCTCCTCTCCCGAGAAGGAAGACATCCCATTGATGTGGCTCAGGATCGACCTTCTTGGGTTGAGTTCATTTGTACACAAGTTCTATCAACTTTACCGACACCAGCTACAGCACATAGGATATTTCTCATCAAAATTTCCGCTGGAATTTTTGAGAAACTCTCTTTCCTTCGAACAACTCAACTTACACTCACATGCAGATTGAATGTCTCAGAATTCGCATGGAGTAGGGCTCAACGAAGATGAGTTTGCATTAGTGTGGTCCAAAAAAAATTTTCCTCGAGAATCGTTTATCATAACTCGGGACTCACTGATCTTTGGCGAGGAAGTATCTTCAGCTGTACGCTCAAAGCTGAGTTTCTTTTGTCGAGCAAGAGCTTAAAAATTCTGGTGAAAAATGTATAGGTAATGCCATTAAAGCCCTCCTTCTCCCCTCGAGAACAGTAGTGTCATGGATATTGCGTTATAAACTTTGCGTGGATGGCTTCAGCCCCTTTTATCGTGGTAATTCAATCTCTTCAACACGACTGTGGTTGTAGGATCCAGAGATGCGTCAAAAACGGGGCATCATTGCGTGACTCCAGCCACTTTTCATCGTTCATTCCAAAATTTGCCTTTTTCCACTACTTTACCTCTCGAATCCATGATGCGTCATGGCTTCCTGGAACCACCGGGATTATCTCGAATGGGGCAAAATATCCCACACACCAGTCATAGCGCAATATCCTCAAAATATATTATTGGAAGGAAGGAAAAAGCATTTGATGGCATTTTCTTAACATTTCCAACAAAACTTCAAAGTTCTTGCTCCACCTGAAAAACTCAACTTTGGGCGCACAGCGAAATTTTTTTCCATACTTTCTTACCAGAAGACAGTAAATCCCGACTAATGCTGAGCGGTTCCTGAAAAGAAAAACGTTTTCTAGATCCACTCTATCAAGCATCGTGAGATCATCGGAACATATGACACTAAAGGTCGGAACTCCAGAAAATGCACGGAACTTGAAAATCTGTTACGAATACTTGGAGGAATCAACTCGTCACACCATAGAAAATCTGAAAAGAGAACTGGAGCTGTTCTACCAACTAGAATTTCCAGGACATTTGTACGGTACATGTGTCATGGATTCGTACCTTGAGCTATTACTCTTACATAATTTTTATCTAACGTAATAATTCTATTCAATCTTACATGATAATTCTACGATTTTCGAGTTTTTTCCGGTGAGAACTGACCATGAAACATTCCAGCGGCAATTTTATAATACCTGCTGGAAAGCTTGCGGTAGTTTCATCGCGTGGTATGGCGTTCATAGTGTTTTCACAACTCCGCAATTTTCAAAAGACACCTAGATTCCTTGAATCCGGGGGTCATTCCCCGATTTTCGAGTGTCCTCCGGTGCGAAACGGTCATAAAACATTCCAGCGGCAATTTTATGAAACTTGCTTTGAGGCGTTCATTCAGTTACTCGGATGGGATGGTGTCTCAAGTGTTTCTCAGATCCCGCAAGTTCCAGAAGACGCCTAGATTCCATGATCTTCAGGGTCATTTTCTCATTCTCGATCGTTTCTTGGCGAACAAGGGCCCGAAAACATCCCAGCGGCAATTTCATGACACTCGCTTTGAAGCATTCGATTAGCTGATCTCGTGAGATGGCGCCTGTAGGTTTTTCCGAATCCCGCAAGTCTCAAATGATACCTAGATTTCATGATTTTGGGGGTCGTTCTACGATTTTCGAGTGTTTTCCCGTGAAAAAGGGTCATGAAACATTCCAGCGGCAATCTCATGACACCCGCTTTAAAGCATTCGATTAGTTGATTGGGTGAGATGGTATCTGTACTGTTCCCAAAACCCCGCAAGTCCCGAAAACACCTAGATTTCATCGATTTCGGGGTTCATTCTACGATTTCCGAGGGTTTTCCGGTGAAAGAGAGTCATAGAACATTCCAGCGGCAATTTTATGAAACTCGCTTTGAGGCCGTCGATAAGTTACCCAAATAGATTAGTGTCTGTAGTGTTTTGCGAATCCCGGAAGTTGCAAAAGATACCTAGATCCTTTGATTCTCAGGGTCTGTTCATCATTTGCCATTTTCTTCCGGCGGAAAAATATTCTAAAAAATCCCAGTGGCAATTTTTTGACCCCTGCTTTAGAGAGTTCGATAATTGAAACATGTGAGATGGTACTTGTAGGGTTTTCCAGAGCCCGCTAGTCGTTCAACACTCCCAAGTTGATTAATTCTCCCTCAAAGGGGCCCAGGAAGCGTGTATATCAACATAGGTTCAAGTTTCACCATTTCCGAGCACATTCGACCCATCACAAACGATTCAATGGTTCAGGAAAGTGTTGGAGGGTAGTGTACACAATCGAAGGACCATGTAGGTCATTTTGGACGATGTGAAGCTGTTAAATACAGCCCGGGTGCCCAAGAAATCAGAGTATTCCCGTCTCGAATTCAGTGCAATTCCAGTGCCTCCTCCACACTCCAGGACGGTTTTTATCAAAATTTATGCAGTGCCACGTGGTGGAGAGTTGAAAAACGAAGAGAATCTTTCTTGGATCAAGTCAATCGGTCAAATATTCGCGCGGATACACTTCATGGCGCAAAATCGATGTTTTGCCCCACTGTGCCACGTCCCAAGCTTTTGCAGAAGATGAAAATAACAGTCAAGCATGAGTTGCTTACGATCCATTCAATATGTCTCGATGAAAAACGATTTTTGATTGACAAAAAACTTTTCCATAAGGAAGGGGATGTTCCCCTACCTAAAGTGACACACCTTTGTAACACCAATGGATATTCCGAGGCCCACTCTCAGTCCCACGGGTTTTTCACCTTCCAGGGCCGTTATCTGTTGAATAAGCTTTCATATCCTTGCCTCAATCTAAACTCGCCCATCTCACGTGATGGCATTAAGCTTGTTTTTTAGTTTAGTTAGATAACTGTCCTCCAAATTGAGGCCTGCGCTGCGCCGCTACTCGGCCCACCACACCTAGTATATATATGACGCGCTGCGCCGCTCATATTCAGAATTCATTCGGTCCTCAAGCATTAGGCTTTTGGATCTGTGAACCTTATAGGAAATAAAGTTTTAAACCTCTTAAGAGACTTGTGCTGTAATTTTACTACACCACCAGCGGGTTGGTGTAGAATCAAAGGACAACATACCGCCGTTTGGACCCGCTCCTGGACTGTCTCAATCACGTGAAAAGTACTGCGACCTTTCCGAAACCCAAACTGCATCGGTGACAGCCCGCCGCTCTCTTCGTAAGCTTTCTCAAGCCTGTTGAGCTCCATCCTCTCGTACATTTCCCCGATGTAGTCGAGCATGCTGAGAGGGCGTTGACCTCCTTAGCCTCGAGGTATCAGGACGAGCTTCTGGCATTTCCACTCGTCCGGAAGAGCTCCCGTGCTCAGACAGGTGTTGAAGAGATCGAAAGGTGAATCCAGCTTGTATCTAAATACCAGTTCTAGAGCCTCGTTTGGTATATAGTTCAGGCCAGGGGCCTTGCCGGTCGGCATCCTCTTTGCCACTATAAGTAGCTCTCGCATAGTGAAGAGCGGAATGGAGTCTTCGCTCTCCGGAGGGAATGTAACTCTGGGTTCTCCTGTTGGGAAGAGGTCTCCCACGATGCTGCGCAAGGTTGCTGCATCAGTCGGTGCTGGGTTGCCCCTCCGGATCCGGACCTTTGACATGACCACGTGGTATGGCGTGCCCACGGGGTCTCAGCTAACGACAAAATTCACCCCAGCACTTCTCTTTGCTGCTCCGGATGGCGAGACCGAGAGCCTTCCTCGCTTCTTTGTACGCTCTGACATGTTCCGCCAGCGATGGTCGTTTGAGCTTCCTTGATCGCCACGTGATCCTTCTTCTCTTGTTGTTCGTTCTTCGTAGAGCCGTTATCTCATCGGTGATCCAGTACTCTGGTTTCCTCCAGAAACATGGTGTTGACTTGCGAGGCATGGATGCGTCACAAGTTCATCGGGAGATCTTCGGCGAATTCTATCGATTCCCGGAATTCGCCCTCGTCCAGCTTGCGTACCTGCCACCCCGTCGGTCGCGGTCTGCGTGTCGTCTGTCTCTGTCTACCAGTCGTAAAGCGAAACCGATTATGTCGATGGTTACTCAGTATTTCCATGTCCAGAACCTCCCACGATGTCATACGTTCTATGGGCGACGAGCTCATGAACGTCAGGTTGAGGACCAATGACGAACTTCCTTCCCGAAACCGAGTGGAGGAACTCGCGCGCACCGCTCCCATTGCTTCCCATGTATTTTCGTTTGGGGACACGGGGACTCGGTGGCACGGGGCAACTCCTTGTCGAGGGTCTAAGTGTAGGTGTAGGACTCGGGTCCAGAAGAGCGTCGCTCCCTCAAGCTCCAAGTGCAGCCCAAAGGTACACTCAAAGCCCCCTACGGGGGGGGGGGCTCTCTCTCTCTCTCTCTCTCTCGACCTCATCACTCGACGCAAATAGCTTCACTTGGTGTACTGGAAGTCATCTGCACTACAATTGACAACCGCATGGTCACAGTCTCCATCTCGTTCGACTTTCCCAAAGCGTTCGACACACTTCCACATTACATTCTTCTCAAGAAATTACGCAATATTGGTTGCTCCGATCGTGTCATATGATGGTTCGCGAGCTACCTACGCGGTCGTACCCAAGCAGTTCGGCGTGAAGACGGAACACATGAGACATGGCTTGATACAAATGCAGGTGTTCCGCAGGGTAGCGTCCTTGGCCCACTCCTTTTCCGGATTAGTATAAACGACCTTTCTCTTAAACTGCGTCACTCATCCCACAAGGTCTTTGCGGATGATACCGGTATATGCATTTACTCACACCCTGCTGACCTTGTCAGGAAGATTGCACTAATCAATCAAGATGCCAATAGTGTAGCAAAGTAGACTCGCCAAAATGGTCTTCGCCTGAATGCAAAGAAAACCACTGCCATTATACTTGGTAGTGGGTTGTACCTTAGAAATATTGATCTCAAGCGTACCGCCCCCATCACAATGGATGAAACAATCATTCCATACGTAGACCGCATATAACTCCTTGGCGTGAACATTTCTCCTTCATTGAACTGGAGTTCTCAAATGAATACCATATCCAAGAAAGTTTACGGATCCTTACATTCGTTACGAATGTTGAGTCGTGCACTATCGCGCCAGCTCTAGCAACAGCTCACTCAAAGTCTGGTACTTCCACACTTTGACTACAGTGCTACTCTCCTCACTGGTCTCGATAAAACACAAACAAAGGAACTGCACACCCTTATGACCACCTGTGTTGGGTTTGCTCATGGAAACGTGCCCAGGCGCGCGCACGTCACACCATACCGAATATCTCTCAGCTGGCTCTCAGCCACTAGACGTAGAGAATATTTCATCGCGTCCCTTGCATTTTCAATCATTCATCACCAGCTTCCGTCATTCCTGAGACCGCGTTTCAAACTTGCCACCGAAGCGCCATCCCTTCGACAGTCCTGGCGCAACAAAAAACATAACATGCTATATAAAGCCCCTCGCACTGGAGCACTGAATCAGTCCCTTACGTACATGGCCTCAAAACTCTTCAACACTCTAGATAAAATTGATTCAATCAACCAAAATCCGAGCATATTCAAACAATGTCTCCGTGAAATCTTCATGGATCGTGATGCAGAAGATTGGGTCTTAAGAGCTTAAAACGAATGAATGAATGCGATTCCTCAAGCTCTATTAGGGAAAATATCGCTTCTAGGACATGTATAGTAGAGCCGGGCTCACAATTGATTATTTTATATACAGGGTGTCCGAAAAGTAAGTCCCCCCCCATTTTTTCAGAAATGAGTGAAAATCGTAAAAAACCCCGGAACGCAAGTCCCCTTATTTTGAGGAGGACATCCGATAGTGGCCTTGTTTTTTACCTTGAAGGTCATTTCCAAGGTCATTTGGAGGTCAACTGGATTTTTTTGAATGGAAACACCTACTTTTGACCTTGAATTCTGAAAGAACATGGAAAATGATGGAACTTTTGTTTGAAACTTATTTTGACCCGACTTGACCTTGGCAAGATGAATGGAGGTCAGCAAGGGTTGACGATGACCGCTGGCGCTCCAAGAGTGAGCATTTCGTCGAAAAATGTTTGGGATAAAAGTTGCTAATGATCACAGTAGAAAAGATCTAGCGACCTCTTTTCCGACCTTGGAGGTTATTCTCGAGGTGATTTAGTAGTCAACTCGATTTTCCCAACGGAAACACCTAAATTTGACCTCCAAGGTCGGAAACAAGGTCATTAAGTATTTTCTACTGTGATCATGAATAACTTTTATCCCAAACATTTTTCGATAGAATGCTCACTCTTGGAGTTACAGCGGTCACCGTCAACCCGTGCTGACCTCCATTCATCTTGCAAGGGTCAGGTCGGGTTAAAAAGAGTTTCGAACAAAAGTTTCATCACTTCTCATGTTTTTTCCAGAATTGCAGGTTGAAATTAGGTGTTTCTATTCGAAAAAATCGAGTTGACTTCCGAATGACCTTGGAAATGACCTCCAAGGTCGGAAACAAGGTCATCAGCTCTTTTCTACTATGAACAACTTTTATCCGAAACATTTTTCGATGAAATGCTCACTCTTGGAGTTACAGCGGTCACCGTCAACCCGTGCTGACCTCCATTCATCTTGCCAGGGTCAGGTTGTGTTAAAAGAGTTTCGAACAAGAATTTCATCACTTCTCATGTTTTGTTCAGAATTTCAGGTTGAAATTCGGTGTTTCTATTCGAAAAAATCGAGTTGACTTCCGAATGACGTTGGAAATGACCTCCAAGGTCGGAAACAAGGTCATCAGCTCTTTTCTACTATGAACAACTTTCATCCGAAACATTTTCCGATAAAATGCTCACTCTTGGAGTTACAGCGGTCACCGTCAACCCGTGCTGACCTCCATTCATCTTGCCAGGGTCAGGTCGGGTTAAAAAGAGTTTCGAACAAGAGTTTCATCACTTCTCATGTTTTTTCAGAGTTCGAGGTTGAAATTAGGTGTTTCTATTCGTAAATCGAGTTGACCTCCACATGACCTTGAAAATGGCCTCCAAGGTCGGGAACAAGTCCATCAGCTCTTTTCTACTGTGATCATGAACAACTTTTATCCCAAACATTTTTCGATAAAATGCTCACTCTTGGAGTTACAGCGGTCATCGTCAACCCGTGCTGACCTCCATTCATCTTGACGAGGTCAAATCGAGTTAAAAAGAGTTTTGAAGAAAAGTTCCCTCATTTTTCATGTTCTTCCAGAATTCGAGGTCGAAAGTAGGTGTTTCCATTCTAAAAAATCCTGTTGACCTCCAAATGACCTTGAAAACGACCTTCGAGGTGAAAAACAAGGCCACCATCGGATGTCCCCCTCAAAATAAAGGGACACGTGTTCCCGGGTTTTTCCCGATTTCCAACCATTTCTGGAAAAATTGGGGGGGGGGTACTCACTCTCCGGACACCCTGTATATGCTTCTCATTATTATCACATTCAGGTTAATTATGATTATTATCATCAGTATAACATTATTTCTGCTCCCCTAGAATTACCACTTTCGAGTTTGTTTTGTAACCACACTAGCATTATCATTATCCCTTGAGATTTATGTCTTAGCACCTCACTCATCAACGTCTGTACTATATTTTGTTATTTCGTTGTTATTCTTCCTATTTCTACAAACTGGGCAAATAGGGTTTATCCTCTGCCCTCAATAAAATTTAATCAATCAATCAATCAATCAATCTATTCAGCGATCTCAACCGGAAAAAGCAAGTGTCACACATTTGTCAGCAGGTTTTCGGTACTCTACGCCAACTCAGATCTCTCCGTCATGCACTATCGTTTTCAATCAGGAAAACCCTAGTCCAATCTCTCATCATGCCTTTCTTCGATTACGCTTGCCTTGTATTTCATGGTCTTGATAAGGGATTGAACCTCAAACTCCAAAGAGCACAAAACGCATATACACGCTTTATCTTTGGCAATATCCCCTGGCGTGACCATATCACCCCCTATCGGAAACAGTTAGGATGGCTATCTGTCAAGTCTTGCCGAGAGTACTTCTCGGCTAGTCAGACATTTTAAATACTGAAAAGCGGCACCCCCAGCTACTTGGCCTGTCACATTACTGAAATATGCAATACTACCCTACACAGATCAGAGCGATTGCAAACGGGCGATTTGCTTATCAAAACTGCTTGCCCCAGCACATATGGAGATTTATTCAGAATCGCAGCTGCTGAGTTCTGGAATAAGTTACCTCAAGTACTTTCATCTCTTCCTCGGGACGCAACAACAATTGAAACGTTCAAAAAGCATCTTCTAGCTCATCTGCACAGTCAAAATGAACACCTCGAATTGTAACACATAGCTTGTTCATGTTCTCGTCGAAAGCGGTCCATACCAATCGTTTGACACTGTCGTTTTTGCTATCTGTGCTTCATTACAGTCATCCCTTCTTACAGTCACGAGTTGATCAATGCTATTTAGTGTATGGGTAGTGTATATATAGTGAATCAAGGGGTACGATCACTGAGCATGTATCTGCCTATATTATAAAATTTATGTATCCATTGTTTCTCGTTTTGCCCCATGGGACTCACTGTCCCCGGGCTAATAAATTTGAATCAATCAATCGATCTCTCTCTCTACGTCTGGGCTCTCTCTTTTGGTAAATTATTCTTATTCTTTCTAGATTGGAATGTTGAGTATATGTGACCTTCTGTCACTAGACTGAAGTACTCTGTGATATGTAATTGGGCTCCTGACTTTTAAAATCTCTTTGAATTCTAGTTTCTTTACACTTTTGTGAATTCCTCGCGCACTCTGTGCAATCTGACTAATCACAAATTGTGATATATGTATGATCAATCCTTGACTAAATATATACGATATCATAATATATGTATTTTCGACACCCGTCATCTGTAACCATATGCAATCGGATATTTTTCGTCTACGGACGAATGGAAGGAATCAATCAATCAATCAATCTCTCTCTCTCTCTCTTTCTGGCGCGGTGAATGTGGTCACTCCTATACTCATCTTTCACCACAATTATTGGATGGAAGGTTACTCACAAACATCCTGTGAGTGTAATTTGTTGCAGATTCGATTGTGTTCCTGCTGGCTTGAGCAAATAGAGCATAATCAGCACGACTTCTCATCGACGAGCCAAAGGAATCACAATCAATGTGCTACTCTGAAACATTGAGGTTAAGTGCATTGTGGCCAAGCCTCACTCTCGAGAGAGAGAGAATGAATGAATGAATGATAACCTTTATTCGCCCAAGGGCAAAAATACAAAAATATAGTAGCATATGAAACATATATCACTAATACATGATAAATACATTAAATTTATAAAAATTGGTCGTTTTGGTTAAGGCTATTCGAATTATCACAGAAAGTGACTGAGTGAGAGAGAGAGAGAGAGAGAGAGAGAGAGAGAGAGAGAGAGAGAGAGAGAGAGAGAGAGAGAGACAGGTCCCGGGAGGGAGGTTCGTCATCGGTCCTCGACCTGACGTTCATGAGCCCGTCGCTCATGGGACGTATGACATCGTGGGAAGTTCTGGACACGGAAACACTGAGTGACCATCGGCACATTCGGTTTCGGCTTAGGACTGACGGACAGAGACAGACGACACGCAGACCGCGACCAACGGGGTGGAATCAGGTACGGAAACTGGACGAGAGAAGATTCCGGGAATCGATAGTAACAGTCGAAGATCTCCCGATGAACTCCGCCTCGGACGAGGCTGTGGCGATGGTAACATCCGCCATCACGAGAGCTTGCGACGCGTCGATGCCTCGCAGGACAACACCATGTTTCTGGAGGAAACCAGAGTACTGGATCACCGATGAGATCAAGGCTCTACGAAGAACGAGCAACAAGAAAAGGAGAACCGCATGGCGATCAAGGGAGCTGCAACGGCCATCGCTGGCGGAAGATGACAGAGCGTACAAAGAAGTGAAGAAGGCTCTCCTTCTAGCTATCCGGAGGAGCAAAGAGAAGTGCTGGGGTGAACTGTGCGACATGGTTAACGAAGACCCCTGGGGCACGCCATATCGCGTGGTCATGTCAAAGGTCCGACCCCGGAGGAGCAACCCAGCACCGACCGATGCAGCAACATTGCGCAACATCGTGGAAGACCTCTTCCCAGAGGGAGAACCCAGAGTTACATACCCTACGGAGAGCGAAGACCCCATCCCGCTCTTCACTATGCAAGAGCTACTCATAGCTGCGAAGAGGCTGCCAAACTGCAAGGCCCCTTGCCTGGATGGCATTCCAAACGAGGTTCTGAAACTGGTCTTCAAATACAAGTCAGATTTACTCCTCGACCTCTTCAACATCTGTCTGAGCGCGGGAATTTTCCCGGACGAGTGGAAACGCCAGAAGCTGGTCCTGATACCTAAGGGTCAAGGAGGTCAACGCCCTCTCAGCATGCTCGACAATATCGGGAAAATGTACGAGAGGATGGTGCTCAACAGGGTGGAGAAAGCCTACGAAGAAGGCGGTGGGCTATCACCAATGCAGTTCGGGTTCCGGAAGGGACGGAGCACTGTTCACGCGATCGAGGCGGTCCAAGAACGGGTTCAAGCGTCGGTAGGGAACCCATACCAAGGAAGAGGAGGATTCTGTGCCATCATTGCGTTGGACATAAAGAACGCATTCAACTGCGCGAGCTGGGAGCGAGTTTATCAATCTCAAGCAGGTAAAGTGCCCCCCTATCTACCAGCCGTCACGAGTGACTACCTGCGGAACAGGACCCTCGTGTACGACACCGACGAGGGATAAGAGATTCGGGTACTGTCCGCCGGAATCGGACAGTAATCGGTTCCCGGGCCGTTCAACTGGAACACCCAGTACGACAGCTTACTGTCTATCGAACTGCCAGGAGGAGTGATAATAGTGGCTTCCGCGGACGACGCGGGACTCATAGTATGGGCTGACAACGAGGAACTCTTGGGTAGACGCGCGAACGAAGCGCTGGCCCGAGTCTACGAGTGGATGATTAGCAGGCTTCTGGAGCTCGCTGTCAAGAAGTGCAAAGCAATCAAGGTCACAAGGCGTAGGAAGTTCGACTTACCCCGGTTTTATATCAACGGGCAAGAGATTCCACGAAAAACAGGGCTGAAATACCTCGGTGTATGGCTCGATGACAAGTGGTCGCTCAAGAAGCACATCCAGGAAGCCGGCCAGAAGGCGAGCAGGGTCGGTGCGGCGCTCCAGCGGCTCATGCCGAATATCGGAGGACCCAAGGAAAAGAGGCGCGCACTTCGCAACACCGTCACCACCTCCATCATGCTGAACGGTGCACCCGTATGGGGAAAGAGAGTAGAGAAGACCATCATCGAGAAGAGAATGAGGCCTGTCCATCGAAGAGCGGCCCTGAGGAGTATCCGTGCCTACCGCACCGTGTCAGGAGATGCGGCTTACGTATTGGAGGGTACTCCGCCCATCCACTTGCTCGTCACGGAGCGAGTGAGGATCTGGGACCGCCAGAAAGTGATCGGAGCCGAACGAGTACTCACTCCGACGATGAAGGAGATCATCCGCGACAACGAGAAGGAAACCACCCTCGAACAGTGGCAAACTGAGTGGGATTCGCCATTCGCGAATGGCAGATGGACGCACCGGTTGATCCGTGACATAGCCAAGTGGGCGGAACGTTCCCACGGAGAGATGGACTACTGGACGACTCAGGCACTAAGCGATCATGGTTGCTTCGGCTTCTATCTAACCAGGTTCAAGAAGAGGACGAACCCAGCATGTCAGTCATGCGGGGACGACTGGGATGACGCCGAACATGCCCTGTTCAAGTGCACCGACACCCGGAGAGAGCGCGCAGAGCTGGATAGATGGCTGGGTGCTCAACTAACACCTGAGAATCTCGTCCCGTACTTGCTCCGCAACCAGGAGACATGGGATAGAGTCACCGGATACATCAGGCTGGTGATGACCCGCAAGGAGGAGAAAGAGAGGGAAGTGAGGCGCCTCGATGCCGGCGAATTACAGTAAGTCTGCCAATGGAAACAGAAGAGGCCCAAATGATTCCAGGAGGAATATGATGCCCTGGAGAGGGGAGAAAGAAGAAAGAAGAGGGAAGAAAGAAGAAAGAGAGGGAACAATGAAGAATGAAGATAGAAGATGCCGACAAGTGGCCGAAGAGAGAAGATGGAGAAGAGGAACGCTCGCAATCGAGCGCGAGACATGCCGCTCATCCTGAAGTAATGCTCATGCGGTTCCGGGATGAGATGGCAGATGCAGGTGGATCTCCTCCTTGATTGCCCGATGCCCTAGGTATCGGACACCAAGGGGAGAGGGATATTACACGGCCGGGCCCACCTCTCGGTGGGCCCCACCCAAACCCGTGTTCCGCCTGGTACGGCCTGCGTGGGCTATGCGTAGTCCGCGTAAGCTGAACCAGCCCGGTGTCTGGGGACGGATCCGAAAGATCTTGAGGCAGATTTTGCCCTCTAACCACCTTAAAAAAAAAGAAAAAAAAGAGAGACACAGACAGACACACAGAGAAAACGAGCAACTTCGCCGCAAACTCCTGCGCATACTCATATCATTGGTCAACCAACAGCTTGACTGAGTCGTCTGCTCCGTGTATTAACCTCGATTCTCTGTCACCATCGAAACAGAGCGTACACAATTCACCTTGCTGTTTGTCGTCATTCCTGAGCGATGCAGTGTATTTCTGCTAGCATCTCCCAGCCAAATCGACGCTGAAAGTATATGGTGGCCCAATCCAGCACAGTAGGGTGATCTTTATTTCCCAAACTCTCTTTTCCGACTTCTCTCACGGTTTTCTTGCATCCTTATGACTGGAAAATAGCGTTCTAACCACGAGAAAGCCGAAAAAAATATCTAACCGATCCGCCAGAGCGATTTTTGAATCAAATTCCTTACCCAGTTAATGGTCTCTCCTGCGCATGCGCGTGGTTGTATGCTTGTGGAAGTATCTTCAAACGATAGCTGGCAAAATTTTCTTCGGGATGACCCCTGATGAAGTCGATTTGATGTATCTCGAACAGAGTTGTGAATATCTTTAGGAAGTGGGAGAGTTCAATGTGTCAAATCTGTGAGTCGAACAGCGGTTGTCTGTGACAGCTTGGACTCGCTCGCTCCCCAAAAGCAGTCACAATTTTGGTTAAAATGCATCAAATCGACTTTATCAGGGGGTCATTTTGAAGGAAGTTTTGGCTGTCGCTTGAAGATACATACAATCACGCCCATGCGCAGGAAAGGCCAATAACTGGGTAAGGAATTTCATGTAAAAATTGCTCTGGCGGGTCGGTTAGAGATCTTTTTTTCGGCTTCCTTGCGGGTGGGACACTGTTTTCTAGTCACAAGGATGCAAGAAAACCGTGGAAGGAGTCGGGAAAGAGAGTTTGGGAAATGAGAACCACCCTACAGCACAGTGTCATATATAATGAAATCGCGTCTGTAGAGAATATCACAAAACTCAAACGTGCGTGTGTCACCATATGTTTGTAGTACCGCTGGCGCCATCTCGTCACGGTCATACCTAGTAACATTGTATCACGCAGTCAGTTATCTGTAACAGGTATCCACATTACCGGCAGAGCAACTTGGCCTTTCAACTCATTCAAGTCCATTTTCCGTCGACAGATGTCACGACGATTCACTTATTCCCGATTCAGTTGTTGTTCTGCTAATGTGCTATGAGTACGACCAGACCACGTTGCCCTAAATGTCGTCGAGTGATAGCACAGAAGCTCGACAATCTAACTTGTAGCTCATGCCAGTCAATCTTTCATCGTGATTGCGTTGATGAGTCTCTGATACCTTCATCGGCAAGCGCTCTTGTATGCTGCGAAACTCAAATTCATTCAACCGAGTCAACTGTAGGACGAGACAATATTGTGCGAACCGCGACACATCAAACAACCATTTCAAATAGCAAGCGTCAAGTTCCACCTTCATCGACGAACACATACAAACTCTCGGCGTCATCGCCCCCTTCTTCGGATATTAACTGCGCAAAATTTGTTGGTACATCCAGGACAGGATCTAACACAAATTCGACCCGCGCTTCTACAATGTCTACACCCGAGTCTGTTGTCGAAGAAATAGCCAACGATCAAAGCGCACCGGAGTACATGCAAAAATTAGGAGCTGCACTTGCTATTTCGCAGACCAACAAGCACACGCATCTCAGTTCAATCACCACCCAATCCAACGAAGTTTCAGAGTTGCAAGTCGCTCAGTCTCAAGCCATTCCTAGCTTGCGTGCTGACTTCACTGCAACTCGTATGCAGGTCGATCCTTGTGAGTTATGATTCTTGGGTATACCGAAGTCAATTTTACTAGATGATCGAGCCATAATCCGGAAAGTTCTTGAAGCCATGGGCTGCGCTGAATCTGTCAGCGTCATACTCTCCGTGCATCGCTGGGGCCGGCCTAACAAACGTGATAACTCTAACTCTTGAAATCTCAGAGCATCTGCATCAGTTACACAACCGTTCACTGCAAACTCTTGGCCTGAGTCAATCACGGTAGTAGCAAAATCTCCCCCCCCCCAACTGTGCGTGACTTTCTACTTCCTAAATCTGAAATTCTGAGGGACAAGAATGCTCAATCCATTCTTGGATTAGGTAGTGAATACAAAGTTTACGTCAATCCCGTTCTGCCACCCGACGTATCTGCAATCTGGCGGGCTGCTATCGTGAAGGTCAAAGTTTTTGGTTATTTGAGACCTAGTCTTCGCAACCTTACGGTTGTGATGCGTCCTGGCCCCGGTGTGTCTCCCATCCCTATTCTGTCCGTTGGTGATCTTGCTAAGCTCGCCCTATTTGTGAAACCCACGATCATGGAACAAGACTTAACTCAATGACAACGAGACGGCCTGTCGTTGCATACAAAATCAGCTATACCAATCCAGCGTGCACATTTCACAGTCGGTCAAATTAATATTAACCGGCTTAGTACAACCTTTAATCTTCTAGAGGACCGTGTATCACAGAGTGTTACGATATCATTGCGAAACTTTCTCAACCTGTAATGATTTAACTGATACATTCCACCTGCCGGGCTACACGTTTCATCACCATGATCGCATTGAAAAAGGAGGTGGAGGAGTCGCATTCTATGTCAAATCAAAGTATGTTGTCAAAATCATGAACACTTCAGACCCAATATTCAATAATGTACCAGGATATGTCATTCCAGAAATGAAAATCGATTATAGGACATCACTACTTGCTGTTGTTCACCGCCGACCTGGTGCAGCCTATCTCCATGCCTTTATGAATGATATCCCCCCATATCTTCCAATGTATGATCACGTTATAATCGCAGGTGATTCCAACATCAACATGGCCAGTAATTCAGCAGCAGCGACTTCATCCAATGAATTGATAGACTCTCATTCACTTTTTCTTGCCAACAATCAACCGACGCATCACGTCATGAATCATGATGGCTCTGATTATGACACCTGCATTGATCTTTTCCTGATGCGTGATCTACCAGCATAAGTTGCTCATCGGAGATAAAATTCTCCTTCTGCAGCCGGGCGTGACTTTGTCGAAATTGATTATCGTATTGTTCCTCCGATCATTCCTCCTAGAAAGTTCGCCCTGCGCAACCTCAAAAATAATGACTCCGCTCAACTACATCGATTAATTTCTTCTGCTCTCGGAAGAGGAATGCCACTGAATGATACGACAGGCCCAAACCAGCACTACTGTACTACCCCTGGCACGGGTTCCATAGTACACTACCGGTCAAAAGTTTAAGCTCACCCAAAAACTTGTTTTTCCAATTTTGTGAGTTGAACTACTCGGCTCTATTTGACCATGGAGGACTCTTCTAGAGCTCATTTCGAAGGTTATTCACGTACTTTAAGATGGTATTATTCATTTCAACCCGTACGGATCGAGACCTTTCCAATTTGAGCTTGGAAAAGCGTCAATTTCCACGATTTTTGAGAGAATCTTCTGGCTCGTGCCAATTTGAGCCACATGAATGTTCCAATATGAGAAATGTGGGATACAAAAGTACAATTTTTGAGCTTCAAAATCCGTTTTTGAACGTTCCTCTACGCCACTGCTAATCCGAGCTATGACATTTTCTCTGAGGGGATATTTCTCGCAAAAAATAGCATTCCAATTCGAGAGAGATACAGAGATGCATTTTCATGGAGTATAATCATCATTTCTGTCATTTATCGTCTATATTTTGATCAAGGGAACGAGAAATTTTTGAAATATGCCCCAAAAAGTGAATTTTCTCATCATTTTTGAATACAGGTACTAGTTTTTGCGAAAAATCTTCCCTCAGAGAAAGTGTCATAGTTCGGACTGGAAGTGGCGTAGAGAAACGTTCAAGAAGGATTCTGAAGCTCTAGAATTGTACTCTTGTATACCACAACTCCCATATTGAAACATTCATGTGGCTCACATTGGCACGTGCCAAAAGATTCTCTCAAAAATCGTTGAAATTGACACTTTTCCAAGCTCAAATGGGAAAGATCCCGATCCGTATGGGTGAAAATGAATAATGCCATCTTGAAGTACGTGAAAAAATCTTCAAAATGAGCTCCGGGAGAGTCTTCTACGGTCAAATAGAGCCAAGTAGTTCAACTCACAAAATTGAAAAAAAAATTTTTGGCTCAGCTTAAACTTTTGACCGGTAGTGTATATCCTGTGAATAGTCTCCATATACCCCATTTGCTAACCCAATGATCCATGTACAAATAATCCCTCAGATATACGTCTCAGCTTTAGTTCTCATCAGGAGTTTCCTGACTATAGTAACCCCCTTTACTCGACACTAACACGAACTCATGTCAACAAATCTATTGCTGCGATCACGCGAGTTTCACTGGATGCCTTTGATCAGCTGTCCCCTATCGAGCATCTCACTGTCAATGCCTCCAAGGAAGCCTGGGTATAAGCTGACATAGGATATCGCATGAGACAACGTGACGCCCTGTACAGACGCGCTCGCAGGACAAACGCCAAGCGACAAAACCAAGCGACGTTGCAGCTTACCACTCAGTGAGCAACGAAGTTGAATCAACCCTTGACAACGCTGAAAAAGACCATATCTCTAACAGAGTCTTGAGTGCGCCAGATGTCAAATCGAGATGGAAAGAGCTGAGGAGATTTGGATTAATGTCCGAATGCACACCCTCACGACTTGACTTATTCAGTGGTGACACCCTCAATCGTCACAACGCTGCTGTTCCTAAGAGTATCCAACCGCTAAAAGATGACACGACTCCCTTCAAGCTGCGATAAGTACCAGAGAACTGACACCAAAATCCACCTATGGGGTGTTTTTCAGGAGACTCTACACAGTGAGGATCCGTTTCGACCGAAATCGTATCGGTTCACGCCTCAAAATGGCGAGTAAAATCATTCTTCCCATGTATAAGTATATGGGCGTTTCTCTGGAACTTTTACACCGGCTGGAATACAGCTATGGATGATGACATAAGAGAACAATCAAATCTATCGGCCCTAATCGAAGTGAAAGTATCATCATTCAAGTCTCAATATGAGATATTTTTGGCTTCTCGTGCAGTCTTACGGATATTCTGGTGATGCCGCGCTATTTTTTGGGTTGATTCAAGCTGCATTTGATGGAGGATTTATTGAAGGGAAATGGCCCCGAAGCGCGATGGTGTACTACCAATTCAGCCAAAACTGTATGACTTCGAAAATTGTGAATGAAAAATCAATCATGTCTCGTTCAACTCAAAGATGATTACGCCGAGCTCCTGCCGTGACTCTGAACGCAATTTTCGGAATGCATATCTAAAAAAGATGCAATTGCGAATATTTTGCGATGAGTCTTATGTTGGTGCGATTTTTCTGTCAAGAATACGACCGTTCTGAAGTGAGATAGGAAAAACGTGACACACGAAAAAAATTCAGTTTCTCTCATCCCACATTGGCGGATCGAGCTCCATGTTGATAAATCCAATCGTAATCGATTACCCTGACCTTACGAAGCTGCAAAAAGCCCAAGGCATTCGTTGAAATTGTCAATTTTGCCAAATAATTGCTTAGAAAATTCTGGAAAATCGGCGAAAAACTACTTTTTGTTCGACTCATTGACGTGATTTTGGCGATGCCACTTACTCTATATGAGTTTCAATAGTGGATTTGTAACTTCCGATACTACACAAATATGTGAGCAAAAGGTCCCAGGTGTGCGTTGAGCGGTTTCCATTTTTCGTTTTTCAACGATTTTCAGCAAAGTGCAAAAGTTCCAGAGAAACGCTCATATGGAGGCCCATTTCGATGAATTGGCGATTTTTCCATGTCTCCTCATTATTCTTTCGATAACTCAAAAACGGCTCGTTTTATCAAAAAACGTGTAGAGAAACTTTTTGTAGAACTTTTAAAGATCTAAAAAAAATCATGCTCTGGAAAATTCTCAAACGGTGCGTCTACTCGAGTTGAGAGGCGTCTTTATCACAAGTTTCATGGGTTTTTGAAGATTTCCATGGTACATCATGTCTCGAACTTCATATTTTTGACATATTATGGAATACCGGAAGATTCTCTCGAGCTATATCAGATAGAATCTCAATAACTGATCAGAAAAAGTTCCGTAAATCATCCTCCAACATTGCGAAAGTAGTTAAAAATATGAAATTTGGGGCATGATATCTCATGGAAATATTCAAAAATCCATGAAACTTGTGTTAAAAAAGCGTCACAACTCGCACAAGACGCACCGTTGGAAAAATTTGCAGGGCATGTTTTTTTAGATTTTTGAAAGTTCTACGAAAAACTTCTCTACACATTTCTCGATATAACGGGCCGTTTCCGAGTTATCAAAAGATTAATGAGGAAATATGTTAAAATCGCCGATTTAGCGAAATGGGCCTCCATATACTTAAACACGGAAAAAATGATTCTATCCGCGATTTTGAGGCGTGAACCGATACGATTTAGGTCGAAACGGATCCTCGCTGTGTAGGATCTCCCGGAAAAACCCCATAGATTGATTTTGGTGTCAGTTTTGTGATACATACCGTAGCTTGAAGCGAGGTGTGATGATGATATTGATGCATTCTGTGCCATCGCTCTCCCTAATAACGTTCCAACTGTTGACTTCAAACCTGTGACCGAAGAGGACACTCTTCGCGCGTTTGCACACTGCACATCTCAAGGAATTGGTGTGGACGGTGTCTCATCGACCATGTTCAGAATGGCATTTCCAGCAGTCGATCCATACATCACCAGGTCAGTCAACGATTCATTAGCCACAGGTTACTTCCCGGATCAATGGAAGCGGTCTTCGATCATCCCACTCTCGAAAAACTCAGCACTCAAATCCCCGTTTGACACCCAACCAGTAGCTTAATTGCCTGAAATATCCAAGGTCTTGAAGCGAGTCGTACCTGAGCAACTTTTCAGCCATCTTTCCCTCGCCAACATACTTGACCCAATCAGTGTGGTTTTCGACCACGTCACTCCACCCAAAGCGCTCTCCTAGGAGTACTAGAAGACGTCCGTTCTGCAATTGACAAGCGTATGATTACGATCTTCATCTCGTTCGAGTTCTCCAAACCATTCGATACTCTTCCACACATTAAGCTCCTGGGAAAACTACGTAACCTCGGATGCTCAGATCGTGTCATTCGCTGGTTTGCGAGTTACTTGAACGGTCGCACTCAAGCAGTCCAATGTGAAAATGGGATGCATGAATCATGGCTTGATATTGATGGGGGCGTGCCACAAGGCAGAGTTCTTGGCCCCTGCTATTCCTCATTCTTATCAATGACCTCTCTCGAGTACTTCGCCACTCATCCCACAAGATCTTCGTTGATAACACAGGTATATACATGTATAGCCTTCCATCTGATATCAACAGACTGATCACTCTCATGAATCAAGATGCAAATTCAGTAGCAGCGTGGACCTTCGACAATGGTCTCAGATCGAATGCGGATAAAACCACTGCTATCATTTTCGGTAGCGAATTGTACCTGAAGACTATCGACCTGCAACGCATTGCCCCTATCCGTATCAATGGTACTACCATACCCTACCTTGACAATATCAAGCTTCTTGGGCTCACAATTTCTTCTTTTCTGGATTGAAGGAAGCAGATCAATCTCTTATCTAGGAAATTCATGGCTCCCTTCATTCCTTGCGCATGATGAGTCAGCACTCTCGCACCCTCTGAAGCAACAGCTAACAGTAAGCCTCGTACTCCCCCACTTTGATTACAGCGTGACACTCCTAACCGGCCTCGACGAAACTCAAACGCTGAAACTGCAAACACTCATGAACACCTGTGTTAAGTTCGCCCATGGCAACGTACCTCGACGCGCGCATGTTACATCATGCCGTATTGCCCTGGGTTGGTTATCAGCCGCACGAAGGAGAGAATATCTCATTGACTCACTGACCCTTTCAATAATCCATCATAATGTTCCATCTTTCTTGCGACCGCGCTTAAAGTTAGTTTCGGATGACCCATCTATACGCCAATCAGAGCGCCGCAGCAAACATATCTTGACGTACAAAACCCCACGTACCAAAGCATTGAACCAGTCGTTCACTTACGTCGCGTCGAAGCTTTCCAATACACTTTCCGACGTGGATTCTGCGAAGCAGTTCCCGACGGATTCAAGCGTTCTCTCCGCATGACACTCATGGAGCGCGACGCGCATGATTGGATCTTGAGAGCTCATGAAGAACATCTTGATTTAATCCCCTTGGCATTGATGGTTAAACTTTCACTACCTGGAGTAGTGTAAGAAAATCGGTACCTATAGTTTAGTTTATTATTGTTACTTTGAGTATGGTCAATGATATTTTGTCTCGTATTCCTAAATTGAAGCTTTCATGGAACATACCCTCTGCATCTCCCAGTGTATACTCAGCAAAACCTAAGCAACATTATTCATTATATTGTATTGTTAACATATGTATCACAATGAGGACGAATAGGGTCTACTCTCTGCCCTCAAAAAATTCCTCAATCAATCAATCAATCTCTCTCTCTCTAAACCAGCTTTTTGCTTGTGTGACGAGTCTAGGCACTCCTCTAATGGATGACGATTGTTCGGGAGCTGAGGTGCTTCCCTTGGGGTCGAAACACGGGGATGAGGAGTCTGGAGCGGGGTTGGTGATCCAAGCCAGTGATTTGTAGATTTCATGTAACTTCACAGAAAATCACATTTATTCACTAAGCTTACGATCCAAATACACAGTTTGTCACTCGCGTTCACTGCACTTCATCAGTCGTGCGAGGATGTACTTTTCTCACACTCCGCGGGCACACACAGAAAGTACTTTGGTCGATATGATCGGCCAATAGTCGATATATATGTATATATAATGAGCGATCGTCGCGTGTGAGGGGTGAACAAAGATCCGCCGTGGGCCTTGGTCAAGGTTGAACTGATTTGGAGCTTTTGCGAGCTCTATAGAGAAGAGGTAAGGCACACGCACGGCTGTTGTGGTATTGGTGACATCGAACTCAATATAATACAACTATTTCAGGGGGAAACGAGCGAGCGCATCTCGCTGTACAAATATTCGAATCCTGAACATATGCCCGGGTGCGAGATCGAAGATCTCGCAGATAAATGCTCTGAACAGTTGATCATCATTCTGAGGAGGAAGAGACAAAAAAATACAAATTCGAAATGCTGAGGAACTATACAAAAAGTTGCTTCTCTCAAATTTAACTTGAATCATTATCGCTAATGGGTAACTTACATAACTTTGCAATTGGTCGGTCGTACTCAGATATTGCTGTTTTCACACGTACGACTCGAATACGTCCGTCTGGACCTGAGTATCGCTTAATGATACGACCTAACAGCCAGTGAGCGGGAGGCGCATGATCATCCGCGATTAAAACTAGATCGCCGATGGAAATTTCAGGCTGTGGAGTGATCTATTTGTTACGTTTCCGGAGTGAATGTAGATATTCACCCTACCAAATTTTCCAAAACTGTTGGGCTAATCGACGCACCAACTGCCATCGAGTAAGTCTCGATTCTGAGGTATCCAGAAGGGATGGAGTGAGCACAGCTCTCAGTGGCTTGCCAATCAAGAAATGCCCGGGTGTAAGGGCCGAGAAATTCTCAGGATCTTCATCCAGAGGTGCTATTGAACGCGAGTTCAAACAACATTCTATTTTACACAACATCGTTCGAAATTCATCAATTGTGAGGATATGCGTACCAACAATTTTTCTAAGATAAAATTTTACACTTTTCATACTGACCTCCCACAGACCACCAAAATGTGGGTCTGAAGGAGGTGAAAAGTGCCAATTGATTCCGTCGGCAGCCAGACGGGCGTGAAGTAACGGATCTCGGATAATTTTCTTGTAGTTCGATCGCTTCGATTGGGTTGGTTACGTACTGATTCGCGGAGAATGTACTTCGCAGCACTTTTAATGCATAAGATCATGCATCTTGGAGAACCTGGCTACCTAGCTGCGATGTTTACCAGGTACCAATCTGAACGCCCCGCACGTGGTGACTCAGAAGAGCGGGTACTCAAGGTTCCCAATATGAGACTTGAGTACGGAAGAAGATCATTCCAGGCTCAATGTGCTCATCTGTGGAACTTTCTCCCTCCGGGCTTTCGGCAGCTGAGGAAAATATCAGTATTCAAAGAGGCCTTAAAAGATTTCCTTCTGACTCAGTCTTCTCAGAGGATTGATGTGGAGAGGAGGCATTATTTTAATCTCTAAACTGTGATAGGCTTGGGCTCTTTTCAACCGGCGTTTCCTTTTTTTTTTATTTTTTCTTAAAGAGTTATACGTGGCTACTTCGCCACTGAATTGTAATTCCTGTGATATTTCTGCTGGACCAAGCCTTTATATGCCTTTCTACGTGAGAATGTCCTCTCTCCTCGATCGTTCTTGTGAACACTGATATATATATATATATGGAAATGTATTCTATCATTCTCTTCCTGACTTTTATGCATCTCTCGATGCCTTAAAATGACTAGTCACTTTCTGTGATAATCCTAATATTCCTTGACCAAAAAGACAATTATTTATACTTTTTATATATTTATTATGTAGGTGTAACATATGTGACATATGCCACTGTATTTTTCAATTTTGCCCTCGGGCGAATAAAGGTTATCTATCTATCTATCTATCGCAGCTCTCGATTGGCGCCTACAAGATTCTTACCATTGTCACAATATATGTCGGACGGTAGTTCACGACGTGATACGAAGCGATCGAGTGCGTCCAAAAAAGTCGCGGTGGTATAGTCATTTACTAATTCGAGGTGACTAGCACGCGTCGCGAACCATACAAAATTCAAAATGTACGCCTTGTGTGGAATCGATCCTCGTCCAGAGTGATTTCGGACGTAATAAGGTCCTGCGTAGTCGACTCCGGTGTGAGTGAACGGTCTCGATGGAGTTCACCGAGCCTCGGGGAGGTTAGCCATCATCTGGTTCATGAGATTTCCACGATATCTGACGCAGATGACGCACTTGTGGGAATAGGATCAGACGAGGTTTCGTGCACCAAGAATCCAATACTGTTGGCGCAGGAAAGTGAGTGCCAGATTTGTGCCCGGGTGCAACAAATTGAGGTGCAACTGAGCAATAATCAGCTCGGTAACACGATGAGGGGGGAGGATCGCAGGATATTTTTGCGAAAAGGGCAGCCTACAGTGCTCCAATCGGCTTCCAACTCGGAGAATGCCATCTTGATCGATAAAAGGGGTGAGTTTGATAAGTCTTGATGATCTTGGAAGTTCTGATTTCTGACTCAAAGTCTCAATTTCTGAACGAAACGTCCGAATTTGGACACACTTGATCCAAAAGTCGCTGGCTTCCCGAATGTCATCAGCTGTGAGTCGAGGATACTTATAAGGTAGATTTTTCCGAGGTCGTTGAGGTCTTCTCATTTTCAATGTTTGGACGAATTCCATCACAAGTGATATTATTCGAAGTAGACGAGCCCAAGAATTCGTTGACGTGAGTAACTCCCACTCTTCCATGGGCTGTGAATGATGCGTGCAACCCACTCTTCGTTTTGCTTCGTCAACTTCGGGTATGGTGGTATCACAATTCCAATTTTCTCCTGGCGCATAGAGCCATTGTGGGCCATCCCACCACATTTGAGTGTTGACCAGATCGGTCGCAGAAATACCAAAGGCTGCGTGACGCGTAGGGTTTGTCTCAGGAAGGAGTAACCTCCACTGAGCTTTGGGCAGCAAAGTATTGATTCCGGACACTCGATTTGATACAAATTGTTTCCATGTTGAGGGGTCTTGTTTGAGCCAACCTGAGGCGGTAACAGAACTCATCCAACAGAAGACATCCCCACGTTTGAAAGCATCGCCTTTCAAAGAATCCGTGACATGTGCTAGCAGCCGCACGAGTAGCAATGCTGCCAACAAATTAAGCCGGGAGGATGTTGTCTCCTTGAGTGAGGCAACCTTGGTCTTAGCCATCAACAGGTTGATTACTATTTGGTTGGCCGCTGTGACAATAGGCAAATACGCAACAGCTGAACAGGCCTGGGGGGTCGCATCTGCAAATCCATGGAATTGAATTGAGATTATATTCGGACGAAATTGGGTCCAGCGAGGGATTGATACTTTTCCCAACATAGGAAGTTGAGATTCAAATAGCCGCCACTGGCTGCTAATATTTACGGGGAGGGTCTCGTCCCAGCCAATTTTGAGTGGCCAAAGGGACTGCATGAGTATTTTTGCACAAATAATAGTGGGTGCTCGCCAACCAAACAGGTCAAAAAGTTTACCGACCGATGAGAATATCGTTCGTTTGGTGACCTTTGTCACAGGTGCGACAGTGACTTTGAATTTGAAGATATTTTGGGCTGGTGACCGAGAAATACCGAAGACTTTCATATCAGTCTCGGGCTGATTTGCTATATCAACAGCTAGGCCATGATCATCGGTCGAAAGACCTGATAATAGCTCGAGTTCATTGCCTGCCCACTTGCGAAGGGTGAGCTGAGCAGCAGCAGTGAGGTTGATTAGCTGATGATGGATAGCGATAGCTTCATTGGGGTTATCAGCGCCCATGAATGAATCATCCACGAACGTATCATTTTGCAAGACCGAAGCTGCAAGAAGGTAGTTGGGACCTTCATCAGTAACTAGTTGTGCCAAGACTCTCAATGCTAGACAAGGAGAACAAGCTAGCCCATACACGACAGTTATAAGGATGTAAACAAGCAATTGCTCATCAGGGGGATTTTTCCGAAAAATAGTTTGGACATGTCGATCGTCCGGGTGGACAAGAATTTGCCGAAACATTTTTGCAATCTCGGCACACAATACAAACTTATGCTGTCTCCAGCGAAAGATGATGGAGGTTATGTCCTTTTGTAATTTAGGACCGGGGTGAAGAATTTCATTCAATGAGAGTCCGTTTCTAGTAGGGGATGAACCGTTAAACACAACGCGTAAAGCAGTAGTAAGGCTATCTGTTCGAAGCACGGGATGATGGGGAATGAAATGAAGCGAAGGATCACCCACTTGATCGAGGGGTAATTTCACCATGTGACCTGAGCTCTCATATTTTTCTAGAAAATCGGTATAAGAAATAATAAGCTCTGGATTTTTGACAAGGCCTTTCTACAGCCGCTGGAAACTTTTGAGCGCCTGGGTGCGCGAGTCAGCGAGAGAGCTGGGTGGCTGCTTGGATGGCAGTCGAATCATATATCGGCCGTCTGGTAACCGGGTATGTGTCGACTGGAAATGAGATTCACAGTCGAGCTCTTATGGGGTGAGCTCTGGCGGGGCACGGATGCGTTCGGCGTCCAAAAAACTCGAAATTTCCTGATGCTCTACGGTAGCAGTATGATGGGTATGCACCAGGGTTTGCGGTAATTTGACCTGAGGAAGTGGTCCAGTGAGGATATATCCGAAGACGGTTTCTTGGGCGACCGGTTCATTAAATCGTCCGTGACAAGTTTTTCCAAGCCAAATGCTCGTAAAATAGTCAGCATCGATCAGTAATTCGATTTTGTATGACTTTGAGGGGTTGGAGTCCGCTAAATCAAGCTTCTGCAATTGAGGGAAGAAGTCACGAATATTGAATTTTGGGGGGTTATGAGCTATTATCCGAGACAGCACCATGGCTTGGATCGAGATTCGCTTATCACACGGGGCAGTACGACTTATTTCGAACGACGTCACGTGCGAGGCATCACATGTGTGGTATTGTGGAGAAGGTGTGAAGCACTTGATGAGATCGGCGTCTAACTACTTTATTAAGTATTGATATACAAGGGACACGGAGCCGTATGTATGGCTTGCCGGTCGTGTGCCATCTAACTGGCTATACAGTGGGTGCATCTTTTATACTCTGTGCTGTACCAGCTCGTACTTGGCTGTACCTGGCTGTACCAGTCCGTGCTTGTTACAAATTCCTTCCACCAGACTTCAAACTACCATATATGGTTCGATGCGTATTTGCTATTGATATACTGTGAAGATCTTTCTTGCATTCCTTTCACTGCGTGTCTTCTTTACTCTGACGTGTAACTATTCGCAATACACTACAACTCCCCTCCTCTTATTTTTGAGATCGGGTCGCTGCTCTTTTAGCAATTCGAGACGAACGTCTCGGTACATTTCGATCATTTCCAGGGTACAATTTGTTCTTACATTTTTTCAAAATATTTGGGTGTACATATGAATTTTCAAAATTATCATCACATATCAACTCCCCTCCTCTTAAAGTAGGTTCTAGTTGAGTTCTGACAATTTGATTTGCGTGTCGTTTTGTAATATACCCGTCATTGAATTTTATTTCATACATTACATTGGATTGTTGTCTTACAATCTTCACTTGCGTCTTATTCCCAGAGTGCGTTCTATAATCGTTCACAAAAACAATCTCATTCTCTACAAATTGTATTTGTCTGTTACCCTGCTTGTATCGTGCTTGATCAAATTGGTGTTTTTCAACATCGCTAATTGAATCAGGAATCAATAATAAATCAAATCTTGTGCGCAAATCTCTTTTGAGAAATAGATTTGCTGGTGTTCTGTTTGTTGTCGAATGTTCCGTGTTCCTATAATCAATCAAAAATCTATTTATCGAAAATTCTAGTGAATGACCTTCTTTAATCATTTTGTCTACTTTGTGTTTGACCGTTTCGACAAAATTTCCTGCTGCTCCGTTAGTAGCAGGATGATAAGGTGCTGAAAATGTATGTTTTATCTTGTATTGCTTCAAATATTTTCCAAATTCGAGGCTCGTTAGTTGTGGACCGTTATCGCTCATTATGTGGTGAGGGAGACCACAACGCGAAAAAATTTCGTCTAGCTTTCGTATCAGATTGTACGAAGTTGTGTCCTTTTTCATGTTAATCACTTCTGGCCATTTGGAATGTGCGTCCACGATGATCAAAAACATAAAATTGTGAAATGGACCCATGAAGTCAATGCGAATACGTGACCAAGGTTGACTAGGCCATTGCCACGGTGTAAGTGGTACTTTTCGTGGTTCTGCTCGTGTTGATAGGCAGATTCTACACGACTCCGCAATTCGTTCAATATCTTTATCAATATGTGGCCACCAAAAATAATTGCGTTCTATTTGCTTCATCTTTACTATGCCAAGATGTGAAGAATGAAGTTCATCGAGTATGTTTCTCTGTAAAGTTTCTGGAATTATTATTCTGTAACCCCAAGACAAACATCCTTGTTCAAAGCTCACTTCGTGTCTCCCATGATGAATGCTTTTCTCTATGTCATTCAATGTTTCTATTTTAGGCCATGACGTCTGTATGTATGATATGACTTTTCTCAATATCTTGTCGTGTGAAGTTGCTTTTACAACTTTTGGGAAATCAATAATTGTGCGTTCATTCTGTATAAAATTGATGTTTGTGTATTCTGTTTCGAATACCGGCGTTATGTCTGCGATCAGTAACCTAGAAAGCGCATCGCAGTTTCCGTTAGCTTTTGATTTTACTACTTCGATGGCATATCTGTAGCCTGATGAAAAATATGCCCAGCGTAATAGCCTGCTGTTCAGCATTTTCGACATATCTTTATTGCCAAAAATATATTTCGAAGCTTCATTGTCAGTTTTCAGAATAATGTGATTCCCGTAAACGGATTGATGAAATTTTTTGAAACCGAAAATGATTGCTCCTGCTTCCTTATCGATTGCTGCCCTATGTTTCTCGGATTTTGGAATTATCTTGGATGCAAATGCCATAGGTTTCTCAGAACCGTCTTCGTACCTGTGCGACAAAATTGCTGAAACACAGACGTCACTAGCATCACATGCCATGACGAGTTTTACGTTTGGATCGTAGATTGCTAAAAGTTTATTTGAAGAAATTCCTTTCTTGATCCAATCAAATGCATTCTGATATTCGTTTGTCCAAGTCCAATTTTTGTGTTTGATTTGATTATAGAGTGGATAAATGTGTTCCGCTCTATCTGTTAAGAATCTTTCATAAAAAATTACGAGACCTAAAAAAGCTTCTAGTTCCTTCGAATTTTTTGGTGTCGGCGCTTTCGTAATTGCGTCTACCTTAGATTGACTTGGTTTAGCCCTTCTTTGTCTATAACAAAGCCTAGAATTTCAATTTCATCTTTGAAAAAATCACATTTTCCGAGGTTTACGCGAAAGCCTGCGTCTTGCAATCGTTCATAAATTTGTGTCAGTATATGTGAATGCTCAGAATCTGTTTTTCCTGTGCAATATATATTATCTATATAGATCTCTGTATGATCTATACCTTTCAAGACGTCTTCTAAAATATCCTGTACTTCCGCGGGATTTGAGGCTATACCTTCTCCTAAGCGGGTGTATCTGTGTAACCCTTCGTGTGAAATAATCGTCAGGGCGTCTTTCGATTCGTCATCGAGTTGAAATTGCATAAATGCGTGTGTCAGGTCGATCTGAGACCATCTATTCCCTATTCGTAGCGTATGAAAAATTTCCTCTTTCAGAGGAATGGGATGTCTTTTGATTATTAATTGTGGATTAACCGTCATTTTGAAACTTCCACAGATGCGTACCTCACCATTCTCTTTCAGGACTGGGATGATGGGTGTTGCCCATTTACTACAGGAAACCGGTTCTAGATTGCCTAGTTTCACAAGTCTGTCTATCTCTTTGGAGATTTTCTGTGTTAAAGCGAATGGCGCGTGATATGGCTTCATTCGTATCGGTTTTGCGTCTTCTTTAAAGACCAAATGTATCTCCCTACCTTTGTAATACCCTTGCGTGTTCGAAAAAAGGATTGGAAATTTTTCAAGTATTTGCTTTCTGATGTCCTCACTCTGTATTTGTGGAATATTCGAGGAATTCGTATTTTTCCATAATTTCAACGGCCAAAGTCCAAAAGCTGCTAGCCATTGTCTACCCAACAAAATTGGTCCTTCCCTTTAATAACGTAGATGTCCAAAATTTTAATCATTCCATTCAATACTACTTTCAATGATTCTAGTTTTCCAATAGGATGAAGCGGTGTTCCACCTTAACTCTTGAGTTTAAGATCACATTCTCTCAGTGGTAATTTTGGAAAGATTTTATTCTTATCGATTTCGGATACAACTGAAACATATGTACCCGTGTCTGATTCCATTTTGACTTGAATATTATCTATTGTTAAGTCAAAATATGATGGTTCTGCTCTGATGTTTTGTCAAGAACATTCTGATATTTGGAAAAAATCTGTGTTTGAAACCGTATCTTCATCATCCGATTCAGTTTGTAGAACTTTTACTTGCTTATTACGTTCATCCCGATTGTCTCTATTTTCAAATCGATTTTTACTGAACGTAACAAAAATTTCGTTCTTTCCATGTTTTTTGATACATGCTTCTTCGAGATGCCCTTGATTATGACAAAAAGTGCATTTTCTGTCTCTGTAACGACAGTCTTTTGTATAGTGGCTATTGCCTATTCCGCAACAATAACAAAATTTTGTGCGCGATCTATTATTGAATTCGCTTTTATCTGTCTGAGTTACTTTACTCGTTGGCTTGATGTCGTTCAGTGGTTGCTGCATCTCTCGCTGCTGCTTCACGAGTGGTAGCAATTTCTACTGCTTTTGAGTAAGTGAGATCTTTATCGCTGAACAGTGCGACCCTGGTACCTCGATCCGTGAGATCTGTGACCAGTTGGTCACACAGCGCGTCGTTCAAGTCCGTAAAATCGCAGTTTATGGCCAATTCTTTCAGCCGTGCGATATACTCTGCTATAGATTCGCCTGCATTTTGATGAGCTTGACGAAATTTGCTCCGTTCCATGCGTTTGCTTTTTTTCGGGCATAAATGAGCTGACATTAAAAGTTTTATCTCCTCAAATTTCTTGGTTTTTGGGAGGTTCGGTGCTGCTAAATCTTTGATCAGCTTGTATGTTTCTGATCCGCATTTCGTTAACAAGGTTGCTACCTGTTTATCATCAGATGTAATATCATTTGCCGTAAAATAGAGTTCCGTGCGTTCAATGTAGTCATCCCAAGAATCCTTGTTTTTATGGAATTCCATTGATTCCATCATATCTGTATTTGGGCTGGAAACTTGTTCTTGTAGCGTCTGAGTTTCTGCAGATATGCTGTTTTGTTGGGGTGCCTTTTCCAGTGGTGTTAAAGCTTGTTCAGTTTGTCCACTCGATTCTGTTTCTTCTGGTACTACAACCCATAATCCTTCTTTAGAAATATTGACTTCTTTAGTTTTTGCTGAGAACTGTACGCTGCGTATTTTTCTTGCTATTGACCTCAGAATTTCTAATGAGACCAAATTGAGATGGAGTTTCACCGGAAATTTTACCAATAATTCGATCAATTCTTGTTTAGTGAATGTTTGAATCGTTAAATCTGTAAAGTCTGGATGATCACCTGGAGGTATTTCCACAGTAGTCATAAATGCTAAATTACGACCAACTTTATGGCTGGCTCTCTCACCGCTCTCGCCTTGATTCGATGTTTTGATGTGTGTTCATGGGGACCAAGCTGCTTGTAGGCGCTCACCTTATATGCAAGCTACCATATATGGTTCGATGCGTATTTGCTATTAATATACTGTGAAGATCTTTCTTGCATTCCTTTCACTGCGTGTCATCTTTACTCTGACGTGTAACTATTCGCAATACACTACAACATGAATGCTTGCCACCAAGACCAGCGATCGATGAATCGCATCGAGTTTTACGTAATTTCAACGTCTGAACTAAATTTTCGGACACGTAGGATCGCTCCGAACACGGGTCAATTAACGCGCGAGTGCTAACAAAATTTCCATCAGGCGATATCACTATCATACGCGCTGTTGCAAGGAGGATCGAGCATTTTTTCTCTGTCACTAGAGGTATCAGTATTTGTTGGATCTTTATTATTCAGCACTGTGACATCACTAGGATCGGCTGAATTGCCAGATCCATCACTGGGTTTTGGAGGGGTTCTAGCACCTCTTGCCGCAGGGGCTTTCAAATCATTTTTCGGTGCTTCCTCACGGAGAAATTTATGGTGACGCCCATTACAAATTTTACAATTATGTAAACTTTTGCAATCTTTGACTCCATGACCCTGAGCCAAACAATCAAAACATCTAGAGTCTTTCGGAATGAATCGCTCACGTTGGTCGATGGTCAAACTTTTGAATTTTGGACAACTGTAAATTTTATGTTTGCCCTGGCAAACGGGGCACGTAACCTGATTACTCGCTACATGAGTGCTAGACTGGCTAGGCTTAGATCTAATCGGAATACTCGTCCGCATAGTGGGGCTAGTCGACTGTTCACAAGTGGGTTTTTTGACTTCAGACATATTTCCTATCGTACGGATTCTTGTATCTAGGAATGATTCGAATTCGTCATAAGTTGGATAATCTAAAATTTCACATGTACACTGTTCCCAACTCTGACGAGAAACTTTATCTAATTTTGAAACTAAAATGAAAACAATCAAATCACTCCACGAGTCAACTGGTCGCACGAGGTCAAGCAACGCATTCAATGCAGAACTGGATTCATCAGGCAGAAATCCCAAAGAATTCAAGTAATCGGACGTAATGTCGGGAATATCTATGAAAGATCTGAGATGGAAGTGAATTTGAATACGCTTATTTTTGTACCGATCAATTAAAATTTGCCAGGACGACGCGAAATTGATATTTCTAATCGAAACATTGGAAAGGATTCTACCAGCGTCACCAATGAGCGCGGCTTTCAAACATCGCAAACGACCAGCATCAGATAAATGAGGATGTGGAATGATAGTGGATGAAAAAATGTCTTTGAATGGAAATTACTCAGCAGGATTTCCATCGAAGGTCGGCATCGGCAACTCTGGAAGGTGGAACCCCACGCCTGGCTGCACTTGAGCCGACGCTGGGGCGTGACGATGAGTTTCGGCAGCAATGGCAGACGTCTCGGCTTCCTGCAGCCTCTCGAGAACAAAGTCGCTGGCTTGATCATAAGCCACTACGACTACCGTGATATTTTTATTCACGAAGTAGTCATGCTGCAGGTCCTCAGGATTGGCTTCAGTATACAATCCTGCGTGCAAGTTCCGGCACGTATTACATTCTTCGTCCAGTTTGGACAATTTCCTCTTCAACAGCTGCTGAGAGGGATGTGCGTGTTCTTGCACTTGGTCGAGGGTGTTAACTATCGACCCAGTAATGATGTCTTGTTTCGCAAAGAGCTTGAGGTACTCTTTACTCGACATCTTGAGGCTGATTCTGTATGAAATTCACAAAAATCAGTAATATCGTACGATTTACGTACAAACTTTGAGGTTCGCTCAGGCTCGCAAGTGTAGCGAGAGCGGTTGAAACAATGAGCGCGAGCCAATAAACAACTGAGCGCGGGAGATGATCGCTCTGAGATTGCGATCAAATCACAAGTTGCAAGTCCGGGCAGAAGGTCCAGCTCACAAGGTGAGGTGGGGTCGAGCGGTGAGTAACACGCTCACATACGCATAAGCATAGCACACATTACTAGCTCTGCGGAAATTCGAGCGCAAGAGAGAGCGACTCGAGAGAATGAGTGAGAGAACGCACACAGTGTACAGTGCACTACTCTAACATATGGCCTAAGCGGACGATGTCCAATCGGCCGAGGTAGGGGTACTCAGCGAGAGAGAGACTCGCGAGAGAGACAACGAGGTGAGGTGCGCGGCGCGGCAAGAAGGGCTTGCTTGCACGCGTCAACGGCTGTTCGAACAGCACATCAGGTGATTGACTGCTCTACACAATGAAATTCGGCGCGATTGCCGCGCGGGAAATCGTGAGAATCGATTTCCAACTTACTGCGAATGACTGAATTCCACCATGAGATCGGTGAAAATCTGCTCGGGAGCTGAGGTGCTTCTTTTGGGGTTGAAACACGGGGATGAGGTGTCTGGAGCGGAGTTAGTGATCCAAGCCAGTGCTTTGTAGATTTCGTGTTACCTCACAGAAAAAATCACATTTATTCACTAAGCGTACGATCTAAATACACAGTTTGTCACTCGCGTTCAGTGCGCTAAATCAGTCGTGCGAGGATGCACTTTTCTCACACTCCGCGGGCATAGACAGAAGGTACTTTGGTCGATATGATCGGCCGATAGTCGATATATATGTATATATAATGAGCGATCGTCGCGTGTACGGGGTAAACGAAGATCATCCGTGGGCTTTGGTCAAGGCTGAAGTGATTTGGAGCTTTTGCGAGCTCTATAGAGAAGAGGTAAGGCACACGCACGGCTATTGTGATATTGGTGACATCGAACTCAAGATAATACAACTATTTCAGGGGGAAACGAGCGAGCGCATCTCGCTGTACGAATATTCGAATCCTGAACAACTATGTTGGCAAAATTTGTTCAATATCATTGCCTGATAACATTCCAACTTTTGATTCTTCCCCAGTTCGCAAACTCGAAATTGCTTAAGCATGGTGTCCCCGTCCATTCAGCCGCACTTGACAGGAATAGTCAATGACTCTCTTGCATCCGGATACTCTCCCGACTCATGGAGGCTCGCTTCAATAATTCCATTGCTAAAGATACCAGCACCAAAAACACCTTCTGATACTCCGCCAGTTGCTCAGCTCTCGAAATTTTCCAAAGCACTGGAGCGTGTGGTTCATCAACAATTATCTGCACTCTTGTCCGCGTCGAATTCATTGAATGAACGGCGGTCAGGCTTCAGGTCTCATCACTCGACTTAAACAGCCCTCCTGGGCGTTCTAGAAGATGCACGAGCAGCCATTGACGAAAGAATGCTCACCATACTGATATCATTTGATTTCTCTGAAGCATTTGATACACTTCCTCATGCTAAGCTACTGGTGAAGCTAAAAAAATCGGCTGCACCGATCGCGTCATCCGCTGGTTCGCCAGCTACCTCATCGGACGCCACCAAGCAGTTCACCTTGCAGATGGGAGTCACGAATCCTGGCTGCCACTTCTTACTGGCGTACCCCAAGGTAGCGTACTGGGTCTTCTGCTCTTTTCAATTTTCATCAATGACCTTCCTGGAGTTGTGAGACATGCGCAATGCACTATCTTCGCCGACGACTCTAGCATCTACCTACATTGCCTGCCTAGTGAGGTACTCGAGCTCATTGCTCTGATATCACTAGATGCCCAAGCAGTTGCCCAGTGGGCATCTGACAATGGCCTCAAATTCAATGCATCGAAGACATCCGCGATAATCCTCGAGAGTAAACTCTATCTTCGCGAGGTGAACTTCAATCAAATACCGCGCGTGCAAGTCATGGGGGAGGGGGAGATCAGTTCCTCATTCGAACTGTGTAAAGAGCCTGTGTAAATGCTGATTACTTCCTCTCTTGACCGGGGTAAGCAGATGTACCAAATTAGCCAACGAGTTCATAGGTCGCTGTATTCTCTAAGCATTGCTGCTCGCAGTTTTGCTCGTCCTCTCAGACAGCAACTCGCGAGCGTCTAGTAATGCCATATCTTGATTACGGGTCAGCTTTGCACCCTGGCTTGAGCAAAGAACAAAACCTCGAGCTCCATAGACTGCACGACGCATGCATCAGATTTGTGTGTAGAAACATTCCACGTCAGTCTCATGTTTCGCCATATCGCATCAGCCTTGGATGGCTCTCCGCGGAAAAGCGTAGAGATGATCTTCTAGGGTCACTCGCGCTTACAATTATCAAGTATGATCTACCGATCTCCTTGAGAATGAAGTCTTCCCTTGCAGTCGGGAATCTTACCCTGCGTCAATCGAGTCGCAAGAACAGAAAACAAAGCCGCTCTCACGTCCCGTGCTCCGCGTACTGAAGCTTTGAACGAATCGTTTATAATTCGCGCTTCATTCCTGCTCAACAAACTCCCGGACTTAGATCTAAATATAAGTCCCGAGAACCTCAAACAGTTACTGTGAAAGCACTTACTAGACTCTGACTGCGACGATTGGTTTAAGCGCGCATCACGAGGAGGTCTCATCGTTATTCAACCATCTCTAGCTAATATTATCGGAGAACTTCCATAATATGAACAGTACATGATACCTAAATTGAGAGCTCTCTCCGCTAGGAGGAATATTGTTCATACGAAGTCTTACACTGTCTCAGGAGTGTTATTTATTCATTTTCATTCCAATATTCCAATGCGCTGTCAAATTCTTGTATATCGACAAGATTACTGAATTGTCCAGCTGTGATTATCCCTATCTGGGCGAATAGAGTTGTACCCCCCAACCTAAATGAAATAACAATCAATCAATCAGTCAATCAATCTCTCTCCCTCTCTCTCGCTCTTTTTTTTTTTTTTTTTTTTTTTTTTTTTTTTTTTTTAAGGTGGTTAGAGGGCAAAATCTCCCTCAGGATCCCTCGGACCCGTCCCCAGACACCGGACTGCTTCAGCATACGCGGACTACGCATAGCCCACGCAGGCCATACCAGGCGGGACACGGGTTTGGGTGGGGCCCACCGAGAGGTGGGCCCGGCCGTGTAATATCCCTCTCCCCTCGATGTCCGATACCTAGGGCATCGGGCAATCAAGAAGGAGATCCACCTGCATCTACCATCTCATCCCGGAACCGCGTGAGCATTACTTCAGGATGAGCGGCATGTCTCGCGCTCGATTGCGAGCGTTCCTCTTCTCCATCTTCTCTCTTCGGCCACTTGTCGGCATCTTCTGTTTTCACTCTTCATTGTTCCCTCTCTTTCTTCTTTCTTCCCTCTTCTTTCTTCTTTCTTCCCTCTTCAGTGCATCAGATTCCTCCTGGAATCATTTGGGCCTCTTCTGTTCCAATCGGCAGAGTCACTGTGATTCGCCTGCTTCGAGGCGCCTTACTTCCCTCTCTTTCTCCTCTTTGCGGGTCATCACCAGCTTGATGTATCCGGTGAGTCTATCCCATGTCTCCTGGTTGCGGAGCAAGTACGGGACGAGATTCTCGGGTGTTAGTTGAGCACCCAGCCATTCATCCAGCTCGGCGCGCTCTCTCCGGGTGTCGCTGCACTTGAACAGGGCATGTTCGGCGTCATCCCATTCGTCCCCGCATGACTGGCATGCTGGGGTCGTCCTCTTCTTGAACCTGGTTAGATAGGAACCGAAGCAACCATGATCGCTCAGTGCCTGCGTCGTCCAGTAGTCCATCTCTCCGTGGGTGCGTTCCGCCCACTTGGCTACGTCACGGATCAGCCGGTGCGTCCATCTGCCGTTCGCAAATGGCGAATCCCACTCAGTTTGCCAATGCTCAAGGGTGGTTTCCTTCTCGTTGTCGCGGATAATCTCCTTCATCGTCGGGGTGAGTACTCGTTTGGCTCCGATCACTTTCTGGCGGTCCCAGATCCTCACTCGCTCCGCGACGAGCAAGTGGATGGGCGGTGTACTTGCCAATACGTAAGCCGCATCTCCTGACACGGTGCGGTAGGCACTCTCTCTCTCGCTCTCTCTCTTTCTCTCTCTCTCTCTCTCTCTCTCTCTCTCTCTCTCTCTCTCTCTCTCTCTCTCTCTTCCCCTGTTCCTCATCTTCGGCCTCTGATCGACGGGTCTTGTGCTCTCTCTCTCTCTTCCCTTTTTTTCTTTTAAAGTGGTTAGAGGGCAAAATCTGCCTCAAGATCCCTCGGAACCGGCCCCAGACACTGGACTGATTCAGCTTACGCGGACTACGCATAGTCCACGCAGGCCATACCAGGCGGGGCACGGATTTGGGTGGGGCCCACCAAGAGGTGGGCCCAGCCGTGTAAAATCCGTCTCCCCTTGATTTCCGATACCTAGGGCATCGGGCAATCAAGAAGGAGATCCACCTGCATCTACCATCTCAGCCCGGAACCGCGTGAGCATTACTTCAGGATGAGCGACATGTCTCGCGCTCGATTGCGAGCGTTCCTCTTCTCTATCTTCTCTCTTCGGCCACTTGTCGGCATTTTCTACCTCCATTCTTCCTCTTCCCCTCTCTTTCTTCTTTCTCCCGTCTTCAAATCATCATATTCCTCCTGGAGTAATTTTGACCTCTTCTGTTTGAATCGGCAGACTCACTGTGATTCGCCTGCTTCGAGGCGCCTCACTTCCCTTTCTTTCTCCTCCTTACGGGTCATCACCAGCTTAATGTATCTGGTGACTCTATCCCATGTCTCCTGGTCGCGGAGCAAGTACGAGACGAGGTTCTCAGGTGTTAGTTGAGCACCCAGCCATTCATCCAACTCGGCGAGCTCCCTTCGGGTGTCATTGCACGTGAACATGGCGTGTTCAGCGTCATCCCAGTTGTCCCCGCATGACTGACATGCTGGCTATGTCAGTCACACCAAATGCCTTCACGGAAGAAGGGAAGGAGGAGACGCATGTAACTGAGGGTTAACTAGGGGGATAATAAGGTGGGTTTCAGGTCCTCGAAAGATCAGAAATGCCGGGTTTAGAATAATAAATATGAACTATTTATTCAAGTCATGTACAATGGTCGATCCTGTAAGAAAAAGAAGAAATATATATGTTACGTACCAAACCCGAAATCGTACACTTCGCGAACGGTACAGCCGATTCTGTACCATTCGCGAATGGTACACCACCATTTGTACCGAGCCCGATATTCTGGGTTTGGTACAGCAGAGTCTTGTACCATTCGCGAACTGTACAGCCGCGTTGTACCGAGCTCGATTTCGAATCGCGCTATATGGCTCGGATCGTGTTTACAAATGAGAATTGTCTATAAATGATGATTAGCAAAATGATATGTATTGACGAGTTTAGCTCGAATTCAGTCAAGTACAAGTAACGATCGCGCTTGCACATTGGATCCCGACAATACTATTCGTGATGAGTTCAACTCAAAATTAGATGCTCTTCGAACATCCGATAGTTGTAAGTTCATAAAAAGTAAGACAGAATATTCTTACAGAAGTGACACACAGTTCCATGAACATTAGAATCACTGCACGGAGTATGTTCGCGTATCTTGTTTTGATAACCCTAGTAAAAATAAGTGCCTCATGATCATATATGAACATGTTCCCAGCCAAACTGTGGTCATCTATGACCATCTATGACCTCAGAATATATTATGTCTCCATGGTCAGTCATGGGTAAACAAAGCCAACTAGTACATGGCCGTAGGGTGTTGTAATCAAGTGGTTGTACATGACATTTTCAATATCGGATGGAGGTCTATCAGTTGGAGCCCCAAACGCGCTTATTACGAAGTTTCGGATTGAGAAAGATTTCGAGTTGGCAATGAAGTGCTTCATTTCCAACATGAATTCCTAGGATCAAGTATGGAGACCAATGACGACCTATGACTCCGGCCTCATGGTCATAGGCGGTCATGTATGACCACAGTCCGGTCGGGAACATGTTCATATATGATCATGAGGCACTTATTCTTGCTAGGGAACATAATTCACCTTGTGGACACCGCCATGCCCAATTTCATCATGAATCTATCTTCATCTAATATAAACTTCATCAGTATATCGTAGATTTCGGATTTTTCTACGTGATATCTTACTTCGTCGTATCACTGTAAGAAGGAATCCTCAAAATCAGTCTCATTGTCTGAATATTAACATAACATGGTCAGGGGGTTTGTTGTGATTTAGTACGATTTTTTACCGACTCTGAGAATTTTTTCTTGAAGTGCTATTTTCATAGGAAAGATTAGACGAGGAATATCGCCAACAATATATATGTCAAACTGTTTCAATCTTCTTTATTCCAGAGAGGTCTTGAATGATTTCTTCTCAACTCCACTAATTAGCTTCGCAAGGTCTCGTCATTCTGTCTCACTTTTTATGGACTTACAATTATCGGATGTTCGAAGAGCATCTAATTTTGAGTTGAACTCATCACGAATAGTATTGTCGGGATCCAATGTGCAAGCGCGATCGTTACTTGTACTTGACTGAATTCGAGCTAAACTCGTCAATACATATCATTTTGCTAATCATCATTTATAGACAATTCTCATTTGTAAACACGATCCGAGCCTTATGGCGCGATTCGAAATCGAGCTCGGTACAAGGCAGCTGTACAGTTCGCGAATGGTACAAGACTCTGCTGTACCAAACCCGGGATATCGGGCTCGGTACAAATGGTAGTGTACCATTCGCGAATGGTACAGAATCGGCTGTACCGTTCGCGAAGTATACGATTTCGGGTTTGGTACGTAACATATATATATGAAGAAGTACTGATGAATTAGTGTTCGGACGTAACTGTGTGTCTACAAAATACGGTCTAGCCTTAAACATGGGAATCACAATCAGGTATTATTACGGTGCTTCTAAGGCCACGAGAGAGCTCCTCCGGGCGGGTAAAGAAATAAGTGGCTAGCCGGTGTATACTTGGACGGGCCTAGTCTCCTCACCACTAGAGCTCCTAGAGGTGTGGAACACTTTGGTACCCTGCATGCCATCTCGACTCCTGGAGCTTCCAGGGAATCGAGAGGCGTTTGTCCGGGTGGTAACGCGGACGGGATGATTGACTGACTACTGTGCTCCAGCAGCCAGCCTCTCGTCTGCAGCGCTTCTGCAGATAAAGAGGAGTTGCCTGCTAGTGGATGCGTAAGCCATCTCCAGACTAGAGCTCCTAGACTGGAGAGGCGAACGAGTCCCATGCGCGAGGCGGACTGGTGAAACCCGCACGAATCACGGCTATTGAAGCATGCGCGATCTGCGGTGCGGCGGCTCACGGGTTGCTCTGCCGGGGGTAATCGGCGCCTTTGGCCCGCACACGTCTGTGCGAGCGCACCGAAGCCCAACCGGTTGCGAGGGCTGAAGGGGTGCTCGTCACATCCCCCTCTTCTTTTGAAGAGTGAAACCCGGACGTTTCACTCTACCCTGGGACCCGGGGCAACGGGAGAAACTAGAGTTGATAATACAGAGATTATCACGGGGACTAGGTGTCGATAATTCAGGGATTACCGTGAACCTACGTGTCGGTAATGTGGTAATTACCGTCAAACTACAATGTGTATCTGTTGTCTGGTGATAAGCGAGAAAACTTCTCTTACGGCAACGGGTGATGATTCCTGCAGCGTCGAAGTTTAGATGCCACTTGATGCTGTCGTTGCGCCACCGGTAGCGTTTTGCCCCCACTGGAACACTTATGACGTTCCCATCTGGTAGCGTTACGGCAAACGTGGGTGCTCCTGGGAGAGGGGCAGCTTGTACTGGGGCTAGGGCAGGTGATAATGGCGGTGTCTCTATGCTGACAACAGGTGTCGCTGGTGCTGCTAGAGTTACTGTAATTGGCGGTGGTGGCGATACCATGCTCTGGTCCGGGATCTGCACAGTCAATGCTGCTGGCCCTGTGCACGGGGCAAGCGAACATACTGGCGTCGGCTTGGTGGTCTGTACAATTATTTTACTCAAGGTATTACGGTAAACGGGGACAAGATATATATCTATATGTATTTATTCTTACTGTATGGCCCAAACAGAAACGGTCATGTGCTTCCGTGGACTTCCTAAAGTGCGGTGGTCTGCTGGTCTGTGCGGTCTTCTTGTAGATCTTCCCCACTACTTCGCTCGCCTCTTTGCGCCTCTGCACATCCTGACGCAGCCTGATGACCTTGGCTTTCCACGCCGGAGCGTCCACGATCTCCACGACTCTCCTCTGCACCTGGGACGGCTTCGGACGTCGGTTGAGGAGACGCTTTATCTCCGTCGAGAAGCCTTTTGGCTTAGCAGCCAGCTGTGCTATTGGCGCGCGTGGCGGTGGGGCGCTTGGGCGAGAGCGTGACGATTTTCTCGAGACGATCTCTTTTTGGTCCGGTAGAACGGGTTTGCTGTCTGCTGGCTGTGTCTCCTGGACAACGTGGACTTCTAATCGTAGGGTTGGTGCTGGTGCTTGGCTAGATGTCGAATAGCTGATGTCAATTGTTGCTGTCCCTGAGAGCTCCTCAGGAGCAGCCGTGCGCGCGTTCTGCGGCATTGGTTCGTCTGGTGGTGTGATGATCTCTTCTTCCTGGTCTTCCGGTACTGCTATTATTGTCGACGGTATGTAGAACGGACTGTCGACCGACCCTGGACCCGGGTCGTATTCCTCGAAAACATCATTGTCCGTTATTTTCACCACGTCAAACGTAATACCCGCGAGGCTCGCGACTGCACGCTCTGTTTCCGTGAGTTCCTTTTCGATGGACATATTGCGTCATACTGGTGATTTTCGGCCTTGGTACCGCTAACTAGGTCAAGTGTCTATTGTTTCAAGGTGGTGGGGTTATTCCCCTCGGTCTGGCGAGTACTATTCCGGTAATGATCCCGTTTGAATGGTTGAGAGGTTGGTGGGGTGAAACATCGCTTTGGGTAAACTAGGCCGAAACCTCCCACACTGACAGCTCGGGATGCTTGGTGGGGTATCCTTCCAGTATACCACGACGCTTCCCCTCGTCTTCTCCTTCCCTTCTTCCGACGGTTTGGTGTTCCTTTCTCCGGTATGCTGATCTTCTCTCTTCTTCTCGCAGTGTGCGTGTTCTGTATGTGTGCCTAAATAGCGGGTCGGTGTGTATGTCGAACCACTAATCCATCAGTATACAAGCAAAACGTGAACGAGCAAGAGATCCGGCAAAAGTCAGGCATAGTCTGTGTCTCATGTGAGAGAAAGTTACACTAGCTCATGGTACGGGAAGAAAACGGATCCGGCAATGATCAAAAACTGTCTGGGCGCCATGTAACTGAGGGTTAACTAGGGGGATAATAAGGTGGGTTTCAGGTCCTCAAAAGATCAGAAATGCCGGGTTTAGAATAATAAATATGAACTATTTATTCAAGTCATGTACAATGGTCGATCCTGTGAGAAAAAAGAAGAAATATATGGGTCAGATCAGTATATTTCGGCAAATCCGTGCGCACGACCCCCGCGGATCTTTTCGCCAATTTTTTACACGAAAGTAGGCACCAAAAATAGTACTTTCCCAGAGTTCCAGCCCCCTAAAAAATTTTTTACGCCCGCTAGAATTTTTTTAAGTTTTAAAAAAGGCTTTTTTAGCGTTTCTTAAAAAAATTGCCATATCGACCAGAAACATCGTAGCGAGGCGTGCGAGGTCGCATTTTCTTCGTTTTGATGTCAACTTTTAGAAAAAAAATATGCAAGACTCTCAAAACCAAATGCGTCTAGTCTACACGACGATACGTAAAGTCACTTTTTCTCGATTTTTAGACCATTTTCGGATGGATGCTATTCCGACGCATCTGAATCTTCTTCCATCTAACTCAACTAGTTTTTTTTTGTCTTAAAAACTCCTACAATTTGCGCTCTTGCACGTCCAAATCGGATAATTTTGGCCCGAGTTATGTCCATGAGAAGATGGTGAGTTATCGAAAAATGCCCAATTTATCAAGCTCGCCAAATCTATCGCCCTCCACCAATCGACTCGAAACTTGACACAGGTGCTCTTTCAAGTGTCCCGAACATGTGGAAAAAATTTCGCGCTGTGTTTCGGCCTTTCGTTGGAGCTATGAATTTTTCAAACACCCTCATTTTTGCAGTTTTTCGTGAAATTTTCAAAGCAAATCCTATCCTAATAAATAGATCTTGCTGCGCATGCGCATCTTCTTGGGGTTCTAGAATTTCTTTCAGTCGGTAGTTCGTGCGATTTCCTTCAAAATGCCCTCTTGTGGAAGTCAATTTGATACTACAGAACCTGAGATACAGCTGTTTCGGAAGAGGAAAAAATTCAAAGTACTCGAATGGCGAGCATCGATTTCCGCTTGTCATTCTGATAGAAGGAGCTTGTGTTCCAAAAGTGAAATTGGACTAGAATTGTACATACCTCCTCTCAATAATCTCCACGCTGTGGGGACCCCATATTGCTCTAGGTTTTTGCATTGCAGTGGAGTACTAGCACTGAACACTGATGCTAGCTGCACCACACTACTTATGATACCTAGAACCGACCTGCAAACGCTACCTTCACGGAGTGCACTCTCGAATCCCTTTGATAACATACTTAAATCAACAAAATTACTCTGAAAACAAGATTGGAATGGTCCAGTGTGATTATTTTCTCATACAAATTTATTCAACGAATAATATCACATGGAAGCATGTTCAAATTCCTTAGCTCACAAAATTTGGATTACGTCACCAATAGCGTCCGATGACATCAATTTGAATTCTAAAGAATCATTCCCCACGGGAATACAGCAATGGAAATCTCTAGTGCCGTGGACAGTGTCAGTATTATTATAGAGTTGTTTCAATTTTCTGTTAGTAGCGTTAATTTTATCTGCGCCGACCCAAAGAAATCTAAAAGGACAAAAATGTCATATATAGAGCATTTCGGATACCACAAATTCTAGAAGATATTTGTACGATGAGTCAATACTTGATTCCTTTGATGTTGCCATCGGCAGCTTCGTACATTTGTTTTGCGTTGGTGATCTGTGCATCAACAGGTCTCCTGATAGCTAATCTAGTAATCTCTCTTTTTGCCACAGCCCCAACACCATCACACGGGCTTTTGCCATGACTTGTGCAGAAGAAATTGTACGATTTGATGCCAAGACCGAACCTTTTCTTGTGCAAACAGATGTTCACGCACATATTCCTGTAGGGTCATGCATTATGCAAAGCTTATTGAGGGAAATCCATCAATTTTAAATCATTCTGCTTGATAAAGTCAGAATAATAGCGGTATGATTGGCACTGGAGGTCTACTTACTTATTTTTGTATTGAGTTGGAGCCCCATCAGAGAAATATATCACATTTTCTATACGTGGTAGATCAATTTTCACGGTTCCAATGAATTTCTCTTGGAATGCATAAATGGTTGCTGCCGTGTGCTGAGTTGAGTCACTGATGACGCAGTAGTTCTTAACTTTCACCTCACCATCACTATCCTTGTAATAAACAACCATGGGATGGACAGTCGCTTGAGTATTGGTATTGTTAAAATACCATGCTTGCACTGATCTTTGAATGACAAAAGCATAGTTTTCTGCAAAGTCCATCAGAACAATGATTGTGAATGCATCTAAATTTTGCTTACAATAAGCAAGAAATTCTTTTTGGTTTTCGGCAATAAAATGATGCGTCACCAAACGAACTACATCTTGACTGAGAGTCTGAATGAATTCACTAAAAGCTTCAGTTTTCGTCTGCAACGACATAGCACTGGACTTTCCACTCCCATTTGCACCCTTTGTGGACCATGTTTGAAATTTTATTTGTTTAGTAGCCTCATGTTGTACACGTGTCGATAAGAATTGTAGAGCCCCATTCACTCCCGGGCATTTCTGGCATTGCTGGAGCATACAGTGGGGATTATCAATATCACACACCACTTCTGCCATGAGATCTCTATATGTTACATTTGCATGTAGAGCATATACTTTTAATTTTACATTCTCATGTTGAGCACAAACGCAGATAGTATGTGTACCTGGATCCCCAGCTGATACACATTCTTTGGGGCGTAAGCCCCTGAAAAGAGTTAAACTTGGAACTTGGTTCAGATGAGGGTTTTCTCTTTTCCACCTCCGATGCAACTCTTCAGTTGTGTGAAGCATCAGTTTCTTCTGCTGTTTCTCTTTCTCACCGGTGTCAAGATTTTTCACAGTAAGACACTCCTTTGTTCCTGGACAAATGTGGCAATTTTTTGGATCCAAGTAGTATTCTCTAATAGAGTCTTTGATATTCAACGGAAACACAGTGCGTGGTTTTCTACTGATATCTGTGGAAAGCAAATAAATAATTTCAAGTGCCATACTCTGAAATTTAGTATTCATTATAGAGTGATTACAAAAGTCCCACAATCACTTCACAGTATGAGAAAATATGACACTACATTATAACACTCATCTGCTAGTGAGAAAAATAGTATAGAATTCTATCGAAACAAACCACTTGATGAGAGCTGTGAGGGTGAATGAATAAAAAACATACGGGCTCAATGGAGAGAGATCAAGGATCACTTGAATATTTGAATTTGACATTCTAGACCAAAACCTAGGTAACCGATGATTCAATAAATAGAGATGGCACACAAAAGATTTAGAGGAATTACAGTTGCAATATTAGGAGAAGACTAGGTGGTAAGAATAATGTGTTGAAACTTGGTCACATTAGTTCATTTCTCTGGCCTGTAACAAAATGCGAGAAATCCTACCTTCATCATTCCTTAACTTGAGCATTCTGGTAAACATGTGTTTTGAACAATCAAAATATTCTCTGATGTCTGAGTAGGTCCATGTTTTGGGTAGCAGCGCTATGACTTCGATTTTTTCTCTTATCATTGGAGCTTGTTTGAACTTGAATTGCAAGTTTCGAAGGATCTGGAAGAAGGAATCATTCTTTTCTATAAGATCTCTGAGATCTATGTTTCCCTCAACAATTTTGCAATCAAATGAGCGTTCCACATTTGCTACAACTTTATTCTGGATTGAGCTGAGTGTGTTTAGGGCTTGCACTCTGAAACGATCATCACTAAGTTTACCTCGCTTCAGTGGAGGCTCATCCAAAGCTTTGAGAATAACCTCTAGCCTCTTTTTTGACTGACTACCTATGCTGAAATCTGAGCTAGAGGACTGAGTAGCAGCACTGAGAGGCTCTAACATTTCTATGGAAGAACTCGCAGGTTCTGAATGATGCTGCTGTGGTTGAGCCTCATCAATTTTGCTATTCACTTTCTTCATGCAATTTGTGCATAACTTTTTCCCTGGTATCAAACGCTTATTACAAGCTGCATAATAGGCATCACTCAAGCATAAACTTATTCCTCTCAAGTTGGCAGTGATAATTTTGGTGTGATTTGAATCAGGGTCACAACACTTTCGCTGGTGATCCACATAAGTTTGTCCGTTCAACAAGTACAAATGATGGCTGCAAATTGTGATCAACTGATCAGCTTCCTGATGTTCAATTCTGAATTTGAGAATAGTTCTTTCGTCATCTTCCAAATCAGTAATGTTAAGCAGCTCTTTTTGGTGCACATAAGCATTGCTATGACATACAGTCTGGGTCAATCTACCCACATCGCATTCGGGTTCAATCATTATAGTTGGATAATTGCTGGCATCTCGGGCATCACAATTCATGAATAGATTGAGATAGTAAGTACATGAGGCCAGCAACTGGAAAAAGTAGATCTGTGACACAAGGTGGTTGTAACAAAGATAACCTCGCTACACTCTAGTGACCAACACAAAGTTCTTATCATCTATGAAGAACATGCATAGGTACATCCAATGAATTCGATTTCATGTTTTTTCCATGGACAAAGTGAGACTTCCCGGAGGCCTATACTTACCAGAAATTTATAGAGAGCCATCTAGAGAGATGAACGAATGCTCATCGACGAAGCATTTTTCGCATGAGCACCATAACACCTGATAGGCAGAATGTCTTGAATCGTATTTACGGGAGGAGAATAAGTACGTAAATACAGTCAATCGGTGTTCAGAATCCATTCAACATGCATTCAATTGAAATATACAAGCACTGACTCCGGCATCGATAGGGGTTCAGTTCAGACTATTCTTCGCAAGCACAAATTTGGTGACGGTTTAGTTTGCAGGTTCGTTCTGTATTGTGAGTATGGGCAGTGGTATACAGGGCTGATGCAAATAGCTAGAGCAATATGGGGTCCCTACAGCGTGGAGATTATTGAGAGGAGGTATGTACAATTCTAGTCCAATATCACTTTTTGAACACAAGCTCCTTCTATCAGAATGACAAGCGGAAATCGATGCTCGCCATTCGAGTACTTTGAATTTTTTCCTCTTCCAAAACAGCTGTATCTCAGGTTCTGTAGTATCAAATTGACTTCCACAAGAGGGCATTTTGGAGGAAATCGCACGAACTGCCGACTGAAAAAAATTCTAGAACCCCAAGAAGATGCGCATGCGCAGCAAGATCTATTTATTAGGATAGGATTTGCTTTGAAAATTTCACGAAAAACTGCAAAAATGAGGGTGTTTGTAAAATTCATAGCTCCAACGAAAGGCCGAAACACAGCGCGAAATTTTTTCCGCATGTTCGGGACACTTGAAAGAGCACCTGTGTCAAGTTTCGAGTCGATTGGTGGAGGGCGATAGATTTGGCGAGCTTGACAAATTGGGCATTTTTCGATAACTCACCATCTTCTCATGGACATAACTCGGGCCAAAATTATCCGATTTGGACGTGCAAGAGCGCAAATTGTAGGGGTTTTTAAGACAAAAAAACCAGTTGAGTTAGATGGAAAAAGATTCAGATGCGTCGGAATAGCATCCATTCGAAAATGGTCTAAAAATCGAGAAAAAGTGACTTTACGTATCGTCGTGTAGACTAGACGCATTTGGTTTTGAGAGTCTCGCATATTTTTTTTCTAAAAGTTGACATCAAAACGAAGAAAATGCGACCTCGCACGCCTCGCTACGATGTTTCTGGTCGATATGGTAATTTTTTTAAGAAACGCTAAAAAAGGCCTTTTTTCAAACTTAAAAAAATTCTAGCGGGCGTAAAAAATTTTTTAGGGGGCTGGAACTCTGGGAAAGTACTATTTTTGGTGCCTACTTTCGTGTAAAAAATTGGCGAAAAGATCCGCGGGGGTCGTGCGCACGGATTTGCCGAAACATACTGATCTGACCCATATATATATATATATATATATATATATATATATATATATATATATAAAGAAGTACTGATGAATTAGTGTTCGGACGTAACTGTGTGTCTACAAAATGCGGTCTAGCCTTGAACATGGGAATCACAATCAGGTATTATTACGGTGCTTCTAAGGCCACGAGAGAGCTCCTAGAGGTGGGGAACACTTTGGTACCCTGCATGCCATCTCGACTCCTGGAGCTCCCAGGGAATCGAGAGGCGTTTTTCCGGGTGGTAACGCGGACGGGAAGATTGACTGACTACTGTGCTCCAGCAGCCAGCCTTCAAACTACTCTCGTCTGCAGCGCTCTTGCAGATGAAGAGGAGTTGCCTGCTAGTGGATGCGTAAGCCATCCCCAGACTAGAGCGCATGGGACTCGTTCGCCTCTCCTAGACTGGAGAGGCGAAAGAGTCCCATGCGCGAGGCGGACTGGTGAAACCGGCACGAATCACGGCTATTAAAGCATGCGCGATCTGCGGTGCGGCGGTTCACGGGTTGCTCTGCCGAGGGTAATCGGCGCCTTTGGCCCGCACACGTCTGTGCGAGCGCACCGAAGCCCAACCGGTTGCGAGGGCTGAAGAGGTGCTCGTAACATTCTTGAACCGGGTCAAGTAGGCACCGAAGCAACCAGAACTGATCATTCAGAACTGCGTCGTCCAGTAGTCCATCTCTCCGTGGGTGCGTTCCGCCCACTTGGCTACGCCACGGATCAACTGGTGCGTCCATCTGCCATTCGCAAATGGCGAATCCCACTCATTGTCAGTTTGCCACTGTTCGAGCGTGGTCTCCTTCTCGTTGTCGTGGATAATCTCCTTCATTGTCGGAGTCAGCACTCGTTCGGCTCCGATCACTTTCTGGCGGTCCCAGATCCTCACTCGCTCCGCGATGAGCAAGTGGATGGGCGGAGTACTCGCCAATACGTAAGCCGCATCTCCTGACACGGTGCGGTAGGCACGGATACTCCTCAGGGCCGCTTTCCGGTGGACAGGCCCCATTCTCTTCTCGATGATGGTCTTCTCTACTCTCTTTCCCCACACGGGTGCACCGTACAGCATGATGGAGGTGGTGGCGGTGTTGAGAAGTGCGCGCCTCTTTTCCTTGGGTCCTTCGATATTCGGCATAAGCCGCTGGAGCGCCGCACCGACCCTGCTCGCCTTCTGGGCGGCTTCCTGGATAGGCTTCTTAAACGACCACTTGTCGTCGAGCCATACACCGAGGTATTTCAGCTCTGTCTTCCGTGGGATCTCTTGCCCGTTGATATAGAATCGAGGTAAGTCAAACTTCCTACGCCTTGTGACCACGATTGCTTCGCACTTCTTGACAGCGAGCTCCAGAAGCCTGCTGATCATCCACTCGTAAACTTGGGCCAGCGCTTCGTTCGCGCGTCCACCCAAGAGTTCCTCGTTGTCAGCCCATACTATGAGTCCCGCGTCGTCCGCGGAAGCCACTATTATCACTCCTCCTGTCAGTTCGATAGACAGTAAGCTGTCGTACTGGGTGTTCCAGTTGAACAGCCCGGGAACCGAACCCAGTCCGATTCCGGCGGACAGTACCCGAATCGCTTGTCCCTCGTCGGTGTCGTACACGAGGGTCCTGTTCCGCAGGTAGTCACTCGTGACGGCTAGTAGATAGGGGGGCACTTTACCTGCTTGGGATTGATAAACTCGCTTCCAGCTCGCGCAGTTGAACGCGTTCTTTATGTCCAACGCAATGATGGCACAGAATACTCCTCTTCCATGGGATGGGTTCGCTACCGACGCTTGAACCCGTTCTTGGACCTCCTCGATTACGTGCACAGTGCTCCGTCCTTTCCGGAACCCGAACTGCATTGGTGATAGCCCACCGCCTTCTTCGTAGGCTTTCTCCACCCTGTTGAGCACCATCCTCTCGTACATTTTCCCGATATTGTCGAGCATGCTGAGAGTGCGTTGACCTCCTTGACCCTTAGGTATCAGGACCAGCTTCTGGCGTTCCCACTTGTCCGGGAAAGTTCCCGCGCTCAGACAGATGTTGAAGAGGTCGAGGAGTAAATCTGGCTTGTATTTGAAGACCAGTTTCAGAGCCCCGTTTAGAATGCCGTCCAGGCCAGGGGCCTTGCCGTTGGGCAGCCTATTTGCCGCTGTGAGTAGCTCTTGCATAGTGAAGAGCGGGATGGGATCTTCGCTCCCCGGAGGGAATGTCACTCTGGGTTCTCCTGCTGGGAAGAGGTCTTCCACGATGCTGCGCAAGGTTGCTGCATCGTTCGGTGCTGGGTTGCCTCTCCGGGTTCGGACCTTTGACATGACCACGCGGTATGGCGTGCCCCAGGGGTCTCCGTTAACAATGTCGCACAATTCACCCCAGCATTCCTCCTTGCTTCTCCGGAAGGCTAGAACAAGATCTTTCTTTGCTTCTTTGTACGCTCTGTCATCTTCCGCCAGCGATGGTCGTTGCAGCTTCCTTGATCGCCACGCGGTCCTTTTTTTTTGTTGTTGCTCGTTCTCCGTAGAGCCTTTATCTCAGCTGTGATCCAGTACTCTGGTTTCCTCCAGAAGCATGGTGTTGTCTTGCGAGGCATGGATGCGTCACAGACTCTTAAGATGGTAGTCGTTACCATATCCACAGCCTCTTCCGCGGTGGAGTTCATCGGGAGATCCTCAGCTGTTTCTATCGATTCCCGGAATTTTCCCTCGTCTAGCTTGCGTACCTGCCACCCCGTCGGTCGCGGTCTGCGTGTCACCTGTCTCGGTCCGTCAGTCCTAAGCAGAAACCAAATATGTCGATGGTCACTCAATGTTTCCGTGTCCAGAACCTCCCACGATGTCATACGTAACATGAGCGACGGGCTCATGAACGTCAGGTCGAGGACCGAAGACCAACCTCCCTCCCTGGACCGAGTGTCGTATCGGTAGTAGGTGATAACCCCCCGTCTCGTTCGCGATCACTAATCCCAATGCCTCCATGGCATCACCGAGTATTGACCCCCGTCTATCACGCGGCTCCCCGCTCCAAGTCGGTTCCTTGGAGTTGAAATCCCCCGTGATTATAACTGCCCCCCCCCCATTGCCTCACATCCTCTTCTAGGTCGTGGAGCTCGTCTTCGAATTCGTGCGTCTTGAGCGACGGCGAATAGTAGCAGCTGTAGACTGCTGTGCCCCCTATGGTCTTTCGAGCGAAACCGCGGTCACTTACAGCTGGTGCAGTCTCACAGATCGTAGGATTCATGATCTGGATTAGAGCGGTCCCCCAGTGATCGAATGTGGATCGGAAGAATTCGCGCTTTTGAGGCGGTTTGGAGATAATCAGAACATCGATCCCCTCTTCTTTGGCAACAGCGCGTAGGAGATCGTTTGCGTCGCCACTCTTCCTGAGGTTGGCTTGGATGAAATTAGCCATTCCGACCTCTCCTCCGTTCATACGTGCTCTTCGCCTTCTGGTAGGCAGTGCAGTTGCTCACCCCAGATCTGTGATCAGATTTGAACCCGATTATCTCACAGCTCAAGCACTTCGGCTTCCCTTTGCAGGTTGCGGCGAGGTGTCCGGGTTCGCCGCACTGGAAGCAGAGTTCTGATCTTTACTCTTCCGTCTTCTCCTTCTTGCAGCCCGAGACCTTGTGGACGTACTCAAGGCAGTTGTAACACCTTGGAATGCCACCTTTTTCGCGGATCCTGACTCTGCCCCAACCAACATTGGGCTCCTGCCAGTCCAGGAGGTGGTGGGCCAGTCTTGTTGGGACCGAGACGACCGCCGTTTGGGTGCACCGATAACCGATTCGGAGAGACTTCACTGCGATATTCCCTCTCTCACTCTCTGGCAGGGCCTGACCGAGGACCTTGAGTACTTGGCCCTTGTCAACGTCGTAGTCGACTCCGAGCACCTCAAGAGTAGATGTGTTCAGGAGGCAATAGACAGCTCCTTCTTCGCCGACCACTGGTGCCAATGTTGTCTTCACGGCTGTGGCGTCGGTACCCTTTCTCAATTCGATGAGGACTTGGCCTTCCTTTGTTTTGCGGAAGCCCGTGACTTTTGTGCCTACTTCCTCGTCGGCGGCATTCGTCTTGATTCTCCGCAGCATGTCTGCGTAGGTGAGCCCTCCCTGGTTGACCGTGACGAGGATGGCCTCAGGCTTGGCTCTTCTCGGCTTCATTTTCGCCTTCTTTCCGGCGGAATCATTAGATCTACCGCTCTTCTTTGCCTTCCTTGCGTTTTTCTCCGACACCACTTCCTTCCAAGGCCCATTCTGCTCGGGCCGATTGGGCGTCGATGTCGAGTGCGGTGTTCCGAGACCTCCCGGTGGAGGTCCGTATCGCGTCCCCTTTGGACCGCGTTGTTGCCCCGGTCGCGATCCCGGTTTCCCTGCCCCCTCCCCTGGAAGCCATCACCCGACGCGGCCGGTTTTTATGTGGCCGGAGGCTGCACATTCCCCCTCACTGTCAGGGTCTTTCCCGTTTCGAGGAGCGTTGTCTCGAAAGCAGCCCGCTTCACCTTGTCTGTCGCGAGTAGGCCTTCGAGCGCGTGGCCTATCTTCTTGAGTCCTTCCATGTCACCCTTGGTCCCTTCTGGGTTACTGGAAACAGACTCGGCTATCTCTATAACCAAGTTGAAGTGTTCGAGAGGAGATATGTCTTTTCCTCCACCTCTTTCCGGCACATTTTCAGGTCTTCCCATTTCCCCATGAGAACGCCTGCCTCGTTTCCACTCTTTTGTCGTGCCGCATCTCTGGATGAAAGGATAGGGTCAATGTCCATCCCATCAGACTCTGCATCGTGTACTCTCTTATCGAGCGTACCGATTCCGGGAGTCAGGGTTGTTCCGTTCCCCTGGGACCCTATAGTGGAGTCGGACCTCCTCGAGTCTGAGCTCAAGTTGACGGCGTCATCAACCCCGTTGCTAGGTTGCATAATCTGGATCCTGAGCGCGGGGTTGTTTTTCAGCAGCTTCTCTGTCGCCTCTTGTGCTTCTGCTTCCACCTTCGCATTCTTCCCTAGTTGGACCGGAAAGGTGAGCTTCGATTGCTTTAGCACTCGTATGTCCGCTTCCTCGCCCAAACTCTTCCTTTTCTTGCTGTTTGGGGTGAGGTCTACCTTCTTCTTATGTTGGTCCTTTCCTCCAACTCCTTCCGCCTGTGGCGTATTTCCATCGCTTGTAGCTTTACGCGTGAGTCCACCAGCCAAGTGTGCCACTGGTAGCGTGCTTTGCATCGTTGCCCCCCCCCCCCAAGTTCCGAATGGAGCCCCGCTTTATTTGGGGGAATCTTGCCGTCAATGCTGGACATCTTCTTCTTTCTTCTTTTCCCAGGGCCTGGAATCGCATGCTGGCCGACCCCGGACCAGACCAGCACGGCTGGGGTGTCTAGTGTGATGCGTGTTCTGTATAATGTTGATATGTCTGTGTACTGCTTGAGCGGGCGTAAGTATGGTGCGTGTAGGGTGTAGTGTGTGTAGGTGTAAAAGTAGGACTCGGGTCCGGAGGGGCGTCGCTCCCTCAAGCTCCCCGGAATCTCTCTCCCTCTCTCTCTCTCTCTCTCTCTCTCGGTGAGTACAACCACACGCTCTCTTCATCGCTCCGTGTTGAATGTCGTTTCTCACCAACAAAACTTTGTCCCGAGTGGCAACTTTTTGCAGATTGGATTTCCTCTCGCAGGCTCATACTTTCGGAGCATCACTGCATGGCTCCAACCCGAGCCTGAGAGGAATTATTCCAAATTCTGCAATCTGACAAAAACAACCAGTCGGCAGATATTGGCGCCGAAACCAACCATCCTGCGCATGCCCGGCTGTCGTCTGCTGCTCGCTACTATACTGCTGCTGTCTGCTGTCACACAATAGGCGACAACACCTGCCACATATGCAACACCATCCTGCGTCATGGCAGCAAACAATGCAGCATCTGCAAACGGTTCACCCACGCAAAATGTTCAAAAATATCGAACAACACGTGGTTTTGCGTGGCGTGTCATGAGGTGAGCAAAAATTCATCCACTAAAACGTCGCCGGGTGCAGTCAAGCAGAAGGTTTCGAATGCTCGACGCAGCACGAAGAATGTCAGAGAGAGAGAGAGAGAGAGAGAGAGAGAGAGGAAGAGAAAGAGGACACCGGTGTGCGTGCTGGTGTGAGTGGTCTTTCTACCATCACGCTGGCGCGTCTCAGCTCTCGCGGCAAGACGGGGATATCTCCCCTTGCCCCGCGGACCACTGTCACCGGCCGCAACGAGAAGCCCCCTACCACCAGAGGCTCTCTTCATGCCGCGAGGAATGACGAGCAGCGGTGGTCGTCTGCTGCGCTACCAACTTGCAGCGGTGGCAGCACCTCAACACTTGCCACCAGTGGCGCGAAAATTCAAACAGCAGAGACGCAGGACATTGGCACATCCCAACCGTTTCTCTCAACATCCCCAGGAAATGGCTGTGGAATATCCCAGGACGGGAGAGACAGAAGATCAGTACAGCCGACGAGTCCAGCAACGACGCCAACACCGGAATTTCTTAGAGATAAGTGGGTTTTTGATTCGCAGAGTGCTCTGGATCTCTTTTTTCAACAAAACGATTTAACTCAGGAGCGGTTCGACGAAATAATGTCCCTCCTGAAGCGACACGACGCCGCCATCTCCTCCTCATCACCCACACCAGCAGTGAGTGCGGCGAGTGATCAACTGTTAGCGCGCATGTCATCTCTGGAGGCACTCATAGAGAAGCAAAACTCCAAGCTGGAGGAGTTTCGCCTAGATCGTGAGCTGCTTCTTGAGGAGAATACTTTGATGAAAAGCCAGATCTCACATCTGACTAATCTTGTGAAAGATAACCAGGGCACTCTGCGAAAATCTAATGTTAGTAATGAAATTAAGTCTTCCATTTCTGAGCTTCCACATCAATCTTCCGGGCCAGATCCGCAAGTTCGAATGGATTTTTCTAACCATTCACTAGCTGGGCGGCAGAGTACTGAACTCAGGGGTGAAGGTCTTGAGTGCAGCCAATTAATCATAACCGGTGCTTTGAAAAAAGACTCTACTGCCTCGGAGGAAGAGGTATGTAATATTTCCTATGCAGTACTCAAGTCCATCCTTCCCTCGCTGAAGAGGGAAAACATCACTGATGTTCGTATTTTGCAGCCCGGGCGCGTGTCTGGGAGGGAAAATCCAATGCATGACAATAGACCGACCAATTCATCGCCTCAAGCCCCGGATACCCGCTCACGTTCTATTCCATCTTGCCTAGTCCAACTCTCGTGCAGCCGTCTAGCCAGGGAGGTGATGAGAGCCAAGCGCTCGATCGCCAACAATTACTTTACAACTCATAAGATTGAGCCCACATTGCTTGACCCTGAAGCGAAAGCCCATGTGCCAGACCGAAAGATTTACATCAATGAGATGTTACCCCGTGAAAAATATAAGGAATATGTTCATTTGAGGCCACTTGCACGGGGCTTAGGCTTCAAATATGTTTGGCACAGCGGTGTACGCTTCTGGGTCAGGCGTAAAAATGGCGAGAGAGCGTATGCGTTCGAGTCCCTCACTGAGCTACAGGTCATTCAAACGGCGTGTCGAATAGTCCCAAAACCAACTCCTGAGTCATTGGATAGTGCCAGAAATGGCTCTACCATTCCAAATCAGAGTAAAAATTCGACAGCAGCATCGGTGGGGACACCCTGACTAAACACGGCTGCCGGGGAGTCAGAAGGGAGAGGTAGTTCCCTGAAGGCGGGGTTTATCAATCTTAATTCCTTAACGGATAAGATTGAGCATCTGCGCCTGCTTGTTGCTAACGAACCCTCCTACCATCTTTTTGGGGTGGCTGAGTCGAAGCTAGATGAGTATGTGGATGACAGTCTCGTTCAGATACCGGGTTTTTCGCTGTTGAGACAGGATCGCAACAGGGAGGGTGGTGGGGTTGCCTTGTATGTGCGCAATGATTTCAAGGTAGAGAAGCTAATTTCGTCTAAAACTTTTGGCCCAGGGAAACCTGGAGTTCCTGAATTTCTTTTCTGAAGCGTACAGCAGGGTAACTCCCCTCCAACTTTAGTCGTGGTAATTTACAGACCCCCGAAAATCGCCATGCAGAAGGATGACGGTCTGTTTGGCTCGTTACGCCGACTGTGTGGGGATTATAGTCATAAAATTATAATGGGAGATCTGAACGCGGATTTGTTAGACACTGCTCACCCTGACACCAAGACACTGACTGCACTGACAGAAGAACTTGCCTTGCAGATAGTGCAGCATGGCCCGACTCACCAACACACCCCCAATACATCTCATACATGGATTGACCACATCTACGTAGATGACAATGACATCGTTACTGACTTCCAAAACAGACTCCTGCCCAGTTTCGGCAGGCACTCGGTCATTGACGTCACCATCAACGTCTTCAGTCCCTCTCCGCCAAAAAATTCCTTCACCTACAGGGATTTTCGTAACATCACTCCGGAGATATTGAATGACCGGTTGCTTCGCTGCGACTGGACAGCTCTTGAAAATGCCGAAACCAGTTTGGAAGGAGCAATTCACTGCTTGAATGAAAATTTAAAGACCGTTATAGATGAATTAGCACCTGAGAAAACTATTAATCCGCGAAAAAATGACGCTCCCTGGATTGGTCCTGAGCTGCGGGTACTCATAAAGGAGCGAGACGCGACGCGCAGGCGCTGGGAGCGGAATCAACGTAACCAGCGCAAGTGTCCTGAGCTTCAAAATGAGTACTTTCGGCTCAGTGAAGAGGTTGACTTGCGCATTGAACGAGAGCGTAACTCCTTCCTTCAAAGTCATCTTTCTGACGCTCTCGATCAACAGAAGAACATCTGGAAGGAAATGCGCAACCTCGGCCTCTTGCCTAAGAGCAAAGAGGAGGAACTTCATGGTTTCACACCGGATGAGTTAAACGCACACTTTGCGGGGGTTTCCGTTTCGCCCTACGAAAATATTGAAGAAGCAATGGACGATATTGACTCGGCGCCAGAGGAGGGGTTTAAATTTAAGCCCACAAATTTCACTGATGTAGTCCTTGCCATCAAACAGTTCTCCTCGCAGGCCCGTGGAGCGGATGGAATACCTCAAAGTGTGATCGCGAAAGCTCTCCCGGCTATTGGTGATCTTATTGTACATATTTTTAACTCCTCTTTCGCTCATAGCATTTTTCCCGAGGCTTGGAAGCAAGCGCAGCTGATCGCATTAAAGAAGACTGCCACTCCATCAACGGTCTCGGATTTCCGTCCCATAGCGCTGCTGTGCTTCCTCTCCAAGGTTTTGGAAAAAATCGCACATGACCAAATCATGGAGTATTTAAAAATTGAGAATCTACTTGATCCCTTCCAAGCTGGTTTCAAGCAACATCACAGTACCCAGACGGCACTGCTCAAGTTGACAGACGACATCAGAGTAGGAATTGACAGAAAGAAGATCACTCTGCTCCTACTGTTCGACTTTAGCAAAGCATTCGATACAATCTCACCATGCAAGCTGCTGAGGAAGCTACGACACCTTGGCTTCTCGAGATCGGCACTCCTGTGGATAAAATCATATTTACAGGGTCGCACCCAACAAATCACTTCTAAAGTAGGTAAATCTGATTGGCTCGAAACCAATCTGGGTGTTCCGCAGGGGTCCGTTCTTGGGCCTCTCCTCTTCAGCTTGTATGTGAATGATTTGCCCGGGCTATTGAATGGAAAGTCAGTGAACCATATATTCTACGCAGATGCTCTTCAGATCTATCTTCAAGTTGACAAGAAGAACATCAAGGAGGGGATTGCTCGACTGGGAGACATAGGGCGACTTGTTGATGAATGGGCTAGGAACTCCGACCTGCGCCTCAACGCTGGCAAGACCAAGGCAATCTTTTTCAGTTCCGACCGGAACGTTAGAGACTTGCAACGAATGAACTTGCCAGGGGTTGAGATACAGGATGGAGTGTTTGTCCCATTCAGTGATACTGTCGTGAGTCTTGGTGTTACACTTGACAGCGAACTAACGTGGAAACCGCACATCGATCAAGTTACCAAAAAGTCAACAGAGCCCTATATGGTTTGCGGCTTTTTAGGGCGTGTATCACCAGACCTCTCCGAATTCGCCTAGTCGAGTCACTTGTTCAACCGCATTTGGATTACTGTACGGTCGTGTACCTCGACGCCACGGACGAACAGCGGCAACGGATACAACGACTAAGCAATTCATGTGTGAGATATATTTTTGATCTTAGGAGAGACGAGCATATCACCCCGTTTAGGGAGCGTTTGGGCTGGTTACGTACTGATTCGCGGCGAATGTACTCCGCTGCTCTCTTGATGCATAAGATCATGCACTTAGAAGAACCTGGCTACCTAGCTGCGATGTTTACCAGGTACCAATTTGAACGCCCCGCACATGGTGATGCAGAAGAGCGGACACTCAAAGTTCCCAATATGAGACTTGAATATGGTAGAAGATCTTCCCAGGTTCAATGTGCTCACTTGTGGAACTTTCTCCCTTCGGGCTTTCGGCAAATTCAAAAAATTTCACTTTTTAAAGACGCTCTAAAAGAATTTTTCTTGTCGCAACCCTCCCGGAGGATTGACGTGGACCAGAAACAGTACTTCAATCTCTGATAGGCTTGGGCTCTTTTCAATTAGTCTTTTTCTAGTTTTAGTCGACTTTTACGTGGCTTACCTGTCACATAACTCTTAAATCTGTGATAGTTTCCGGGCCCATGTCTGTCTTTTTATATGTACTGATGTACCTCGATTAATTAATTACCTAATTTATTTTGACTCGTGTGCATCTCTCGATGCCTTTTCAATGACTAGTCACTTTCTGTGATAAATGAAATTTCCTTGACCAAAATGACAAATTGTATAATACTTATATGTTGATTATGACCGTTATATGTATCTCATTTAATTGTATTTTTACTTTTGCCACCAGGCCAATAAAGGGAATCAATCAATCTCTCTCTCTCTCTTTGTGGGCTGGTGAGTAGCCGTGTACACGTCTTCTACATCGCTCACCAAAGGAATCTGATTTGATCCAGAATATTACTCTTTCGAGTAAACATTTTTACAGAGTGGAGTTCTCCTGCGGGCTCTCGTCTTGAAGCATCAACTGCGTGGCTCCAATTATTGAGCCTGGGAGAATTATTCAGCTCTTAAAAGTGCAATCCATCATCAAAAGCGAACGAGTTAGAGCAGCCGTTCGCGCGTTACTTGCCACAACTGCGCATGTCTGGTGTAAGAAGGCTGGCCAGCTGTCTGCTGCTCCCATTGCATCCATTGGTGCTATAAATGTGTTAATCGGCTGCAGCTGCATACTCTTGTTTGAAGTGTCCTGAGGCGAGATCGTCCTGTAGCTTGCAATTGTGGTGGTGATAGTGATGTTTTCGGCCTGTCTGTAAGTGTTTCCTGTCCAGTCAGTGTTACATCAAGCTGTCGTCTGCTGCCGAGTAATGCTCATAACTATCCTAGCAGAAGTCAAGCTACTGTAGAGACGGTATTTGTTCGTGTGTGTATGAGTGCTCTGTGTGATTCGATGCTCACGTGTAAGAAATGCAATCGTAAGATAGTATGTCAATTTAAAAGCTGTCTCGTGTGCAAAAGTAATTTCCATCCGTTATGCGTGCTGGACTATATTCAGAACAAGCCAAAAGACTCTTGTTGTGTTCGTACATTCCACGATACTCTGCGACGAAGTATACACGTTGTGTCGAATAACACTCGCACACGAGTAACGCGTAGCCGTGTTAGTGCTCGTCATCGCGCTTTGATATAGCAAGAGGTCTACACTCTGTTGAGTTTCCTGAATCAGCTGACGAGACTGTACAACCAGATAGTATAGAGTCTACTGGCGTTGGTGCACGAATACTATCACAAAGTAGAGGAGCGGTCTGCTAGGCCAACGAGAGCGGACGTGAATATACAATAGTGTACTGAAATAGTGGCTAATAGGAAAAATAAATAATAAGGATATAAAAAGAATAGGAGGAAGGGAAGAGAAAGAAGAAAGATAAGGAGTGACAGTGAAAGAATTAGAAAAATACCACTCAAAAAGGAGAAAGAAAGGACACTCGAGTAAAGACAAGACTTTAGAATCGCCAACGAGCACGTGGAAGGTATACAAGATGCAAGTAGAAGAAGAAAGGGCATGGGGGATAATAATGTGAAGAATATTTTGGATAAAATTATAAAGAATCAAGAATATAGGACGAGATCGAATTCAGTAGGAGCAAGTGACAGAAGCATAAGGGAATTCTATACACCGGTAGCAACGAAAAAAAGAACAAATAAGGACAGATCACCTGAGGAAGTAGAAGGGAACGCTAATGAAAAACACTCAAAACAAGAAGGTTTAAAAGGAAAGGGTAAAGAAGAAGAAGAAGAAAACCTGAGTGAAACAGAATACTTGAGCCTAGGCATGGGAAGCCTGATGAAAGAAATCCAAAATTTGATAAGGAAATTTGAGGAGGAGAGCAAGGAGAGGAAGGAATGTTCCAATAAGGTAGAAGATATAGCAGACACTATGAAGAAAGATCTTGAAATAAGAGCCGGGGAATGGGATAAAAAATGGAATGAGCTGGGAAAAGGGGAGAAAGAAAGAGATGCTAAACAAGACAGAGTTGAGGAAAGGTTGAGCAAGATAGAAAGCTTGATAAAGGAAAGGGGAGAAAATATGGGAATTGTCAACATGCCAGAAAGAGAGAAGGAAAGAGAAGATACGATCAATGAATTGACATGGAGGCTGGAAGATACAGAGGAGCGAGCAAGAAGGAATCACATTATAATCAGGGTTTTTAACGAAATTCATTTTTGATTTCGTTGAATTTCGTTGAATTCTTTCCTATGACCAATTTTGTAACGAAATCCTACTCAAAAAATCATAATCGTCGTAAAATGATGATTATGATTTTTAGAGTGGGATTTCGTTACGAAAGGGGTCATCAAATAGGACTCAACGAAATTCAACAAAATTCGAAATGGATTTTGTTAAAAACCCTGATTATAATACATGGAATAGCATGGCAAGGAGAAAATATTAGAGAAAAAATACAAGAATGGATAAAAGAAAAACTAGGGATAGAGGTAGTGATTATAAGATGCTGGAAAATTAAAGGACAAGAGAAAACATAGGGAGCAGAATGCGAAAAAGAGAGCATGAAAAGAGAAATAATGATTGACAAGAAAAAACTGAAAGGCTCGGAGGTGTATATTGATAAAGACTTGACGTTCAAGGAAAGAGGTATTAGAAGGAAACTGAAGGCCATAGCCAGAGAACAAGTAGAGAAAGGGAAGAGAGCCACAGTGAGGGACGATGCCATAATTATAGATGGATGCCTATGGAAATGGAGTGAAAAAGACCAGAATATATTTCAAACCGTCAAGAAATGGGAAGAGAAAAAGAACCAGGGAGCAGGACAATAATATAAACATTCTATCATGGAACATCTCTGGGATGAAAAGCCTAGAGGCAGACGACTCGAGATACCTGAAAAAGTTTGATGTGATAGGCTTATCAGAAACATGGTGTGAGGAAAAGGACAGAAGTTAGATAAAGCACAAGCTCAAAGAATACAGAATTGACTTCAAAGATGCAGTAAGGGAACATAAAAGAGGAAGAGCAATAGGAGGAATAATATTAGCAATAAGAAAAAACATTGAAGTTATAGAAGAAGAATCGAGACAAACAGGCAGAGAAATAGTCATGAAAAACATTAAAATGGGAAGGAAGGAATGGAAGATAATTTATACGTATATGAAGAAAGAAAGAGAAAGAAATTGGGAAATAATGGAAGAAGAAGGACAGGACTTAAGAGACAGGAATTTGATGATACTAGGAGACATAAACGCAAGAACAGGGATGAAAGGAGGAGATGATGAAGAAGGAGGAAGAAACTCCAAGGACAAGGTGATAAATTCGGAAGGCAAAAAACCAATAAAGGTAATGAATAAACTAGGCCTGTTAATAGCGAATGGAGCAATAAAAGGTGACGAAGAAGGGGACTATACATACATAGGCCCACGTGGGAAGACAGTGATCGACTACCTCGTAACAAATGAAGAAGGAAAAGATGAAATAGAGGAAATGAAACTAGGAAATGAAATAAAATCAGATCACCTGCCAATAGAGATAAGAATGAAGAGAAAACAGGAGATTTGGAGAGAAGGTACTAAAACCATACAGAAATGGGACAAAGAATCGGTAGGAATTTACAGGAGAAATTTAAGAGGAATTGGAACAGCAAAAGACTGGAAAGGCTTAATAAGCAAAATGAGGCAAGCAATAGTAAAGGAAGAAAGGAAGGAGGGAAGACCAGAATCGTAAAAATGGTGAGACGAAGAATGCTGGGAGTGCAAAGAGAAGGTTCTAAAAGCCTTTGAGAAAATGAGAAAATGAGAAATGGAGAAAGGAGATTATAATGCAATGAAGAATGAATATAAAAACTTGAGAAAGAAGAAGAACGTGCAGGAAGGGGAAAAAATGCTGGCAGAACTGGAGAAGGACAGGTCACGAAAGACATTCTGGAGAACGGTAAATGGGAAAAGAGCAAAGAGAGAAAAGGTCGATGAAGGAATAAAGGATGAAGATTGGCTATCACACTTCTAAAAACAATTCAATGGAAAGGACACAACAGGAAGGACAAAAAAGGAAGAGAAAACAGAATGGGAAGGAAAGGAGTTCACAAGGGAGGAACTGGATAAGGCGATAAGTAAGATGAAACCGGGCAATGCATGTGGACTAGACGGAATTCCAAATGAAGCATGGAAAAATGCGGACGAGGGTACAAAGGCAGACCTGCTGGAAATCATGAACAAAATCTGGAATGAGGAAGAGATACCGGAGGAATGGACGGTGGGAAAGATAGCACCAGTATACAAGAAAGGATTGAGATCTGAGGCACCAAACCACAGAGGAGTCACAGTCATGGACTCGGGGTATAAAATATTCGCGGAACTAATCAGAAGAAGACTGGAAGAAGGAATAGAGGCAAATGAAAAGCTGAGAGACGAGCAGATGGGTTTTATTGAAGGAAGAGGAACGGTGGATGCAATATACATTCTAAAGAATATTCTCGGGAAAGGGATAGAAAAAGAGAAGGGGAAAATATTCATGTTTTTCGCAGACCTGAAAGGAGCATTTGACATGATGAAGAGGGAAGTGATCTGGAAGAACATGGAGGAACTAGGGATAGATGAACAGCTAAGAGAAAGGATTCAAGATCTGTATGAAAAGACAAGATGCGAGATTCTGATAAACGGAAGGAATATCGGCGAATTCTACACAGAAGAAGGACTAAGGCAAGGATGCCCGCTCAGCCCAGCTCTCTTTAATATAGGAACAGTGGATATATTTGGAAAATTGGACAAAATTCAAGGAGGGGGCTGGATGATAAATAAAAAGAAAAGAGTAAAGGCAATAAGCTACGCGGATGACTTTGTATTAATATCGGATGAGGAGGATAGCTTCAAAGAAATGATCAGATGCTTTGGCAGAGGTATGAAGAAAAAAGGACTAGAGATGAGCAAGGAAAAATCCAAAATAATGGTGGGAAGGAAAGGAAGAGGAAGGGAGAAGAAATATCAATTCAGTTACGAAGGAGAAGAGATAGAAAAGGTAAAAGAATACAAATACTTGGGATACACCATCAGCAGAAACAACGGAGCTGAAAGCCACATGAAAGACGTGATAAGGAAAGCAAGAGCAGCACTAGGGAAGGTTTGGAGCATAGGAGAGCAGCTGGGAGAAGAGGATGAGACTGTTTGATGCCCTGATTGAAAGTATCCTCCTATACGGATCAGAAGTATGGGGATTTCAAGAGCACCAAGCAATAGAATGGATACAAACTAGATATTTGAAATGGATACTGGATCTGGACAGAACAACACCAAGTTACCTTCTATGGAACGAAACAGGAAGAAGCAAAATTGCAGTCAAAGCGGGATCAAGAGCAATAAAGTATGAGGAAAAAATGAGGAAAACAAAGGAAGAAGGTTTAAGATCCGAATGTTGGAAGGAGCTTATAGAAGGGAAAGCAGCAAAGATCAGGATGGAAACGAGGAAAAAATGGCTAAATGAGAGAGGGTACTCGGAAATGGAACTAAACCGGAAAATACAGGAAGGTGCAAAGATATACTAGGAGCTGGAGACAAGGAAGAAAGATCAAGACATGCAAAGAGCCATAAGTAAAGTGAAAGAGTCAAAATACTGTAAAGAGATCAAAGAATGGCTACTGCACGAGAAAAGTAGAACAAGTTACATAGGATCGAAAGAAAGAGAAATCGAAAGGAACAGAAACATAATCGCGAGATTTAGATTAGGAAATGAAACGAGAGAGAACAGATACTGGATGAGAGAAGAAGATAGAGCATGTAGAGCCTGCGGCAAGGAGGAGGAAACCATGGAGCATATTCTAAATGGATGTGAGATGATGCCAAAGAGAGAAAATTGGAAAGAGGCTTTATACGGTAACGGGCAAAGAATAGGATGGCTCAAAGAAGTAGTGAACAGAAGAAAAAGACTGAGCAAAAGGAGAGAGGAAGAGACCAACAGAACGACAGGGGGAGAGTGGCACATGTGAAAGGACCCTTAGGGGAGAGAAGGAAGCACATGCGAGTGAAGAGCCAAGCCTGGGAGAAAGTTGAGGTTAGGAGGAAGGAAAAAGTAGAACAAATACGTGCGCTCTCAGATAATATCCTAAAAATGATGGCAGAAGAAGAGATAAATAGGCTAAAAAGAAAAATAGGAAGAATGGAGGAAAGGATTGCAACTCAAGAGAAAAGAATAAGAACACTGGAGGCAAAAATAGAAGAGAATGAGGCAAGAATAAAGGATTACAGTGACAGTGAAAGTGAAAAAGAGGACTAGAACAATAATGAAAAAGAGAAGGCGAACAGGAACACACAATTGATGAAAAGCGTGGTTATACCTACCGAAACAAAGAACAGAATGGGAGAAAAGGAAACCAAAAAGGCAACGAACAAATACAAAATAGTAATAAGGGGAGGGATTACCTGGATAAGGGAGGAAATAAGCTACTGGATAAGAAGAGTAACAGGATATGGAAGGGGTACATATGTGCTAGAAGAATTGAGTAAGAAAGGTATAACAACAAATAAAGGAGCTTGGGTACTAAAAACGGATAAGAAAGATTTGAAGGACAAACTACTGAGCACAATGATAAGAAAAGGAGAAAAAGCTTATGTGGTGGAAGAGTTCATGAATGCCACCCAGCGATGGAAGGAAAAAGAGAGGAGAAAAGGACTACAGGCCATGACAGACAATGGATACACAATAAAAGAGGAAAAAGGTAGAATACTGGCAATAAAAGGAAAGAAAATATATGAAATGGAGTGGAACGATAACATCAACAAATATGTCACGAGCAACAATTGAAAAAGCAGCAGGGAGAAAAGAACACAGGAGGAGGGCTAAGCATCCAAGAGATGAGGAAGAAATGAAAGAATTGATTTAAGAAGTATTTATGTTACTGAAAGCCAAAGGCACAAAAGAGACACTTTTATTTTTGTTACGTTAAGGAATTAAATTAATTCAACTTAAGAGGCTACTAAGCCAGGTACACTATTGTAAGAGTTTAGATTCATGAGAAACATTATAGCCAAATTGGCTCAATCAACTACTACTACTACTATCACAAAGTAAAGTCATGGATTCTTTACAAAACGGTTGGGAGAATCTTAGCTCTTCGCAGCAATTTCCTGCTCTTCTCCAACATATAACTTCAAGTTCTTCCCAAACGAATGAGCAATTGGAAGGTTTGAATACCAAAATTGAAAATTTTACCACTGCATTGGACCAGCAATCGGAACGCATAACTGTGCTTGAGAATGAGAACTTGCTTCTCCGAAATGAAGTCAGACAACTAAAAGAATTGCATGTAGCTGGATCGCAATGTCCAGAATTGAGAATATTCGGAATACCCAATTCTTGCAAATTACCGTTACATGTTGTTACTAGGGCAATCTTGAAAGCCCTAAATATTGAGTCCCTCTACAACGATATACTTGCTATTCGTGAATTTGAACCTAAGTTGCCACTCCAAAACTCGCCATTGAACGATTAAGCTCGTAACAATCGGGAAGAATTTTGCTCGTTCATCGTCAAATTCAATTCTGCTAGTATCCGTGACCATGTCCTTAAAGTCAAACAAGAATTTGGTGATTTGAAAGTCACTGACGTGATCCCTGATTGCGATACTGAATCAAAAGTGAATTTACATGAGATGGTCCCCCAGATTACTCACAATCTGCGCATTTTAGCTAAAGAACCTGCCAAACAGAACAATTATAAGTATGTGTGGATCCGTGAGGGAAATTTGTTTGTAAGAAAAGATGACAGGAGTGAGCGTATTTCTATAGTTACTGAATTCGATTTGGAAAAAATTTTGTGACTTCCTTTTACATCTCAAGCTACTCAAGTAAATCGCCCACGAACTTGTTTGTCATTGAAAATTGCACAATTGAATGTTCCATCTTTGCGGAAGAATGTGAATCTTGTTGCACTATCTGTTGAGGAGTATGAGATAGACATATTAGCAATCAGCGGAACCTGGTTGACTCCAAATTGTCAGGATCCAATGGTACATTTAGAAGGCTTTTCACTGATGCGTAATGATCGAGGTCTCAAATCAAATACAGGTAAACGCGAATATATCCAGGGTGGTGGCGTAGTCTGCTATATTCGGAATAGCCTTTCTTACAAGATAATTGATTGTCCTCAAATAAGTTCAATTAACGAGACTGAATATCTTTTGTTAGAAATTAAAACGAGAAATGATGAGAAGGTTCTATTTGGTTCTTTATACCGACGTCCAGGTGGAAATGTATTGTCTAAATTTTTTGCAGAGCTTCAGAAGATTTCACCATTATATTGCAATATTATACTCACCGGAGATCTAAATTCTGACCTACTTACTAGCTCTTATCACAGCTCTCATTTATGAGACTTAATTCATGAGAACTCTTTGTATAATGTTCCATTTGGAACAACGCACCACACTACTGAATCAGATTCGTGGATTGATGTTATAATTGTCGACTCACTTGACAAAGTTATCAACTTTTCCAAGTCGAACTCACCGTATATCGATGGCCATGACTTCATTGTTATAGAGTATAGAATGCGTCAGAGTGTAAATCAAGAGATGATGATCACTCCTCGAGATTTCACTCAATTTGAGGCAACGTTGTTTGGACAAGAATTACAATCACGTATTAATGATTCCCATCTCATGTTTTCTATGAATGTGAATGAATCTGTCCAAGAATTCCAACGAATAACTACTGATTTTCTTGATGAGCATGCTCCATTCAGAAGTCGTACGGCACGTGAACGAGAATCTCCGTCGTTGACGGAAGAACTCCGGAGAGAGTGCAAGCAGCGTGATCGGTTGGGGAAAAGAGCTAGACGCACCGGAAATCAGCTGAAACATCGATATAAGATTGTCCGGGCTGAGTTGAAAAGGGAAATTGCCAGAGCCACGAATGATTATTGTGTCGTCAAACCGACGCACCTCAATTCTCTCTCAAGCCTGTAGATGGAATTCAAGTGTACCAAGCAATGATTGCGTGTTTGCCCAAGAGCAAAGGAAAGAGTAGCGACAGTCTAAATCTGTCCTATCTCAAATCTGCTGTGAGCTATCTTGTACCTTATTTGACCACTCTCTTCAATCTATCTATATCATCGTGTCAGTATCCAGATCTTTGGAAGAAATCTATCGTTATACCTCTGAGGAAAGTTCCATCCCCATCTTCTCCAGCTGAAACGCGACCGATATCTAATCTTGCTTATCTTGCCAAGGCATTTGTCTCTATTCTTACTAGGCAAATCATTGATCACCTTCAAAGCAACGATCTTCTTCCTCCCTACCAGTCAGGTTTTCGCTCAGAATTCAGGACACAGACCGCTCTATTGAAAGTATCCGAAGATATAAGATTTGGCATGGAGGAGAAATTAGTCACACTACAAGTTTTGTTTGATTTCAAGTCTGCATTTGATAGCATTAAACACTTCTTTCTGCTGGAGAAGATGAAAGAGATGAATTTTTCTGAGAATTCTCTGAGATGGTTCCATTCTTATTTGAGTGGTCGGTCCTAGGCAGTTCTTGATAAGGATGGAAATTTGTCTGACTTTTTGCCAAACACCTCTGGCTTTCCACGAGGTTCAAATCTTGACCCAATAATATTTCTGATTTTCATTAATGCTATTGTCTCAATTCTGAAACACTGCAAAGCCTTACTTCTTGCTGATGATTCGCAAATCTACATACAGGGTCGAATATCTGATCTCCCAGAAACAATTCGTAGACTCAACGAGGACATTGCGCGCATCGTTGAGTGGGCTAAGCAAAATGGGTTGATGTTGAACTTACCCAAAACAAGAGCGATTGTATTTGCATCGACTCAATACCACATGAGATTGGATCTAAAATCATTACCCCCTGAGTTTGTTGATGGGGTCGTTGTACCCTATCAGGAGACTGTGAAAAATTTGGGAGTCTTGTTTTCCCAAGATCTTCCTTGGAATTCGCACGTAGCAGGCATTTGCTCGAGAGCCCATGGATTTCTTCACACACTCCGATATCCTGGCCATTTTCTCTCACCAGAAGTTGAAACTTTACTCATTAACGCTCTCGTCAAACCACATTTTGATTATGTTTGCCTAGTATACAACAGTATGTCTGGTTATCTTGAAACAAAACTGCAAAGGCTCTGCAATATGTGTGTTCGATTCATATTCTATCTGCGGCGCGATGCTACACTTAAGCCATACTACCAAAAATTGAAGTGGATTTCTCTTGCAGGACGTCGGAAATATGTTCTCTTTGTACAGATCTATGAAAACCTGCATACTTGTATGACCTTTTCAAGGAACTTGATGATGGAATCCGACGTTCTGGAAGAACGATATCTTCGCGTATGCTTGTTCCCACGACACGCACGACGACTCATGATGGAGCATTCTCATTACAATCAATGGAAGAATGGGAAACCATTCCAGTCAGTATTCGTCTACTCAAACCCTTAGAATCTTTTGAACTTGCACTACTTAGATATTACCGTAAGAAAGATGAGCACCATGTGCTCGAGTAGTTATTATCTAATATATAATGTTGAAACCGAACCTCATGTGTAAATTATTAGTTGTTAGCTCGTAACTAAATTTGAGTTGTTCGAATTGATCACTGCTTGTAATAATCATTCGTATGTATTATCCACCATTTGTGCCAAAGTTATCAATGATATGCTATTTTTATATTTATGTATATGCCTTATGTAATCTCATTGCTATACGTTCTACCAAGACCAAGGCAAAATAAGTTCGTTATTCAATCAATCTCTCTCTTTCTCTCTCTCTCTCTCTCTCTCTCTCTCTCTCTCTCTCTCTCTCTCTCTCTCTCTCTCTCTCTCTCTCTCTCTCTCTCTCTCTCTCTCCCTCTCTCTCTCAGGTGAGTATACTGAACACACGTACCATTTGACGCTGTGAACTATTTTTTGCGTACAAAAGTTGACGTTAACTCACTTCGTGGGAACTCTGATATCAACAACCTGATGAACGGTCCGAGCACTCCGATATTCACTTTCCCATCAACTTCTCTTGGCTCAAACAACCTTCTTCCAACCTCACTAGCTCTGCAACTCAAAGTTTGCCTAGTGGGGATATTACTCAAACCACTCGAATAAATAATAGTATACCTACGGTCACAATGGAGCCCCCGGTTGATTCTCAAAACATGCAGCCTCAAGCTTTGACCCGGGATGAAACTGTTGCTAAATTCACCTCGCTCAATTCAGACGAGAAAATGACAGCCATATTTCATAACTTGCTCACAATTATAGACCAAAATACTCAAAGCAATAATCGAATTGAAGCCATTGAGAATAAGCTAAGTAACTTTACCACAATGATTTTTAATCAAGAAACGCGGCTCAAGGATCTTGAAGACCGTTTATCTCGCGTATATTTACAGCTGGATAGTATGAAGAATGCCAATCCCGTTACCCAAAACACTCACTCGGGCGCCAATGCTGACATTGTCATATCGGGACTACCAACAGCAACTTCTCTTTCTGATCCTGAAATTTCGTAACGCATCTTCTCTAAAATTGACGCGTTAAATTTTGCGTCCGATATCATTCGTGCCAACCGTCGTAGCCAAACAACGGCAAGTAATTTGGCGAATGTGGGCTAGCCCCCAGATGGAATGTTTACCCTTCTCATCAGATGTAAATCTGTTCAAATCTGAGATGAGATCATGCGTCGCAAGATAACTCACGGAGACTTGCCTGCATCGGAAATATTCCCGGAGATTACTTAACAACTTCAGAAAAAATTGTTCCTCAATGAGTTCTTGCCTCCTATCATTTGCAAGCTACTTGGTAAAGTTTGGGCCGCTGCTAAGTCAAAAGGTTAAGAACGAGTATGGGTCAGAAGTGGCTCAATTGACGTACGTAAGAACGCCCAGTCTGAAAGAATATTGATTGCGCATGATGGCGATATCTCTAAAATAGTTTGATGATCATACTCGAAAGCAAGTAACTGAGTCATACCTCAGAATTTCACATGTTAATTTATATAGTCTGAAAAATTATCGTACAAATGTAGAAGTCTTCCTTCATGATCACCCTCAAGATATTTTTACTGTCACAGAGAGTAGCTTGGAAGAAATTGACACTGATGCCAGTGTAAACATAAACAATTACTCTTTAATTCGCAATGACAGGATTGGCCGTGTTGGAGGAGGCATTGCTATTCATTTTGCCAGCTCAGTTAACCTCAAAATTCTTATCAAATCTGACCTCTCACGCGTTAACCAACCTGAGTACCTGATCCGCGAAATCAAGAGTGTTGATCATTGCCTAGCAAAATCTTCAATTCGCGATCTTGTTTCAGACATCCACGGAATGTATGCCCGTATAGGTACGGTAAAATGCGCAAAGATGATAGTAGAAGAGTTCTATTACCCCAATTTGAAACATTCACGACAATTTTGCTTCGACCGTGCGATTCTTGTCAACTAAATAAGACCTATACTGTCGGAAATCATGTCGAGACACGCCCCATAATACCGGATGGTCCGCGTGATTTAGTAACAATCGATTTTTTGGTCCGTTACCCGTTTCCACCGGAGGGGTCAAATACATCCCTGTAGTATTAGATGTTTTCACAGAATATGTCGTGTTTTACCCTATCAAGAAGGAGGATACGCGAACCATCACCCGTAGAATATTTGATGACTATATTCCGGTACACGGAAAACCAAAAATGTAACAAATGGATCACGGGAACCAACTCACTCCTTCCAATTAGTTGAAACGATTGGAAGAAGGAGTAATTCAAGCCATTTTTAGTTCAGTCTGACACCCGCAGTTTAACGTAGGAGAACGTGTAATGAAAGAACTTGTGCGATTTTTCCGCACATTAGCAGAAGAGCAGCACAAGTCTTGGGCTCGATGGGTACCTGTTATTCAGACGATCATGAATGAGGTGTACTACGAATCTATTCAAAGCACACCAATGCAATTGCATTTGGGTAAATCGCCAACACGCGTGTGGAATCAATATTAGATACAATCAGAAAGAAATTTAGCTACCCATGAAGGACTTTTGGTATTAGCCGCTGAGAATCTAAGAAAAGTAGGTTCAAAGCGAGCCAACCTCCATAACGGATCTAAAACCATAACATCGTATAAACTTGGACGAGAAGTCTCAGTTCGTTCGTGTGACGCGTCGGATGCAAGTAGAGGTATTATATCAAAATTCTTGTCCATCTACAAAGGTCCATATGTAATTTCAAAAGTAATTGAACCATCCACATGTCATTTGACCGATGAGTCCACCATTACTTACCGTGGACGATTCCATTTTTCTTCATTGCGACCATATTATCGGCGCGGAGTCTCATGAGTGGTTTCTTTTGTTATTTCTGTTTGTTATAGAAAATTCGAGATGGCGTCACACAGAGACTCCAAACATCATCCTAACCAACAATCAAAATTGGAGAAATTAGAAGAACGATTCGTTGAAGATATATTGTCTTAGACATATTGTCTTCGACGAATCGTTCTTCTAATTCCTCCAATGATATATATTATATCACTCGAGTGATATATATTATATCACTCGACCCGAGATGAAGTCAGAAAGATAGAATTCCGGAGTCGTGTGAATTGGAATTTATCCAAAGATAACTTACATAAGATCACGCGATTGGAAACACGAGAAAAATTTAGACTACAGAGCTAGACGGCATGTACGCGCGGATGTATAGGCTCGAAAAGGGGTTAAATTGGCTCTGGAAAGCCCATAAACGGCTGAAAACCGAAGTCCGAGTTCTTCGTCGTCGTCAAAATAGAGGGAATGAATTATGATTATATATTCTATTATCAGATAACAGTAAACTTTGTTGTGGATTCAAATATTACCCAATGAAGTAGAATATAGTTACTGTAGAAGAATGAAAGTAATGACTAGAATCAACTTTAGGATTTAATTATTGCACATAGCCCAAATTTAGTTTTCACACTATGAATATTCTTCATTTATCGAGAAATTTTTGGATTACAGCTCAATTGGACCAGTCTCACAAGCAAAACGTAAACGACAACAGTTGAATCGTAAAATTAAACGTTTGCAACTGCATATATCACGTACCGAGAGACTTTTGAGTTCGTCAACTTAATCCGGGATATTCGAGGTTAAAACCACGCAACACGCGGTCGAGGCAATCCCCAGAACCCCGACAGAGACGAGAAATACGCTCGCTGACGGGGACTGCTTGATTATTGAGAATGGGATTTCTTGGGCTAATCTTGAGAATTCAAATTGAGATGGGTAAACCAAAAATGGAACATCAACGCCAGAAGATACTGATTCGCAGGCTACAGCAACGGGCGAAGAAACGATCGGCAGTGAACCCCGAAAAGATGGGATTAGCCGGGGTGGATGATCAAGAGCAACTGGCTCAAGCAATGTCGGAGGCTGCCGTCGCGCAGAGAGAGGCAGAAATTCTCCGAACTCAATCGGCCGAGGCTGAGGCGAAAGCAGCTAGAGCTCGCGCTGAGCAACTAAAAACCATCTCCATTCATAATAAAGTGGCATTGAAGATGTTAGAGAGTTCTGAAAGTCCATAAAATTTTTATATTTTTTTTCAGTCCAAATGTGAAAAAATTCCTTCATTTCCGCTATATCTACGGTTCGAAACAGGATAACAGTCGTAGCCTATAGCCTATATACATATAATATGGGGGCAAGCCCCCCTGCTCGCTCCGCCCGCCAACCCCCAACTCAGTTATACCAACTTATGGCTGTAATCTAAAATATGGAGAGCCAAATATGAAGAATATCGAAAATACGTCTGAAAGATGCACAACTTTATTCACTTCATTTTTTCACTCGTCAAATTCAAATAGGAACCAAATTTTATCTCAGCTAGAAAAGTTGGCATTTTTGCGTATTTTTCAATGAATGAAAAATTCCTTGCAATTCCATACTCATAGCTCGAGGATCCTGCATTCTTGTGCTGGAGAGATGTTTTCCCCGAGATATGAGCATCGTTCGGATTTGATTGTTGCGTATTATGCCCAAAAATGTGGACTGGACTCAAGTTATCCTATTATACGTGGAAGTCAATACATTCATGACAATCAGGGTTTTTAACGAAACGAAACAAAACGAGATTTTTTATTTTGTTTCGTTCATTTTAGCGAAAACAAAACGAAACAAAATTATTTTTAATTATGTTGAACAAAAACGAAACTAAACAAAAACCGAATCCGTCTTTCTTTTCATGAACGAAACTAAACAAAATTTTTGTAATTGAGTTTCGTTGAATATTGTTTCTCAGAATTTATGTTTCGTTCAGTTTTGTTTATTCACGGAATAAACAGAACTCAATAATTTTGTTCAGTTTCTTGAATGAACGAAATTCGACAAAACTATTTTCCGTCGAATATGTTTTGTTTTGTTTCTCACAAACAAAACATAAACGGAAACATTCATGATTATGTTGCGATAAACGAAACCAAACAAAACTCTGTATGGTTATGTTAAGGGTAATCGGAACTAAACATAAACAAAATGTCATTAAGCGAAACGAAACAAAAATATTTTTGTTTAGTTCATTTTATCGAGAACTTTGCCCCGACGAGATCGTAATTAAACGCGGCATTTTTAGGTTAGAGTGATGAAAAAAAATTGTAGACACGTTGTGCGGAAAAGTGTTTTTCCCACACTGATTTTCCACTTTCACGGACAGTTTGTCAAAAAACACAGTTCGATACACGAATGTAAAACCTATTTTTTGCATCCTCGTCTTGATTCCGACCTTTGACCACGGCTCAAGACGCAAACCCATCACTCGGACGCGAAAATAGTACATTACGTAACAAGGGTGGAAAGTGCGTTTTCCGCACGAGTTTCGTGACCAGTGCGGAAGAGAACCGTTTTTTTGATTTTCTTTCCCACGCCGACGATGAAAAAATAGTATTCGACACTCGGGCAGGGTGGTTTCACCCTTGCCAAGGCTCGGGCCGGAAAAACATCGCTCGGGCCGCGGGAATCAACATCCCCGCCTTTGTATCGAAATCTACTATTTACGCACGGCTTGCCGTGGGGAAAACCACTTCTCCGCACGATAAAATATTGACCAGTGCGGAAAAGTTACTTTTCATTACTCTAACCTAATAATGCCGCGTTTAAATAGGATTTTAGGGTTCTCGTAATGAAAAAATATATCCGCACCTCGCTTGCAAGCCCATTTTGGGCACTGGAGGACATGTCTGTCCTAGTGCCCAAAATGGGCTAACGCGCTCAGTACGGAAATATACTATTTCCACATGCGTCACGGAACGAGTGCGGAACACTTTCACCCGTGTTGCGTATACTATTTTTTGTGCTGAGTGCGGGAAGCTGTCTCGTCTGATCAAAAATAAATTGCATGATCAGACGAAAGTCAATCTAAGCTCATTCGATGGACCCAGGACCAGCCGTGGGGTGGCCTTCACGTAGATCTTTGGAGCTGAAAAGATCTAACATGATCGAGGGTAATCTGGTAGATCAGCGGGGAGTCCTAACTCGAAGAGACTATCCGACCCCAGAGTTCGTGTTCAGATGGTTGATTCGAGTCGAAAATACATGCTTTGGAGCAGATGATTCCATTTCTTTCCTTCCTTTGTGCTATCCAGTATTTCACAGAACGATTTTTGAGGCCCTGGGTATGACATTCCGCCCTCATGATTGCTGGCAAAAATAATGGAGGTGACTTAGAATTTTCGCCGCGTGGATTCAATCTATTCCCATCATGTCAAAATCCAAATAGTAGATTTCGATACAAGGGCGGGGATGTTGGTTTTCGTGGCCCGAGCGATGTTTTTCCGGCCCGAGCCTTGGTCGGAATCATCGCTCGGAAGCGGAAACCACCCCGCCCGAGTGTCGGATACTATTTTTTCATCGTCGGTGTGGGAAAGAAAATCAGAATAACAGCTCTTTCCCGCACAGACGATGAAAGAAATAGTTACGTGGCTAAATTTTTAAGCTCTTCCCGCGACGGGATTTGGTTGTTTGACATGTTTTCTTTCAACTCTACTTGTCACGAAGTTTTTCAGACTAAATTTGGGTCATGCTGTTGTTATTTTAACGAAATTCCTCATTTTTAGAGAAAACCCTCTGATAAGAGAGATATGTATGGCTTGAAGTCTAGTCTGAGCATTTGGGGTTACAAGCTATCGAAAATACACCGTTCATTATTGTATTTTGAGAGATTAATTCGAGCTAACTCACTATATCGATCACTTCAATGGTAGCTCCATGAGAATCCGTGGAACCTAAATTATTGTAGTCCGAGGAAGCTATATTTTGACTCCCACTATTTAGAATTTTGAGAATAATTCGTTTACGGATTAACGTGAGACTCAATTACCCACTGTCATTCAATAGAATAAGTGGCCAAAAGTTCGAATGGAGTGGTTTGCAGCTCACTAGTCAGAATAGGGCCTTTAGTCGTTCCGTGTCAGTTTTTGCGATAGTTCTCATATGCCAAAATTGAAGTAAAAGTCAGTAATGAGATTAATGATTGATAATTCATGATTGGAAGAATGAATGATATTCAGATTACTCATAGGACTCTGTTACATTTATTCAATAGTTCTCAATAGAATTTTTTCTACAGTGTTGTAGACACCAAAACATCGGAAAATGACAAAAATATTCATTCACGTGGATTAGTGAGAGAGTTTTTGCATTATATGTGCAACAGGTGTCAGGTACTTGCTCATAATACCGATAGATTCATGATCTAATTCCGTAGAATATTTGTAAGAGCCACGGGAAAATGAGTAAAGTAGTGCTTCCGGAGGATGCGCGGGGTCCAGGGGGCGAAGGCCCCGGCGGGGGGTTTGAGCATTATATTTGAATAAAACTTCAACTCAATTTTGAGAAATTTGATTTTGGTACATATTTTGAAATAGAATGATCCATCTACATCCTTTTCAGTCTCACTCGATCTCAAATTTGAACTACTAATAATCATAAAATAGTCCAAAGAAGCAAAAAAATCTGTAAATCATGACCCATCATATGGCAAATTCCGAATCCATGTTATCCCAGGAGACACTCAAATTTCAAAGCAACTCAAAATGGGATTTTCAATCGGAAAAGTAATATATATATTATGACGGTATATTATCTCGTCACATTAATAATAATGCGAGTCCGCAAAGTGCAATGCGGCTCGCCAGGATCTGCTTGGCGGCGTCTTCCTCGTGGACACTGGCCTCCTGTCGGCCAGTGCTGCTCGTACTATGCATTAGCGCATGGTAAAATTAGGACGAGTTCACGAGGATACACTGATGAGTGATAACGCGAGCAGGTAAATTTAACAAGGTTTGGATTTATTCAATGAATAATTTACAAAGCGCATCCGGGCGCGAACGCAACAGGTGAAAAACTCGCGAGGGAGAGCCGCACACAATGAGAGAGAGAGAGATACATTCTTGGCTGGTACTCACGCTGCGAAGACGCTTTTCAACAGGCCGCTGCCTCGGGAACGCCAAAGATCGGGAGTCCGCTGACTGTCGCACAAGTCCGGGTGGAATAACCCCCGTTGCCGTTGGGTACGGAAGCCTCGGCACCTGCAGGACCTGCGTCGGATGTCGGGGTGACCGGAGCACACGCGGCGCGGGAGAGGTTAGCCTAGATACGGGTCACACGATGTGTAGCGGACGACCGACGGACAAGTCTGCTCGCTCATGAAATGGCCGCGAACTGCGCGAGCCGCGAGCTGCGTTCCTATTGGCCAGCCATTTTGGGCGCGCGCGCATTCTCTGTCTCTCTCATATTCAAACCTGTGTGTTGCTCTCCCTTTGCTGCTACTCGGGTATACACCTGTAACAATCTTTTGGATACATCAATATATGAGATTCGATAATAACTTATATCTATTTGCCGAGGAGAGAGTGATGGGACTTTACCCGTCACATACCCTCCCCCCAGACGCCGTTAGCCTAAGCGTACCGGCTCGAGAAGATCTCTCTCTGAGGCAACTATAATGAAGATAAAAGTTATTAGAAAAATTATTTATTTTATCAAAAGTACAAAAATATAATCGTCGAACCTGTCGACTAATCTCGTAAAAAATAAACTTTGGCTGATTGCCTCAATAAGCGAATGCGCATTTGGCATCTAAATGACAAGATGTACACATCATCAGTCTTCAAAATAAAAGAGAACGAAAGAAAAATGCACTTGATTAGTGACTTGGTTTTTGTACATTCTGATCTCAACAAAAGAAACTTTTCATATCAAGTATGGCTAGTAGATAGAAAGTGTAAGTATGTAAATATGTAGATAATTGTATATAATTGTAAATATGTAAATAGTAGAAAAGAAAAATGGAAATCAAGGTAAGAGAAAGAAAAACAAATGTTGCCACTTGCGTGGGCTCTCCCTTGACAGCGATGACGCAATAATTAGCGGAAGCCCGGGTGGTTGATGCGGTTAGGGCACTCGCGTCCTCGCGCTACTCCTGGCAGGCGACAAACAGGGCACCAGCGTCTCCTATCCGGGTCAGCACGCTGAGCGCGAGTGGGATCCGTTCCCCCCAGGTGCTCTCGCTGGCGTCGAGCTTCTGTTAGTGCTCTCTGGAGCTGTGCCGCTTCTAGCGCGGTTTTTCGCTGGAACTCTTCGACTTTCTGCCGAGCTTCTAATTCTGCCCGGTCAGCGACTGCTCGCTCCTCTCTAAGTCGGCGTTTGTGCATTTCCGCCACCTCGTGGGCCGCTTTCTCATCGGCGACTCGTATGGGTAGATTTCCAGCCATTCGACGTCCAGCGGCCCCGTGTTTGTCCAGGAAATCGTCCAGGAGTTCGAATGAATTGTGGAATTCAGACCTTGCTTGTAGGTAAGCAGTTCTTGCTGTGAGGATGGCTTCTTTGGTCTGATTCCACTCCATTCCGATGGACGTTTCGATGGTTGGGATCTCATCTGCATCTTCAGATCGAGGTGGTGGAATTGCAACAACGAGCTGTTCGTTGGCCGGCGCTTCCGCAGTGTCTTGAGCGCTTGGCACTCCAGTGGGCCTAACTATGCCTCTCTCCTCCCACTCAACCATCATCTCCTGGGCACGATTGTCTTCCTCCTGCGAAGGCGCATTCCATGGTCTTCTCAGACGCGGTTCTGGCGGGTTTACCGCTGCGTCTTCGCGGTTATTCGAGGCCCTCTGCGCAAACTCTGCGCCTATGCGCATCAGCCGGCGTATTTCGTCGCTGGATAGATCCCATACAAAGGGAATAAATCCTTGCGGTGGCGCTTGAATAGACGCGTCCAGTGTTAGGCGGGCCATACCATCGGCATCCTCATCTGCTGCTACTCGCAGGGTTGCGCTGAGGTCTCGACCGTCCATACTGTGCCCTGCGGAGATGAGGTTAGGTGTTATGATGGTGTGAGTGGTGAGAGGTTAATATGTTAAAACATATAAATGATTGATCATTAATGAGAAGGTGAAATGATTTTTCCGGACCGAGTTTTCCGAGGTGATGTCTCGTCCGATGGTATTTGCAGCGATGGCGCATTCTTCGAACCTTTAGGCCGCCCGCGACGTCTTACGGTGTTTGAATCGGTGTGCTGATCGGTCTCCGCGCGTTGGTCATTCGTTTCCGGTGTATTTTCCGTTTCCTGATCATTTTTCGCATACGACGGATCATTCGCAGGTTGTTCGCTTTCCGCGTCAGACGTACTTTGTGGAACGGTCGCAGTGTTCGGGTCGCGTGCTGACGGTGCTCCGGTATTCACGGTTATACGCGTTTTCCGGGGTCTGCCCCGCGGTTTCGCTCGCAATCGCGTTTGCGCATCATTTACAATTTCATCGTTGGACTCGTCTGGTCGAAGCTCGAGGTCGTTCTGCCGTGCAGTCGTCACGCCCTCGCCTTCTTCAGAAACAGCATCACTCTCGTCTTCTTCAGAAACAGCATCCGACCGGTCCGGTTCCTCCTCGTTTGAGAAAAATGGCTTAAGATCGCATACTGGGAATGTTCCGAGTGAGACATTGTCATCGTCAACTACCTCGTATACATTTTCACCCAGTTTTGCTGAGATCTTGCCAGGTCCTCGGTATTTTGGTGCAAGTTTAGCGGAAATGCCTTTGACTGCAGACGACAAAATGCGATTGCGCATCCAAACTTTTTCGCCGACGGCATACTGCACGTCACGGCGGTGAGCATTATAATATTTGCTCTGGCGTTCTTGCGCTTTAGCTGAGTTGTCTGCTGCAATTTCACGCAACTTACTTAAATTTTCCATATGGTTTTCCCATGTTCCAAGCTCTTCGGCCTCTGCGGCTTCTGCAGCTGCCACATCCTCCTGTCTACGAAACGTATGTGGAGGTGTGGGGTTCCTTCCTAGGTTTAGGAACGCTGGAGACATTTTTGTCGATTCTTGGGTGGCTGTGTTTATTGCAAACATCAGCTCAGGTAATTTTTCATCCCACGTGTTGTGGTATTCAGTCACGAATGCTGTTATCCTAGCGCGAAGCGTACGGTTCTTATTTTCCGTCGGATTAGCTTGCGGATGATAAGCTGGACTAAATGATTGTTTGACGCCATTTTCTGTCAAGAACGTCTCAAGTTCTTTGTTTTTGAACTCCTTGCCATTATCCGCATGGAAAATTTCTGGCGTACCAAAGCGCATGAAAATTCGCTCCTTGAGTTCCTTGATGACAGTTTTTGCGTCAGCGCGTCTCATTGCTACGATCTCTACCCAACGTGTGAAGAGATCCACGAAAACGATGATATGTTTATTGCCCTGGACCGTGCGGACGTATGGGCCCATACAATCCGCAGCTACCGTTGACCAAGGTTTCTTTGCTTGTCGTTTACCCATGAGTCCCGCTGGAGGTAGTTGCTGCACTTTTACTTGTTGACAGATGGAACAGCCTTTTACAAAGTTCGCGACATCCTTGTATAGGCTGGGCCAAAAGTAATAGCGTGCGATGCGATCTACTGTTTTGGTGCGGCCGAAATGGCCGGCCGTTGCTTCGCAGTGTCCTTCAGACATGACTTGTGCCCTTTGCTCTCTGGCCAGAACGAGTTTCCAGGCGTCGTCGTCTGAGACGAGATCTTCTAGTATGCGATTTGGCCGCCAGATGTATAATCGACCCCCCGTGATCTTCATATGTGGGTAATCCTCAGGATTTTCTGAGACTGCTTGATACGTTTTCAAGTACCACGCATCTTGCGTCTCTGGCACCAATGGTTGCACAGCAGCTAACCCCTCCTCTGTTTCATCTTCATACATGCGAGATAAACAATCGGGTACGACATTAAGCTTGCCCTTGCGGTATTCTATGTCGAACGAGTACGATTGTAACTCGAGAGCCCACCTTGCTAGACGTCCTGTCGGATTCTTCAAGTTGCATAACCACATTAAACAACTATGGTCGGTTATCACCCTGAAATGGTATCCTTCGACATAACAGCGCCATTTGCGGATCGCCCATAGAACTGCAAGGCCCTCACGTTCGCTGACAGAGTAGTTTGCCTCTGCTCGTGTGAGTACACGACTAGCGAAGCAAATAACTCTTTCTTCGTCGTCAATCGTCTGTGTAAGCACTGCACCCAGGCCGGTGTTCGAAGCATCGGACTGGATACAGAACTGATGTTCAGGTTCAAATGAAGGTTGGGCTAAAACCGGAGCTGTTGCGACTAGCGCTTTAATCCTATCAAAGGACTCTTGTTGCTCGGTGCCCCATACGTACTTCACGTTTTTCTTTGTGAGCCTTGTAAGAGGTTCAGCAATAGTTGCAAAGTCTTTCAAAAATTTTCTGTACCACGAGGCCATGCCTAAAAAGCTCTGCAATTTTTTGATCTTTTTTGGTACTGGAAAATCCATGATTGGTGAAATTCTGGAGGGATCTGGACGGCAACCGTCTTGATTCACTAACAGTCCCAAAAATCTAACCTCCTTTGCGCACCAAACGCTTTTCTCACGATTAACGGTGAGGTTAGCTTCGTTCAGGCGATTGAGGAATTTTTCCAGAACTTCGATGTGTTTTTCGAAGGTTTCGGTCACAATCAGTGAGTCATCTAAATACGTAACTACCCATTCCGATAATTCTGGTGTAATGACCATGTCGGCAAGTTGTTGGCAGGTAGATGGCGCTCCTGAGAGACCGAAGGGCATGGTTACAAACTCAAATAACCCTAGATTTTGAGTTACGAACGCGGTCATAGGGATAGACTCTTCCTCTAGCTCTATTTGCAAAAACGCTTTGCTTAAGTCAATCACTGAGATATATTTTGCATTGCGTAGTTTTCGCATTATCACGTCCATAAAACAATGAGGGTAAGCACACAGCTTTGACTTTTTATTCAACTTGCGGTAGTCGACGCACATGCGATATGTCCCGTCTGGTTTTAAAACCATGACCACAGGACTCGACCATTGAGACTTGGATCTCCGGATGATCCCTTGTTCTAACCACTCGTTGACTTGCTTATGCATTATTGCTTCAAGTTTCTTGGATACTGGATAATACTTTTGTTTAATCGGCGTGTTATCTGTGAGCTCGATTTTATGCTTAATCCATTTGGTACGACCAAGTTTACCATCATTGGCCGGAAGCGTCCTATCCAACATTCGCTGCAGCTTGTCTCTCTGAGCTTCTGCAAGATGTGCCAATCCAGCAGAGGATACAGGCGTTTCATTGCATGTCATTGAAGCCAGTTCGACTGGAAGGAGTTCCGCTCGTCCCTCAAGGCGAAGCATATTTTCGCGCGGTAATAATTGCGCATCAAGAGCTCGTATAAGATCTCCACCAATAAGCAAGTCGGCATCTGCCTCTCTCAGCACGATGGCCCATACTGTTCTGGTTATTCCTCCTATAGTAAAAGGAAGTTCAACTTCGCCAAGTATAGGTGTACAATTCCCATCTGCGAGTCTGGCGCCTGGACCATAATAAGGTTCAATTTTTTGGCCTAGAGCTGTCGCTATTTGAAGACCAACTGGGCCAAGAGCTGTTCTTGAAGCACCCGGATCGAACAGTGCGCGAACGCTAAACTTGTCGATTTCCACGTCCACCCACCAAGGAGGGAAATGGTCCGGTTTATTTTCAATACTCCCAATATAATGCGTTTCCCCGCAATCTTCACAGAAAATTGGAGGAAATTCACTGGTAGACGCAGTATCAGGAGAAGGTGGTAGCCCCGGGCAGGTCTCGTGCTCCTGGCTGGGGACAGCAGCGACCTCATCTACTTGTCCCCCTCCGCTTTTCCCGAACACTCAGGACAAGTGGGTCTGATATGACCTGGCCAACCGCAGCCATAACACTGCATATTTTCTTTTGGGCCTGGTTCCTTGTTGGCATTATGCTTGCTGACCACTTTGTCAGACTTATCTTCGCCCTCCTGGGCAGGCTCCTTCTTCTTCTTCTTGTTTCTCCTCCAGTTTTTCTTCGCCTCTTGATCGGCAGCAGGTTTCTCGGATGAGTTGGCTGAAGTCGAATTTGGTGCACTAGGCTTGGCAGCTGCCCCAGAGTTTGAATTTGCATTTTTTAACGCGTTTGCAATCGCTTTATTTATGATCGACTCGAGATTTGATGGCGTTGGCGCAGCAGCAGCCGGAGCCTGTGAAGCAGTGGTTAGTTTAGACGTTGCTTCCACGAGTCTGCTCAAAACTGTAGTCAATTTGCTAGGCGGAGGATCGCTCAACGCCGCGAGGTTAGGTTTGTTTGGCTTGGTCTCTGCTTTTGCGCTGTGACACGCGACTTCTGGAAGCAGAGCCATCTCCGGGGGTGGTGGTGGTTTGTAGTTCTTCTCAGACCATAACAAACTCTCTGCATCTCTTGCGAGCTCTAGAAGAGAGTCGATGTCCGTAACTTCTTGCCTACGCACCAGTTTTCTTATTTCAGGGATCATATTCCTGTATAGAAGATCAAGTTGTTCTTCCTCTCCCCAAGGTCTATCAAATCTGCCTAAAATCGTGAGCAGACTGAAGATATAATCCCTGGCAGGTTCTTGTTTCCCTTGGGTACGCGTCTGCGCTTCCACTATTAGCTTGTGTTGGAAATTGCGGTCTACACCGTATGTACGGCGAGCGCTTGCGCAAAAATCGTCCCAAGTTGTCCATTTTTTCCGAGCTTGGCGGCACCAAATTAGCGCTGCGCCAGTCATAAGCTCCGTCATTCCGTTGAGTAAATCATCATCATCGATGTGTGCCAAAGCACGGCATTCTTCCACTCGTTGGATGAACTCTTCAATACTTATTGATTTTTCTCCGCCTGTGAAATTTATTTTCCAAGCCCTAACAATTTTTCCGACATCCTGCTTATTATAACTTGAATTGGCAGGCCTCTGTGATCCGGATGTCGAGATAGTCTCTGATGACACCCTCCCCCCGGGCGCGGTATTCGCAACCACAGGGTCATTACGAAAAACATTGTTATTTGGGGAGCTCATGCCTCCAAGATCTTGAGCAATGTTGTTTGGAATTTGTGCTGTTGAGCTCATTGGTCCACTCCCAGGTATTCTTCCAAAGGAAGGTTTAAAGTTAGGTGCGTGTGCGTTCAGCGCTGATCTTCCAAAGCTTAGTGGGTTCGGAAAGCATTGCGATACCGCAGTCGTAAAATCGCTCACATTGTAATTATTATCATTATGGATATGTCTTACGCTGTGGTAATCGCCGAAAGTTACTCTTGAAGTACCTTGATATGTCGAGGATTGTAGAGAACCAGGCGTGAAGATTCGTGACTGCGTGACTTGGGTTGCTTGGGCTTGAGTCACCTCGTCTAAGGCCCTTTCGACTTGTACCAACAAGTCACGTGGTACTCGGTATTGCTTACCATTACTATCTTGCACAACTGCCATACCCCTTGAATCTGCAGAGTTGTTATATAGAAGCGAATCGCCTTGAGTTGCAGTAACAGTTGTTGTAGTCGTGGTGTCATCACCTATTGTTATTTGGTATTGCCCACGAACTGTTACTTTTGATGGTACGATCCCTCTATCTATTTGTTCTTGGGTCAACAGCGAAATTCCGGATGACGAAAACGAAGGCATGGGATTCCGTGTAGATGTTGATAGATCAGCTGTTGTTGTTATAGTTTCGGTGGATGACGTTTGAGGTACGGATATTTGCGGTGGCGCTAGATTTTGCAGGGTGACCGGTGGAACCCTAGACGTGATCCCTGTACCACGACCGGTGCCCGCGGCGCTGCTTGTATTTACCCCCAAATTCCTACTCGAAGCGTCTTCAGTCGTTTGCATTCCAGGGACGACTTGGTGTGAGCTATTTGCCAACGGCATACCCAATAGAGATGTATCCGTTTCTTCATGTGGCGTGTGCGCACGCGATACGATGATTCGGCGGTGTTCTTCAGTGACTCCAATTTCAGCCAAAATTGTCTCGAGCTTCACTTCTCGACGAGTCTTCAGTTCGTTATCTTCGATCTCTTCATCGATCCGCTCGAAATCACCCTCCCTGTACTCGCCGCGTAATCTAGAGGCAAGTCTATCGAGTTTTTCAAAATATGAACCAGATTTCTTTAATTCAAGATCTTCTAAAATAGGTATCAGTTCTGCTTGCCTTTCATTCCCGAGCCAATCTTGAATTTGTGACTCGAGATCTTGTGAAAAATCTGCGTAAGTCGCCATTTTACAAAGTAAATAAATCAATTCCTCACTAATATTCACTAACGCGGAGCAGCAAAATGCATCTGCTCACTTTGGCCAAAATTTTATGAAAGTGCTGTCACATAGCACAAGAAGTTTCCATTTAATGTACAATCTGGATATGCATACAAGCGCTGCTCTCAGTTCCGCGTTTCATTCATTCGAAATTAGAATTTTCATCCAAAGAAATTTAAGAATTAAATCTGTAAAAATTTCCAAGAAATTTCAAAATTCCAGAATTACTAGAAAATTTCAGCGAAATTTACTCAAAAGTGAGCTGAGAGAGCCTACATCTATTTAATTTTGGCTAAAATGTGCGTCATTTACTTAAACTAGCGCAAAAATTACGAGGAAATATTTTATTCGGAGTTGTAACGCGACCTAGCTAGCTTACAAGATAGTCTGTTGCACTAGCAGACGACGTAAACTTGATCCAGAATTTTTTATATAAAAGAAAATCGAAGAGCGCAGTGCGCATTGCCTGGTACAATTTTCACCTGAAAACCCTAATCGCAACTCTAAAAAATTCCAAATGCGAGTACAGGACGCATAAACATCCAACATTCCAACACACCAACACTCTGCACACTGATCATACCTTATAGTATATTATTTTTGCAGATTACTACAAAAATTTCATGTTTCTGCATTTTGCAGTGATTCAAAAAATTCTAGTTTGAAAAGTGCAATTTTAGAATTAAACGCAAGATTTCAACTCCATTTCGCATCATTTTCGCAAAATTATTATTAAAACGCGACGCTAATGCGAATGCGCTGCAAGATTTGGCGATCTGTAGCGTGAATCGATTTTTTCTCGATTTTACAAAATTTAATCAAATAATTTTTACCATGACTCCAGAAATTTCCACGAATTTTCCGGTTTTTCCGCACTGGAAAGCTGCTATGCATTAGCAGATGCATGTAAAACACGAGAGAAAAATTTTCATGAAAAATCGCGACATTATAGAAGCCACAGAGTCACTGTATCTTGCCTCGCATTCGGAGACTTGAATGCCCTATAGTCGTTGTATATCTATATACACTCATACCGACACACTGTAGCATTCCGCACACTCGCGTCGACGCAATTTTCAAACTTCAAGATTTTTGGATTTGATATTCTGCTCGCCTGCAGATATAATACCCACGCATACGAGCGTGATACGGGCTGCCTGTAATTAATAAGCAGCTCTAGCGTGAAAGGGGCTTGCAGCTATACAGCTGATTCAAGCGCGATCGATAATTAAATATATGTATATCGCGTCACTTCCACGATGAATTCAAATCGATCATCTTAACCGATGAATAATCACGCGATCAGCACACCTGCGTCGTCGCATCACTCGCGTCGCTATACGTAATGTCCCGGTATACGCACACCAATGCAGCTACTATATATATATATATATATATATCACCGCTTTCCCGCTTTAAGCAGCAGAGAAATTTCGATGGCGCGCGATTTTACTAGCCGGCGACGGCGACGATGATGATCCGCGCACTAGGTTCATAACACTCGCGAACGCGCAATTATTTTGTCCAGCTAGTGGATTATTTCGTTGGGCGCCATTTATGACGGTATATTATCTCGTCACATTAATAATAATGCGAGTCCGCAAAGTGCAATGCGGCTCGCCAGGATCTGCTTGGCGGCGTCTTCCTCGGGGACACTGGCCTCCTGTCGGCCAGTGCTGCTCGTACTATGCATTAGCGCATGGTAAAATTAGGACGAGTTCACGAGGATACACTGATGAGTGATAACGCGAGCAGGTAAATTTAACAAGGTTTGGATTTATTCAATGAATAATTTACAAAGCGCATCCGGGCGCGAACGCAACAGGTGAAAAACTCGCGAGGGAGAGCCGCACACAATGAGAGAGAGAGAGATACATTCTCGGCTGGTACTCACGCTGCGAAGACGCTTATCAACAGGCCGCTGCCTCGGGAACGCCAAAGATCGGGAGTCCGCTGACTGTCGCACAAGTCCGGGTGGAATAACCCCCGTTGCCGTTGGGTACGGAAGCCTCGGCACCTGCAGGACCTGCGTCGGATGTCGGGGTGACCGGAGCACACGCGGCGCGGGAGAGGTTAGCCTAGATACGGGTCACACGATGTGTAGCGGACGACCGACGGACAAGTCTGCTCGCTCATGGAATGGCCGCGAACTGCGCGAGCCGCGAGCTGCGTTCCTATTGGCCAGCCATTTTGGGCGCGCGCGCATTCTCTGTCTCTCTCATATTCAAACCTGTGTGTTGCTCTCCCTTTGCTGCTACTCGGGTATACACCTGTAACAATCTTTTGGATACATCAATATATGAGATTCGATAATAACTTATATCTATTTGCCGAGGAGAGAGTGATGGGACTTTACCCGTCACAATATATATATATATATATACTGGCAATGCCAACGTTTTTGCTTGTAGCTCTGGACAGGAGGCCCATTTGACGGAGATATCTTACATTCTTCATATTCTAGATGGTACCAACATCTTGATTCGTATAATCGTTCTCTCATTTTCGTTATAAGATAGTGTATAGAGCCCATCGTCATCGAGATATCCATCTGTGAACGAACCAGCTTGTTTGATCTGTGAACATGGAATTAATTATCAGCGAATGAATCATGATGAAGATTCCGATCAACTCATACAAAACTTGGGGATCCTGATCACATCAAAAGAGTCGGTCAACTCATCATTCATGGCAAATCCATCAGTCTGTATCCATCCAAACTATTGCGAGCTCCCGTACACAGCATTGATGTAATCATATCCATACCTGAAAGACGCCAGGTGTTGAATCTTGCAGTATTTTTAAATATAAAACAGAGAAATCAGGCAGTATTTCATCGCTGATTCCTTCCCAAACTACCCTCACTGTAGCAAGCCGCCTTTCTTTGACTGGATCTTGTAACTCATTCACTTGATACAGGCGCTGGAGTATTTCCTTAGCTTGTTGGCTATCAGCAGATGTATGGAATACGCGAGGTGGACGGAATGCATCACAGAGTGCACATACGATCTTAACGTAATCTCAAATATTCGGTATCTCCTGATTGGTGAACACGCTTCCAAGAGCTTTCCAATTCTTTATCATACCATTGACTGCCTCAATAACCCACCTATATCAAATATGCTATATGAGAACCCCAATTCGATCGATTTCCATCGATGTCGATTCATAATTTCAAAATTCCACAGACGAGTTATGAGATCAATTCCGAATCCAAATTAATTCATTGTCATAAGGTGAGTTGTGGATATGGAGATACATCAATTGGATGTTTCATCGAAGATCTATATACCACGGATAGTGTGTGTATGAATTCAAATTGCAAATGTCATACTGATCTCATCGAGGTTACGATTCTAGATCCATTCGGTTCTTGCGTGGAGTGCTGGGACTCTTCCTTAGACAGGGAATGAGGCATTCTCCATTCCAATCCAAGCGCTTCCAGGAACTCTAAGGCATCTCTGGATCCTCTATCGACAATCAAGTAGTCACCTGGTCGTAACCATACTTTAGGACCGTCACAATCTCTCGTCTGAGAGAAAATATCATGTCCATTCATAAATGATATCTACGAGCATGGAGTCCCATACAATTCCGCACTGTCGTCTGAATTGACTATGATAGTTACCAGTAAATCGATGAGATTATTGGCATCGTTGTGGTTGCCATTCGCATGATATGGTCCAAAAAGTGCCAGAATGTATCCTGTGGTGCTTACCAATATCATAGGTTCGACAAGAGGTCGGTTTTTATGAAGAGAATAGGTTATCCGTTCGAATTTGTAGTTTCCACTCTTCTGAATGTAACAGTCGGTCGCACATACTATTCCTCCCCAACTTCTGGTATGATTTCGCACGGAAGTATCTTGATTTATATGTGATATACCTGAATAATCGAAAAGTCACTTCGGATACATCAGTTATTTTGGAGCCAAAAAAAGTTCCAGAATATGACGTTACCTAAGTACATAGGGACAGAACTCTCCATTATCATCTCTCGGACTTCCCTTATCATTCTTGATAAAGTTGATCGGGCTGCTTTGAATAGAGAAGATAATACTGACAGTGATGGATTGGTTCTCAATTCTACTAATAATGCAGCGATACACTTCCTCAGAGGTGGTTTTCTTCTATAAAGATTCCACATCTCACTGTTTTCACAAACTGATATGATGTGGACAAAGTTCTCCTTTGTAATGCCAGTGAGATTTGCATAGTCTTGACCCGATAGATCTTCATCTTTCACGTCCAATAAGCCCCCTTGGAACAACAATGGATAATTTGAGTAAATATGAATTATTGAATGGAGATAGAATTGAGAATATCTGTACTCACAATGGATGTAGGTGGGGAAGGAATGATATTTGGTGTAAAGACTCACATCTATTTTTTTTATCTCTCTTTCATTGCCAAATCTCGCAATGAACTCATGAATCGAGATACTCCCTCTTCTGACATCAGCGTATCTTCAAAATCAGGTTCCAGCGATTTCAAGACTTCATGATCCAGAAGATCACCTTTGGAGTGCCGCAAACAACATTTTGTAATGTGAATAATCACAGCATTTAGGTCAAGGAGCACTCAGATATTGCCTGATACGGAACAACTTTTGAATCTGTCTCCGACTTGCAGATAAAAGACCTGGAATGGCAATTCCATGATTAGCCTGTGAATGATTGAGTAGCTAGTGAATTCCACTGAATGTCTGTTGTCGAAAGATTAATCGGGCTCAGCAATCCTAGAAGCATTGCAAGGAACACGTGAGGAAAAGAGTATGTGTAGTCGCCAAACTCGAGCGATTGCTCGAAACTAGGTCTGCTGAGACCGTGAGCTTTTGGAAACTCGTCACTTCCATCCCCCCTGCCCTTTTTTTTTTTTTTTTTTTAAGGTGGTTAGAGGGCAAAATCTGCCTCAGGATCCCTCGGATCCGTCCCCAGACACCGGACTGGTTCAGCTAACGCGGACTACGCATAGCCCACGCAGGCCATACCAGGCGGGACACGAGTTTGGGTGGGGCCCACCGAGAGGTGGGCCCGGCAGTGTAATATCCCTCTCCCCTCGATGTCCGATACCTAGGGCATCGGGCAATCAAGAAGGAGGTCCACCTGCATCTACCATCTCATCCCGGAACCGCGTGAGCATTACTTCAGGATGAGCGGCATGTCTCGCGCTCGATTGCGAGCGTTCCTCTTCTCCATCTTCTCTCTTCGGCCACTTGTCGGCATCTTCTATCTTCATTCTTCATTGTTCCCTCTCTTTCTTCTTCAATCTTTCTCCCCTCTTCAGTGCATGAGATTCCTCCTGGAATCATTTGGGCCTCTTCTGTTTCAATCGGCAGAGTCACTGTAATTCGCCTGCTTCGAGGCGCCTTACTTCCCTCTCTTTCTCCTTTTGCGGGTCATCACCAGCTTGATGTATCCGGTGAGCCTATCCCATGTCTCCTGGTTGCGGAGCAAGTACGGGACGAGATTCTCAGGTGTTAGTTGAGCACCCAGCCATTCATCCAGCTCGGCGCGCTCTCTCCGGGTGTCGCTGCACTTGAACAGGGCATGTTCGGCGTCATCCCATTCGTCCCCGCATGACTGACATGCTGGGGTCGTCCTCTTCTTGAACCTGGTTAGATAGGAACCGAAGCAACCATGATCGCTCAGTGCCTGCGTTGTCCAGTAGTCCATCTCTCCGTGGGTGCGTTCCGCCCACTTGACTACGTCACGGATCAGCCGGTGCGTCCATCTGCCGTTCGCAAATGGCGAATCCCACTCAGTTTGCCAATGCTCAAGGGTGGTTTCCTTCTCGTCGTCACGGATGATCTCCTTCATGGTCGGAGTGAGTACTCGTTCGGCTCCGATCACTTTCTGGCGGTCCCAGATTCTCACTCGCTCCGCGACAAGCAAGTGGATGGGCGGAGTACTCGCCAATACGTAAGCCGCATCTCCTGACACAGTGCGGTAGGCACGGATACTCCTCAGGGCCGCTTTTCGGTGGACAGGCCCCATTCTCTTCTCGATGATGGTCTTCTCTACTCTGTTCCCCCACACGGGTGCACCGTACAGCATGATGGAGGTAGTGACGGTGTTGAGAAGTGCGCGCCTCTTTTCCTTGGGTCCCCCCCTGCCCTTTTCTCTCGCCTTCCCTCCCTCTCTCTTTTTTTTTTTTTTTTTTTTTTTTTTTTAGGTGGTTGTAGGGTGAATACGCTGCGACGTAGCCACAGAGAGGTTCCGGACGGACAATTACGCCTGGCCGATACTTCTCAAGGCTTCCGGGCTGGATTCCGCATCGATGCGGCCATCCATACCAGATAAACCCTCTCTCCCTTCCCCTTTGGCGCTGGCCATCGGACAAGGGAGAGATCCACCAACTTACCAATCCGGCCCCGGCACCGCGTGAGCATTACTTCAGGGCCGGCGGCGTCTCGCGCTCAGGATCGAGCGTCTCTCTTCTCACGACTCGCAGGTGTTGTTTCCCTTTCTTCGATCTTCTTCCATCTCTTCATTCTTCATCTTCTTTCTTCTCTCTTCTTTCTTCTTTCTTCCCTCTTCAGTGCATCAGATTCCTCCTGGAATCATTTGGGCCTCTTCTGTTTCAATCGGCAGAGTCACTGTGATTCGCCTGCTTCGAGGCGCCTTACTTCCCTCTCTTTCTCCTCTTTGCGGGTCATCACCAGCTTGATGTATCCGGTGAGTCTATCCCATGTCTCCTGGTTGCGGAGCAAGTACAGGACGAGATTCTCAGGTGTTAGTTGAGCACCCAGCCATTCATCCAGCTCGGCGCGCTCTCTCCGGGTGTTGCTGCACTTGAACAGGGCATGTTCGGCGTCATCCCATTCGTCCCCGCATGGCTGACATGCTGGGGTCGTCCTCTTCTTGAACCTGGTTAGATAGGAACCGAAGCAACCATGATCGCTCAGTGCCTGCGTCGTCCAGTAGTCCATCTCTCCGTGGGTGCGTCCCGCCCACTTGGCTACGTCACGGATCAGCCGATGCATCCATCTGCCGTTTGCAAATGGCGAATCCCACTCAGTTTGCCAATGCTCAAGGGTGGTTTCCTTCTCGTTGTCGTGGATGATCTCCTTCATCGTCGGAGTGAGTACTCGTTCGGCTCCGATCACTTTCTGGCGGTCCCAGATCCTCACTCGCTCCGCGACGAGCAAGTGGATGGGCGGAGTACTCGCCAATACGTAAGCCGCATCTCCTGACACAGTGCGGTAGGCACGGATACTCCTCAGGGCCGCTCTTCGGTGGACAGGCCCCATTCTCTTCTCGATGATGGTCTTCTCTACTCTCTTCCCCCACACGGGTGCACCGTACAGCATGATGGAGGTAGTGACGGTGTTGAGAAGTGCGCGCCTCTTTTCCTTGGGTCCTCCGATATTCGGCATAAGCCGCTGGAGCGCCGCACCGACCCTGCTCGCCTTCTGGGCGGCTTCCTGGATGTGCTTCTTGAACGACCACTTGTCGTCGAGCCATATACCGAGGTATTTCAGCTCTGTCTTCCGTGGAATCTCTTGCCCGTTGATATGAAACCGGGGTAGGTCAAACTTCCTACGTCTTGTGACCACGATTGCTTCGCACTTCTTGACAGCGAGCTCCAGCAGCCTGCTAATCATTCACTCGTAGACTCGGGCCAGCGCTTCGTTCGCGCGTCTACCCAAGAGTTCCTCGTTGTCAGCCGATACTATGAGTCCCGCGTCGTCCGCGAAAGCCACTATTATCAATCCTTCTGGCAGTTCGATAGACAGTAAGCTGTCATACTGGGTGTTCCAGTTGAACGGCCCGGAGACCGATCCCTGTCCGATTCCGGCGGACAGTACCCGAATCTCTTGTCCCTCGTCGGTGTCGTACACGAGGGTCCTGTTCCGCAGGTAGTCACTTGTGACGGCTAGTAGATAGGGGGGCACTTTACCTGCTTGGGATTGATAGACTCGCTCCCAGCTCGCGCAGTTGAATGCGTTCTTTATGTCCAACGCAATGATGGCACAGAATCCTCCTCTTCCTTGGTATGGGTTCCCTACCGACGCTTGAACCCGTTCTTGGACCGCCTCGATCGCATGCACAGTGCTCCGTCCCTTCCGGAACCCGAACTGCATTGGTGATAGCCCACCGCCTTCTTCGTAGGCTTTTTCCACCCAGTTGAGCACCATACTCTCGTACATTTTCCCGATATTGTCGAGCATGCTGAGAGGGCGTTGACCTCCTTGACCCTTAGGTATCAGGACCAGCTTCTGGCGTTTCCACTTGTCCGGGAAGATTCCCGCGCTCAGACAGGTGTTGAAGAGGTCGAGGAGTAGATCTGGCTTGTATTTGAAGACCAGTTTCAGAGCCTCGTTTGGGATGCCATCCAGGCCAGGGGCCTTGCCGTTCGGCATTCTCTTCGCCGCTATGAGTAGCTCTTGCATAGTGAAGAGCGGGATGGGGTCTTCGCTCTCCGTAGGGAATATAACTCTGGGTTCTCCTGCTGGGATGAGGTCTTCCACGATGGTGCGCAATGTTGCTGCATCGGTCGGTGCTGGGTTGCCCTTCCGGGGTCGGACCTTTGACATGACCACGCGATATCGCGTGCCCCAGGGGTCTTCGTTAACCATGTCGCACAGTTCACCCCAGCACTTCTCTTTGCTCCTCCGGATGGCTAGAACGAGAGCCTTCTTTGCTTCTTTGTACGCTCTGTCATCTTCCGCCAGCGATGGTCGTTGCAGCTTCCTTGATCGCCATGCGGTCCTCCTTTTCTTGTTGCTCGTTCTTCGTAGAGCCTTGATCTCATCGGTGATCCAGTACTCTGGTTCCCTCCAGAAACATGGTGTTGTCCTGCGAGGCATCGACGCGTCGCAAGCTCTCGTGATGGCGGATGTTACCATCGCCACAGCTTCGTCCGAGGCGGAGTTCATCGGGAGATCTTCGACTGTTTCTATCGATTCCCGGAATTTTCCCTCGTCCAGCTTCCGTACCTGCTACCCCGTTGGTCGCGGTCTGCGTGTCGTCTGTCTCTGTCCGTCAGTCCTAAGTCGAAACCGAATATGTCGATGGTCACTCAGTGTTTCCGTGTCCAGAACTTCCCACGATGTCATACGTCCCATGAGCGACGGGCTCATGAACGTCAGGTCGAGGACCGATGATGAACCTCCCTCCCGGGACCGAGTGTCGTGCCGGTAATAGGTGATAACCCCCGTCTCGTTCGCGAGCACTAATCCCAATGCCTCCATGGCATCAGCGAGTATTACCCCCCGTCTATCGCGCGGCCCCCCGCTCCAAGTCGGTTCCTTGGAGTTGAAATCTCCCGCGATTATAGCTGGGCCCCCCCATTGCCTCACATCCTCTTCTAGGTCATGGAGCTCGTCTTCAAATTCGTGCGTCTTGAGCGACGGCGAGTAGTAGCAGCTGTATACAGCTGTGCCCCCTATGGTCTTTCGAGCATAACCACGGCCACTAACAGCTGGTCCAGTCTCGCGGATCGCGGGATTCGTGATCTGAATTACAGCGGTCCCCCAGTGATCGAATGTGGAACGGGAAAGTTCGCGCTTCCGAGGCGGTTCGGAGATGATCAGAACATCGATACCCCCTTCTTTGGCGGCAGTGTGTAGGAGGTCACAAGCGTCCCCGCTTCTCCTGAGGTTGGCTTGGATGAAGTTAGCCATTCCTTCCCCCCCTGCGTCTATATGTCGCCCTCGCGTTTTGGTAGGCTGTGCAGTTGCTGGAGCCTGACCTGTGGTCAGATCTGGTTCCGATAGCCACGCAGCTGAGGCATTTTGGTTTCTCTTCACAGGTAGCGGCGAGGTGTCCTGGTTCACCGCACTGGAAGCAGAGTTTCGGTTGACGTTCCTCTGCCTTCTCTTTTTTGCAGCCTGAGGCCTTGTGGCCATACTCTAGGCAGCTATAGCAGCGTGGGATGCCTCCCTTCTCGCGGATTCTCACTCTGCTCCATCCCACCTTGGGTTTCCCTCCCTCTCTCTCTTTCTCTCTCTCTCTCTCTCTCTCTCTCTCTCTCTCTCTCTCTCTCTCTCTCTCTCTCTCTCTCGTTCATTCTCCTAACATACTCAATTTACCACGTTGAAATCAATCAGCTCCTCTCATCTTTTCTCACTTAATTATATCAAATTCACTCCATTAAATGTGACTCTAATCATAGTTCTTCGCATATTCATGTATGGACATGAGTGCAAAGATTGATCACCATATTTTATCATAATTTATTCACCAGATCGAATGATCTCCACACTCACTCTCATATTCTATTTTATCATATACGTAATCTGAATTTGCTAGATGTACCAGATAGGGTTATACCCCAAGGTACCAGAATAAAAACCAATCTACAATCTACAATCTCTCTCTCTCTGCGGCGGTGAGTAGACACTCGGGCATCATATATCGCTCTTCACAAGAACGTTGTTTTCATCATCAAAACGACGCCCAGCGTCGCTTTTTCAGATTGGGATTCCTCTCGCAGGCTCATACTTGTGGAGCAAAACTGCATGGCTCCTAACAGAGCCCGAGAGGAATTATTCCAATTCTGTGAGCTTGATGACAACATCAGATCAATTGTAATTGGCGCCAGAATAGAACTTTTTGCGCATGCTCGGCGTTTCGTCTGCTTGACTTCACATCATTTGCTGATACTTAGCTGCTGTCCGCTATCTCAGCATGAATGGCAACACCTGCCGAGTCTGCAAGACTACATTGCGCCCAGGCAGCGAGCAATGCATCATATGCAAGCTATTCGTCAATGCTATGTGCTCCAAAACTTCTCGGAGCCAAGTGAGCAAATGCACGAATCGCATCCAGGTGAGCAAAGATACTGATAAAGCGACGCCGCCGAGTAATGTTGAGCGGACAGTTTCGTCTGCTCGACGCAGCGTGAGGCCTCCCGCAGAGAGAGAAAGAGAGAAAGAGACAAGAAACTTGCGTGCTGGTGTTAGCGACACAGGCAATGCACACACACGCCTCAGCTCACGTGGCTCGACGGCATCGTCTCCCCTGCCTCCGCCTACCTCTACCACCGATCACGGCACGAACTGCTCCAACGGCAAAGGCACTCACGCCGACGAGAAGCGCTACCGCACACCTGTGCGCGGTACGCAGTCAGCTACTGGCACGTCAGCGCGCACCCTCTGCTGCCGGTCAGGAACCACTTAACAAATTCAAGCCCGCGAGAATTCAAAATCAGCGAGCGAGCGTGGAGACAAAAAGTGCACCTCAGTCACATCTCTCAGAAACATCTTCGGAAAATTGCATTAAGGATGCTCTGAACGCCAGCGACGGAACATCAGTCCACCCATCAACAGCAGCAGCAACGACAGCTTTGAGGCTTGAGTCATGTCGAAGATGAGTGTTTTTCTATCCCGCAGACTGTTCTGGATCTGTTTTTTCAACAGAATGATCTGACTCAGAAGCGGCTCGTAGGTATTCAATATTTCCTGAGCCGACCTGGCGCTGCCAACTCATCCTCCCAACCAACTCCAGCATTGGCTGAGATGAATGACCGACTGATGGCGCGCATGTCGGCTTTGGAAGAACTTGTAGAGAGGCAGAATTCCATGTTGGAGGAGTTCCGTTTAGGTCATCAGCAACTTCTTGAGCAAAATACTCGATTGCTAAATCAGATTGGACATCTGATGAGGCTCGTAACAGATGACCAGAGTGTTCTGCGAGATCGTGATGATATTAATCAAGATAGATGTTTGATCCCTGAGTTCCCACGTCAATCCTCTGAGCAAAATACTCAATTCCGAGAGAATTCGTTCGGACACTCGCGCACTGAGGGGCGGGGTACTGGACTAAAAAATGACGGTCTTGAGTGCAGTCGACGAATTATAAACGGTTCATGGAAAAAAGAGTGTACTGTCTCGGATGAGGAGGTGCATGAAATTTCGTTTGCTGTACTGTTCGCTGAAGAAGGAAGACATTGCTGACATCCGTATCCTACAAACCGGGAGTGCGACTGGAGAGACGTCTTTGACACGCGATAAACAATCGGCAACGTCATCGCCCCGAGCCTCGTCCACCGGTTCACAGTCCTTTCCGTCCTGCATGGTACAATTCCCATGCAGCCGCCCAGTCAGAAAGGTGATGGCGGCAGAGCGTTCGATTCACAACAACAATCTTACAGCTTACAACATTGATTCAGGTCTGCTCAGCCCTGAAGCGAAAGCCCATGGGCCAGACAGGAAAATCTACATCAATGAGATGCTGCCCCGTGACGAATATGAGGAATATGATCGTTTGAGGCCGATTGCACGAGGTTTAGGCTTCAAATACGTCTGGCTCAGTGGCAGACGCTTCTGGGTGAGGCGCAAGAATGGTAAACGAGCGCACGCCTTTGGATCCCTCGCCGAACTGCATGTCTTTCAGACGGCGAGTCAAACAGTCCCGAGACTCACTCGTGAGCCCTCGGACAGCACCCAGAAGAACGATATTGTTCGAGAGCAGGGTGCAGCTTTGACCGCAGCGTCTGCAAGGGCTCCCTGACTAGATACGGCTGCCGGAGGGTCAGAAGGGGGTAGTAGTTTCTCAAAGGCGGGCTCATCAATCTTAATTCTTCAACGGATAAGATTGAGCATCTGCGCCTGCTCGTCGCTGCCGACCCCTCTCTGCATCTTTTTGGGGTGGCTGAGTCGTGGCTGGATGAGTTTGTGGGAGACAGTCTTGTTCAGATCCCAGGTTATTCGCTATTACGCCAGGACCGTAACAGAAACGGTGGCAGGGTTGCTCTGTATGGGCGTAATGATTTCAAAGTAAAGAGGCTTGCCTCGCCTAATACTTCTGGTTCAGGGTGTCCCGGCAGCCCTGAGTATCTATTTTGCAGTGTATAGCAGAGTAACTCACCATCAATATTAGTAGGTGTGATTTATAGGCCGCCAAAGGTCGCCATGCAGGAGGATGATGGGCTTCTCGGCTTATTACGCCGGCTGTGTGGTGACTACTGCCACTAAGTCATCATGGGGAATCTGAACGCAGATCCGCTGAACACGGCTCATTCTGACACAAAGACATTCACTGCACTGACGGAAGAACTGTCCCTACAGACTGTGCAGCATGGCGCGACTCATCAACAAAAGCCCAATGTATCTAACAAATGGATCGACCACATGTATGTAGATGAAAGTGACATCATTGCCGACTCACGAAGAAGTTTACTGTCCAATTTTGGTTGGCACGCGGCGATTGACCTGACGATCAACTTCTTCACTCATGCTCCACCTAAATATTCCTTCACTTACAGGGATTCCCGAAATATCACCCTGGAAATATTGAATGACCGTATGCTTCGCTGTGACTGGACAGCTCTGAGAAATGCCGAAACCAGCTTGGCAGACGCAATTCACTGTTTGAATAAAAACTTGAAGACTGTCTTAGATGAATTAGTGCCGGGAAGAACTATCGATCCGCGATAGAATGATGCTCCTTGCATTGGTCCCGAGTTGAGAGCACTCATGAATGAGCGAGATGCGACGCGCAGGCGCTGGGAACGAGATCAACGTAATCAGCGCGAGTGTCCCGAGCTTCAAAGTGAGTACTCTCGATTCAGCGGAGAGGTCGTTTTGCGCATTGAACAAGAGCGCAACTCCTCCCTTCAAAACCATCTCTCAGACGCTCTCGATCAAAACAAGAACATTTGGAAGGAGATGCGCACCCTCTGCCTTTTACCTGAGAGCAAAGAGGAGAAACTTCACGGTTCCACACCGGATGAACTGAACGTTCACTTCAAGGGAGTTTCTTTCTCACCCAACGAGAATATCAATGAAGCAATGGGCGATATGAATTCTGCATCAGAGGAGGGCTCCGTATGGAAGCCCACAAACTTCAATGAAGTAGTCCTTGTTATGAAACATTTTTCCTCGCAGGCTCGTGGGGTGGATGGAATTCCCCAAATTGTGATCACAAAAGCTCTTCCGGGCATAGGTGATCTTATTGTACATATTTTCAACTCCTCTTCCGCTCACAGCATTTTTCCTGAGGCTTGGAAGCGAGCACAGCTGATTACGCTGAAAAAGACTGTAGCTCCATCATCGCTCTCGGACTTCCGTCCCATTGCACTCTTGTGCTTCCTCTCCAAAGTTCCTCGATAAAATCGCACACGACCAAATCACGGAGTACTTGACGAGGGAAATACTATTAGATCGCTGCCACGCTGGTTTCACACAACACCACAGTACCCAGACAGCTTTGCTGAAATTGACTGATGACATCAGATTAGGCATAGGTAGAAAGAAGATCGCCTTATTACTACTATTCGACTTCAGCAAAGCTTTTGACACGATATCTCCAACGAAACGAGTGGGCAAACTACAACAACTTGGTTCCTCGCGATGGGCACTCCTGTGGATCGAATCATATTTACAAGGTCGCACCCAACAAGTCACTTCCGAGAATAGTAGATCTGATTGGCTCGCGACCAACCAGGGTGTTCCACAGGGTTCCGTTCTCGGACCTTCACTCTTTAGTTTGTACGTACGTTACGTCGTACTGAATGGAAAGTCGGTAGGTCACCTCTTCTACGCTGATGACCTTCAAATTTACCTTCAAGTAGAGAATAGTAAGATCAGGGAGGGAATCGCTCGATTAGGAGAAAAAAGGGCGTCTGGTTGCTGATTGGGTTACGGGCTCCGGACTGCGTCTCAATGCTGGTAAAATTGAGGCAATCTTTTTCTCTTCTGGGAGGAACATGATGGATCTGGAAAGGATGGATTTGCCAGGTATTGAGATACAGGAGGGAGTTCTCGTCCCTTTTAGTGATACAGTCGCGAGTCTTGGTGTTGTATTGGATAGTGAATTGTCATGGAAACCACAAGTGAATCAAGTGACGAAGAAAGTCAACAGAGCTCTATACGGTTTGCGGTTCTTTGGAGTATGCATCACCAGAACTCTACGAATTCGACTAGTCGAGGCGTTAGTCCAACCCCATCTGGACTACTGTACGGTCGTATATCTTGACGCCACAGACGAACAACGGCAAAGAATACAAAGACTGAACAATTCATTTGTTAGATACATATTTGATCTTAGGAGGGATGAGCACATCACTCCGTTTAGGGAGAGATTGGATTGGTTGCGTACTGATTTACGGTGAATGTACTTCGCAGGCATTATTGTGTATAAGATCATGGACATGAGGGAACCTGGTTACTTGTCTGCAATGATTACCAGGCACCATCCGAGCGCCCTGCACGGCGAGATGCAAACGAGCAGGGACTCAAAACGCCTAAGATGAGACTAGAGTATGGACGAAGATCTTCCCAAGTCCAGTGTGCTCATTTTTGGAACTTTCTTCCACTAGGCATTCGGCAGATTCAGAAAATTTCATTTTTCAAGCAGGCTCTGAGAGAATTCATCTTATTACAGCCCTCTCAGAGGATTGACGTGGACAAGCAGCAATAGTTTAACCTTCGATATGTCTGGGCTTTTTTCTTCGGTTTTTTATTTTCATTCATGTTAGACTGCCATGTCAAGCATGTGTAACCTTCTGTCACTAGACTGAAGTACTCTGTGATATGTATTTGGGCCCCTGACTTCTGAAACTTTCTAATTTCTACTTCTAACTATTGGGCATTCTGTGCAAACTGACTAGTCACGAATTGTGATATATGTATGATCAATCTTTGACCAAATAGATATGACTTTAAAATGGATGTATCTTAGACGCGCGACGTGTGTAACCATATGCAATTTGATATTTTTTTCTGTCTACGGGCGGATGAAAAGGAATCAATCAATCTCTCTGATGCTCTGTAAGTAGACGCACCTATTCTTGTTTGCTCTGCATTGATCTCGCATTATACTCATTCCCGCGCATTCCTCTGCTCTGAGGTGCATTCTTGCAGTCAAATCGGCATTCCATTGACTCATCCATCTAACGAGCATTGGCATCCAGCTCGTTTTTTGAGCCATGAACCCGATTCCGTCTGCATGATATTTTGAGGTTATCTGACTCGTGGTCTGAGAGCAGGCATCAACAAGGCAGATCATCGATGAATGACATCCGTCAATCAGCGTCGCTCCTGTGATTACGACCCAACGACGTATACCTGTGCCAGAGTGTATTAGTGTCGATTGTGAGAAATAGTGTATTCCGCAGTTATCGACAGTTCGACAGTGTATACAAAAAAACAAATACATCAGACGCCCAAGCATCGCGTCTCTGTGGCATTCTCACGTTCTGTATATGGGCCATTTCGGAGCATTTCGACGAATGCCTGAGGGGGGTCTGGAAAAATTTCATAAAATTTTTTTTCGTTAGTACTACATTGATATAGTATAAAAATTTTTTATTATTCTGATTGTTTCTTGTGCTCGAGGTAGTTGATAATGCAATGATGGTTATCTTTTGTAGATTGGTCGAGCAATGGTTTTTTATTTCAAAATTCCGACGTTTCGCCCGTCAAAACTGCACGGGCCTCTTCAGGGTTACAAAGTCGAGATATAATAGTTTTAGCATCAGGTTGATGCAAGTCAAACACTGCACAATATCTTATTCACTATAACAAAGAAATCTAGTATGAGGATGGCACTATTAATATGAATGAACGTGTATAAAATGTTTTACAAACTTTGGTTAAAAATATTTTGCCGGTTTGCGGCGACATTCTGTCTAGCGATGTTGGTGCTTCGACAGTTGTCTAACTTGTGAATAGAACATGCGAGAGTGAGAGAAAGAAAGTACATGCGAGTGATACGTAGGTGGATTGATGCCATTGTTCAGGCGCATTGAAGATCGATAGATTAGCTGCTTTGATTCATTCTTATTCTGATTTTATCGATGACAAACTTGTATGCATTCTTCAAGTACATCGTGTCCTGGGTTCTATTGATGGCGTTGGGGTGAAAATGTATGTAAAGCATTTCGAGAAATTCTCTATTTTTCTTATTGCATTCATTATCTAAAATTTGGAAGTTATTAAAATCTATGTTGTGTTGGAGACTTGAAGAATGCATAGCAAGTGCTGATTTCTCATTCTTGTTTTTTACATCTCTCGAATGTTCCTTTATTCTCTCTCGCAAATGTCGTTTTGTTTGGCCGATGTATGTGGCATTACAATCTTGGCAATTTATTTTATATATGCAATTGGCTCTCTCTATCATGTCAGTGGAATCTTTACCCGTTGAAAAAAGCTTCAATTTGTGGGATGGTAAAAAGATGGGGTACAAGTCGTGATTTTTGGCAATAATACGTAACTGGTGTTCTAGATGAGGTATAAATGGGAAAAAGATTTTTGGGGTTAGTTGCATGGTTTTCTTTTTTATTGGGTCGTCTCGTGTATTTGAGTTATTCTGGATGGAATGTAAGCGTTTTCTGATGCAATTATCAATGAAATCCCTCGGATATCCATTTTGTATGAGGTCGGTAGTAATGATTCTAAGGTTGTCTTTGTGATAAATTGGATCAGATAGTTTGATGCTCTTGTCTACTAAGTTAAAAACTATTGCACGTTTTTGGCTGACTGGGTGATGAGAAAGAAAATGAATAAGTCTGTTCGAAGCTATTGGTTTGCGATACCAATTCGTTCGAGGAGTTTGATCCGGGAGTCGTTCTATCTTTAAATCCAGGAAACTAATTGAGTTGTCTTGATTTTCATTTTCTATCGTGAACTGAAGGTTGGGGTCGTAACTGTTGAATGTAGCAAGTGTATCGTCAATTTTTGACTTTCGAGCTATGACCAAACAGTCGTCTACATAACGGCAGTAAAAAAGGATGTCGTTTTTTAGGATTTTGAGACAATGCTCGTCCAACCGTTCTAGAACCATATCTGCGAACCATGGGCTCGAACAGAACCCCATTGGGGAGCCCATGATTTGTTTGTACCATTTTTTGTTGAATTGAAAATATGCTGAATTGAGTAAAAACCTGATACTATCTAAAAATTTTTTTTTGTTTCTTCCCAAGGCCCTTGTGGGCCCTGGGGCCTATGAAAGGCCCCTTTTTGGCCTATTTCCAGAAAATCATAATTCTGACTAGACTCATCATTTCTTGACGTACCTGGGCGCATTTTGTCTCTTAAGACTGGTACTTTCGAGAAAGAAACCGTCTAAGGTCGATACTTGAGCCTAGCAACTTCTAGAAGCTATTTGCTGAGAGCACATTTTAGCGATTTTTGGGCTTGCTTCGAAGGGATGTAGCTCCCACTAGACATGTGATAATCGACTTTTACGAGTGGCCATTTTAGAGGTCTTGACAAAACCTACAATTTGACCACTGATTAGGGTCGATTACTGTACTTTCTGTAGGAATTACAGTCGTTGCAAGCTGAGCAATTTGAAAATGCCAAACTTTGAGCTCGATTTGAAGAGATCATTTCCTTTCCTTCGACCCCAAACCTATGCGAATATGTTTTTCGATATTAATACTCCTAATTAAAACAATGATCTAGGTGGGATATTGGATTCTCGATTCTATCCAGCCAGTTTAAAACACCCTTCTTTGACTTTTTGCTCAAAATGACGCCACAGGTATGGCCCACATATGCTTCCATCTGAACTAATACACACCAATCTGTGTAGGATAACTGCCCAATGTGACCCCAAACATGTGTGAAAATTCCCGGAGTCGAGCCTCGAGCTGGATGCGAGCAGGAGGTTCTATTTTACGAGTTGACAATGAGCACAGTTTCGTCTATTCGGACGCAGGCGAGTGTGAGTGGGATTTCACTCGTTCACGCTCACAAATGAGATAAGCGGCTCAAATAGGAATACGAACATGGTTGTTAGACTCGAAATGATCATCTAAACACGATTTTGGGGTCAGTTTGGCTCCAAAATATTGATACTTGCTCTAAGACTAAAAAACACTTTAGTTACATGTTTTTCGATGGAGGGGCTTCAGACGATGAGGAAGAGCCGAATTGACCATGAGTGCGTGTTCAGATGGTAATTTTGAGTCGGAAAAACATGTTCGTATCCCTATTTCAGCCACTAATCTCATTTCTGAGCTAGAACGAGTGAATCCCACTCACACTCGCCTGCGTTAGACGGAATTGTGCTCATTTTCAACTCGTAAAATAGATTCTCCTGCTCGCATCTAGCTCCAGGCTCGCCTCCGGAAATCTTCACACATATTTGGGGGGTACATTGGGGAGTTATCTCACACAGATTGGTGTATATTAGTTCAGATGGGAGCATATGCGAGCCATACCATTAGCATCATTTTGAGCGAAAAGTCGAAAAAGGGTATTTAAAATTGGCTGAAAAAAATCGAGAATTCAATATCCCACCCAGGTTATTGTCTGTATTGATAGTATTTGTATTGAGAAACATATTTGCATAGGTTCGGGGCCGAAGGAAAAAAAAAGATTCCTTCAAATTGAGCTCAAAGTTTGGCAGTTTCACGAATTTGCTCAGCTTGTATTGACTGTAACTCCTACAGAAAATACAGTAATCGACTTTCACCAGTGGTCAAATTGTAGGTTCCCTCAAGACCTTCAAAATAACTGCTTGTAAGAGTCGATTATCACATGTCTAGTGGGAGCTACAGTACCCTCCAAAATTAATGGATAATGCATAGTCTCAGTCAATCAATGATATTTCTGACCCAGTTGGTCGTACGGCAATTTTGAAAACAGCATCTTAAAGATCAGAGAAAAATTTATTGATTTATGTGTTTCAAACGTTTTTTACTCATTTTTCAAGTTACCTCAATCGACGGTGAAAAATGAGAAAAATTATCCATAAATCAATCACTTATAACTTTGACGAGGGTGATTCGATCATAAAAATTCAGACGGGATTTTGTAGATCGTTGAAAAATCCACAAGTTTTGTCCTGTGAAAAATTTTCGTGCGACCCTTCCCTTCTGAGGTACGAGCCTGGAAAAAGAAAATTGTTTAGAAAAATTTGCTTATCGAAGCGGTGGCCGGTGCACTCGGCTCGCTTATCCGTAAAATATTGTATTTCAAATATGAGGTCAAAAACATTTTTTTTCACATGATTTCGACGTGAAATTTTCTTGGCTTTCCGAATTTGCCTTCGGATTCTCACTTACATGCAAACGACGGGTCTTTCTTGAACATTAATGCACGAGAAATTCACGGGGTGATTCAAGTAATGAGACCACTGTTATGTCAAAATCCGTAGATTTAACTCAAGACCAAACTGTTAAAATTTGATGGGTTGGGAATCTCACGCCTATGATATTGAATTAGGGGAAGAGCTGTATCAAGCAGGTCTATCATCAGGAATCTCCTCTCGGAGTCGAGGTGGAGTTAGCGATTTAAAGATCGCTGCTCTACAATTATGATCCAAAAGTATCACAACCCTTCGGTATATGCTATGGAGAATCCTAATTGGAATTGATCACCGATTTCGCTCGTATCACTATATTTGTAGATTGTCATTTTGACAGAAAAGGGAGGTTATGAAAGTCAAATAGTTCAGATCTGCATTAGCGGCAATTGAATGGATCAGAATACTCTCCCATTTTCTACCCTAACTATGATAAAGCTCCTTTCTAAGTTCCACATCATGGGCATGAGATTCCCAACCCATCAGAGCTCACCAGTTCGGTCTTGAGTTAGATTTACAGATTTTTACGTAACAGTGGTCTCATTACTAGGATTACCCCATGGATTGATGATTTTTCGTGCATTAATGTTCAAAATAGACCCGCCGTTTGCATGTAAGAAAAAATCTGAAGGCAAATTCGGGAAGCCGAGGAAATTTTACGTCGAAATCATGTGACAAAAAATGTTTTTGACCTCATATTTGAAGTACAATATTTTACGAATCTACGAGCCGAGTGCACCGGCCACCGCTTCGATAAGCAGATTTTTCTGAACAATTTTCCCTTTCCAGGCTCGTAGCTCAGGAGAGAAGGGTCGCACGAAAATTTTTCATAGGACAAAACTTGTAGATTTTTTGATGATCTACGATATTCCCGTTTAAATTCTGATGATCGGATCACTCCCGTCAAAGTTATGAGTGATTGATATATGGATAATTTTTTTCATTTTTCACCGTCGATTGAGGCAACTTGAAAAATGAGTAAAAAATGTTTGAAACACATAAATCGATAGATTCTCCTCTGATCCTTGAGATGTTTCCTTCAAAATTGCCGTACGACCAACTGGGTCGGAAATATCATTGATCGACTGAGACTATCCATTATCCATAAATTTTGGAGGGTACTGTACATCACTCTGAAGCAAGCCCAAAAATCACTAGGATGTGCTCTTAGCAAATAGCTCTCAGAAGTTGCTAGGCTCAAGTATCGATCTTGGACAATTTTTTTAAGAGTACCAGTCTTAAGAGACAAAATGCGCCTAGGTACGTCAAAAAATGATGAGTCTAGTCAGAATTATGATTTTCTGGAAATAGACCAAAAAGGGGCCTTTCATAGGCCCCAGGGCCCATGAGGGCCTTGGGAAAAAACAAAAAAAATTTTTATACTATATCAATTTAGTACTAACGAAAAAAAAATTTTATGGAATTTTCCTAGACCCCCCTGGTGCAGGCATTCGTCGAAATGCTCCGAAATGGCCCATATGTCTATTCCACGCGTGTTATCCTTCTGCATATTAGCCATACGCACAGCCATGTCTCATTTACCGACAAGGTGGGAAAATTTCCCTGCTGCTCAACAACTCTCAGTTCTGTTTAATACGAATCAGTCAAAGTATTCAAAGATGAATCAGAGCTTTTCTAACCTAAACGACAAAGTCGATACTTTTCTCACTTTGCTGAAGCAACAATCTGAATGTATAAGTTCACTTGAAACAGAAAATTTGGAAATTTGTAGAGAGGTAGACGAACTCAGAACCTTGCACATAGATTCATCATCATATTCGGAACTTAAAGTTACTGGAATACCATGCAATGAGAATGTTCCGTTGGATCAGATCTCAAAGACTATTCTGAAGGTCCTGAATGTTGAATCTATGTCGGGTGATTTACTTGACATCCAAAAAATGAAGATCAAAAGTGCAAATTCTTAATTTTATCCGCCACAGTCAAATGCAATCACGCATTCCGAGGATACCTATTTCTTTGTTATGAAGTTCAAATCTACGTGCACTCGTGATCATGTATTGGAAGTCAAGCGCGTTTGTATAGATCTGACGTTCAATGTTTTGGAACCTGACAGTCGCAGTAAGTCTAGGATATGCATGCATGAGATGCTACCTGACTTTACCCATAGTCTTCATTTGAAAGCTACAGAACGTGCTAAACTCACTCAGTTCAAGTACATTTGGACTCGAGAAGGAACACTGTATGCTCGAAGAGACGATGAGTCTGAACGAATTCCAATCATTACAGAGCGCGATCTCTATAAAATTATATAAATATTCATGAGAACTCGCCATTCCACGTATGATACTTTGACCTACAACACGATTTGCACCTGCATGCTAACCAGTTATTTCCATAAAATTCCGCGATTATTTTGAGTGCTCTGTTTTCAAATACGTATTCGCTTGGATTGCTTCCCAGGATACTAAATGCTTCCATGTGTTCTATTCTGTATTGTTCCTTTTACTGGGAAGGACCCCGCACCAGTGACATTGTCTTTTCACCGTAATTCTTCACGAAATCCTGCTGACTGATAAATGAAAGTACGCTGAACAAATATTCAAATGAGCGGAAAGTCCTATTAATTACCGTTTCGGAGATATTTATCTGAGAAGTAACGCAAGATGAAAGTGATTGTATAGGTTGGATTGCCGAATCGAACGTCAACAATGGTATGTATGTACGCTGTGACCGCTACTGTATGTATCTTGCACGTCTCTCGTGTCTTTCATTGAAAATAAGTTTGGTTGCATCTGAACCTGCATTGAAGAGATTTTTGAGAATCGAAAATCTATCGAGCGCTGAAAATAGGTTTTTTGCCGACATAGGCTCAGTCCAGGTTATGTACACTTGTTCGTTTGAGCTGATCAGATATTGTTGAAATCTATCGGTTTGCTCAAATATAGGTCAGTTGTATCTTACATAGATACCATGGAATCGAGGACGCTCAGCTCGAATTCTTTCATGCATTAGACACTCAAAAATGTCGAATTTTCATGAGTCGCATGATCTCAAAGGAAAATTCATTTCTACCTCTACGCAAAAATTGCAAAACGGGCTCAAAATGTGTTCTAACGAGGTTGTCGTTGTCTTTAGACCCCGATTTCACTGAAGTGTGTCCACCGATAAGAGAGCCAGACCAAATAACAAGCACACTCGTGGACGTAGAGTTGAATTTTTCTTAGAGATGATGCGACTCTCGCAAAAATTGTACATTTTTTAGTGTCTTATGCATGAAAGAATTCCAGCTGAGCGGCCTTGATTGAATGATCGCTATTTCAGATACAACTGCCCTATGATTGAGCGAACGAATAGACTTCAACAATATCTGCTCAGCTCAAACGAACGAGTGAAAGATAATTCGGACTGAGCCTATGTCGAAAAAATTCCTATACTCAGTCCTAAGCCGAAACCGAATAATTCGATGGTCGCTCAATGTTCCCATGTCGAGGACCTCCCACGATGTCATACGTCCGATGAGCGACGGGCTCATGAACGTCAGGTCGAGGACCGATGACGAACCTCCCTCCCGGGACCAAGTGTCGTGCCGGTAATAGGTGATAAACCCCGTCTCGTTCGCGAGCACTAATCCTAATGCCTCCATGGCATCAGCAAGTATTACCCCCCGTCTATCGCGCGACCCCCCGCTCCAAGTCAGTTCCTTGGAGTTGAAATTCCCCGCGATTATAACTGGGCCCCCCCCCATTGCCTCGCATCCTCTTCTAGGTCATGGAGCTCGTCTTCGAGTTCGTGCGTCTTGAGCGACGGCGAATAGTAGCAACTGTAGACTGCTGTACCCCCTATGGTCTTCCGAGCGGAACCGCGGCCACTAACAGCTGGTCCAGTCTCGCGGATCGCAGGATTCATGATCTGGATTACAGTGGTCCTCCAGTGATCGAATGTGGATCGAGAGAATTCGCGCTTCCGAGGCGGTTCGGAGATAATCAGAACATCGATCCCTCCTTCTTTGGCAACAGCGTGTAGGAGATCGTCTGCGTCCCCGCTCTTCCTGAGGTTGGCTTGGATGGAACTAGCCATTCCTCCCCTTCCTGCGTCTATATGTGGCTCTTGCCATCTGGTACGCAGTGCAGTTGCTGGTCCCAGATCTGTGGTCAGATTTAGACCCGATCGTCGCACAGCTTAGGCATTTTGGTTTTCCCTTGCAAGTCGCGGCAAGGTGCACTGGTTCGCCGCATTGGAAGCAGAGTTTTGGTTTTTGTTCCTCTGCCCTCTCTTTTTTGCACCCCGAGGCCTTGTGGCCGTACTCTAAGCAGTTATAGCACCGTGGGGTGCCACCCTTCTCGCGGATCCTGACTCTGCCCCATCCAACCTTGGGCTCCTCCCAGTCGAGGAGATGGTGGGCCGGTCTCGTTGCGATCGAGGCAACAGCAGTTTGGGTGCCGCGGTAGCCACTCCGGATGGACTCGACCACAACGGCTCCCTTTTCGTTCTCTGGTAGAGCCTTTGCGAGGTCATCCCGCACCTTGATTATGTCGACATCGTAGTCGACTCCGAGCACCTCGAGGGTCGTACTGTTTGCTAGACAGTGGACTGCTCCTCCTTGCCCGACGACTGGTGCCAAGGCTGCCTTGGCGGCGGCGACATCGATGCCCTTCTTGAGTTCGAGAAGGACTTGGCCTTCTTGGGTCTTGCGGATGCCCGTGACCTTAGAGCCCACTCCTTCATCGAGGTCATCCGTTTTCATCCTGCGCAGTATGTCTGCGTAGGTTATCCCACCTTTGTTGGCCGTGACGAGGGTGGCTTCGGGCTTTACCCGTTTTGGCTCCATCTTCACCTTCTTCCCAGCGGTGCCATTTGTTCTACCGCTCTTCTCCATCCTGTTCGTGTTCTTTTTCGACACCACTTCCTTCCAAGGCTCATTCTGCTCGGGCCGATTGGGCGTTGATGTCGAGCGCGGTTTTCCGGAACCTCCCAGTGGAGGTCCGTATCGCATCCCCTTCGTACCGCGCTGTTGCCCCGGTCGCAATTTTGGTTTCCCTGCCCCCCTTCCCTGGGAGCCACTACCTGACGCGGCCGGTTTTTCATGGTCGGGGGATGCGCGTTCCTTTCCGCTATCAGCGTCTTTTCCGTTTCGAGGAGCGATGTCTCAAAAGCAGCCCGCTTCGCCGTGTCTGTCGCGAGTGGGCCTTCGAGCGCGTGGCCTATCTTCTTGAGCTCTTCGATGTCACCCTTGGTCCCTTCTGGATTGCTGGAAACGGACTCGGCTATTCCTATAACCAAGTTGAAGTGCTCTAGGAGGAAATATATCTTCACCTCCGTCTCTTCCCGGCACGTTTTCAGGTCTTCCCATTTCCCCATGAGATCGCCTGCCTCGTATCCGATCCTCTGTCGTGCCGCATCCTTGGTTGAGGGGATGTGGTCAATCTCCATCCCATCAGGCACCTCATCGTGCACTCCCCTCTCGAGCAAACCGTTTCCAGGAGTCATGATTGTTTTGTTCTCCTGGGAACCAATAGTAGTGTCGGGGTCGCTCGGGCCTGAGCTCAAATTGACGGCGTCATCAACCTCGATGCTGGGTTGCGTGATCTGGATCCTGATTGCGGGGTTGATCTTCAGCAGCTTCTCTGCCACCTCTCGTGCTTCTGCTGCAACCTTCGCGTTCATCCCTCGTTGGCTTGGAAATGTGAGCTTTGATTGTTTGAGCACTCGCTTCTCTGCCCCGTCACTCGGGCCCTTTCTCTTCCTATAAGGGGTGAGCTCAGCCTTTCCATGGTGTAAGTTTTTCTCTCCCACTCCTTCCACCTGCAGCGTATTTTCATCGCTTGTAGCTGTCCGCGTGATTCTACCAGCCAAAAAGTGCCACTGGTGGCGCGATTTGCATCGTTGCCCCCCCGCCCCCCAAGATCCGAATGGGGCCCCGCTTTACTTGGGGAATTCTTGCCTTCAATGCTAGACATCATCTTCTTTCTTCTTTTTTCCAGGGCCTGGAATCGCATGCTGGACGACCCCGGACCAGACCAGCACGGATGTGGTGTTTTGTGTGATGCGTGTTCTGTATAATTGTGACAACCATAATCTCGAAAAATTTCGATATTTATTTTGAGGATTTAAAAAAAAGTAATTTCATATAATTTCTATACAGTATTTCAAAATGTGTGCGCTCGCAAGCCGATAATGTCACTCACTGTTTACCCCCCAGTCCAGCTGAGCCTCGCGAGCTCACTTGTCATATATATAGAAGATATATATACGTAATTACATATACATATATACGATTATACATAGAAAATTCTATGATTTTCTATTCAAGATTTAATGAAATTCATTCAATCAATTCTAAAAAATCTTTCCGTCATCTAGTTCTAGGATTCATTATTTTCATAGTACTTATGAAAAAATTCTAAAATTCAATGCATTATTTGCAAAATTCAATTTTACAAAACTCAAACTTTTGTAAAATTGTATGTAAGATAGATTCTTTCAGACTAACTAGTGGTTCTAATACGAATCAAGCTAGAACGTAGTTATTTCGACTTATTTTGATGAAATATGGATTTTTTATCAACGATTTTGATAGTATTGTTTAAAAAATCATTCTATTGTGAAATACTGTAGAAAAACCCTATATATCGTCAATTTAAGGTGATATATTGACCATATATGTCACTATTGACGAATATTACAAAAAATTCCAAAGATCTGTGGCATTTCAAAGTGAATTTACGAGTGCATTAATAAAACACGTTCCTTCGATCAACTTCTAGAAAGTTCTATATAATTATCTAAAAATTATCTTTTATTTATCACACTCAATTGAGATTATTATTTGGAATAATATGTGTTAGAATCGATGCAATTTTGATAGCTTGTAAATATGTATATAAAGGGACTGACAGAGCTTTTCAGTTTTAATAAATAATTACGGTGCATATGAATAAATTATCTTCAGAATGTTCTGGAACTCTGAGGACTGAGTATAAATAGAGCCCTGATCAGGTGCTCGAGGATTCTGCCTTTCAGTCGGAACTCAGCTCACAAAGCGAATAAATCGAAGTCCTCAGGGTTCCATATATAATCTTATGATTGTAATGGGATCTTGAATGAAATCGATTATATATACATATATTCTCTTTGTGTGCTTATTGCTGTGGGTAATCCTAAGTGCTCCAAGTGCATGATGGAACTCACAGTGTGACTATATAGTTGGCATAATCAAACCACTGGATTTTGCTGGTGATATATTGCAGGGCCCTGATCCCCTGTATTTGTTATCAGCAAGACCCACCGAAATAAAAGTTACGTGTAAAACAGGTCAAGAAGGTGCCCTGATCCACTGGACGGCTGTGTTTTACCGTAATAATATATTTATAGGATTTTCTTGGAATTAATGGGTGCCCTGATCCATCCATTAGTCTGAGAAAAAACTATAAAAGATACAGAGATCATACTATTGATTCCCAAGGAGGTGCCCTGATCCACCGAATTTGTTTGAGAATTGATAATCGATTACATCACCCTAGAAATCTGATCCTATCCCTGATAGCATTTGATTACTTCTGATCAAGTCATGAACTCTGATATCCGGCTCTCTCCCTGGATCCAGAGCCGGATAGACTACGCATACCTCCACCCTAATTATCCGAGGTATCGCGTCGGTCACATAATGTTGGTATGTCTGTGTCATGCTTGAGCAGGTGTGAGTATGGTGCATGTAGGGTGTAGTGTGTGTGAGTGTGAGTGTAGGACTCAGGTCCGGAGGGGCGTCACTCCCTCAAGCTCCAAGTGCAGCCCGAAGGTCACACTCATAGCCCCCTACGGGGTCTCTCTCTCTCTCTCTTTCTCTCTCTCTCTCTCTCTCTCTGAGAGCATCTTACGATGCCTCGAGATAACTAGTCACTTTCTGTGATAATTCGAATAGCCTTAACCAAAACGACAAATTTTTACGAATTCGATGTATTTATTATGTATGAGTGACATATGTTTCATATGCCACTGTATTTTTGTATTTTTGCCCTTGGGCGAATAAAGGTTATCATTTATTCATTCTCTCTCTCTCTCTCTTTTTTTTTTTTTTTTTTTTTTAAGGTGGTTAGAGGGCAAAATCTGCCTCAGGATCCCTCGGATCCGTCCCCAGACACCGGACTGGTTCAGCATACGCGGACTACGCATAGCCCACGCAGGCCATACCAGGCGGGACACGGGTTTGGGTGGGGCCCACCGAGAGGTGGGCCCGGCCGTGTAATATCCCTCTCCCCTCGATGTCCGATACCTAGGGCATCGGGCAATCAAGAAGGAGATCCACCTGCATCTACCATCTCATCCCGGAACCGCGTGAGCATTACTTCAGGATGAGCGGCATGTCTCGCGCTCGATTGCGAGCGTTCCTCTTCTCCATCTTCTCTCTTCGGCCACTTGTCGGCATCTTCTGTTTTCACTCTTCATTGTTCCCTCTCTTTCTTTCTCTCTCTCTCTCTCTCTCTCTCTTTTTTTTTTTTTTTTTTTTTTTTTTTTAAGGTGGTTAGAGGGCAAAATCTGCCTCAGGATCCCTCGGATCCGTCCCCAGACACCGGACTGGTTCAGCTTACGCGGACTACGCATAGCCCACGCAGGCCATACCAGGCGGGACACGGGTTTGGGTGGGGCCCACCGAGAGGTGGGCCCGGCTGTGTAATATCCCTCTCCCCTCGATGTCCGATACCTAGGGCATCGGGCAATCAAGAAGGAGATCCACCTGCACCTACCATCTCATCCCGGAACCGCGTGAGCATTACTTCAGGATGAGCGGCATGTCTCGCGCTCGATTGCGAGCGTTCCTCGTCTCCATCTTCTCTCTTCGGCCACTTGTCGGCATCTTCTGTCTTCATTCTCCATTGTTCCCTCTCTTTCTTCTTTCTTCTCTCTTCTTTCTTCTTTCTTCCCTCTTCAGTGCATCAGATTCCTCCTGGAATCATTTGGGCCTCTTCTGTTTCAATCGGCAGAGTCACTGTGATTCGCCTACTTCGAGGCGCCTTACTTCCCTCTCTTTCTCTTCTTTGCGGGTCATCACCATCTTGATGTATCCGGTGAGTCTATCCCATGTCTCCTGGTTGCGGAGCAAGTACGGGACGAGATTCTCGGGTGTTAGTTGAGCACCCAGCCATTCATCCAGCTCGGCGCGCTCTCTCCGGGTGTCGCTGCACTTGAACAGGGCATGTTCGGCGTCATCCCATTCATCCCCGCATGACTGACATGCTGGGGTCGTCCTCTTCTTGAACCTGGTTAGATAGGAACCGAAGCAACCATGATCGCTCAGTGCCTGCGTCGTCCAGTAGTCCATCTCTCCGTGGGTGCGTTCCGCCCACTTGGCTACGTCACGGATCAGCCGGTGCGTCCATCTGCCGTTCGCAAATGGCGAATCCCACTCAGTTTGCCAATGCTCAAGGGTGGTTTCCTTCTCGTTGTCGCGGATAATCTCCTTCATCGTCGGGGTGAGTACTCGTTCGGCTCCGATCACTTTCTGGCGGTCCCAGATCCTCACTCGCTCCGCGACGAGCAAGTGGATGGGCGGTGTACTCGCCAATACGTAAGCCGCATCTCCTGATACGGTGCGGTAGGCACGGATACTTCTCAGGGCCGCTCTCCGGTGGACAGGCCCCATCTTCTTCTCGATGATGGTCTTCTCTACTCTCTTTCCCCACACGGGTGCACCGTAGAGTCTCTCTTTCTCTCTCTCTCTCTCTCTCTCTCTCTCTCTCTCTCTCTCTCTCTCTCTCTCTCTCTCTCTCTCTCTCTCTCTCTCTCTCTCTCTCTCTCTCTCTCTCTCTCTCTCTCTCTCTCTCAGAGCCATTTTGCAACATCTTACAAGCTTGGAGTCGAGTTTGATCGATGTCAACAGTTGAAAATACCCAGTGAAGTCAGCGGATGGCACCAACATACTAATTGTATATTTCTGTTATCGTCGCGTGGATATATATATATATATATATATATGTGTGTGTGTGTGTGTGTGTGTGTGTAAGTACGTACAAGGTTTAATCATTTTCAGAGTTTCATAATTCACTCCAACCATTTGTCATTGATTGTCTAGTTCTAAGATTTTATCCCTTATTATTATCATAATCATGGAATGTATAGAATTTTATGCCCAATGGGACCCTTGTCCCTTGGTGAATGAATACATCAATCAATCAATCAATCAATCTCTCTCTCTCTCTCTCTCTCTCTCTCTCTCTCTCTCTCTCGCGCGCGCGCGTTGGTGAGTTGAAACAACACGTACTCCGTATTGCTCCCCATACAACAACGATTTAATCGTCAATTTTACTTCCCCGAGTGGAAAATTTTGCAGGGTGGACCTCTCCTACAGGCTCTCGCCCTTGGAGCATACACTGATTGGCTCCTCATTCGAGCCTGGGAGAGCTATCCACCGCTGAAGATTGCACTGGAGTCTCATCATCATCGCCGAGAGTGACATTATTGGCGGGCAATTCACAGCTGTGCAGACAGCACACAACGCTTGTTGTCTGCTACACTGCTGCGTGCTGCGGACCTACAAGCTTGCTGCAAGTATTGTATTGTGCGGAATCGAAGTGCAGTGACTACAGTGATTAAATCAAAACAAAACCAGTGCGTGCAAAGTGTTGTGGCAAACATTGTAGCTTTAACAATCTTTTCCAGACAGCGGAACGCGGCAAAAGTTTATGTTGAAGGCGCATGCGCACCTGATCCCCATTCAAACTCGGCACCTCCGATCACCTGCTGCGGGCCGAATGCCTACGTGTACAAAGTGCCTTAAGCCTATCGCGGGTGAATTCATCCTCTGTGACTCTGATAGCTGCACGAGCACTTTCCATCCGGGTTGTGTACGTGCGTACGCTGGATATCGATCCGCCAAACCCTGCTGCGCGCTCTCTATCACGGGCTCTAAACATTATCGGAAGAGTGTCGGCATGGAAGAGAACGGGCAGAATCAAATTCTCTCACTAGAGGGCGGCACGGGGCTCGCAGCAATGATATCGCAGCAGCCGGTCAACACGGGTATATCGCTTTTCACCACCACATTCGCCGGCGTACATACCACAGCTGCCACCAATACAAGCCCATCTACACCGCTATATACTGGCATGCAACAGCCGGCTGTACCCGACCCTGCACTCTCGTCTATCTCGGCACTGATTGAACGCCAACTGAGCGCATTTGCCACTCGACAAGAAGAACGGCTTCAAGTTTTAGAGACCAGTTTCCACACATCGATTGATGCATTGAATAAGCGTGTTGATGATTTGAGTGCCATTCATACCAAGCTGGCTGAACACGATCAAAAAATCAGCAATTTGAATGACAAGATGGATCAGGGTTTCTCGTCGATACGTGATGAACTACGAGTTATGCAGAATAATACGCCATCTGATAACATTACGTCCATGAACTCTGCAAACGTCGCCTTCAAGGAAGAAGCGGAGCTGATTGCATCTGGTATTCCGAACAGTGTCGATTAAACTCCTTTCAATCTGATGAAATCTATTTTGATAGCGCTGAATCTAGCTCACCTTGTTGATGACACACTTGATGCGAGAATTTTCCCTCGTGAATCTTTCAAAAAAAGCAACAATAGTGCACCCGTAGCCTCAGCAACAAAACAAACGTCAAAAAGCATTGTTGTAAAGTTCAAATCCGTACAGATACGTGACTACATAGTTTCAACGCGCATTGGCACCGCTAAATTCACTGCTGCCGAGGCATTCGGAGAGGCATCTTTCAGCAAGATCTTCATTCGCCCTTTATATCCAAAACCTCTATACGAACTATTTAAAAAAGCGAGAACCAAAGCCGTAGAACTCAAATATTTACCACCTCGTATCGTTGACTACACAATTTTTATGCGCAAAGATGTGAACTCCTCTAATATTCCAATCAGATCTGATACAGACCTTGGCGCTCTTCACTCCTGACAAAAGTAACCATCATCATCGTCACCGTCTGTGCGCTTCCTCGTCAGTGAACATTTCTCACGCAAATGTAAATGGCATTCTGACGCACTTCAATGAAATAGAATTATTCTTGTTTGATAATCCCAAACACGTTTTTGCGATTACCGAAAGTAAACTCTCCATGCATGATACAGACAAATCTGTGCATATTTCAAATTACACTATTATACGCAATGATCGAGTGAACCGTGCTGGTGAAGGAGTCGCTTTGTATATCCACGAATCTTTACCCTTCAAAATTTTAGTTAGATCCGATAACTCTCGCATCAAGCAGCCCGAATATTTAATCGTAGAGATCATGGTCGGCAATAACCGTCTTCTCCTTGCTGTCTTGTACCGTCCCCCACATGACTCTTTGCCAGAAGAGTTCTTCAATGTTCTCTCTAAATTTCTCCCCAAGTATGAATTTATTGTCTTGACTGGTGATTTCAATGTTAATATGTGTGCAACAGACCCAGAGTCTAATTTTATTCGGAGACATACACAGAATCTTGCGCTTGAAGTAGTACAATCTGATCCCACGCATCATACGATGAATGCGCGAAGGCAATTTGCTCACACCTGGATAGACTTATTTATTGTCAACTCAATGACAGTTGTCAAATCGTATGTCAAGTCTGAAGTACCTTTTACTTTTGGTCACGATAGGATCGACCTTGATATAAAATTACAGCCACCCTGTCATCAGAATCGCACCTTCATCAAACGAGAGTTCAAAAATTTCGACCGATCCAAGTACTTGAACGATTTGCACTCTGGAATGAGTCTGATCAAAGATCACATGTGTCTCGAGGAAGAGGTACAAACTTTCACTACCTCACTAAAAACCGCGCTGGACCTTCACGCTCCGCTACGTAAGGTCACAATTTCTGATTCCAAGAAACCATGGGTGAGTCATGATATCAGGCAGCGTATGAAACAACGAGATAATGTTTACAAGAGAGCCAAAGAGCTAGATTGTCCCATTCTGAAGGAGAACTACCGTGCTCTGCGCGCTGAAGTGAAATCAGACTTGAACAAAGCCAAAAATAGTTATTATGCTAGCCAGATCAACTCAGCGAAAGACATGAATAAACTTTGGAGTGCTCTCGACCGACTGGCCATGATCAAATCGCGACCCCCCTTACCATTCACCATTTTCTCGCATAACGCTATGAATAGGCATTTCGCGTCGATCTCTAGTATTCAAGCACCAATTAGCTCTCATAATCCTTTCCTCAACTTCATCTCACAACATCGCCAATCTATAGCACCATTCACTTTACAAGAAACAACACCAGATGCGATCTATTATGAAATGCTCGAAGTTAAATCCAAGTCGTCTGGTATTGATGGTTTCACCATAAAAAATCTCATCACCTCATGTCCTGAAATTCTATTGCCTCTCACAGACATTTACAACCCATCAATTTCTTCCGCATCATATCCCTCGCTCTGGAAACAAACACTCATTACGCCGATCCCGAAATCAGCTGAGCTATCCGAAGTGTCTGACCTCAGGCCTATTGCGCGCATATCAGAGTGCTCAAAGATCCTTGAGAGAATTGCTGCTCAGCAACTCACATGTCACCTTGAAAGAAACCACTTGCTTGATCCTCGTCAAGCTGGCTTTAGAACAGGCCATAGCACACAGACTGCATTGCTCGGTGTTCTGGAAGATGTGAGGCGCGCTATTGACAAATCTCAATATACCGTATTAGTTCTTTTCGACTTTTCCAAAGCCTTTGACCGGATCCCACACGACATCCTCATTCAGAAATTGCGCTCTTATCAAATCGACAATCACACCATCAAATGGTTTATTTCGTATCTAGCTGACAGGTGCCAAGCCGTTATCGATGGGGGAGGTACCCTATCAGATTGGCTCGAAATCACTGCAGGAGTTCCCGAGGGATCCGTACTAGGGCCACTTCTATTCTCGATCTTCATTAATGATTTACCTCAAGTTCTCAAATTTAGTCGATACATGATCTATGCCGACGACACACAAATCTACAGGAGCTGTCAACATTTTGAGATCATTGATACGCTAGAAAAAGTAGAATCAGATGCCAATGCCATAAATCAATGGGCTGTTGACAACGGTCTCACTTTGAACTTAGGGAAGACTAAAGTCATGATCATGGGCAGCAAAGAAAACCTTCGTCTTCTAAACATGAGTGATTTGCCCAGAATTGAAATCAATGGCACTCCTGTGGACTATGTGTCTGAGGTGAAGAACTTGGGAGTATGGATAGCTAACGATCTGAGTTAGAAAAAACAAGTGTCGTCCATTTGCCAACAAGTTTTCGGCACACTACGCCAACTCAGATGCCATCGTCATGCACCCTCATTTACAATCCGGAAAACCCTTGTTCAATCACTTATCTTGCCCTTCTTCGATCACGCCTGCCTAGTGTTTCATAATCTTGATAAGGGACTGAATCTTAAGCTTCAAAGAGCGCAGAACGCATGTACACGTTTTAGCTTTGGCAACATCCCTTGGCGCGATCACATCTCTCCATACCGTAAACAGTTAGGATGGCTTACTGTCCAGTCGCGTCGAGAGTACTTTCTGGCTAGTCAAACCTTCCAAATCTTGAAGACCGGAATTCCATCTTACCTATCTTGTAATATCACGGAAATATGCAACACAACTCTCCATAGATCCGAGCGCCTACAGACGGGCGATCTCATTGTTAAGTCCGCACGTACCAACGCATTCAAAAACTCATTTCAGATTTCAGCCGCAAAATTATGGAATAACCTACCTAAAGCTCTTACTTCACTTCCTCGAGACACAACATCAGCTGAAACGTTCAAGAAACACCTACTTATCTATTTATCCAGTCTCGATGAAGATGAAGAATCATGACTCAAACTCCGCCTGGGTTCTGTGTATGAAACTCCACGACGTATACCTCTTTCTTCACTTTTTACTATTTTAACTATTTCAAAATGTTTTGTGTTGATGTTCAGTCTTCTTATAAGCCGAGACATAGTCTAGTAGTCTAATATTTGTATTTATATTTATACTGATGAGGCCAAAATCACAAATTGTCCATTAGTATTTAAGTAAAAGGTTTGAAAACCTCAATAATTACTGTGATACACTCAACTTTAGGTCTTCGTCCCATTGTGTCTTCAATACTCAGCATATCCCTACATCCGGATGAGTAATTTGTATATACATTATATTTACTCATTTTGTGTTCCAAGAATGATGTATTTTTCTATATTTTTTAGATTTGCCCCATGGGACTCAGTGTCCCCGGGCTAATAAAGTTAAATCAATCAATCAATCAATCAATCTCTCTCTCTCCCTCGGTGAGTCTCATCACGCGGTTTCTCTAGTGCCTCTCTGTGTTTCCAGTACCTTCTCTGTCTCAAAGTGCCTCCAGGCCTCTCTCTTACAGAGTCTTGCACGAAAAATTTGCAAGAATACGCTAGATTGACAAATCTTTGTAAATTTCCGCATTTTGCAATAACATCATCGGTTATTCCGCTAACACGTTTTGGAATTGGAGGTTAAACTATCAGGTGTCTCGTGCCTCATCTGCCGTTTTCCAAAGTCTTATCAATAGACGTTAGACGGCAGCAACCCCAAACAGATATCTGCATTATCGACTCTGCTCGAGCCTGATTCACACGTCCTTGACCCTGATTACTCCGCCAAACTGAGCTGCCTGACTGTCGTCTGCTGGCTCCTGACAGCTGACCCACCGTTCGTGTGTTGTGTTTGCGCTTCCACCACGGTACTATGTCACCAAATTCATCTGCAGTGACTTCTTCTCAGCAAGACCATATGACCACGTGTGATTCACATGATTCTGAGAATATTCCAGAGAATGTCGATGATTCAGGTAATATGCCAGCGTATTTCAAAATGTTTATTTCTCACTTCAACGCTTGTCGAGAAAAAGTTCTTCCGAAATTGAGTGAAATTGAGGAGGGATTAACCAGTAGAATCACGGCGATTGAAGAAGATATATCTCAAATTCATAATGATCTCTCCGGAGTTTGTCATCAAACTACTCTAGTAGATCCCGCCGAGGTCATTCTTTCAGGCATTCCTAGCAATCTCAACTTGTTGAAAACTGAGATCGTCTCCGAAGTTCTTGATACTATGGATCAGCCAGAGCTCCAAAATTTCGTTGTCAATGTGAGAGAATGAAAAAGTCCTCATTTCCACAATGCATCCACATCAGTTTCAATCTCTACTGCAAGCTCTCCAAAAACCACCAATTCTGATTCTGAAGCTATTGTCGTACAATTATCGCCAACTATAGTTCGAGTAGAAGTGCTCTCCAATCCATCTAGATTAGAGAAGCGAACTGTGAAAGATATCTTCGGTTATGAGAGTGATCCAAACATTTCTTGTCGCCCACTGTTGCCCAAAAAAGCCGACAACTTGCTCGAAAACGCCTATTCAGTAAGTGTGCGCTTGAAATGTCACAAGCCCGTTGTAAAGAATCTTATTGTCTGTATGAAATCTCAAAAAAATGAGATACTTATACGAATTTTTTCATAAATTGACCCTGAGAATTCTCGAGCAATGCAAAAAACCTAAGAGGTCGTTCTAAAAATCTCTGTACATGGTCGTGGGCTCCAGTTCAATCAATATTTCAGACACGATTTTGTGTCGAAATTTGAAACTTCTGAAGACCTAGCTCTTCGTCTTTTCCCAATAAAAAAAATTCGTCAATCTCATTTCACTTCAAAACGTACATCTTGTGAATATTAGTTTGCGTAAGAATGGCGCAGAATGATTTGGTCCGTTAGAGCGAGATAGAGCAAGGAAATAGTATGAAAAAGTTCTTCCCTTCATAAAATTTCAATTGTCCATGATTCAGCTCACCTCGACGTCCAAGATGATATCAAATTACGATCGAACATACAATTTACATGGAAAATGATGTTGAGCATAATTCTTCGGGATGATTTGGTCCATTAGTACGAAGGGAAGTGAGGGAAAATTGTAAGTGGAGCGGTTTCCTCCGCTCGAAAATGCAATTTTGAATAGTTCAACCCACTCTACGTCCAAAATGATATCAAATTCGAATCTAGCATCAAATTTTACATGAAAGATGGTGTAGTGCGTAATTTTTGGGGCTGATTTGGTCCGTTCGTATGTGGTGATGTAAGGAACAATAGTAAGTGAAACGGGTTTCCTCGGATGAAATTACAATTTTAAATATCTCAACCCACTTCAGCGTCCGAGATAATACTAAATCCGGATTTGGCATCAAAGTTTACGTGGGGAATGATGGTTTGAAGTATGTTTTTAGCTCCTTGGGTATCACCCGAGATTGTATTACCACGCTCAGCGACGAAAGGCAAAGAGAAAATTTTTGGCTCTATTGAAAAAAATGTCGGCTTCTTGCGGCACCGTTTAAATCCTTTTCTCGAGATTCGACGGGGTGGCAATCTTATTTTTTTGTCATTCAGAAACGATGTAAGGGGTGCCCGTGAGTCTCAAAGAAGATTGGTGAATAAGTGCCACCCTGACATATATATATTCATTTCCTTGTTAATCATAGGCATTTCACATGTATCTCAAATGTTTTCTATGGATCCAGTTCCAAGCTATTATCCTTCATCCATTTTCCGCGCTACCGCTTATTACCGAGAGTTACTTGCCCATTTTGCTATTTGTTAGGACTATCTGTTACGAAAATTGCTTCTCCACATACTTTCGGAATTAATTTTGAAATAAAGTTTATGAGTTCATATGAATATGAATTAGGGTGGTCCTTATTTCCCAAGTTTCGCAGATCCTTTCTCCCTCCCCCCTCTGGATACCTTCTTTGAGCCAAAAAAACGTGGGGAAAATCTTCCCCGAGCCCCTAGAGAGTGATTTAATAGTGCTTCAAAGAGCATCTTGCTTTGAAACTCAAGTAAAAAATAACGCTTTTTGTAATTTTTCTGTCCCTATGTTCGAGCTCTTGAAACTTAGTGTTTCTTCGCGAATGTAAAAGTGGGGATACATGTTCCCACGTAAAATTTGATGCTGAATCGCATTTCATCGTGACATTTGAACTAGGATGCCACCCAATACTCGTAAATTGAGTTTTCCGACGCGGGAAACATTTTTAGCGCGACTTTTTCATCTCATTCGAGTGTCTCAGGCGTCACTTACTCCCTCAAGATCAATCTCAACCACCTATTTTTATGTAGAAAAAGACACTGGATTGCAATCCATCGTTATTTCCTAGGTATGATGTGGCCCAACGTGAGAAAAATGCGTTTTTCCACCGAGAAAGCACCTTAAGCGAGTCTTTCACGCCCGAATCGAGTGTCTCAGGCGTCACTTACTCTCTCGAGATTGATCTAAACGCCCTGATTCTATGTAAAAATCTACGCTGAATCGAAATTCATCGTCATTTTTCGGGTACAACGACGCTTAACGTGAAAAATTCCGTTTCCCCTCCAGAATGCACCGAAATCCACGAAAGATGACGAATTCCTGGGTAAAATTCATAAAAAGTCTGGAATCAACCAAGTCAATTTGAGAGACAGCTCAAAGTCCCTACAAACTATTGTGATTCTTAAAGAACTCAGTCATCATTCTCCACCAGAACATTTTGACACTCGACACAAATAGGGATATCATGAGTCAAAAGGATTTACACCTCAGGCATCTATTGGAGAAAAAATTGACGATATCTGATTCGGATGGGATAGTCGATACTCTTTATCATGCTTTGACTAGGGAGATGCATTTATAAACAAGAGTGGAGATATCGAGTGACTCAAGTTAACAACATAACACGAGTCCTCGACTCATAAAATTATGAAGATCTTTCCTCTTCGATCCTCATCTTTTTCAGAACGGTCATCTTACTTGCATCTGGATACTGTCTTTTATCCCTTGTTAAACTTAGCTGTATAGAATGTAACTGGGTTTTTGATCGTCTGTGCGCAAATGAGTAATTTGCACACTGTTTCGCGCTTTCCATTTGCTCACAGAAGATCAAAAAACAAAGTATGATACTCGGGTGCAATGATTTTCTCCTTCTCATGACTATTTAGACCCTCACCTGCGGCTCGGGCCTAAAAAAGTCACTCGAACTGCCAAAACCATCGTTTGCGCCCTTGTATCATAATATACTATTCTGGTATATTTTGGCTCTGGGAATCATAGTCACAGCAGAAGACTCTTTTGTATAGTCAGATTCGACATGGATTCAGACTTGAAAGTATACCAGAGAGTAATTTAGGGAAGCATTGTGATTCCAGAATCTCGATCGGTTCCCCAGGGACCTACTTATTCGCAACTCACTAAAATTTCATGACAGCTTGACGTTGCTCGTCGTTAACTGCCAAAACGACCGACATAAATCGACGCTGACAAGAGGTTGGGAGCAGGGCCTGGACTACTGGAACGGCCATAGGATCTCATTTTCACATAAAATGCTAGGATTGCGAAGCATGTAAGGTTTGGTTCGATGACCGGCCGCAACGCACGAGCAAGGGGCGCTACAATCTTCGCGTGAGATAGGGACCTTACCCGTGAGGGTTGGGTTAGAGTAAGCCCGATTAATCTCTTTCTGGATTAGGCGGCCGGAGTGCATAGACGTCTTCGTACGAGATACTTTTATCTCGCGCTGATTGGAGGTGATTTCAACAAGACGCCATTGACGAATTCGATTCAGCCTAGATCTTCATACGATAGTGAGCGCCTTTAGGAATGGTTGTGAAGAGAGTTTGTCCCGGATCCCGAAAATCCCATATGAGGCCAAGTGAGACAGTTTTTCGATTTTGGCAGGAACTCTCCCTTAGGTCTCTTTACAGGGATCAATTTTACGGCATAAATGATGGTGAACTCTGATTTGGCATGGATTTGGAACGTTCTGACCATTCCTACGTGAGTCAGTGACTGCTGAGACCTTCGAATCAAACGGAAGAGACATTTTGGTCAATTCACATTAGTCTCGAGAGAGTGAGTGACGCCTGAGACACTCAATTCGGGGGTGGAAGATGCGCTTAGGATGCTTTCTGGGTGGAAAAACGCATTTGTTCCACGTTAGGCATCGTTGTTACTGAGAAATGATGATGAATTGCGATTCAACGTGGTTTTTTACATGGGATCAGGTCATCAAGATCAATCTCGAGGAAGTGAGTGAAGCCTGAGACACTCGATTCCCTCGTGATGGACGCGCTTACGGTGCTTTCTCAGTGGAAAAACGGATTTTTCTCACGTTGAGCGTCGTTGTACCTGAGAAATAACGATGAATTTTGATTCAGCGTGGTTTTTTACATGGAATCAGGTCGTTAAGATCAATCTCGAGAGAGTGAGTGACGCCTGAGACACTCGATTCCCGCGTGAGAGATGAGCTTAGGTAGCTTCCTTGGTGGAAAAACACATTTTTCTCTCGTTAGGCGACATTATACCTGGTAAATAACAATGGATTCCAATCCAGCGAGTTTTTTTACATGAAATTAGGTGGTTCAGATTAATCTTGAGAGAGTGAGTGACGCCTGAGACACTCAATTCGGGCGTGGAAGACTCGCTTAAGGTACTTCCTCGGTGGAAAACCGCATTTTTCTCACGTTAGGCGATATCATACCTAGGAAATAAGGATGAATTCATATTCAGCGTGTTTCTTTTACATGAAATTAGGTCGTTCGTATTGATCTCGAGAGAGTGAGTGACGCCTGAGACACTCGATTCGGGCGTGGAAGACTCGCTTAAGGTGCTTTTTCGGTGGAAAAACGCATTTTCCTCACTTTGAGCGACATTACACCTAGGAAATAACGATGGATTCCAATCCAGCGTCTTTTTTTACATGGAAATAGGTGGTTTAGATTAATCTTGAGGGAGTAAGTGACGCCTGAGACACTCGAATGAGATGAAAAGTCGCGCTAAAAATGTTTTCCGCATCGGAAAACTCAATTTACGAGTATTGGGTGGCATCCTAGTTCAAATGTCACGATGAAATGCGATTCAGCATCAAGAGCTCGAACATAGGGACAGAAAAATCACAAAAAGCGTTATTTTTTACTTGAGTTTCAAAGCAAGATGCTCTTTGAGGCACTATTAAATCACTCTCTAGGGGCTCGGGGAAAATTTTCCCCATGTTTTTTCGGCTCAGAGAAGGTATCCAGAGGGGGGGGGGGGGGAGAAAGGATCTGTGAAACTTGGGAAATAAGGACCACCCTAATATGGATAGTTCTTCTGGGTCAGATGGGGTAGTACCCCGTGACTAAATTAAACACTCATCTAATCTAATATAATCTTTCTCTCTCTCTCCTGTTTTTTTTTATTTTTTAAGGTGGTTGTAGGGCGAAAACGTTGCGACGTACGAAGGAGAGGCACCGGTCAGCCGAACACGGCTGGCCAGCAGCTCCCAACAGTCCCGGGCTGGAATCCGCATCGATACGGCCATCCGAACCGGGTAAACCCTCTCTCCTTTCTCCGTTGGCGCCGGCCATTGGACAAGGGAGAGATCCACCAACTTACCAATCTGGCCCGGCACCGCGTGAGCATTACTTCAGGGCCGGCGGCGTCTTGCGCTCAGGATCGAGCGTCTCTCTTCTCACGACTCGCAGGTGTTGTTTCCCCTTCTTCGATCTTCTTCCATCTCTTCATTCTTCATTCTTCTTTCTTCGATCTCTTTTCTTTCTTCGATCTTCGATCTTCTCTCTTCTCTCGTCTTCCTCCCCTCTTCAGTCCATCATATTCCTCCTGGAACTATTTGGACCTCTTCTGTTTGAATCGGCAGGTTTACTGTAATTCGCCGGCATCGGGGCGCCTCACCTCCCTCTCTTCCTCCTCCTTACGGGTCATCACCAGCTTAATGTATCCGGTGACTCTATCCCATGTCTCCTGGTTGCGGAGCGAGTACGGGACGAGGTTCTCCGGTGTTAGTTGAGCACCCAGCCATTCATCCAATTCGGCGCGCTCCCTTCGGGTGTCGTTGCACATGAACATGGCGTGTTTAGCGTCGTCCCAGTTGTCCCCGCATGACTGACATGCTGGGTATGTCTTCTACTTGAACCGGGTCGAGTAGGCACCGAAGCAACCGTGATCACTCAGAACTGCTTCGTCCAGTAGTCCATCTCTCCGTGGGTGCGTTCCACCCACTTGGCTACGCCACGGGTCAACTGGTGCGTCCATCTGCCATTCGCAAATGGCGAATCCCACTTAGTTTGCCACTGTTCGAGCGTGGTCTCCTTCTCGTTGTCGCGGATGATCTCCTTCATCGTTGGAGTGAGTACTCGTTCGGCTCCGATCACTTTCTGGCGGTCCCAGATCCTCACTCGCTCCGCGACGAGCAAGTGGATGGGCGGTGTACTCGCCAATACGTAAGCCGCATCTCCTGACACGGTGCGGTAGGCACGGATACTTCTCAGGGCCGCTCTCCGGTGGACAGGCCCCATCCTCTTCGCGATGATGGTCTTCTCTACTCTCTTTCCCCACATGGGTGCACCGTAGAGCATGATAGAGGTGCTGACGGTGTTGAGGAGTGCGCGCCTCTTTTCCTTGGGTCCCCCGATATTCGGCATCAGCCGCTGAAGCGCCGCACCAACCCTGCTCGCTCTCTGGGCGGCCTCCTGGATGTGCTACTTGAACGACCACTTGTAGTCAAGCCATACGCCGAGGTATTTCAGCTCTGTCTTGCGTGGGATCTCTTGCCCGTTGATGTAAAAATGGGGCAAGTCAAACTTCCTGCGTCTTGTGACCACGATTGCTTCGCACTTCTTGACAGCAAGCTCTAGGAGCCTGCTGATCATCCACTCGTAGACTCGGGCCAGCGCCTCGTTTGCGCGTCTACCCAAGAGTTCCTCGTTGTCGGCCCAGACTATGAGTCTCGCGTCGTCCGCGAAAGCCACTATCATCACTCCTTCGGGCAGTTCAATAGACAAAAAACTGTCGTACTTGGTGTTCCAGTTGAACGGCCCGGAAACCGATCTCTGTCCAATTCCGGCGGACAGTTTCCGGATCTCTTGTCCCTCGTCGGTGTCGTACACGAATGTCCTGTTCCGCAGATATTCACTCGTGATGGCTAGTAGATAGGGCGGCACTTCACCTGCTTGGGATTGATAGACTCGCTCCCAGCTCGCGCAGTTGAACGCGTTCTTTATGTCCAACGCAATAATGGCACAGAATCCTCCACTTCCTAGGTATGGGTTCCCTACCGACGCTTGAACCCGTTCTTGGACCTCCTCGATCGCGTGCACAGTGCTTCGTCCCTTCCGGAACCCAAACTGCATCGGTGATAGCCCGCAGCTCCCTTCGTAGGCTTTTTCCACCCTGTTGAGCACCATCCTCTTGTACATTTTCCCGATATTGTCGAGCACGCTGAGAGGGCGTTGACCTCCTTGACCTTGAGGTATCAGGACCAGCTTCTGGCGTTTCCACTTATCCGGGAAACTTCCCGCGCTCAGACAGATGTTGAAGAGGTCGAGGAGTAAATCTGGCTTGTATTGGAAGACCAGTTTCAGAGCCTCGTTTGGAATGCCGTCTAGGCCAGGGGCCTTGCTGTTTGGCAGTCTCTTCGCCGCTATGAGTAGTTCTTGCATAGTGAAGAGCGGGATGGGGTCGTCGCTCTCTGGAGGGGATGTGACTCTAGGTTCTCTTGCTGGGAAGAGGTCTTCCACGATGCTGCGCAAGGTAGCTGCATCGGTCGGTGCTGGGTTGCCCCTCCGGGGTCGGACCTTGGACATGACCACGCGGTATGGCGTACCCCACGGGTCTCCATTAACCATGTCGCACAATTCACCCCAGCACTTATCTTCGCTCCTCCGGATGGCTAGAACGAGAGCTTTTTTTGCTTCTCTGTACGCCCTATCATCTTCCACCAGTGATGGTCGATTTAGTTTCCTTGATCGCCACGCGGTTATCCTTTTCTTATTGCTCGTTCTTCATAGGGTTTTTATCTCGTCGGTGATCCAGTACTCTGGTTTCCTCCAGAAGCTTGATGTTGTCTTGCGAGGCATCAATGCGTCACAAGCTCTCGTGATGGTGGTCGTCACCATATCCACAGCCTCGTCCGCGGTGATGTTCATCGGGAGATCTTCGGCTGTTTCTATCGATTCCCGGAATTTTCCCTCATCCAGCTTGCGTACCTGCCACCCCGTCGGTCGCGGTCTGCGTGTCGTCTGTCTCTGTCTGTCAATCCTAAGCCGAAACCGAATTTGTCGATGGTAACTCAATGTTTCCGTGTCCAGAACCTCCCACGATGTCATACGTCCCATGGGCGACGGGCTCATGAACGTCAGGTCGAGGACCGAAGACAAACCTCCCTCCCTGGACCGAGTGTCGTGTCGGTAGTAGGTGATAACCCCCGTCTCGTTCGCGAGCACTCATCTTAATGCCTCCACGGCATCAGCGAGTATTACCCCCCGTCTATCACGCGGCCCCCCGCTCCAAGTCAGTTCCTTGGAGTTGAAATTCCCCGCGATTATAACTGGGCCCCCCCCCCCCCCCCATTGCCTCGCATCCTCTTCTAGGTCGTGGAGCTCGTCTTCGAATTCGTGCGTCTTGAGCGACGGCGAATAGTAGCAGCTGTAGACTGCTGTGCCCCCTATGGTCTTTTGAGCGAAACCGCGGCCATTAACAGCTGGTCCAGTCTTACGGATCGCAGGATTCTTGAACTGGATTACGGCTGTCCTTCAGTGATCGAATGTGGATCGAGAGAATTCGCGCTTCCGAGGCGGTTCGGAGATAATCAGAACATCGATCCCTCCTTCTTTGGTAACAGCGTGTAGGAGATCGTCTGCGTCCCCGCTCTTCCTGAGGTTGGCTTGGATGAAGCTAGCCATTTCTTCTCTTCCTGCGTTTATATGTGGTTTTTGCCCTCTGGTACGCATGGCAGTTGCTGGCCCCAGATCTGTGGTCAGATTTGGACCCGATCGCCGCACAGCTTAGGCATCTTGGTTTTTCCTTGCAAATTGCAGCAAGGTGCCCTGGTTCGCCGCATTGGAAGCAGAGTTTTGGTTTCCGTTCCTCTGCCTTCTCTTTCCTGCACCCCGAGGCCTTGTGGCCGTACTCCAAGCAGTTATAGCACCGTGGGATGCCACCCTTCTCGCGGATCCTGACTCGGCCCCATCCAGCCTTTGGCTCCTTCCAGTCGAGGAGATGGTGGGCCAGTCTCGTTGCGATCGAGACAACAGCGGTTTGGGTGCCGCGGTAGCCACTCCGGATGGACTTGACTACAACGGCACCCTTCTCGTTTTCTGGTAGGGCCTTCGCGAGGTCATCCCGCACCTTGATTATGTCGACATCGTAGTCGACTCCGAGCACCTCGAGGGTCGTGCTGTTTGCTAGACAGTGGACAGCTCCTTCTTGCCCGACGACTGGTGCCAAGGCTGCCTTGACGGCGGCGACATCGGTGCCCTTCTTGAGTTCAAGAAGGACTTGACCTTCTTGGGTCTTGCGGATGCCCGTGACCTTAGAGCCCACTTCTTCATCGAGGTCATCCGTTTTTATCCTGCGCAGCATGTCTGCGTAGGTTAGCCCACCTTGTTTGGCCGTAACGAGGACGGCTTCGGGCTTCACCCTTCTCGGCTTCATTTTCGCTTTCTTTCTGGCGGCATCGTCCGATCTACCGCTCTTCTTTGCCCTCCTCGCTTGTTTCTTTGACGCCACTTCCTTCCAAGGCCCATTCTGCTCGGGCCGATTGGGCGTTGATGTCGAGCGCGGTGTTCTGAGACCTCCCGGTAGAGGTCCGTATCGCGTCGCCTTCGAACCGCGTTGTTGCCCCGGTCGCGATTCCGGTTTCCCTGCTCCCCTTCCCTGGAAGCCACTACCCGACGCGGCCGGTTTTTTTTGTGACCGGAGGCTGCACATTCCCCCTCATTTCAGGGTCTTTTCCGTTTCGAGGAGCGTTGTCTCGAAAGCAGCCCGCTTCGCCTTGTCTGTCGCGAGTAGGCCTTCGAGCGCGTGGCCTATCTTCTTGAGCTCTTCGATGTCACCCTTGGTCTCTCTCTCTCTCTCTCTCTCTCTCTCTCTCTCTCTCTCTCTCTCTATTCAGCTGAGGCCACTTGCACGAGGTCTAGGCTTCAAATATGTTTGGCACAGCGGTGGACGCTTTTGGGTCAGGCGTAGAAATGGCGAGAGAGCGCATGCGTTCGAGTCCCTCACTGAACTGCATGTCCTTGAAACGGCGTGTCGAACAGCCCCAAGACCAAATCATGAGTCATCGGACAGTAGCCCGAACAGTCCAACCGTTCCAGACCAGGCTACAGATTCTACAGCAGCATCAGCGGGGACTCCCTGACTAAATACGGCTGCCGGAGAGTCAAAAGGGAGTGGTAGTTCCTTAGAGGCGGGGTTTAGCAACCTTAACTCCTTAACAGATAAGATTGAGCACCTGCGCCTGCTCGTCGCTGCCGACCCCTCCTACCATCTTTTCGGGGTAGCTGAGTCGTGGCTTGATGAGTTTGTGGATGACAGTCTTGTTCAGGTCCCAGGTTATTCGCTGTTACGGCAAGATCGGAACAGAAACGGTGGCGGGGTTGCTCTGTATGTGCGTAATGATTTCAAAGTGGAGAGGCTTGCCTCGTCTAATACTTCTGGTCCGGGGTGTCCTGGCATCCCCGAGTATTTGTTTTGCAGCGTACAGCAGGGTAACTCGCCATCGATTCTAGTAGGTGTGATTTATAGACCTCCAAAGGTTGCCATGCAGAAGGATGATGGGCTTTTCGGCTCATTACGCCGACTGTGTGGAGATTCTAGCCACAAAGTTATTATGGGGGATCTGAACGCAGACTTGTTGGACACGGCTCATTCTGACACAAAGACATTGACCGCACTGACCGAAGAACTGTCCCTTCAGATTGTGCAGCACGGTGCGACTCATCAACACAACCCCAATGTGTCTCATAAATGGATCGACCATATGTACGTAGATGAAAATGATACCGTCACCGACTTACAAAACAGACTACTGCCCAGTTTCGGCAAGCACGCGGTCATCGACGTCACCATCAACGTCTTCACTCCTGCTCCGCCTAAAAATTCCTTCACATACAGGGATTTCCGTAACATCACTCCGGAGCAGTTGAATGATCGCCTGCTTCGCTGTGACTGGGCAGCGCTCAACAATGCTGGAACTAGTTTGGAAGATGCGATTAATTGCCTCAATGTAAACTTGAAAGTTGTATTAGATGAACTAGCGCCTGAAAAAACGATTTGCCCTCGTAAAGGCGACGCTCCTTGGATTGGTCCCGAGCTGAAAGGACTCATTAAGAAGCGAGATGCAACACGTAGGCGCTCGGAGCGAAACCAATGCAACCAGCGCAAGTGTTCTGGTCTTCAGAATGAGTTCTTCCGGCTCAGTGAAGAGGTCGACGTGCGTATTGAGAAAGAGCGAAATTCCTTCATTCAAAGTCACCTTTCCGACGCTCTTGATCAACATAAAAACATTTGGAAGGAAATGCGTAACCTCGGCCTCTTGCCTAAGAGCAAAGAGGAGGAGCTTCACGGCTTCACCCCGGACGAGTTGAACGCTCACTTTGCAGGAGTCTCTGTCTCACCTCGCGAGAATATAGAAGAAGCAATGGACGATGTAATGGTGGCTCCAGAGGAGGGTTTCGAATTCAAGCCAACCAATTTGAATGAAGTAGTCCTTGCCATAAAACATTTCTCCTCACAGGCTCGCGGGGTAGATGGAATCCCTCAAAGCGTGATCGCGAAAGCTCTCCCGGCGATTGGTGATCTTATTGTACATATTTTCAACTCCTCTTTTGCTCACAGCATCTTTCCTGAGACTTGGAAGCAAGCACAGCTGATTGCGCTAAAAAAGACTGTAGCTCCATCATCAGTCTCGGACTTCCGTCCTATTGCGCTCTTGTGCTTCCTCTCCAAAGTTCTCGAAAAGATTGCACACGACCAAATCACGGAGTACTTGAAGAAAGAAAAATTATTAGATGGCTTCCAGGCTGGTTTCAGACAACACCACAGTACCCAGACAGCTTTGCTGAAATTGACTGATGACATCAGACTAGGTATAGATAGGAAGAAGATCACCCTTTTACTACTCTTCGACTTCAGCAAAGCCTTTGACACGATATCACCAACAAAACTTCTGAGTAAACTGCGACAACTTGGTTTCTCGCGTTCGGCACTCCTGTGGATCAAATCATATTTACAAGGTCGCACCCAGCTAGTCACCTCCAAGAATGGTAAATCTGATTGGCTCGCAACCAATCTGGGTGTTCCGCAGGGTTCTGTTCTCGGGCCCTTACTCTTTAGTTTGTACGTCAATGACTTGCCTGGGCTATTGAATGGAAAGTCGGTAGATCATCTCTTTTACGCTGATGACCTCCAAATTTATCTCCAAATCGAGAAAAATAAGATCAGGGAGGGCATCGCTCGACTGGGAGAAATCGGACGACTGGTTGCTGATTGGGCTATGGGCTCCGGCCTGCGTCTCAACGCTGGTAAAACCAAAGCAATCTTTTCCTCTTCCGAGAGGAATATCAAGCATCTGAAAAGGATGGATTTGCCAGGTGTTGAGATACAGGATGGAGTTTTCGTTCCTTTCAGTGACACAGTCGTGAGTCTTGGTGTAGTATTAGACAGCGAATTATCGTGGAAACCGCAAATAAATCAAGTGACGAAGAAAGTCAACAGGGCCCTGTACGGTTTGCGGTTTTTCAGGGCATGCATCACCGGGACTCTCCGAGTTCGACTGGTCGAGGCGTTAGTACAACCCCATCTAGACTATTGTACGGTCGTGTATCTTGACGCCACAGACGAACAGCGGCAACGGCTACAAAGACTAAACAACTCATTTGTGAGATACATTTTTGATCTTAGGAGAGACGAGCACATCACTCCGTTCAGGGAAAACTTGGTTTGGCTGCGTACTGATTCGCGGCGAATGTACTTTGCAGGCATTATCATGTATAAGATCATGCACATGAGGGAACCTGGTTACCTGTCTGCAATGTTTACCAGGCACCAATCCGAGCGCCCCGTGCGGGGAGATGCACAAGAGCAGGAACTCAAAGTCCCCAAGGCGAGACTTGAATATGGAAGAAGATCTTTCCAAGTTCAATGCGCTCACTTCTGGAACTTTCTCCCTTCAGGCATTCGGCAAATTCAGAAGATCTCATTTTTCAAAGAAGCTTTGAAAGAGTTTCTCTTATCACAACCATCCCAGAGGATTGATGTGGATAACAAACAATACTTTAACCTCTGATAGGCTTGGGCTCTTTCCGATTAGGCTTTTAATTATAACTTAGTTATGCGTGGCCTTCCCGCCATTGACTGAAACATCTGTGATAATTTTCCGAGCCCACTGTCCTTTTATATGCGCAAAAATGTTTTATATTTTCTTGCTCCTTTTTTGCTATCTTTACCTGTATAAGAAATAGTGTAATTTGACTTTCTACGCACCTTGCAGTGCTTCAAAATGACTAGTCACTTGATGTGATAATACAATGTCCTTGACCAAAACGACAAATTTCATGAATGTGATATATATTTATTATGAGTGACATATAAACCATATGCAACAGAATTTTTAACTTTTGCCTCTGAGCAAATAAAGGATATCAATCAATCTCTCTCTCTCTCTCTGTCTCTCTCTCTCTCTCCTTCCCTCTTCCATTTGATATGATCTCTCCAATAGAATGACGACAGGAATATAATTATCACGGAAATGTCACACCTTGATGTAGTGTGCTTGAATCTTCTGAACATTAATTTCATCCTCTTTGGAGGGCGCTCTGCATCCGCAGTTTTGTTATGATCTGGATCTGTATTATAGAGCTGAACTCCACCATCACCCGTCGCAGTATCCTCGTTGAGATCTCCTCCATTCCGCGAGATATGTATCTGATCTAATGAAGGTTGGTCATCCTCATCGACCGGCGGAAATTCACTATTTTCAACTTCCAATGGAGTTTCATCGTTCTCATCGATGGATTGCAAATTGATGACCCTCTTCATGTGCTGATAACACTTGCCACAGTATGTTACACTCCCGAACTTCCTCAACTTTCGTTTGTCTCGATGAACATAGAAACATTGAACACACGTTATTTTTTCTTTTGAACCCATGGTTAGCGAATCATGTATTCACGACAGAGGACTCGTTCAGGAGAGGGCCAATGAGTTGATTAAGAATATTTCCAAATCCTCTACATACTTCAGAGACATGCGGTACTCTGACCTCCCACACAAGGTGAACAAAACTCAAGTTCGCGTGGCTGTCCGCAAGCTCTCTCACGCTGAAGAGGGAAGGAAAGAGAAGGAGAGAGAGACAGGAGACAGAGAGCAAGATTGATTGATTGATTGATTGGTTGATGTCCTTTATTCGTCATGGGCCAAAAAATTCAAACCCACACATTTTTACATATGCTTCATATTTCTAGGAAAAATTTAGTGAAAATGCAAAGAAAATATGCAGAATATAAATAACACAGGCCATTTGGTCAAGGACAGGTATGTATCACAAATTGCGACTAGTTGTTACAGATCGCGAATTCGCGTATGTCTGAAATCTGAGAGCATGAGTTCACGAAAAATATCGAAGCTTTTACCAGTCAGATGACGGAAGGTCACGTGGAACTGATCGTTAGCTAAGAATAAGAACCCAAGCCTATCATGAATTAGAATAATGATTCTCCTCCACATCAATCTCGTGAAGGGACAGTGTGATCAGGGGGTCTTTTGAGGCCTCTTTGGATTATGATATCTTCCCAAGCTGCCGAAAACCCGGAGGGAGAAAGTTCCACAAATGAGCGCATTGCAACTGGGAAGATCTTCTTCCATATTCAAGTCTTATGTTGGGGACTTTGAGTACCCGCTCTTCTAGAACACCACGTGCGGGGCGCTCGGAATGATACCTGGTAAACATCGCAGCTAGATAGCCGGGCTCCCTGAATGCATGATCTTGTGCATCAAGAGGGCTGCGAAGTATATTCTCCGCGAATCAGTGCGTAACCAACCCAACCGCTCCCTAAACGGGACGATGTGCTCGTCTCTCATGAGATCAAATATATATCTGACACATTAATTGCCTAGTCTCTGTACCCGTTGCCACTGTTCGTCCGTGGCGTCGAGGTACACGACCGTGCAATAATCTAGGTGCGGTTGAACCAATGACTTGACTAGGCAAATTTTGAGAGGTCTGGTGGAACGTGCCCTAAAAAACCGCAGACCGTATACGGTTCTGTTGAATTTCTTAGTTACTCGGTCAATGTTCAGTTTCCGCGTCAATTCACTGTCGAGTTCAACACTAAGACTGACAACCGTATCACTGAACGGGATGAGCTTTCCTTCTTGTATCTCAACCCCCGGCAAGTCCATTCTCTTCAGATCTCTGTTATTTCTCTGCGAGCTGAAGTAGATTGCCTTGGTCTTGACAGCGTTGAGACACAGGCCAAAACTGGACCACTCAGCAACTAGTCGTACTATTTCTCCGTGCCGAGCGATGCCTTTTTCAATCTTATTTTTCTCAATTTGGAAATGATTTTGGACGCCATCCGCCTAAAAAAGATGATCTACCAACTTTTTGTCTAGCAAACCAGCCAGGTCATTCACATACAAGCTGAAGAAGAGAGGCTCAAGAACGGACCCTGTGGAACATCCAGGTGGTTTCGAGCCTATCAGATTTGCCTACTTCAGGAGTGATTCGTTGGGTACGACCCTGTGAATATGATTTCATCCACAGGGGTGCCGATCTTGAGAAGCCAAAATGTCGTAGTTTCCTGAACAGCTTGGATGGTGAGATTGTGTCAGAAGCCTTACTAAAATCGAATAGTAGGAGCAAAATGATCTTCCTGTCGATATCTACTCTGATGTCATCGGTCAATTTCAATAAAACTGTCTGGATGCTATGGTGTTGCCTGAAACCAGTCTGGAAGCGATCAGGTATCTTCTTGATTTCCAAATACTCCATGATCAGGTCATGTGCAATTTTTTCCAGAAACTTGGAGAGAAAGCACAGCAGCGCTATAGGGCGGAAGTCTGAGACCGTTGATGGGGCGGCAGTCTCCTTTAATGCGATCAATTGCGCTTGCTTCCAAGCTTCAGGGAAAATGCCAGGAGCGAAAGAGGAATTGAGAATATGTACAATAAGATCAACAATAACTGGAAGAGCTTCCGCGATCACGCTTTGGGATATCCCACCCGCTCCACGGGCCTATGAGGAGAAATTTTGGATAGCAAGGACTACATCACTGAACTTTGTGGGCTGAAATTTAAGCCCCTCTCCCAGTGCCGAGTCAATATCGTCCATTGCTTCATTGATACTAGCGATATTGCCTTGCTCGCTAACGCTCGCTCGGCATCACTTTATTTGGGAAACTCGATAGTTTTGCGATTTCTAAAGGTATTTTAAAATTTTTAGAAAGTTGTTAAGGTAGGTTTTTTAATAGGATTCTTCACTACTAAGACTATTGATTAATAAAAAACTTCTGAAGCTTTTAAAAATTAACTTTCCCATACAGGTTCACGCACGCAAGCACAAAAAAACTCTCCAATGTTCGATATGACTGTTGTTTCTACATTTTCCAGAAGACTACTTTTGGAAAATGTATAAACATACTTTTGAATTGATACTTACTTTTGAATTCATCGAAGAAGTTTCTATATATTATAAGAAACCTTTCAACTATACGTGACTGATGAGGATCTGTAATAAAAAAACTTGGAAGAAAAATTTTTTCCGCTCTAGACTCAATTTCTAGACGCACACAGCTGATAAGGACTTCCATCTCAATACAAATACTTGTCTACATATGTGACATTCTCAATGGTCCGCTCTGAATTGTCATAAAATTATCTCAAAAAAAGACCATAAAATGAAATTCTAACGGAATGAGGATAAAAGATAATAAAGAAAATGATGAGATAACTCAAAGATAACGGAAAGATAACTAAAAGATGAAAAGATAACCGAAAGATGACGTTGAGATAAAAAGATAATCAAAAGATAACTACCAGATAATCTTAGATGATAATATAGACGAAGATACAATAGATATTTAGATACACGCGACATCGATCTTGAAAGTCGTTAGAGGGAGCTGATAAAAGTATATATAAAACTGAAGCGGCGAGTAGGGCCAGTATGTCTTAATCCATCGTGGGGTGAAGTCAATGCCGCTCCTGATGATCGAGGAGTCACTTCGGAAGCCAACCTCCAGGAGATACGGGATCAATCGAAGTCTATCACAGGGGACTTCACAGGTGAGTAATTTCATCTAAACAATTGAATACACAAACATTTAAACATATAACTTCAATAATTATATAATGTTTCATTTGAGTTGTAGCATCCAACAGTATGAAGCAATCTCAACTCCAGTCTCAACTCATCATCATTCGGAAATTCCCGGAGCATCATAGGAGGCTGCAATGGTGAGTCTTTATTGATCACTCAATCAATAATTAATTGATCAATTAATATTAATCAATATGCATAAAATGTTCGATACACTCACTCATATGAATCCACAGTTACACACACACACACACACACAAACACGAACTCACTCACATACATTCACGCTCATTCACTCACATATAAATATACCTACCACACAATTCACTAACACATAAGCAAATGCAGTTGGTCTATGAACAATAATATAACTTTCATTTTATTTATTTTCAGCCAATAGATCAGTCCAACATCCGATTGCAGCTGATCATTCAGATGTTAAAGAAAAATGACTTTGCCACTGGAACAGTCAAGGGTCATATTCAAAGGCTGCACTGGTAACTAATAGAATGATCTTTTGAATGATCAATGATTATTAATATAATCTATAATTTTATCAATTAATAGGCCTATAATAAATCTTTCAACACACACACACTCACCCACCCACCCACCCATACACGCACATACACAATTAATTTCAACATTCAATACCTATACACAACACCTCCCTCATAATTCTATTGACACACACACACACACACACACATCTACTTGCACACACACACACACACACACACACCCATATATACACATATACACACAAACGTCTTCAATTGTTTTATAGTAGAAAAATAATACGCTTGAATGATTTTTCATTCTACAGCACCACCGAGGCCGAGAGAAAGTGTATCCCGCTAACCCATTGGACAATCTCAGTCAACAGGAGATTCTCAACAGGAAATACGTAGTCCAGGTGATTCCAAATCATTGAAGATTATTTAATGTTCTGAATGATAATGTAAGATTCTAATACTATTTGTGGAAAATTATAAAAACTTCATGAAAATTGTAAAGAAATGTATGTATATTGAATAATCCAATAAAATTCGACAGAGACGGGACTTTTGCCCGTCTCTCCTCTCTCGTCTCCATTCATTTCATAGGTTTAGTTAGAATAAACTTTCGAATAATTTTAAGTCACTTGAAAAGGACTATAAAATGATTTTTGCTAAGGTTTGACAAAATTCAATTCATTTATATTCAAATTTCGACCATTTTAATTGATTGCAAAATTACACTTAATTTACAATCAAGACCATGACAATAGGACAGAATTTTCAATAATGATAATCTTGCGTCACAGTAGAACTTTTCCTAATAATCAATCGACTTGACATCCACATACGAAGAATCCAGTACTTGACTATCGCCTGCGGTAGGGTGCCTCACAAGAGTGCTGAGGTAATGTCAAGGACTCGGTGTTCTTATTAGCTGACTGACGGATCCCATCAAAGAATTTCCCCCCAATTGAATCCCTACATATCTGAGTCATTCTACACAGAACCCTTGAAGGTCCCCTGTTAGTAAATGACTCATCCATAGATTTGTACATTCTCTTGGAATCGTGAAATTCTGGGCTACGAACGCACATACTCTGACTGCATTATCCATCATGCAATAATTGAACAAAATAGAGAAAAGATTCTCCTGATAATAACTTTTAGAAGATTTTGCAATCAATTAAAATCGTCATCAGAGATCAAAGTTTTCCTTTTTTTTCAATACTCTCACCGAAATAGAATAAGAGATAATGATAAACTTTTTAATAACTATTGTTGCAAAATGGATTTTACACTGAAGAACACTAACAGTCTCTCATACAACACCATTGATGATTCAAAAAAAAACCAAAAATCACATCAATCATAATTAAAACACTTCAATTCACACTGATGAGAACGTTGCGGTGACTCGCCTAGGCCATGGCTCAAGAGTGATTAACTCCGCTGAGAGCGACCGAAGCGAAAAATCCAATACAAACTCATCAACACCACACTCATCACATATATAGGCTTTAATGCAATCAACTAATCACACATAGCACTATTGAAACACCCACTTTACACTGATGATAACGTTGCGGTATCTCGCCTAGGCCATGGCTCAAGAGTTATTAACTCCGCTGAAAGCGACCGAAGCGAAAAATCCAAAACTAATCCATCAACACTTCACACACAACATGATAAGACACTCAAATCAATATAACAAAAAATCTAACAATTTCCATAATGCAACAGAAGAAATTTATTCATTCAAATTCATTAATAAAATCTTTCTAAATAAATATCAAATCTTCTAAGGAGTACCCAATGCATAGTTGAAAAGATATTCAATAACCAACTTTTTTCATGGTAAATCACTCAAGTGTTTCAGAAAAAATCATGTAAATTAAACAACGATTGAGTGATACCATCTCCAAAAAATGACATAGTACATAAAAAATCAATCACTCCAATATTAAATTGGAGTGATTGATTTTTGTATTAAACAATTGTAATAAACACCAAAGAAATGAAAATGTATCAAAAAATCACTCGAAAAAGGAAAAACAACCGAAAAAGCATAGTAGAAATAATCAAAAAACGACTAAATAACTTAAAAATAATCATAAGATAACCAAAAGATAATCAAAAGATAACAATAAGATAAAAAGATAATCAAAAGATAACTTTAAGATGATCATAGATGATCTTAGATGATCTCAGATGATCTTAGATGATCTCAGATGATCTTAGATGATCTTAGATAGTGAGTACTTAGACACTCGCGACACATAAGGGCTATTGTCGCTCTCAAAATACCAACTCATATTTTTTTCCGTCAAGTTAGCAACCCTGCTTACGATTTTACGTTGGCAGCCCTGCTCAGGGGGATCCGGACGGACGGGATTTTGCCCGCGGCTTGATTATTGTAATTTTCGTGGGGTGGAACGAGAGCTCCCGCAAAGTGTGCGTTCGACTCATCTGGTGTGAAACCATGCACTTCTTCCTCTTTGCTCTTAGGCAAGGGGCTGAGATTGCGCATCTCCTTCCAAATGATCTTCTCCTGATCAAGAGCATCTGAGAAATGGGTTTGAATGGAGGAGTTATGCTCATGTTCAATGCACAAGTAGACCTCTTCGCTGAGCCGAGGCTACATGAATAGCGCGCGCGCGCGTCTTGCCTATTACGACCATGTATAAGAAAGCGCGCCCGCGCGTGATTCCTCGTATGCATGACAGCATAAGCGAGACGCGCGCGCGTGCTTCCTATGTAGACTCGGCCATGGTATTCGTTTTGGAGCTCAGGACACTTGCGCTGGTTACGCTGGTTACAAATTCATTAATAAAATCGTTCCAGATAATTAAAGAATTTTTTAATGAGTATTCAATACATCGTTGAAAAGATATTCAATAATCAACTATTTTTATAGTAAAATCCCTAAGATTTCCATTCAAGAATCATCAGTAGCCGAACAATAACAGCTCTGGAAATTTGCATGATAGACGAAGAGAAAGATTTGATTGAAATATTAGCTGAACATTGAAAAATATGATGATAAATATTCAACTGAATAATGAATAATGGAAAAAAGATCATTCAATAATAACTGACTTATTTCAAAATTTCAAAAAGATCAGTTTCTCACGATTGAATAATACCATCTCTAAAAAATTGCACAGTCCATAAAGATAGAATTACTCCAACTCAATATACCTAAAAAATGGAAATGTAGTGAGAAATTACTCGAGAAAGTAAAAACAACCGAAAAAGCAAAGTAGAGATAATCAAAAAACGACGAAATAACTTGAAGATAACCACGAGATAACCAAAATATAAAAAGATAATCAAAGATAACAATCGAATAAAAATATAATCAAAAGATAATTTTAAGATGATCCTAGATGATCTTAGATGATAAGATAAACTTAGATGATAAGTACTTAGTTACTCGCGACACATAAGGTCTATTGTCGCTCTCATAACATCAACTCATATTTTTTTTCGTTAAGTTGGCAACCCTGCTTACGATTTTAAGATGGCAGCCCTGCTCGGGGGACCTGGACGGACGGGATTTTGCCCGTGGCTTAATTATTGTATCAATCAATATCAATATTCCGAATAACGACGAAAGGCATGGAAATCACCGAAACCCTCTGAATAGTGACGGGGCAAATTGTTTCAATCGTAATGAATCGCGTGATCATTCCATGAAGAAGAGCGCGCGAGCGAATTTACTAGTACTTCATGAACAGCATCAGCAAGAACTTACTGATTTTCCAAATACGAAAAATGCTCATTTTAATGGTTAGAACGCAGTTGAGTCGTAAAAATTGTATATGGCCAAGGCCCACACATTTCAAAAAAATGCCCAAGTCGCTTAAAACTACGTTATTACAATTATGGAGATATTGAGAGTAATGAAAACGCATAATTTCCAAATGATAGAATTATTACAACACACGCGCATTTCGAATTTCGTCGCGGTTAGAACCCATGTACAGTATTCCAATAAATTAATTTAGTTCGGTTTATCTCGATGTTTTCAATGTGGTTAGAACCCATGCATCTTTTTGTAATTCCTGAGGCAGTTAGAATCCACTGTACCAGAGAGCAATGTCGTTAGAACCGACGCTTCTCTGTTTAGATCCTCTGAACCGTTAGAAACCACGCATCTTTTTGTAATTTCCGAGGTGGTTAGAATCCACTGTATCAGAAAGCAATGTGGTTAGAACCCACGCTTCTCCCTTTGAATTCTCTGAACGATTAGAACCCACGAATCCTTCCAAATGATTGACACTTTTTGGAAATGAATTTTGTGGTCCGGGCCCACGGTTATTTGGATTTGTTAGACCATCTAGATTTCTCGAATATCATGAATAGTTTCTATGTGGTTAGAACCCACGCATTTTGTGATTTTTTAGGTGGTTGAAACCCACTATACTAGGGCGCAAAGTGGTTAGATCCCACGCCCTCCCGATTTCTATTAGATTATCCACGTTTTTAGAATCCATTGTATTAGAGAGCAATGTGGTGAGAACCCGTTAGAAATTCAGCGCGTGTGGTTGAGAGCCGAGGGTTTCCACATTTTTTTAGTGGTTAGAGATCACTTGGACCTATAGTATGTGGTTGGAATCCACAGAACTAACATTTTTTGGAGGATTCAGATTTGTTCGAATCTACATTGATGTATTCGGAAATCAAGGCGGAATAAGTCGAATACAGTGGTTGGAACCCACTAACGATTGAAATTGATAGAATTATTCATTAAATGATATGAATATATCAAGGAGATTGTTTTGGTTGAGAGACATCGAAAGGCAGAGTCTGTCCGAACGACATAATCAAGCTCGTTCGTAATTGAGCATTGAGATAGAGTGAATTGCAGCTGAGAGTTCGTGAGTAATCCGAGCGAGTTAACCGAGCCACAGGGGAGTAATTTTTTCCATACCAAAGGGTGCACATTTGATTTTTCTTTGCGCGGCCAATGGCCGTGGTCAGCCACGCAAGAATGAGTGTTCAATCTCCGAATCCAATATTTTGAAGGTAAAGCTCACAGGAGTGAATTTGATAAACAGCGCACGCTACAGAGGAAATCTCGGGCAAAATCTTATCGAAAGAAAAAGAAATGTTTGAGTCACAATTTATCGGACTACACGGTTGTATCTGATGAGTATTGATTGAGCTCGCTCTGGATAATTGATCTAGAATCGCGTTACTGAGAGCATAATTGAGAGGAATTTCGTAGTTTTTCAAAGGATTCACTGGAAACTGCGTGCATCCATCCGCAAGTAATAAGAGCGTTGAACTTAAATCTCAGAGCACGAAGTCAGAGATGCTAAATCGAGCCAGTAAGATCGTGAACGTGGAGCAGTCCGCGCTTCGTCAAATGATTCATAGAAAGTGGACCCTACTGGTCTAGCGGAGGGTAGAAATTTATTTACTATAGCCACATCAAGGTGTCTGGATGAAGGTTTGGATAATGCCCTTAGAAGCCCAGGGGTTTTATACGAAAGGTTTTATCCTCTTCCAGTTTCCCAACAATCCGATACACGCGAAATTTGCATCGACAATCGGACACAAACAAGAAACAAAAGAGGAAAGAAGAGAGAGGAATACCAGGGTGAAAGACGCAACGTCCAACAACAAGCATTCTTTGACTGCAAAAAAAGCGTTCGTTGCCCGAAGTAGATGATGGGCTCCAAGAACTTCAGATTGTAACATCTCAGAGAATTCCTTCTGTCATCCATTGCGAGTCTACGGAGAAGATTTCACTTGTATGTCCCAAAAGGAGAAAAAAACCTCCAAAAGCAGGAGGACGGAACTGTTATCTGCGAGAAAGTGAGACTGAAGCTCCAGAAGAGAAGTTCGAGGTATAAAACTTGGGGAAAGGTCAAGAGCTTCATCAAACTAGGAGTAGAGTGAGGAGGAAGTTAGGGAAACATGTTTCATTCACACTCCTTGCATATGATCGAGAATTCCAGTTCGCTAATGCAGAGAAAGCATGGAGAATGGGAATCCAAATTCACTAGCGATTCTCAGACAACAGTCGACGATTGTAGTTCACTGCAAACTGGATAGCGTTGGGAGGATTCAAATGCAGTTAAAATAAGAGAGACAGTGACTTAGGAAGTATGAGTTCATAGGATCCAACAACACACCAAACTCAATCTATCCTGATGGTGGCCTTTTCAGATTTCTCAATACACTGGCTCTATCACGCAGACAACAGGAATCGAGGGGACAATCAGATACGCAGGATATTTCTGCTGTTTCGAGCGGAATGAAGCATATCTCAGCTGATTTCGTTGGCTCAAATTTACGAGGAAGGAATGACGGGAGGAGATACGCTGAATACAAACAAGCGTTTCCCATCTAAATCCTATCCAAAATCAGATCCGATCACTTACGAAGTTTTGGGCTTGAGAAATCAGAGGATAGAGAAGAAATAACTGGGAGAATTTTGATGGGCGTAGAAATAGACATATTTTGACTCGAAAAAATGACGAGTATAATACGCATTGATGTGGTTGCTCCAAATAGCAGCGCGAGTAGAATCAGAGAAGCGAATGATTCATGCTCATCTGTATGTATCGAATGCGTTTGCTTTACGGACCTCGTCTTTGTTTTTCTCTCAACCATGAAATATGAGAAGTATATAGTACTTTGCTCTACCTTCACTTGATCTACGGCTTATTCTTGCGATAATTTTGAACGTGTTTTGAATCACGAGAGAATGGTGCGGTGAAAGGTAATGGATTCGTTCCCCTTAAAGAATTTCTATTCACATTTCCACTAAATCGGTCACATGAAAAAAGCGAATGAATGCGAGCAGTCATCCTAACTCTGAGTCATGCGCAATCTGTTTCAGTTTCAACTCAGTAATCTTCTAGAGTAATTAATTTTTCTCTACGTCATGATACTCAAATATATTAAGCGCTGCCAATGAATGCAGTGCATACATCTCTCATTTCATTCTCCTGTTCAGTTGCTCAAGAACAATAGTCACGCGAAAAAGTGCACAGCGGACTGCAATCATAAAATCGCGGTTTATCTGAACTCAATGCTCTATCTTGGAATAAAATAGACATTTCCCTTGTCCAACTTCAGTTGAAATAATTGACCGAACATAAATGAGTACTGCAACTTGTTGAACGCACAGACCGGGTTTGGAAGAAAATAATTATGCAATGCTGGGATCTTGGATGAAATAAAAATTCATTCGCAATAAAATGCAGTCAGTAAACGCTCATCTATATTGTTTATCAGTGATGATACTCAAGAATTCCATATCACACAAACAGAATTCATTCATATTCCAGGCATTTTAGAAGATTTCACGTCAAAATCGTGGATTACGCAATTTTTTGTTTCCCGCTACCCTCAACGTGTGTGGATTTGCTCTCTTTTGATCGCTCCTAACTCGGGAGCAGAAAATCGTGGAGTAATGAATAAAGAAACAATATTTGAGGTTTTAAGAAGAGCTACGAGATCCTGCAAGGATTTTCACGCTATCTCGATTTTCCGATAAATGATTGACGATTGATTGAAATGAAACATTCTTCAATTTTCGCAGCCAATTAAAACCATGAATTTTGCGTTAAAAATAATTTAAAGGACATGAATTGATAGATTTTTTTCTCATCTCTTGAATGCTTCTTGTTAAATTGCCGTAGACCCAAGGACGTCTGAGTAATCGCTATTTCAGAAAAGGAATCCGTGTTCCATTCATTTTGGCGGGTACTGTATTCATCGGCATCTACCAAATGCTTTTGGAACAATGACCCGAAGAGCGTCAAAGATATGTTCGAGTCATTCTTCTTAATATCACCAGGTTTTTGGTCGAGAGTCAGGGATTTTTCTGTGACTAGGTGTATGATGTATATGATCAAAGGAGATGGGGAACACAGTTATTAGACCTCAAAAGTTATCCTTGCCGGTTCGGCGCCCTGTTTTAGTTCTCAAAATCAGCAAATGAACGATTTTATCTCTTTGCATTCATTTCTCACGCATATAAGACCCAATGGTTGATAAAATATTCCAGACACATGATTCGTTTTTTTAGCCCTTCAGCCTGATTTAACTTCAAATTTAACATTCGTATCGGAGTCCTCGTCAAATTTTGAATACGTCATACATCGATCTCACAATGACTCTTCCGTGTATTTTTCGACGTAGCAACCGAATCTGACCCCAGTTTTGCACAGAGACGTCGAAAGACTCTCTTTGATTCACAAGATATTGATCATCTAAAAAACGGCGTTCTCGGCGTTTTTTTTCTTTTTGCTCATTTGTAAATACGTGGTTTTGATGGTGCATTCTATGTGCGCAGAGCGTATCCAAACTATCGTTTTTCACGTGTTTTAATGACCTGATAGGTGGTATCTTAAAAAGGGTAGTACGCGTTCGAGTACGTTCTGCGCACACTACAAGGATACACCATCAAAACCATGTACCCACAAATTAGCAACAAATCGCTAGGAACGCTGTTTTTTGACGATGAGTATTTTGTGATTTGAAAAGATTCTTGACATCTAGGGGCAAAACTGGGGTTGGATTCGGTTGCTACGTCGAAAAAATGCACGGAAGAGTCATTGTGAGGTCAATGCAACAATGCATTGTTTCTGATCCAGTCGTGCAGTGAAATAAGCCTGCCCAGATCCTTTGGAACCCCATTTGTTCAATACGGTTTCCGATGTATGTAAAATCATCTAAACATCAGTAACGTAATAATTCTTCATTTTCGAAATTCAAAATATATCTATTCCACATGGACACTCGATCATTGCAATATATTCCGCGGAATAATATTCAGCTTTGATAAGAAAAATAGGAAAAATGGAAAAGGAAGAAAAAAATTTGTCCTCTATGAGACTCAAACCCACAACCTACGGATTCAACCACCAACTATCTTATTCCCGCGGTGGGCGGGGCCAAGATGGTTCGACCAATCACAAGCACGACAGTGGCTCCTATAGGACAAGTGTGTAGGACAGGAACTGATTACCGGCCGGCCACGGCTCCCATAAGAGTCGGAGGCCCCTGAGCCGAGTCGGCTCAGGTGTCCCAGATCGCCGACTCGGCTCGATCTAGTTTTGTCAAAATTTGTGACCAGATCGCAACTGAAAAAGCCGGTTGTATGGACAAAAGGTTCATTCATGAGGGTGAACCAAAAAAAAAAACAAAAAAACAACATCGGGGTGAGGAAGTCCAGCCGAGACCCGGGCGCGAACTCACGGTCGGTCGTACCGTCCGACCTGAAGTCTAACACCTTACCTCGGTGCCAGCGAGGTAGGGTATGGGGCATGTCGTAACAGGCGTACTTGGAGTGTGAGTCACTATTGCTAGACTTGAAGTGTACCGGGTCGCTATGGCTATTGTGTATGATTATTGCTTTTTCAAAGAGAAAGCCTTGTGATGGTGCGGAGTTTTTCGCTGAGAATTTCTTCGTTTTTTTCAATTTTCACCTTTCCATATTCCTTGCCGGCAAATGAAAATCATCCTATCTTAATCTACTCGACGAGATCTATCGATTAGTACCCCCATACATTACCCCAAACACATTCAACATCTGCTACAAATTCATTTTAAACTGCCATGTACATATGTCCGTATGTGTGTTAGTGTGTACGTTGTCTTTCGCTTACCATACAACCACTCCTATCCCATTTGTCCTATCTTCATGAAATTTTGAAGGTTCATTCCAAATTAGCTCATGATGAACTCCACTGAATTTGAGCCTTATTGACTGATTGGTTGGACTTACACGTAAATTATTCCTCCAAAAATTCAACATGGTTTTCTTTTAATGTTGGTCCAAACATTATATCATCAGCTTTTGTCCACTTAAAGAATCTAGAGTTCCTTTCCGTATCATTTGATGCCATTTTGGAGTGATTGGTTGATACAGAATTTCAATTTGCCCCCCTGTAATCCAAATGTCGATTTCTCTATTCACCTCTTCTATGGGATTCGAAAACACTTCGGCGTTTCCACCGATCGTTTTGAAATTTTGAGGGACTGTTCACCATTATTGAGCGGTGGGCCCAATCTATTTTGAGCTCATGCCATCGATTAGTTCGTCACCTTCGATACTTTTCATCAGAAGAAATCATATTTCTCCTCTCGATTTTATTACAATTCTCACCATAAATTCTCAACCATCCACTCAATAACCACGAAATTTGAACAACTCCTTCCTCTTACTTCATCAAATATCGCCGTGCATCCCAAGCTCCATACTCACTCCAATGCTCATCCAACTCATCCTACAATTAATATCTAATTTTTCATATTACTTTCGGAACAAGATATTATCAAAAATTCTCTCAAATATAGATCTAACAAATGTATCTCTATCATTTATCATCACTTCTCGAGCGATTGGTTGATACCGAATTTTAATTTACTCCCCTAATTTCCAAATATCGATTTCCCTTTCCACCGCTTCTATGGCATTCGAAAACTCTCAGGCGTTTCCACCGATCGTCTTGAAATTTTGAGGGACTATGGCGAATTAGTGAGCGGTGAGCAGAGTCCATTTCCAGCTCATTCCATTGATTAGTTCGTCACCCTCGATAAATTTTACTAGGGAAAATCCTATTCCTCCTTTTAATTCTATTGAATCTCTTGCCATGAATCCTCAACCATCCAGTTCCGAAGAAAATTTTTATGCAACAATGAAATAATAAATTGACCCAAAAAAACTGTAGTATGTCGATGAATATTGAGGATTTTTACGGGAAAGATAGATTTAATTGAAAGACATATAACAGAAATATGAGACAAGGAATAATTGATGATGATTTTCTCTCCGTGGGGGTGAGAAACTAATGGGCGAAATAAACGAGACTCAACACAGAAGAACTTTGAAGAACTATTCAAAATATCACATGATCGTCAGAACCGTTTCAAAGTTTCCGAAGACATGAGGAAGAAAAGAAAGAGAATTGTTATTCAATTGTTAGTCACCATCAAGAAAGATAGAATTCAGGTGATAATGCTTTGAGAAAGCATTCTGCTAATAACATTTAGCAGCGTATATATGAGCGTAATTCCGCGCGAAAGCGGACCACGAATTGCAGACATATCTCAGATTCTTTCTCCACTATTCTTAATCGATTCTTTGGTCCAAAGAATGAACTTTCCACTCTCTATGGGGTCCAAAGAAAACTTTTTGTTTCCGTAGGGAGTATCTTTGCAATAGTGTTTTTAGGAAAAAATACCAATCTTTTCTCAGTAAAATGGGAGTAGTTCCGACTTGAGATAAGATACGACCACGCAAATAGTGGAATTCGAGAGGTCTTTCAAAAATCTTTGAAAATATGTTTCGAAAAAATTTTTTTGCGGCCACGGACGCCCCCTATGAGCAAAAAGGTGAAAAACAGAAAAAATTCGATTCCTCAAAAAACCATTTTTTTAAAAATCTGGAAATCCATATTTTGATGTAAGATTGCGTGCTCTTTCAGAAAAAAGTGGTCCTGATCTGTGTTTTTGGGTTCTACGCTGTTTTTTCCACGTTTCATCAATATTCTCAGCTTTTTCGGTTGAAAAATGGATTTCTCTGCGCATGCGCAGGAATTTAGACTGCTGAAACCATTTTTATTTAAGAGCCGAGGAAATTTCCTTCAAAATGATCACCTGGCGAAGTTGATTCGATGTACTGGACCCAAATTCAGAAGGTCCAAAGAATGATGACACTTCTACTCGAGTCACAATACTAATGGGGAATTTGTGCGAGATCTGCATTTACCCCTCTTGAGGATGCTTCTTCATTAATGCGATGCAACTTTGGGCCAAGAGCATGGAATTGACTTTGCCAGGTGGTCATTTTGAAGGAGATTTTCTCGGATTTTCAATAAGAATGGTCTCAGCAGTCTAAATTCCTGCGCATGCGCAGAAAAATCCATTTTTCAGCCGGAAAGGCTGAGAATATTGATAAAACGTAGGAAAAACAGCGTATAACCCAAAAACACAGATCGGGGCCACTTTTTCCTGGAAGAAGACGCAATTTTACATCAAAATATGGATTTCCAGATTTTTAAAAAAATGGGTTTTTGAGGAATCGATTTTTTTCTGTTTTTCACCTTTTTGCTCATAGGGGGCGTCCGTAGCCTCAAAAAAAATTTTTCGAAACATATTTCGATAGATTTTTGAAAGATCTTCCGAATGCCACTATTTGCGTGGTCGTATCTCACCTCAAGTCGGAACTACACCCATTTTACTGAAAAAAGATTGGTATTTTTTCCTCAAAACACTATGACAAAGATATTCCCTACGGAAACGAAAAATTTTTTTCGAAATCATGTGCGTCAAATTAGTGCGTAAGGAACATTTTTCCGTGCGTAAAGAAATTTTTGCGCACGGAATGCGGAAGACCTGTGCGTAAAGTTAGCAACAGTGCGTAAGGTATGTCTTTACACACCGCACAGTGGGGCCCGCGCATCTTTCTAGGGCTCAGCGCCACGCAAATTCTCAACTTATTGCCATGTCCGGGAACGAGGAGTGTTGCTCTCAGTTATGAGAATACCGTCCGATCCCGGACACGGCGATAAGTTGAGAATTTGCGTGGCGCTAAGCCCTGGAAAGATGCCCTGGCCCCACTGTGCACCGGTACGTATCTTTACGCACTGCCGTATTTTCTTTCTAGCCTGATATTCTACAACATCTCTTGAAGTTTTTGCGTTGACTGGCAAAATGATCTTTGTCTTAATTCTGTAGAATCGAAGTACTCCAGTCGTTGATTCGAAGCTGTCCAAAGCAGGTGTAATGACTTCTTCCACTCGATAGAATGAATACTTATGAGCTCTCTAAATGGTTGAACTTCAGTTTTCTTCTCTCAGTAAGTCGGTAAGTCCATACGATTGGATATTCTGGTTGGTCATCGAATTGAACATGGAAATTGATCGCTTCGGTGGAATATGGGTCTAATTCAATTCAGTACAACATGTATATACGACTGAGACCTTTCTGAAGTGCTTCCACCGTGGTTTGCGTGGTTCAAAATCTACCTTGAACTGTACGTTCAAAGAAATTGGTAAATTTACTTTTTGTTATTCTGTGCGCAAAAATGGCCATTTAGACGCAAGTGTGCATGTGCAAATAGCGAATTTGCACATTATTCCGACACAACTGTGTGCAAATATTTTTTCACGCAGTGCGCAAATGAGGCATCAGTGCGCAAATACTCGTTTGCGCACTGCGTAAACGAAGAACAGTGTGCGAATGAGGCATTTGCGCACTGTGCAAATTTTGTTTGCGCACTGGACTTGAGTTGTTTTCTGATCACTCTATACCATCATCTATCTATATATCATCATCATACATAATTGTGAAGAATATCTAACTTCGACCTTTCGAGCACCAGCGACAGTTTTGAGCAACGTGGTAACATACTATATGGGCGATAGAGTTTTTTCTGATACATTTCTCAGAATTTTTTTCAGTCGGGGGGCTCCGCCCCCTGCAACCCCTCCTCCGCCCTCCTGTGACCCCGTCATGCCATGTTCCTCTGAATGCTTGAGATGCATTGATCATTCGTTGTAGGTGATGCTTCGGTCACTCCTCGCTACTGTCAAAATTTTCAGAAAGTCGTCATGGATCCCAAGTAGTTCAAATGCAAATGGTTCATAATTTGTTTGAGGAGGAAGAAGGACTCGGAAAGTTCGTACACACCAATGCGAAAAAGGAACGAAGTCCGTCAACTCTCGAGACGACGCCCAAGTCTCACAGCATCCCCTAATTTTTTGATGTGATTTAGGAGGCGGGTTACATTTTTGCTCACAGAAATAACAAAAAATATCGTAAGCAACTCGGGCGCCGACATTTGCGCACTCGTCCCCGCAACTCGTGTGCAAACGTTCCATTTGCGCACAGTTTCGTCGTTCACGCAGTGCGCAAATGAGCCATTTGTACACTGCGTAAACGAGAAACTGTGCGTAAATGAGGCGTTTGCACACTCGTTGCGGTGACTCGTGCGCAAATATCTGTTGGCGCCCTTGTTGCTTAATATACTATTTCGGACACTTCGCCTCATTAAAGAGTGCCGGTGATGGATCCCCGTATTTTTCATAAGAAAGAGGTTTCCCTCTGTCAGAGGCGCTTTCCATCCCGTGTATTCAGAACATTATTATCATCATTATAATTGACAAGTTCTGTCTATATCGAACCAAGGAACTACAACATTATTCCACCAGTCCGTTGATTCAGTTTTGCCCGTCCTTGGTGACATTCATATAACTCTGTAATAATTTTCCTCAAAATTCAAATTCATACTATCTCATGAAATTACATATCTCTGATCTTGTTTGGTACTAGAACTTTTGAGAATTGAGATCGATATTTTCAGTTTATGCGATAACATATGATACATCGAACAAAAGATCTTTTTCTGATACATTTTCAGAACTTTTTTCAGTCGGGGGCTCCGCCCCCCGAATCCCCTGGCGGGGGCTTCGCCCCCTGCGCCCTCTTCTCCCACCTACCCCGATCGCGATTTGGTTACAAGCGTATGAGGTGACCGATAGAATACTAGCTTTCCGCACAAAATTTCGAAAAATATCGTACGCAACTCTGTCGAAAGGTTTCCGCACTCGGAAAATCTTTACACACGAGATGTGAATCTTTACGCACTGTTGAGATACTTTACGCACTCACCGCTACTCGGCTCGTGTGTAAAGAATCTCACCAGTGCGTAAAGACTCACACTCGTGTGTAAAGATTTTCACTCGTGCGTAAATCCAACCTTTCGACATCGTTGCGTGATATACTATTTTAGACCCCATAGAGAGTGACAAGTTCATTTTTTGGACTATAAAATCGATTGAGAATAGTGGAAAAACTATCTGAGATATGTCTGCAATTCGTGGTCCGCTTTCGCGCGGAATTACTCATAATGTATAGTAAGCGTTCCGTCGCTCGTTGCTCATATTATATATATATATATACCACATACTTCGTGAGATTTGCCCATATATATAATATATATATATGGGCCAATCTCACGAAGTATGTGGTTTGGCCGAACAGGCCTATTTTCACGTTGCCAGAAGAACAGTCGCGCTTTTTCCGCCGCTCACATTAGATCATTTTGAACATTCACTCATACGTAACAGTTCTGCATCATTCAGAAGTCCATTACTTGCTATAGAAAGGTACTGTGAGACGCTTCTTCATGACAAAATCGCAATTTTCGACCGAACAGGGTCATAATTCTCTCACGCCTTAGCTCGCCACAGGCGGGGCAGTTCCCCGATCGGTCTGGAAATTGGATATGAGATAGATCATGATATATAGAAACATAATCTTTGCCCGAGGCTGTGCCTATCAATGCGTCAGAGTGGCGATGATTCGTTGTAGCGAACTCCAATTTTACTTTTTTCCCTGTATCGCCCTTCTAATGGATGCAGCACTCGGGGCGGTGAATATTTCGTATCTATAGAAACGAAATCTTATTTTACATCCAAAAACCTACAAATCTAGCTCAAGAACGATAGTGTGCTCGATTCCGCACGACGATGCGGCTTAAAATGAGAACAGTTATTTTTGCGTAAATGGGGTCAAAAAAATCGTTTCTCAGGTAGCACACGAAAATTTCGATTCCGTTGGGATTGAAACCACGTGTGAACTGATATTTGTACCTCAAAAAATGATTACGAGAATCGCCCCTACTGCGGCCTGATTTCAGTCGTGATGCAAGGCTTGTAAGGATTGACAAATTACGAGAATGAGCGTTTTGGTGGCTGAGGCACACCTTCATTTTGTACCACAGACCTTCAAAAGACACTGTAAACTATTAAACTTATCTCCTCCCCTCTATTTCAACGCCGAGAATGCCATGTATTCACATACACATGGGCCAATAAGAATTACGGGAGTATGAGGGTCCCATCCAAATACATGGTAGAAACTTCCATTCCCTCACAAATCCACGGCGGTCTCCGAAGTGATTTACGCAAGTATTTCATCATTATTTGAACATTATTTGGAACAAACCAAAGTTCATGGGAGGTGTGCTGCCATTCTGGAAATTCTCGAAATTTCAAAGTCGAAATCGCATAGTTCCTGAGATTTGCCCATATATGCATTGATTCCCGGGAATCCCGAATATATAGCTGTTGCGAATATGTAAGTCCCGGAATTTTTTTTCATGAGTCCCGGGAATATCCTAGGCCCGGAAAGCTGCGTATATATATATAAGGGTGACAGTTATTTCCCAATTTTTGGATTTCCTACGGGCACGCGCGGGAATCTAAAATTCAGGGTAAAAAAAGACGAGAGCAATTTTTTTGGGATTTTCAGAAGTAACCCTTATAGTGCTCATTTTGACCTACTTTCCTAATTTTACACCTCTAACGACCGAAAAAATACACTTGGCCGAATCCATGTAAGATCAGGCAGCGAAAAAAGTTGGGGTCACGGATATTTCTGACGATGAAGTATATCATTCTTGAGACGAGATGATGAGACACGTATTTTTTGTCACGCCTAAATCGATTTCCTGTCAGAGCTACGCGAATTTGGAGATCGGGAGCTGCAAAATCAATTTTAGAAAAACTGACACTTTGAAATCAGTAAAGATGCAATAATTCCTATGCGACTTTGAATATTCAGCTGAATCTTGTTGGATATAGTTACTAGGTAGATGTTGCATGCAAATTCACACTAATTAGGTTGGAATTGCCATTCGGATCCGAAAAAACTCGCTTTTTACGAGAAATTAAAAAAAATTAATTACTCAAAAATACCATCGTGAATTTCTTTGGTGGATTTTCTGGGGGTATTTAATGACATGAAGTTTCAGAGGGTACTCTCAGAGTCCGTCCTAAAAGCTCCAGATGACCAAAAAACAATATTTTTTGGAGAAAAAAATTTTTTCTTGTCTCAAATAGGTTCTGGCATCTTTCAAATAATAAATATTGGTTGAATAGTAGTACGTACAGAGTACAGTATCTGCCAATATCTACAGAGCCTCAATTCCTCCAACTTATCTTGCACAGAAAGTAAGCACAGTGCCCAAGCTTGTTGAAAGTGCTATATGAGCAAAAATGTTTTCAGTCTCATATCACTGCCAGTGGTGAATAACACTTACTGGAAAAACGTAGACGTAGAGAAAATTAGACTGAAAGCATTTTTGCTCATATAGCCTTTTCAACAAGCTTGACCACTGTGCTCACTTCCTGTGCAAGATAAGTTGGAGGAAATGAGTCTCTGTAGATATTTGCAGGTGCTGTACTCTGTAGGTACTACTGTTCAGCCAATATTCATTATTTGAAGGATGCCAGAACCTATTTGAGACAATAAAAAATTTTTCTCCCGGAAAATATTTTTTTTGGTCATTCTGAGCTTTTAGCGCCCACTCGGAGATTACCCTCTGAAACATCATGTCATCGAATACCCCCAGAAAATTCACCAAAGAAATTCACGATGGTATTTTTGAGTAATTAATTCTTTTTAATTTCTCGTAAAAAACGAGTTTTTTCGGATCCGTATGGCGATTCCAACCTAACTACTGATTTCAAAGTGTCAGTTTTTCTAAAATTGATCTTGCAGCTCCCGATCTCCAAATTCGCGTAGCTCTGACAGGGAATCGATTTAGGCCAAACAAAAAAATACGTATCTCCTCATTTTGTCTCAAGAATGATATACATCATCGGCAGAAATATCCGTGGTCTCGACTTTTTTCGCTGTCTGATCTTACATGGATTCGGCCACTTGTGACTTCTTCCTGAGGCTCGTTCTTGAGTACAAAGAAGCCCTCGACAAAATTTTGGATCCATGAAATCGACGTGAAATTGTCTGAAATTCTGAAGTATGTGATAAAAAATCCCATTCTAGACGATCCTGAAGAGCTATCTTCAATTTTTTTCGAAAGAGCAAACTTTTCTCACTCAAATCGTGTTGAAACGGCATTTCAACATCCAATAGGACGAGTACGCCTCCAAAACGTTGATGAGAAGTTTTTCCGGGTCCTAAATCACAAAATTCATGGGTGTGGGGAGTTTTTAAAGACGAATCTGGGCCGAAGGTATCGACCAAAACGAAACGAAGTTGGTGTTACGGCTTTCCATCGTCATTAAGACCTCTCACCACGTTCGATGTCAATTCTGAGCATCAAATAGCTTCTGAGGAAAATATCATACGACATGTTTTCGACGTAAGATCGGCTGTTCTTTCAGATTCCGTGATCAGAATTGGGATCAAATGGCGTTCGAAGCGAGAGAACCCGAATTCTCATTAGAACATACCTTCCTTGAATGAAAATTCCATCTCAAATCCCGGTCTTCTCGGTCGCAAATCCGTCTTTTACAATTTTTCTGACTGCATAGATTTTGTAGTTGAAGACCCAATAAAACGATTCTTTTATCTCCCAGAAACGTATCTATCGAGTTTCTGTGTCAAAATGCCGTTTAAGCGTGATTTTAAGTGGGGAAATCGTCTTTTCTGCAAAAAATGTAATCTAGCCCTCCGCGATCGCCTCAATCGTAACTTTTCATCTCATATGCTAAAAGTTCAGACAGTCTTACGTCGATGACACGTATCAAAAAATTTTCCTGAGGGCTTTTCTGTACTCAAAAGTGAGCCTCAAAAAGATGTAATGAGCGTATAATTCTGGTCGTATTCTGGTCGTTAATGGGTTAACCGCCATTTTTAGTTTTTCGGTCAAATTGCTGGTCACTCTACCGGCACTCTCCGACATTTCCTGAAGACATTTGAGAAGATCATACCCAAAGATCATACCCAAAGATCATACCTATTACAATTTGAAGAGGAATGGTACAATGAAATCTCCATCAGTAGCTACGAGTTGGTCGACGTCCGGTAACACCAAATCCACATGTTCTATGAGAAAAACTCATATGATTTCTCATCTTTGGCTGCACGCTACTATCTCAAAACAAAATGAAACATCGTGATTGGGCGAGGGACGTGGTTGACAACACGATGAAAGACCATTTTCCTGGATTTCATATTATCCAAACCTAATGAGACAGAGATTCACCGAAACAATCAAAACTTGGTCTTTCCAAAACAATTCGTTATTATTTTACCTCGAATTTTGAGCGGAACTCTTATTACGATAACACGGAATACCTTCAATTCATCTGTTCCCCATGTCATATTCAACCGGGAATGCCATCATCAGTTACTACTATCACCCCCCCCCCTCGCCGTCGAATGACAGCGAATTTCATTTAAAACATATCGATCATCCGTCTTTTTGGAATCAATGCGATCCAGGGGAGGGGGGGTCACTGCGGATTATCTCTCCACAATTCTCTCATAAATGAAAAAATTCTGTTCTACACTCAGAATTTGATGACAGATAACACTTACAAGGTGGGACCACAGGGTTTGGGTCACCGATTCTGACCGAAATTTTTCTACGATCTCGTATCACCTAGAAATTGGAAAATCCAAAATATTAAGGACTAATGGGCCACCTGTTCAGAGTGACAAGCATAAATGTTAGCATTGCGGGTATATCTATATACATAACTTCTTGAAATGAGCCTATAAGGGAAGTGCTAATGTCATAGGCTATAGTTTTGAATAGAAGGCTCATTGGGCTTCAATATTCTGGATTTTCTGATTTCTAGGTAAGACGAGACTGTAGAAGAATTTTGGTCTAAATTGGTTACCCGAACACTGTGCCCCCCCCTCCCTTGTTAGTTCCAGCTGTTTTCAAATCACCGCCTATATTGGTTTTTGCCTATTCGAAAGCCACGGTCTCCACGTCTCCTTGATCATAGGCTACATTATTGAGCATGATTTTGACTTGCTCCAAGCGTCAAATCTCATAAACCGAGGTTTTCATGGTGAATAGATAGTCTGAATCATTATAACAAGAACAATCTTCTCGTTCACGGCGTGAATAGTGTTTCCCGAAGACTAAGACTTCCCAATCTCGCGGCACGCTCCACTCTGTTTGTGTTTAATGAACTTTTCCCACTCTTGACCAAAACATACTTCATCATCGAAACACAGCCTGTCAATATTCTGTGCGATGTATGGGAATTCTAAAGTCCAAGATTGCGAAAACGCGAATGCAATTCGTTTGTATCATTAAAATAGCAGTCGACAATACCAACAGCACAACCTCGTATTACTGGGTTACTGCAAGCACCGCAATTATATCTTCGAATTTGACCTGGGGTATGATCTTCTTAAAAGTCTTCAGGAAATGTCGGAGAGTGCCGGTGGAATGGACAACAATTCGACCGGAAAACTAAGAATAGCGGTTAATTCATTAACGACCAGAATACAACCAGAATGATACACTTATGACATCTTTTTGGGGCTCACTTTTGAGTACAGAGAAGCCCTCAGAAAATTTTTTTGGTGCATTAAATCGACGTAAGATTGTCTGAACTCTTGAAATATGAGATAAAAAGTCACGATGGAGGCGATCGCGGAGAGCTAGATTACATCCATCGCAGGAGAAGACGATTTTTCCATTTAAAATCGCGTCTCAACGGCATTTTGACACACAAACTCGATAGATACGACTCTGAGAGCTAGAAAAATAATTTTATTGTGCCTTAATTTACAAAATCTATGGGTCAGAAGAATTGTAGAAGACGAATCTGGGACCGAGAAGACCGGGATTTGAGATAAAGTTTTCATTCAAGGAAGGTATGTTCTAATGAGAATTCGGGTTTACTCGCTTCAAACGCCATCTGATCCCAATTCTGATCACGGAATCTAAAAGAACAGCCAATTTTACGTCGAAAACATGTCGCATGATTTTTTCTCAGAAGCTATTTGATGCTCAGAATTGAGATCGAACGTAGTGAGAGGTCTCAATGACGATAAAAAGCCGTTACACCAACTTTGTTCCGTTTTGGCCGATACCTTGGGCCCAGATTCGTCTTTAAAAACTCCCCACACCCATGAATTTTGTGATTTAGGACCCGGAAAAACTTTTCATCGACGTTCCGGAGGCGTACTCGTCCTATTGGATGTTGAAATGCCGTTTCAATACGATTTGAGTGAACGAAGTTTGCCTTTTTTCGGAAAAAATTGAAAGTAACACTTCAGGATCGTCCAGAACGGGATTTTTCATCATACATTCCGGAAGTTCAGACAATTTTACGTCGATTTCATGAATCGAAAATTTCTTTCGAGGGCTTCTTTGTACTCAGAAACGAGCCTCAAGAAGATGTCACAAGTGTAATTTTTTGATCGTTAGAGGTGTAAAATCAGAAAATTAGATCAAAATGGGCACTATAAGGGCTACCTCTAAAAATCCGAAAAAAATTGGTCTCATCTTTTTTAACCTGAATTTTAGATTTCCACGCGTTTCCCGTAGGAAATCCAAAAATTGGGAAGTAACTGTCCCCCTAATATATATACACATACACACTCACCATATATGATGGCGAGCATGCTCACCAAGTGCATGAGTGATAAATTCCACGCCAAAGCGACCTACGGAAAGGGGTCATCTCTCAGATCTTTTTTTAACCTCTTTCATTCGATTGTATGGCCCAAAATAAGAACTTTGGACCACCCACGGGGTCCAAAAAAAAATTTCTCCTCTTCAATGCACGCACATCCGTAAACAGACCGAAAATTCATCGTGTAAAAATCAATGCTGTGTCATCCACGAAAATGGGAATACTTCGAGTTCCTGAATAGCTATCGATTCGCGGGTTGCGGCATCTAAAAGGGCATCAAAAAACCTATCGAAAACGTTGTCGGAAATTCCATCTCTGTGATTTGGGGGCCTCCTGAAGGCAAAAGAAGTGTTTTTCACTAAAATGTTGATTTCTCAAGAAGCCTTCTTTTTATCTTTTGAAAATCATATATTCGACGTAAGATCTTGCATTCTTTCGGAATGAATCGGTTTCGGAGAAGTTCGAGGCAATCCAAGTGACTTATGAGCCATTTTTTGAAACCTCGATTTTTTGGTTTCAGAAAAAGGCGATTTTCTGCGCATGTGCACAAACGTAGACTTTCGGCGCCACTCTCAATGGAAAGCTGACAAAATTTCCTATAAAATGACGACTCGCAGAGTCGGAATTATGTACCGAAACGGGATCTGCAACGATTAATTATACCGAATCGAAATCACATAAGAATTCAGCCCATGAGAGCCTACTGAGATGACATATTTACGAGATCTTCTCGAGACTCAATTTTGAGGACGAAATTGACCTGAAAAATTCGGACCACATGGGTTTAAAGTAAAATTGTATGAACTTTCAAAATATGTGATGCAAAACCCCGTTTGAGGTGAACCTGAGGTGCTACATTCAATTTTCCGCGATTTTCAATGTGAAATATCGTATTTCCTGGCAAAAAATTGAATGTAGCATCTCGGGTTCGCCTCAAACGGGGTTTTTCATCAGATATTTTGAAAGGTCATACAATTTTACGTTAAAACCATGTGGTCCGAATTTTTTTCAGGTGAATTTCGTCCTCAAAATTGAGTCTCGAGAAGATCTCGTAAATGTGTCATCTCAGCAGGCTCTCATGGGCTGAATTTTTACGTAATTTCGATTCGGTATAATTAATCGTTGCAGATCCCGTTTCGGTGCATGAATTCCAACTTTGCAAGTCGTCATTTTATAGGAAATTTTGCCAGCTTTCCATTGAAAGTGGCGCCGAAAGGCAACGTTTGTGCGCATGCGCAGAAAATCACCTGTCTCTGAAACCAAAAAGATCGAATTTTCAAAAAATGGCTCATAAGTGACTTGAATTGCCTCAAACTTCTCCGAAACCGATTCATTCCGAAAGAATGCAAAATCTTACGTCGAATATATGATTTTCAAAAGATAAAAAGAAGGCTTCTTGAGAAATCAACATTTTAGTGAAAAACCCTTCTTTCGCCTTCAGGAGGCCCCCGAATCACAGAGATGGAATTTCCGACAACGTTTTCGATAGGTTTTTCGATGCCCTTTCAGATACCGCAACCCGCGAATCGATAGCTATCCAGGAACTCGAAATATTCCCATTTTCGTGAATGACAGAGCATTGATTTTTACACGATGAATTTTCGGTCTGTTTACGGATGTGCGTGCATTAAAGAGGAGAAATTTATTTTGGACCCCGTGGGTGGTCCGAAGTTCTTATTTTGGGCCATACAATCGAATGAAAGTGGTTGAAAAAAGATCTGAGAGATGACCCCTTTCCGTAGGTCGCTTTGGCGTGGAATTCATCATATATGAGTAACGACGCAACGCTTACTAATATTTTCTATATGTCATAGCAATGGCAACCCGGTACACTCCAAGTATACCTGTAGCGACTCACACTCCAAGTAAGCCTGTTACGACATGCCCCATACCCTACCTCGCTGGCACCGAGGTAAGGTGTTGGACTTCCAGATCGGACGTTTTGACCGACCGTGAGTTCGCGCCCGGGTCTCGGCTAGACTTTCTCACCCCGATTTTTTTTTATTTCCTTCTTGTCCATCCTTATAGATAAACCTTTTGTCCATACAACTGGCTTTTGCAGTTGCGATCTGGACACAAATTTTGACAAAACTAGATTGAGTCGAGTCAGTTGATCCGAGTCGGCGACCTGAGACAGCTGAGCCGACTTGGCTCAGCCGAGTCATCTGAGACGAGTCGGTTCTTTTAGGCAGGGATAGCCACAGTGCATTTGGTCGCGTTTTCACATATACACAATGATCAGAAACAAATATTTGAGGAGCAAAGTCGAAAAAACAGATAATTTCAGTGGTGAAATCATCGCGAGGAACGATAGAAAACGAATTGTAGCAATTCTCAATGCGATAGATGCGTAGTGACAACAGGTGGATTTCAATTGAATAACGGGACTCTATCTATTTTGCGAATACAACAGATAACGATGGGCGGAGTTGGAGGGTCACGATGATCTTTTCATATCTAAGGGGCTCACCTTACTCACCTAATAAATGTAAAACAGAAGTACCGGGGCAAAGTACTGAGATTCTAGAAGCTGCAAGTAAACTACCTAGACTCTTTCATTGCTCTACATCACAAACGATAACAGAAGGGTCAAGAATAATAGGGAAAACTTACAAATACAGAGTAGAAAACGAAATCGTGGAAGATTTTCCAGTGATCCGATCTCAAAATGGAAATGCTTCAATATAGGACCTGTTTTCGGCAAACTTATCGGTTTTTTCTCTGAACGACGTGACGGTTACTCGAGTTACGTGCCTCTCATCGAAAAATTGGACATAGGTGCGCAAATAGAACTCCACAAGATACGTCTTTTTGCTCTCCTGTGAACTTTCATAAAAACTATCCCAACTTGCCTTAGGCGGAAGGAACTTTTTTCAATTACTCGAATCAGCCCTTCAGACCAAAGAAAACGGAGTTTTGAGGCGTCAATGAATGAAACAAGCCATAGGAACTCGATAGATGGAATTTTTATTAAAATCTAAGAGTGTTAGATCACGGAAAGCGATGTGATTCGTCAAAATGAACCGAGAGTTCACATTGAATTTCTGTAAACTTTTGCATATCAGAGAAATCACTATTTAAAAAATTTTAAGGAATAGGACATTCGCATATATCTCACAAATAGTGGAAACCTGACATGAGAAACAATAAATAATAAATGAAGGATGCATTTACCACAAAGATACTCAGAATCAAACGGGACCATTGGATCAAAGTATAAACATAGATATACAATTATGACTCTGCAGAATTCCTCACGATCAAATTCAGTAATCAGAGGACATACTAACAGGGGGAGAACAAGGGGCCCGGGTCGCCAATCTCCCCAAAGATTTTTTTACAGTTTTCTACCATCGAAAAGATGAAGAATCCAGAGTAACTCTGTCAAATGGGTCTCCTGTCCAAAGATACAGCCACTGAGATTAACATTGCTCATATAGGCCCATGTTAAAAAGTGATATATATGGATATACTGGTCATGCTAACGTGTTTGCTTGTAGCTCTGGACAGGAGGCCCATCCGACAGAGTTACTCTAGATTCTTCATTTTCCAGGTGGTAGCAAACTGTAAAAAAATTTTGGGGATGATTGGCGACCCGGACCCCGTGGTCCCCCCTTGTAAGTATACAGATAGGCGGAGACGTACTTTTCGAATCATTCTGAAAGCTTCGATGACGGGTCATCAACCAAAAATAGTACCAACAAAATATGACGACTTATTTTCCCACCTCATTTATTCAGGACTTTATCATCTGTTGATCCCCATCATTGTTCTATGCATCGCAAGAGTCTTTTGCTTAGGGGAGTTCCCTTGTCTAATCGTAAGAAGACTTATTTCAGGATGCTTCCCACATCGGCGTAAAAATCAACCAATGAGGAACCATCCACTGGAATCCATTATTATAAATATACCACGAATAGGTCAACCAGAGGCTCAGAATGCAAACGCGACTCTCGATGGAAAAATCTTGATGACAAAAGATATGGAGATCGAAAAAGACAAGTCAATCCCTCGTTCTGGAAATACAGTTTTGGCAAAACTCGAGGAAAATGATCGAGGTCCAGGAGAAAGGGCAGAAATGTGGAGGAAGAATCATCCATAACAGATAGAGCCAACATACTGAACGAGGACGCAAGTTGGAATCACAAGAAATAGTATTTATGACAAACGAGACCAGCTCATCAAATGATGACTACATTTTTACCCCAGAAGAATTTTGATGGAGAAGATTTTTGAAATGCCAGATAATGATGGAGTTATTACGCCAGAAAAAACACAACCTTGACCTAATGATACACCTCTGTAAAGATATGGCAGCGAATACGTCGGGAGAACAACATCTCGAAAAGGATTTTGAATGTACAATATATTCCCTTCAACATCCATGAATTGATGATTGAATATTAAAACATATTTTATGAAATAAGAGAGAGAGAGGCTGAGATAGACTATTTTTTTTTTCATTCTAATCATATCAATAACTATACCTATATGTGAAACATTGAGCTTAACAATCGTCTGACGGGAATAATGGTACTGAGTACAACAAAATATTTCCAGAGAGGGAAAAATCGCGTAAACTTCCAAGTAACATCCTTCCCGTCCAAAATAGTATTGTAACGACCACTCGATAATAATAAACGAAGAAATTTTTGTTGACTATACACGCTACCATTTCAATCACTCACGATATAACGATACTCTGTTGTTGTCAAAGTAAAGATTCAGGCACGCTACTATATGTAACAGTATACTTCCATTATGTACGATAGGCCTAGATGGCTATCTCATTTCTCACTTTCCAGATGAGACCCGTAAGGAAGTATCATAAAATGACTGAAAACTGTTCAATCTTTCTTTTTTCAGATTATATCCCTAGATTACCAATCGAATGTGTAACATTTTTGATCTCATATATCATCAGCTAAGCAACACTGTAATCAATCAATACTCATAATACCTTACGGATATGTATTAAGTTTTGTCAGCCTATACTCGTCGGCAGTTTTTCGCATTGCGAATCTTACTTAGACTTAAGTTTAACTCACTATCAACTTCCGAAAGTATACTCAATTAGTGGTCCACTCAGAACGTAGTACGCCAATAATCTTCCAGATTGTTCAGAATTTTGATGAAAATTGTTCTATCATATATCATTATAATTTGCTGATCCGGGGATCAGTTACGCACCAATGAACATGTCATAGAGCAGGGCTATCTGTATGCCGATGAATGTAAGCTATATCGAGATCCACAATATGGTGCAACGAAATATTACTGAATTGTATTTGCAAGAGGCCGGAGCCACGATGAAGACATAGAGCTTGAGTTACATCAGGAATGTCCAAGCACAAGCGTATATGCGCAAGAATGTGGAAAAATGTAGACGCCGAGGTGCCAAGCCTCAGGCGTGAGAACGAGTACAAATACGGTGCGAAAGCGCCAAGCCGCGCTTCTGGTCTAACATTGGACCGCGGACACTCACCGCGTATATCAAACAGCGCTTCTAGAATCACAGTCAACAACGTTACTCGTAGCGTAGACATCGCGACTAGCAGCATTCCAAGTCGAGTGGATCCAGTCCTTGGTTTTCTCGTACCACTGTAGAATCAGTCAAATCACGAGTACATGTAACGGTCTCTCTCTCGGATTTATAACTTACCATCGAATAAACCTATACTGTATTCATCATCCCGAATTTATCATTCAGAGAATACCTTGCACCCCAACATACTGGTCTGGTGACCTGGTAAGAACAGAATAGAACCCATAGCGCATGAACCTCAAGAACCCTGGTTATAACACTTGAGACGTTGGGCGGTTTCGGAGAACGATGCAGAAATGTATTGTACATGTGCATTTTGAATGGGGGGAGGGGACTTTTGCTCGCCTAATCGCTCCAACTCGATTTTATGCGGAAAGAATTTACATGCATACATGGACATCTCAACGAGTATCTGACGTGATTTACAGCCGAATCCGTTTGGGCCAGATTTTGCCTTATTCGCAAAAGCTCCTTTCACGACTTTCTTATCTTTCTCTTACTTCCATCGGAACAACATAGATTTGCAAGCGGTGCAAATCACGCATGGCGTCCATGGTTTACTCTGATCAATTCCCGATTCAAAAATCTCCTCGTACCGTCCGCAGTGTTTTTTGTCAATAGGCACTCACGGATTCTTGAGCTCGTACCTTGCACATATGAGACAGAAACTGTTACGATAACCATGAAAACCGTGCGTAGTCGAGAGTCTCTTGGATCTTTTTCTTGTCACATAAGATCTTACGTCAGCCAAGTCATCAACTGATTCGGAACTGCGGTCACTGGATAACGACGACTGCGGGTCTGTTTTCCCACCCTGACCAGTCGCCGACAGGGAGAACCCGACTCCGCATCGTAGATGAACATTTGCGTGCATCTGCCATGATGGCGTCGAGCCGTTATCCAGGGAATCAGCCGGAAACGGGCCTGCTCCGTTGCCCGCCGTCACCACGGGCAGGTGACCTGCATGCAGACGCAAGCAAAAGCTCCCGGGACTGAGAAGGTCCCGCTAACCCAGAGATTACCGGATCCCGGAACCTACAGGAGTTTTCAAGTCTCCAGATGCTCGAATCCTGGAACTGAGAGGGATTCTTGAGCCCGCAAAATCCCCAAATATTGACCATGATGTTACGAAATTCGAGAATTTATGGGTTGGAGGACCTTCGTGGATCATGGGATTTGAGAATCTACAGGCGGATATACTCGGCTGAAACTCGGCATATCGAACCTACATGGTCGAGAATCCTCCTCGATTTTGGGATTCAGGAGTCAGTGGGCTGGATCACCTCTCAAAGAACGCGGAGACAATGGAGTTGTTTCGACAGATACGATGGACACTGTTCATCAAATAATGATTTTCTGGAATTGTGTTGAGGAATGGACAAGCTTGAATGAAACTGATTCCAGATTAGGCTTCAGCAAACCCAAAACCATCAAATAAGCTCATGACATAGTATAGTTGGATCGCCAGTTTTGAATACTCTCGAGGAATTCTGGCTCCTCGATGTTATATCAGAACCTATATGTTCTAGGACCAATCGAACCCCAATTTGGATTCAGCGACCGCCAAAACATGTAGTATAGGCAAAACGAAGTATGGTTTCTTCACCAAGTCCAAGTATGTTTGGAAAATCACGATATTTCGAGATTATGTGGAGAAACTGATGTGCCGGGACGAAACTGACCTCGGATTTGTATTCAGCGACCCCGGATATATTTTATAGTATGGGCAGGACAAAGTATAGTTCCGTCACCAGGTACAAGTATCGATGAGTTGAAAATCTTGAAATCGATCGTGGAGGACTACCGTCTGTGAGGATGACAAAACACAGAATTCTTGCACATATAAATATATTGCAACGTTTCGTCTGCATATCTTGCAAACCTCTTCAGGCTGTAACACAATTTCAACACATGTGGTATATATTATGGACAAACAGTAGCACGATTCACAATGAAGTTGCAAACAACAATTCACATACCTGAAGCTTTTTGATTTTGAGAACGATTATCACATTTTTACACTATGATTAAAAACGTAGAAACACAGAAACTGTGATTCACGTCTTACGTCGATATTTGGTATATTGATACTGATCAGTCCATGCTAATGTGTGTATATGGAAACGGGATGAGGAGAGAAAGAGAGAGAGAACCAGGTGATTGAACGGGGAGAGGAAAGGGAAGGAGAAGGAGTCAAGAGAAGCAGCTATATGTCATAATCGACGATGAGACAAACTATAATAGGAGAGAGTTATAGACACGGTTTAGATGGAAAATATCGTCTTTCAGATTGATGTTATTCTTATCAGAATTAATGAAAATCATTTCTGAGAGTGTCCTTTTATGAAAATTTGGTTCTCTATCTAAGATCTTAGTATTTTTCCAATCAAACTCGTGCCCTAGGTTTTTTCGATGGAGCGACACTACAGAATTGGGAGTTTTGAGATTTATATGTTCATCGATTCTCACATCTAAAGCCCTTTTTGTCTCTCCTACATAGCTTGCTGAACAGTTTTTACAATCTATTTTATATACTACATTTGGATTTTGAAATTTCTTCAATGTATCTTTGCCTAATTTTATAACATTATCAAGTCCTTTAGTGATTTTTGGCAACGTTACAATATTGTGTTTCTTGAAAACATATTTACATTTTTGAAAGAAACTTTTACGAAACGGAATGCTCACTTTCTGTAGTGAAGCAAATGTACGTTTTTCCAAGCTATTTCCATTATTCTTCTTGTTTTTCAATTTTTGAAGTCTGTTTCTCATGCATTTTTGTACAAAATCAATGGGAAAGTCATCTTTTAGCAGTAAATTTTCTACGTATCTAATGTTTTTTCTATGGAAACAAGGTTCAGATAGAATCATAGCACGGTCTACCAAATTGTATATAATATTTTCTTTCAATTGAGTTGGGTGGTTCGAGTGAAAATTCAAAATCCTATCAGATGTCGTGGGCTTATGGTACCAATCCGTGATAATCTTATTATCTTTCCGTATCAATTTTAAATCTAGAAAACTAATACTGTTATCTTTTTCAATCTCGTGAGTGAATTTTAGACTTTGATCATATTGATTAAAAACTTCCAGCACTACATTGATCCGGTCTTCTTTGATACATAACACCGTGTCGTCGACATAACGGAAATAAAATAATGGTACACAATTATGTTCATTTTTCAAAATCTCAAGACAGTCTGTCTCGAGGTCTTCCATGACCATGTCGGCAAACATAGGTGATATGGGAGAACCCATGGGACTGCCCGAGATTTGTTGGAAAAAATTATCATCAAATTTGAAAAAGGTATTTTTGAACAAAAGTTTAATATTGGCACGTATTTCATCGAATGGAATTTTGCATTTCAAATGTATGTCATTATGGCGACGGTCTAAACTGATGAGAACTAGTCTGAGTAGAATATTTGTGAACAGCGAAATGACATCAAGTGAAAGAAGAATGTATCCATCAGGAATATGTATTCCATTTAATTTTTTCTTTGGTTCTGAACTATTATCGATGTGAGATTTAGGACGTTTCAAACATTTTTTCAACTCATTGTAAAGAATGATTGAAAACAAATAAGATGGGCTATTGATTGTAGAGATAATGGGTCTTAAAGGGTTATCTGCTTTGTGAATTTTCGGAAGACCATATGCTCGGGCCATAGATGTGTCAGTTAACGTGAGCGTTAGGATGAAATTTTTTGTGCAAAAGATTCCTTTCATTCCAATCTTTAAGTACTTTTGAGTATTTCTTCTGAGTCCTTGCTAATGGGTTGAACTTAACAGTTTTGTATACATTCTTATTTGAGAGTAACGCTCTCATTTTACTCCTATAGTCCGATTTATTCATACAAACTGTTACATTCCCTTTGTCTGCGCGAGTAAAGAAAATATCTTGATTGGAGTCGAGAAAAGACTTTGTCTCATCTAGTTGTTTTCTGAAAGATCTGTCTTCAATGTTAATGTGTGTTTGTTTTTTCTTTTCGAATCGGATAATATTGCAAACTTCTTTACGGACGGAAAATTTTTCTATATCATTCAAATCTGACAATCTAAGACAGGTTTCTACATTTTTTACAGTACTCATAATATCTTTGGTTCCAAAAGTAGACTCAAGACCATAATTCTGACCGAGGGATACTACATCAATGACATTATCGGGTATCTCTACATCACTAATATTTCGAATCCAACTTTTTTTGTTCATAATCGGTTGATATTTAGGAGGTAACGATGGACTGAATTTCTTCTTATGAACATGATTGAATTTTGACTGCGTATACCTAAATCTTCTTTGATTGAGTTCGATGAATTCACATAAAACATCTCGGTCTACATTTAAGAAGATATATAAGAATGTATACAAAACTGTTAAGTTCAACCCATTAGCAAGGACTCAGAAGAAATACTCAAAAGTACTTAAAGATTGAAATGAAAGGAATCTTTTGCACAAAAAATTTCATCCTAACGCTCTCACGTTAACTGACACATCTATGGCCCGAGCATATGGTCTTCCGAAAATTCACAAAGCAGATAACCCTTTAAGACCCATTATCTCTACAATCAATAGCCCATCTTATTTGTTTTCAATCATTCTTTACAATGAGTTGAAAAAATGTTTGAAACGTCCTAAATCTCACATGAATAATAGTTCAGAACTAAAGAAAAAATTAAATGGAATACATATTCCTGATGGATACATTCTTCTTTCACTTGATGTCATTTCGCTGTTCACAAATATTCTACTCAGACTAGTTCTCATCAGTTTAGACCGTCGCCATAATGACATACATTTAAAATGCAAAATTCCATTCGATGAAATACGTGCCAATATTGAACTTTTGTTCAAAAATACCTTTTTCAAATTTGATGATAATTTTTTCCAACAAATCTCGGGCAGTCCCATGGGTTCTCCCATATCACCTATGTTTGCCGACATGATCATGGAAGACCTCGAGACAGACTGTCTTGAGATTTTGAAAAATGAACATAATTGTGTACCATTATTTTATTTCCGTTATGTCGACGACACGGTGTTATGTATCAAAGAAGACCGGATCAATGTAGTGCTGGAAGTTTTTAATCAATATGATCAAAGTCTAAAATTCACTCACGAGATTGAAAAAGATAACAGTATTAGTTTTCTAGATTTAAAATTGATACGAAAAGATAATAAGATTATCACGGATTGGTACCATAAGCCCACGACATCTGATAGGATTTTGAATTTTCACTCGAACCACCCAACTCAATTGAAAGAAAATATTATATACAATTTGGTAGACCATGCTATTAATCTATCTGAACCTTGTTTCCATAGAAAAAACATTAGATACGTAGAAAATTTACTGCTAAAAGATAACTTTCCCATTGATTTTGTACAAAAATGCATGAGAAACAGACTTCAAAAATTGAAAAACAAGAAGAATAATGGAAATAGCTTGGAAAAACGTACATTTGCTTCACTACAGAAAGTGAGCATTTCGTTTCGTAAAAGTTTCTTTCAAAAATGTAAATATGTTTTCAAGAAACACAATATTGTAACGTTGCCAAAAATCACTAAAGGACTTGATAATGTTATGAAATTAGGCAAAGATACATTGAAGAAATTTGAAAATCCAAATTTAGTATATGAAATAGATTGTAAAAACTGTTCAGCAAGCTATGTAGGAGAGACAAAAAGGGCTTTAGATGTGAGAATCGATGAACATATAAATTTCAAAACTCCCAATTCTGTAGTGTCACTCCATCGAAAAAACCTAGGGCACGAGTTTGATTGGAAAAATACTAAGATCTTAGATAGAGAACCAAATTTTCATAAAAGGACACTCTCTTAAATGATTTTCATTAATTCTGATAAGAATAACATCAATCTGAAAGACGATATTTTCCATCTAAACCGTGTCTATAACTTTCTCCTATTATAGTTTGTCTCATCGTCGATTATGACATATAGCTGCTTCTCTTGACTCCTTCTCCTTCCCTTTCCTCTCCCCGTTCAATCACCTTGTTCTCTCTCTCTTTCTCTCCTCATCCCGTTTCCATATACACACATTAGCATGGACTGATCAGTATCAATATACCAAATATCGACGTAAGACGTGAATTACAGTTTCTGTGTTTCTACGTTTTTAATCATAGTGTAAAAATGTGATAATCGTTCTCAAAATCAAAAAGCTTCAGGTATGTGAATTGTTGTTTGCAACTTCATTGTGAATCGTGCTACTGTTTGTCCATAATATATACCACATGTGTTGAAATTGTGTTACAGCCTGAAGAGGTTTGCAAAATATGCAGACGAAACGTTGCAATATATTTATATGTGCAAGAATTCTGTGTTTTGTCATCCTCACAGACCTTAGTCCTCCACGATCGATTTCAAGATTTTCAACTCATCAATTTGGAATAACTGAGGACGATTCAAAGTTCATTACTTCTAGGTACGAGTATCCTTGGGAAATCATGATTTTTCAAAGTTATGTCAGAGTGATGATGTGCTTGGACTAAACTGGCCCCAAAGTTGGATTTAGCGACCCCAAAAACATAAGGTTGGTGGTCATAAGTGGATTCAGTGCGGTTTGATTATGATTTTGGGGCAGTTTTGTCAAATCATGGTTTTTTGAGATTATGTCAAAATCTCGAAGTGTTCGAACAAAACTGACCCTGGATTCCGATTTAGCGACCCCCAAAACATAAAGGTGGTATAGTTTGGGAGTTAGGTCAGAATTTCTTTTCATGAGGCTGTGTATCGATGAAACTGAGCACCTATTATTAGAATTGAAAATAGAGAACGACGGGTGTTCCGGACGATATTTTAATATTTCTCAAGACCAGAATCAACATTGTATTTATAATTTATAACTAATATGTAAATGTTTGTAAATTAATCTATCAGGGGTTTCAAATGTTTCTAAAGAGCGAATTATTTGTGATTCGGGTCATAGTGAATTTATAAATCACTAGTTGAATGAATATAACCTTGAGATCGTATGAAGATGAAACGGAGAGGTTTCATCTTCACAGCCCGCGTGCACGTGAATCCAAATGGATTGCGGGGCCGCATCGTGCTCTTCAACGATTTAGATCGGTAATGGGAGAGACCGCGTCGTGGTAAGCGTAGAGGTGGACCCACGGACGCATTGGCCACCATACAAACTCAAGTTGAGACGACGATCGATGGTTGCCATGGATACGTGTCTCCGATTGCTTGTGATTGTTATGAAGAAAAAGTTAGTGTTCGGTTGATTGTGGTTCTTAGCTCTTCTGTGACGTTTGTAAATTCATTTCTAAGCTATACGGATATTTCCAGTTAATAAAGGCTCGTGTTTGCTCTTAAAAAAGCGAACCAGTGTCTGATTCTACGGTGTCCGCGATCGATCGCAATATTTCTGGCGAACATTTTGGCAATCCTGACAGGATGTAATCTCGAAAAACCGCGACATCACAGGAAGAAGACATGGCAGCGAAAAAGTGAAGAGAGCGACCACTTCAACCCCGAAACTGAACGGGTTACCAGCAAGATACCCGTGCAATTGGCTCGAGTTGACCCACATCAGAACGGGGCAACTCCCGAAACAGTGGCGCGACGCGGCTTCCTACACCGATGGCTCGAGGCCTCCATGGTTGGCAGCAGAGCTTCGTCCTCGTTGATAGTGGCGTGCGACATGCTGTGTAACCTGCAGTCGGCGCTGGTTCAAGGTCCCTCGCGCTTGGCTGAGCTTGCGGGAGGACGTCTTTTAGCGGAGACTATGGCTCATACGTGTGCCTAAGTATTTTCTCCTATCAATATTATCCTTCGTCGTCATATGTATCACATATACGATCCCGAAAATCAGCAATCAACAAACGTGGCAACAGAGTTTGGAGGTTATCGGTTATTAATCGTACGCCAATATATTCGAAATTGCAGGTTAGCGGTTGGCACCATCAGACCGCTACATATTGTGTACAAAATTGCCTGCGCATCGTGGGTAGCTGCTCTGGCTCCAGGAAATCGTCGTAACGGGTACCGCGTAATGTTGTTGATTAGGCAACGACAGAGGCTGAGTCGTGCACGAGACATAGATGCAGCTGCGAACTGCATCAGCGATGTTCCTCCCGAAGATGGGACCTCTCGAGGGAACGACAGTTTGGCTGTTCGATCGACGTTATCTTCAATGAGGATATACCGAAAGCCTGAGTTTTCCTCCAATTTCGTTTACGATTTTATTTCTATCCCTTTTCAGAAAAATGTGTATCAGTTTTCACATAGCTCTTTACTCACTGTTAGAACTCGGTCTAGCTTGTTTTCTAAATTAAGACTGTGATCACGTTCCTGATTCTGATATTATGATTACTATCATGTAACCTCAAAATGTTTCTTTTGATCGGAGACAATCGACGTTTCAACCTAACATGAGAATGTATAACCATGATCGAATCGCATCTAGAGACACAAAACTTTCTCGCCAGAAGATGATCATTTGTGACGAATTCCACATTAATGTGAACAAATGAGCAGGACAAGTTCCGGGCTTCTTGATGGGGATTTTGTTGTGCTGATCAAGAGCTGAGGCGATGCTGGAATTTTGGGATCAGCAGTGGTTGATGTATTCAGTAACAACAGCGAACATCGGTCTGCGTGTGACATCTCGGCTGTACGTTTTTCTGTGACATCGAGAGCGCGAGTATGCCGAAAAATTGCCGTCGACATCAGAACGAGTTCCCACCCGTCGTTCTACTTCAACATCGACTGGATCTATTTGAAGAATCCTTGTGGCATTTTGAGCAACATCTGAGCATTGCTAGGCCTCTTTCCTGCTGAGGCTGATATACACCAACACCGAGCAATGACTGATAGAGATACTGCGTCTGACCCTACTATCATGAATTGTTCGAGGGATCAATGCATAGAAAACCATGCGTTTTTGATGTAGGTTAGACTACAGGTCCACCAAACCTTTTTCTTGGCGAGAAAGGGTTCTAATTCAATATTCATGTCCTAACTTGGTAATTGGTCGGGTTGCCACATTTTCTAGCGAAAGAGTTATGTTACAACTTTTTTTTGAGACAAGAGTCAGCTCTGTACACACGCGTATGCTGTGGATAACTAGAGATTCACAGACATCAAGAATCTTGAAATCATCGAATATTTTGCAATTTGGTTTGTGAACGAATTGTGAGGTATCAATAGTCGAAAATTGAGCGGGTTTAGGTCAATCTCTTGGAACGAGACCATCTTGTGATTTCGCTTTTAATCTTGAGGGATCGGAACGTTAGTATACCAGGCTGGTCAAGCTGAGCATCAAGCTGAGATTTTTCTTAATTTTAGAAATTCATGACAATAATGGACGTGTAGTCTTAGTGGGAGAAGTCCCAATGTGATATATGTGGAGGCATCCTTGGTTTTAGATCGAATCCACTTCTCTGAAAACGTAGAACGAGTCTTGTGAAATGAAGGACCACTTTCAGTAATTTGAATATTCGGGAGAATGATGTTTTGAGGAGAGTAAACTCAAACGCTGTTGAGATACCTCAAGCAACGTACCAAATAGTCAGGCTGGCCGCAAAACACGAATATAGTTCCTATAGAAAGGCATAGAAATTGACATGGTTGAATGAGATAAACATATCGGCAATGGTCCTGCAGGACATACTAGGCCATTAATGATTAAACCTTCGAGAAGGTACTATTGGGTGAGTGTTGAATTCATTGTGTCTGGAGAATGTCGATATTGTCTCAATTTTTTGTAGCTCTCTAATGATATCGTAAGCCTTCTACATGTTCGATGTTATGCCTCTTCCCTTTTGTCACTATGGAAGAGATCACAGTGTAAAACAGTGGAAGGTATGAGCTGAGAATTTCTAGCCGAGTGAGACCGTAGATTGCAACATTTTCTACATGGAGTGTGTAGTTCCTCAGGAGTTTGCTCTTTCATAATCACTGATTGGATTTCATTTTCTTGCAATGAGATGATCAATCCCATTTTCAATAATTTCTTTCAAATGAGGTCCTATATAGTCACAACAGCCAACATTATGAGGTACCGTAGTCGAAAACATCACATAGAACTTTTGTACTATCGAAAATTGCAATTCTCGTCAGTGAAAGTTATGTCATTGTCTTGTTGTTATAGAAGGAATATTCGGTCACAGTTTGGGATTCTAGACAAATACAGATGTAAAGTTATCATATAACGTTTGATGTTCAAAATTGGAAAACCATGCTCCACCAGCTAACTTTAATCTATGCTACTCCCAAGGATCCATATTTGAATGGTCGACGTTGTGACATACTTGATAGAACATCGAGTGCAAGTCCCACAAGGAGAAGATTAATATTCTCTGTCAAAAATGCAGGGCTTTATATGTATTTCTCGACACGGAGAGACATGTAAAGATTAAATGATATTGTCGCTGCTTAAGGTATTTACAAAACGTTTGATTCACTTTGCCTCATATCTTTGTTCCTATATATATATATATCTTAATTGTGATTGGAATCGATTGAAGACTTTTGGCGAGACGAAAATTGGGAGTATTTGGAAATGATGATAAAGGTTCCCGGAATAAGTAATGTGTTGTAGCTGTTATTAAAGAAAATGATTGATTCTGAGTTTTCACAGAGATAGAACGTAGAGGTTCCATCTTCACAGGCCGCGTGCACGTGAATCCAAATGGATTGCGGGGCCGCATCGTGCTCTTCAACGATTTAGATCGGTGATGAGAGAGACCGCGTCCTGGTAAGCGTAGAAGCGGGCCCACGGACGCATTGTTCAAAGTGTGAATTCAGATTCTCGTATCTATTTTTCAGTTGATCTGTTAGCTAGACCGTTATTGATTTGTTTTCCGATCGTGAGTCGGATTTTGCGTCTTTCTTGGAAATTGGTTCGTCAAAAAGTGTTCGAGCACCATATTTTTTTTTTGTATTCAACCCCAAATCCATTCATTATGATTGGGAAATCATCAAGCGATTTCATTTAGTTTGCCTGACGAGTGAACAATAAACTCGTATTTATTGTTGGGGGGGGGGGGGGAAGAATGTTCCGGACGATATTCCAATATTTCTCAAGACCAGAATCAACATTGTATTTGTGATTTATAACCAATATGTAAATGTTTGTAAATTAATCTATCAGGGTTTTCAAACGTTTTAAAAGAGCGAATTATTTTTGGTTCGGGTCATAGTGAATTTATAAATCACTAGTTTTATGAATATAATCTTGAGATTGTATGAAGATGAAACGTAGAGGTTCCATCTTCACAGGCCGCGTGCACGTGAATCCAAATGGATTGCGGGGCCACATCGTGCTCTTCAACGATTTAGATCGGTAATGGGAGAAACCGCGTCATGGTAAGCGTAGAGGTGGACCCATGGACGCATTGGCCAACATACAAACTCAAGTTGAGACGACAATCGATGGTTGCCATGGATATGCGTCTCCGATTACTTGTGATTGTTATGAAGAAAAAGTTAGTGTTCGGTTGATTGTGGTTCTTAGCTCTTTCGTGACGTTTGTAAATTCATTTCTAACCTATACGGATGTTTCCAGTTGATGAAATCTCGTGTTTTCTCTTAAATAAAACAACCAGTGCCTAATTCTACGGTGTTTGCGATCGATCGCAATATTTCTGGCGAACAACGGGGATATTCTATTCGATACAGTTTACAGGCGCCTCACTGTAAATGTTCTAACCAACTCCTCTACTGAGTTTTAAAAAATCTCTTCTCTGTATCGTAATTTTGCTCTCGCTGGCGATCCCAACTCTGATCTACTAATCGATTCTTACCACAGCTCTCATCTGCAAGAACTCATCTTGAGCATTTTCTGTACAACATACCCTTTACTGCCACTCACAACCTTGATACCTCTGAATCATGTTTAGATGGATAAGCTCCCAACTGTCGGAAAAAAGCATTAAAACATTCCATCTCGAGATTTCACTAGATTCAATGCAACAGCATTGAGGCTCGAATGTAATCTGTTATCGCCAATATTAAGTTACTTGCTCAAGTCAACGTGGATGAATTGCGTGAGACCTTCAAAGATCTTGCATCACCCGTTCTTGACAAATATGCTCCGATAAAAATTCGATCTTTACACAAACGTGAACTCCCGTGGTTAACAAGTGAATTCAGAGAGGATTGTTAAAAACATGATCGGCTTGACATGCTAGAGCTAGAAATCAACATTATCGGGGACGTTCCAGTGAAGTCTCTGATAAGTCGAAATAAAGGTCAATATGACGTAAGATCGGTGTTGCTGAGTCAGGACATCCGTCACCCCTGAACAAATTCACTGCGATTGATCTCATGCAACATCACTCGAAAAAAACTAGTGTTCACAAGAATTGCTCCCCGGTCAAGCTCGAAGAATCGATACAATTACCAGTGGCATCACCTGCTCCACTATCTCTCATAGAGCAAATTGATGGGGTCGATGTTCATCAAGCCTTCCGAGATTGTCTCTCAAAGTCGAAGAGAAAAAACAGTGATGGCCCATGTCCCTTGTTCTCTGTGACCGTGTCCCAAGTACTTGAACTCCCTTACTCTCCCTAGTCCTCAAAGCCAGGTCGTCGTCAGCCGCCATATTGAATGTAGCCCTGAATCCGTTCGGAGGATAAGTCGAATTTTACTCGACCAAATGATTTGGGATTTCACACGCACATACAAAACGCATGTCTGGGAAAAGGTACGAAGCCGAATATGTCCATTCCACTAGAAAAAATTATCCAGACGATGTTTACTCGAGACGTCGTATGTTGCCGCTCTCTAGCAGACGACGTTTGTGTACATCTCGTTTGGATACTTTCTTGATTGAAATTGACACATTTGGCTTCGTGGCCTCCTCGAAACATACATTGTGTAGGTGCATGTGAAATCCCAAGTAATTCAGTTAAGTAAAAATCGACATATCCTCCGAACGGATCTAGAGTTTATGTCGGACTACGGCCTCACCTTAACCCCGGAATATGAAATTGTATTTCTCCTTCCTTCCTCAACTTTCCCAGGATATGATCAGCCCCGAATCATAAATGATTCAACCCCATCCCTACCATATTCAGTTGCTCCCCAAAGTTCTTCGTCATCTTCTCCATTCTATTCACTTGCTACCAGGAAGTTATCATCCGTATAACCGATTCTTTTTATATCCATTCCTTCTCATTCAGTAAGTTTCCTCTTTCTTGTATCTTGTCTAGATCCTCGAATGTGTCTACCGTTTGCACATTAAATAATGCGGGAACCACAAGAGCAGGTCCAACTTTGAGGATCCTGAATTCATCCTAAACTTTGAAAATCATTCTGCTTCCACGAAGAATAGAGAGAACGTACGCAGTTGAGTGAGACAGCCTATCTTCCCCCCAATTTTGGAATGTCAAGTACCTCTCACCCTCACCAAGATATGCCGCATCGGAAAAATGTGTGGTATTCCTGGATCGAGGACAAAAGAAGCAGGGTCCCAGCTAACCAGTCATCAATAGGGGAGCCGTGGTAGTAGTTTACTCTCATTGGTCACTCGCAGTGACTCCCGACTAGTTCTTGTGTAGAACTACCATAGAGATATTACAAATGGAGGACCGAAGAGGGGTTTTTGGAGGAATCGCTTCTAGAGTGAGACAGACGATCGGAGACCTTTCATGAATATAGGTATACGCTACGTTGCGCGGTGAGCTTGGCGGTGAGCATCCTCGCGTCAACACAAGTGGCGCGCGGCCGGTGCAGAATTTTTGCAAATCGCTGCCACTACTAAATGCCTGGATGAAATGATCTGGGAATTTTCACACACAATCTTGAATAGCAGTACTATCATACAGTAGAAAGTTTATGATGGGGAAAAATACTGGAAAAGTTAGAAAATCATGGAAATCGATACATTTCTACGGATTTTTCAATGACAAGCGTATACTTTTCAACAGACGAGGAAAATTTTCAGTTTTTAATTATATTAAAAGTCAAAGCAGGGGAGTTGTTCAGAAAGGTCTCATTGATGTTATTCTCAAATTTCAGGTTGAATAAAGTGATAGCAGAGAAGTTATAGGAATTACATTGACAATTCCTTGCGAGGCGTGATGAACTCAGACTCGGACTCGGCAGCCGCTCGATACTCAAGTACAAAAACTACTGTAACTTTTTTCCTATTACTTTATTCAACCTGAAATTTGAAGATAACATCAATGAGACCCTTCTAAATAACTATTCCAAAATGACTTTTAATATAATTGGAAACTGAAAATTTTCCTCGCATGTTGAAAACTATAGCTTGTCATTGAAAAATGCGTAAGAATGTATCGATTTCCACGATTTTTCTTATTTTCCCAGTTCTTATTCCCATCACAAACTCTTCCCTGCATGGAGGCAGTGCCATTTAAGAATGAGTATGAAAATTTCCACATCATTTCATCCATCAGACATTTAGTAGTGGCAGCGATTTACAAAAATTTTGTACCGGCCGCGCGCCACCGCTTGTGTCGACGCGAAGATGCTCACCGCGCAACGCAACGTAGCGTATTTGGAAGGGCTCCGATCGACTGTCTCTATTCATCAATGGTGAAACTTTATAATGTATCTTCATTATCGAGTGGATGTGGTGAAATTCTGAGCGGAAACTCTGGTGACGGAAGTTGGAAATTTCAAAAAGTATGAAATTTAGGTATAACATGCTTAGAGTCTCAACCTAGATGTGCCTTGAGATACATTATTCTATGATCAAGGTATCATTCCACAATCAGATCTTGGTATGAGAAGAGCGTGAAAGTTATATCAACATGATTGCACATCTTTCGTCGAGTCAAGTTCCACTCACTATCAAATATGGACATTCAATGTAATCTCTTATATTATATAAAAATCCAATAGAATTGTATGTCAGTTTTCCAGGGATTATGTCCTTGGTCCAAACGTATTGAATTCCTGGAATATTTGTTTTGTTGGTAAGAGATGAGGATACATTGGTTTGAGAATAATATGAATAAAATTCATGAGCGGCTACGCACATATCTCATCACCTCATAGTTCAGGCTGTACAAAATTACTATTATGTCTTTGCATATAACAATAACTACACATCAAGATCTAGATGTTGGTTGTATGGTATCCTTTGCGGTGAATATGATTTAGATTAGCAGAAAAAACATGTCTGATATTTATACTGATTTTGATGGATGGGAGTGAAACCAAATCAGTTTTGAATTATCTATTTTGAGGCCAAGGTAGTCCTTGGTTTAGTTATATACTGATGACTTTATTGGTTTTTCCTGCCAAGTTTTGCAATTTAGATTTGCGACGTTTCGGTCGTTAGAATACGACCCTTTTCAGGCTAAAATTTCAAATTCACAATGGAATTTTCACGAATACATCTTAAGCACAAATAGAATACAATTATAATATCAATATGCTTTTACCTACAAATCATCTTGTACGTATTGCACTAAAATTTCATCCTTCCCTCATTGGTTGGAATGGTCAAAGAGTATACTTTCCCACATTGTAAAAACAAATATTTGTAACCAGATTATCCAAACCTATCTAATTTGAAGTGTGTGATACTTTCAGAAATTCAACAAAATTAATCCAGCAATACCTATTGTCCAAAAAACAAAAAAGACTGACTTACATAGTTGAATGATTCTTGTGAATTCGGTCCATGAGATCTTAGGAAAGATGTAATCTTCCCAGATCGGTAAGATGTTAACCCGATCTATCACCCCAGAGAACTGTCAATCTAGCAAGTCGAGAATTCTCACGTATATCTAAATGCAACAGAACCCTACCTTACCTACTCTAGTAAGTTGTTTCCTACTTTCTAGACCACTTTCGTATCACGGTTCTAACCAGACGAGGCCATGACTCGTTCGTATGTCTCATTCCATGGGCTATTATGACATTCGTCGTTTATTCGAAATTAGTTCGTTTATCAATGTTTGAAGAAGAATGTATGTAAGAGAGATACTCGACTATCTTTATCTTATTTCACTCCGTTGTCTAGACTAAATCATATATTTTGCACGCGTGGAACACAGCAAACTCTTGATATTTGATAATCCCATATCCATGTATTATTATGATTCTTTTAAATATCGATGGATGATGATGGTACTGAACTGAATTATAGTGATCTCATATCTTTTACTAGACCAAATAACTCAAGATATCACTCGACAGATTTTTTCTCATTTCATTCCTTTCACTAGATCAAATTTTTCCAGATAGTTTTCAACAAGTTATTCTCGTCTCATCTTTCCCTCTAGATTAAATTGTTCAGATATAATGCTCAAGAGAGTTGTTATGGTCCTATGCATTTTGCCAGATATGATATTCTGAAACAGTATGTAAGTAATACAAAAGTGTGAGACACATGTATTTCCAAGAAAATTTAGTTTGGTTATGACTTCATTGATTGAAACTCAATCAGATGAGTCGCTTCAAAAGATAATTTCAACTATTAACAGGAGAGAGGGCACTCTCATACTCGCCTGGTTATACTTCTTGGAGAAGTGAGCGGAGGGGGATGGGATCGGATATTCAATCTAAGAACATCGATAGTCGGAAACGTCTGCTTGTATGTACGATTGAGCAAATAATTCCTGAACCAATCCTCCCGGTATCCCTGCTACTTTCTTATTGAAGGAGCAATTCGCTTTGCCCACCGCAGAGATTCATGAAGTTTTCCATGGGTATTCCAAGGTTACCCAGCTATCCAAAGTTATCCTTGTTCACGGTGTGTCCAGCAAGCTTCATGCCACGATCTCAGGATGACTTTTGAACGTTGCGATCGTGAAGAAGGTCAATAACTGCAAATTTAGAACTCCAACGAACTTGTTCCAAGGAATCCTGGCTCCTCCAATACCAATTCAGTCATGGAACATTTTGCAGTGAGTACCGTGATTGTGTTCTCGTGGAATGTTGGCAAGAGTGAGAATATGGTGGATTTTCTAAGGAGTGTTTAAATTTGTGGTTACCGACCCCCTCCCTCCCAAAGCAGTGCATAAGAGTGCATTTGAGAGGAAAGTTCTGATTCATTACCAACCGTAACGTCATCAAACTAACGCTTTAGATCAGCTCCAAATATTACGTCCGATTCATGGGTTCCCATCGGTTGTGAATGTGACAGCCTATCTTGAGAAAATCTAAACATTCCATCGTCAGCGACTGATGAGTGAACTAGAATCTTACGTCCAATCCGAGGCCAATAATGCATCTCAGGGAACATTAGGAGCCCAGAAGAAAATCCAGTCAATATTCCAGCTTCACAAGGAAGATGCGATAAGATTCCTCGAGACTCTCGTCGACCTTCCCCTCACATTCCTCATAATTTCTATCGGGTGATCATACAGGATCATTACTCTAATCAAATAATGATACTGCCTATGTGATTAACGGGAGAAAACCCACATTGGGCTCAGAGAATTCATTCTCTTGTACAATTTTTGTTCCAGAAAACGACGAGTGTATCATCAATAGCCATAGATGTCCCTGAACCAGCTGAAACGGATTACGATGATCAAGATCAAGATAATGATCACGAACGAGACCAAGGGAAGGATCTAGATCACGAAGATAACTACGATGACTCACCCGATGAGAGTGGTAATATGGCAGAGTAGGTTACAGAGATATGAACAACAACGACTCGTAGTCGGTGGAGACAATTATCTTCTACCCGCTATCCTAGCTACTACTGATTGTCGATAATTCGTCATTCACCTTCTCAGGATGCAACCGAGAAGTGGGAAGAGATTCTGAATATCTCTGTTGAAATGAGTCTTATGTCAGATCATGAACATGGATTGAATAAAATCAGAAGGAAGCCAGAATAAGAGAAGTTCTGAAGATGCATATTCTTCACTGTCGATAACGATTATTGCAAGAAGGATCGATCACTCCGGAGGCTCAACTCTGGAATGTGACGACCCTTTGACTCTAGTTTCACTCGCCGGAGTGCAAAGTCTACACACTTCCATCCGGTATTTACAGCTGCCTGAGCCACGGGAACCTGGATAAATAGCATCATTTGTGACAGAAAAGATCCCGGGTTGCTTGCCGTGAGACTTAAAAAATCGCTGAGGATCTGGGACTCCCTGAACTCTATACCGGGCTAGATAGAGCCTATTACAGGCTCGAAGCCGAAAGGTGGATGCAACCATGTACTGGTGGGTGGTTCCAAAAACCGATAGATGGTAATTTAGGTCAGTCATGGCTGCTTCACTCTGACAATGGTTCCCCTCCAAGTCAGCTCGCTGGCGAGACATTTGCTCACCCTGTGCTCAAAAGGGCAACCAGAGTGGAGCTACTACGCTGTGACCCAATTTAGATTGGTAGATAGCTATCCTTCTATTCCTATTATTTCAGAGGAATAGTCAATACAAATCACTCTGAGAAATGTACATGTTCCAAAATTCACTCGGAAATCCATAATAGGGAACACGCATGTGTCAGATTAAAATCTTCTCGCTTATGCAGTCAATAGTCGATATAAAAAGAATAACTTCTGTATAAACAGAATATTTTGAAACGCTATGAATTTTTTCTGAGGGTCGATTGAAATTGGGAATGATTCGGACGCCCGTTCAAATCGATGTCACGTGATTGCTGTCTGCCACCGAGCCGACTGTCAGCAATCCAGCCGGTTTTTTCCGTCATTTACTTAGGGCCCCTAGACAGTTTAGTACTATATATAGTGACTGTAAGTCTGCAGTGTTGTCATAAGTGATTTTGGTAGATTTTTTCGTCCTTGATGGTTAATATACGAGTTGAATATTTTGTCTCGTCGATCTTGAAGGACGGTGAGGAACTAAATAAATTCCTAAAATTTCATGATAGAAATTTTATTGCAACGTTTCGTCCACTAGGTTTTGTGGACCTCATCAGGCTTCAGGTTTCTGTTTTGACATATGTATAAAGATAGGAAATATGAAATTTTTTTACAAATGATGGATGTATAAATATTTAAGATGGGCAACTTACGTCATTCTTTAGATCGTCATGATATTTTTTGAACGATCTTGTAATAGAGCACAGACATAACGTCTAGCTCCTGTCAATACAAGTAAATAGAGTGAGTCATCGGTCTCATTTTTCACTCATATTTATATTAGCGCGACCGCAGTATACAGTAGGTGACATATATATGAAAAGTAGTGCATGTGGGAGAGAGAAAGAGAGCGGGGGTCAACGAGCTTTGTCAGCCGTTGCCCACAACGGGTTATATATTCGACTGAGATTTTGAATATCGTCTTTTCTATTGATGTAATCCTCATCGAATTTTATATGGATCATTTCAGAAATCAACCGTTTTTTCCAATTTTTCTCTGTGTCTAAAATTTTGGTTTGATCCCAATAGAAATCGTGTTTTTCTTTCAGTCTGTGAAAAGAAACTACGGACTTTTTATCTTTGTTTGTAACATGATCATTGATGCGTGTACCTAGTTGTCTTTTTGTCTCTCCCACATACGTTGCTGGGCAATCTTTACACTGAAATTTATAAACAACACCAGTTTTGCTAAATTGATCTAGTAGGTCCTTACCTAATTTTACTATTGAGCCCAATGACTTGGAAACTTTTGGAAGAGTGTGAATATCGTTATGTTTGAACAGAGCATTACATTTTTCGAACAAGCGTTCGTGGAATGGAATACAAATTTTGTTCTGGCCAGCATGTAGAATTTGGTTGCAACGTATTATTTCTGCTCTATTCATGAGATCTTTCGAACGATGTAATCTGGTTTTTGTACATTTGTCAGTGGAATCTTCAGGATAATCATTGTCAGAAAGGAGTTGTTTTACAATTGACAAATTAGGGGAATGCAATTTTTTATGTGAAAGTGACGTGGCACTGTCGACTAAATTGAACACTATGTTCCTCTTTTGTTTCATGGTATGATTGAATTTGAAATTCAAGATCCTGCCTGATGACGTTGGCTTTTGATACCAATTGGTGATGATTTTTTCATCCTCTAGGATCAGAGATATGTCAAGGAAATTGATGGTATTATTGTTTTCAATCTCATGTGTGAACTGTAAATGCTCATTGTAACTGTTGAAAACATTGAGGACTACATCTACATGCTCTTTCTTCACATACATCAGAGTGTCATCGACATATCTATGATAGTATAGAGGAGTGCAATCGTGATCATTTTTCAATTTACGTAAGCATGAAGTTTTCAAGTCCTACTTTTCACATATATGTCACCTACTGTATACTGCGATCGCGCTAATATAAATATGAGTGAAGAATGAGACGGATGACTCACTCTATTCACTTGTATTGACAGGAGCTAGACGTTATATCTGTGCTCTATTACAAGATCGTTCGAAAAATATCATGACGATCTAAAGAATAACGTAAGTTGCGCAACTTGAATATTTATACATCCATCATTTGTAAAAAAATTTCATATTTTCTATCTTTATACATATGTCAAAACAGAAACCTGAAGCCTGATGAGGTCCACAAAACCTAGTGGACGAAACGTTGCAATAAAATTTCCATCATGAAATTTTGGTAATTTATTTAGTTCCCTCACCGTCCTTCAAGATCGACGAGACCAAATATTCAACTCGTATATCTGCAGTGTTGTGTCCGTGTGCCGTTCAATCACACTCAACTCCACAATATGTCACAAATAAAATGAAATCATGACAATTAAGAGCTGTGAATATGAGGCACAGACACTTCCTTGGGATAGGTATCTGCTAGATCAGATATCAAAAGGCAACGCCGAGTTCTCCATGTGTTTTTCCTTTCATCAGATGAGTATTTACCAAGTTCAAATAAGGATGATCCAACTGGAATAGAAGAACTCTGTTCTTGGTGGAGAGATCCCACTTTAATTTCAGGTTTCTGGTACATGGGAATACAGTGGAAATGATGAAGTCGTACCGGTCTTGATACCACTGACCTTAATCAATACTCAAGAACATGTAATTGGCAGACCATAATATGATGTTGTCACCACTCCATGTCGTGCTCCATGTGCATATTTTTCCATTCAGTTCCAAAACCCAGTGAAGCATTCAAATCCCCAAGTACAGCAAGGGGGAACAGTGAGTTTATGTGGACGAATTGGATACTCAGACAGGTATTCCTCACTTCATGGTTCTCAATATTTCAACATCATGGTGCATATTTCATTGTAACTGTAAAATGTTCAATTGAGGAAAAATCCTTATCCGCTTCTATGAGATTGCCCTATCTTGACACCATGTTGACACAAGATGGAACATTCTTCTCAAAGTAAACCGTGAAATTTCAGGAATTGCAGGTGTAGTCAGATTCATAACTGGAATAGAAAGATTCTATATATTTTGTCACTACACCAGTCTGTACTGACTTTGCGAATTGACGTTAGTAGCTTGGTACGGTTGTTGCCATTCGCACTTTTGAATTGTGTCCAGCACTATTAATCATTCAATCTGAAGCTTAGCAGAATAATAAATCGTTTGGGTACACTGAATACTGGTAAATAACATGAGGGATGAAGTAAGACACGTTCTTGTTTTAGATTGTACCAGCACAGGAAATTTACTCTCGATAGATAAGACTCTTTATTCATTATACACATCACAAGAAGTGGTAATTCTCTCAAAATACCCAATGGTATCATATCTCAGTATAGGTCACACCAATCTTGTGACAGGATGAACCAAGTCCACTCCGAAATCACTCACGGCGAGTCGGAAACCTGGATAGGTGAAAGTTGTGTGAACCTGGGAAATGCTTGTGGGATATGTTTCGAAATATTTTGAACATCATCTTCCAATAATAACCAAAAAAATCCGCCGAGGGATTTTAAAATAAAGTTGATTTATGCACTCTTCCACTTTTTCCGGGGGAATAAAAGTTTTCCATTTTTCCTCTTATCTCACAGCTCTGCATCGGTTCTTAAAGATTATCGCAACTCGCTGACTTGATGTGAGAAAGTTTGGTTCTTCGAAACCTCGAACGAAAATCCAGACCTGATACAGTTTTCGGGATTTTTTCCATCGGACCCAAGTGTATTGTTTTTATTGGCGATAGAAACATACAAAAATGAGAAATCCGGTTCCATCATTGATAAGTCAGGCTCACAAAACCTCCATGGCCCACAAGATCATCAGTTTTGCCATGCTATAGACTATTCGTCACGCATGGAAAAAAAGATTGGTTATATTCGCAATGACGAGGATTTAACCCCCTCGCGCGGAGTTTAGATAGGGATCCCGTGTTATTAGGACGAGTTATCTCGGCTTTGTGCGTAGGAGGATTAAGTCGAGGTAGCTTGAAAAGTGCGAGGCAGGTCCTCTGTATCGGTCGGCCATCGTAACTTTCCCAGTGCATCACTAAAAGTTAGTACCTTTCTTGCCCAAAGAAGATTATGCAAATAAATACAGATCCAACAAAAAAGAATTGAATGATCTCACCAACTCGATAGGCGTTAAATATCCCAATGAATTTTGATTGGTTAGGACGATCAATCTTTTTTTCGTGTGATTCCTGCGATACTGTCTATCATCTATCCATCGCATAAATCGTAACCAATAGTCCATAGCATGGCGAAACTGATAGTTTTGTAAGCAATGAAGATGAAAATCTATCTTGTCGATGATAGGACGGAATCTTCCATTTTTGTATGTTTCTATCGCCAATCAAGACAATATACTCGGATCGAATGGAAAAAAATACCGGGAACTGTATCTAGTCTGGATTTTCATTCAAGATTTCTAAGGACCGAACTTCCTTACATCAAGTCAGCGAGTTGCGATGATCTTTCAGAGCTAATGCAGAGCTGTGAGATAAGAGAAAAAATGGAAAAAATTAATTTCGCCCAAAAATTGGGTCGAAAAATGCAAAAATCAACTTTATTTCAAAATCTCCCGGTGGATTTTTTTGGTTGTTGTTGGAGAATGATGTTCAAAACATCCCGGAAGATATCCCCCAAGCATTTTCCAGGTTCACGCAACTTTGACCTATTCGGGTTTCCGACTCGCCGGGCACTTATACTGTCACTGACTCCAATACTGCAGAAGGTAAAATAGGACCAAAGAGTTTGCATATCATTCATTAGAAAGAGAAGTGTTCATTTAACTACATCCATGACTCAAAGGCTCGCTCAGTGCTGATGTAATCTGCAATAAAAAAATGTCCCTCTCAATCATTTATCTTCATTCGCAGTCTCTCCTCACATTGTCAGAAACTCACTCTTGACTCCCCCAAAGCAATCATATTCCTCTGCTATGCTTTAGATTGTTTGGTCTGTGATGATGAACACTGTTTAAAAAGTGATAATGGCAACAAACATACCAAGAGACCAACACCAATATTCAAAGTCAGCACAGAATAGTGTAGTGGCAGAATTTATGGAATGTTTATATTTCAGTTATGAATCTGACTACAGCTGGAATACCTGAAAATTTACGGTTGACTTTATAAAGAATGTTCCATCTTGAGTCAACGTGAGGTAATCTCATAGAAGCGGATAAGGATTTTTTCTCAACTAAACAACTTATAATTTTATTTGTAAATATCCACCATGACGTTAAAATATTAAAGACTATGGAATGAGAAGTACCTGTCTGAATATCCAATTTGTCCACATAAACTTCCCATTCCCCCTTGCTGTACTTGGGGATTCGAATGCTTCACTGGGTTTTGGGACTGGATGAGAAGATATGGACATTGAGTGGTGAAATCATCAAACTATGGTCTGCCAATTACATGTTTTTGAGTGTCGATTAAGATCAGTGGTATCAAGACCTCTACGGCTTCATCATTTCCATTGTGTTACCATACACCAGAAACCTGAAGATGAAGTGGAATCTCTTACTGACACAGTTGGCGGGGTCGCTGAGTGTCAGCTCGGCCGATCATCGAAGTTAAACATCGTTGGGCGCGGTTAGTACTTGGATGGGTGACTGCCCATCTCGGTCTAATCAACCTCGACTTGCTGACTTTTCTGATCGATTAGTTGGCACTTACACCTCAGCATCGTGAGCCGCAGGCAAGAAATGTTGCAATTGCGGTGTTCATGCTCACGAAATGTGGCACGAGCACCGTAAGGGTAGCATGATAAATGTGCCTAACTCTCCGGAGCAGGTTTTCTCCCTTCAGGAGTTTTCCCTCGCTCCACGGGCATGATCCCTGGGCAAATGCGGGGAGAATTAGGTTTAGAGTGAGTGGCTGGATCTCAAACTCACCACGATAAAACATGAAATGTTAAACCCACGAGATCCGCCCCGGTTGTAATAGTCCATTGGCTGAAGATGGCCGTTGAACCCATGAAAAAAAAAGTGGAATCTCTTCACCAAGAACAGAGTTCTTCTATTTCAGTTGGTTCATCCTCTTTTGTACTTGGTAGGATACTCATCTGATGAGAGAACCAACACATGGAGAACTCAGTGTTGCCATTGGGTATCTGGTCTAGCAGCTGAGGGACGTGTCTGGGACTCTCTTTCACAGTTCTAATAAATTGTTATGATGTTATTTTTGCGACATGTTGTTATTATCAGATAACGTAAAGGTACACAACAACACCGCAGCCGACTGACTGCTAGTCTAGTGCACGCTCGCATGGAAATAAAGTTAAGTGATCCTGGCACCGAATTTGTCAGCTGCGGAAATTCCAAAAAGAGAAATCGTTAAAGAACAATGTTATGCAGATGCAGCTCATATAGCCGTGGGCACTTGTGGGTACTCACGGGAGTAGGTAATGATGCGGTCACTCCCGATCTACGACGTCAGTTTACCACAACGAACGAACCCGGCCGATTGCTGACAGTCTGGTTGGCGGGAGACAGTGATCACCAAATCATCCAACTTTCAATGATTATTTGAAAATACTTATCGTTCACCAAATGAAAAAAATGTATTGTACTTCGTTTTTCACGTCATCAACTTCATTTCAACAAAGTACTTTCGTTACTGGACCACTTGGTGGAAATATATTGTCATCACAGTCGGATCAAGTCATTTTTATCCTGCATCGGCAAAACATACAGTCCCTGGGGAAAAAGATCAAATCTGTATACCTACACAAAAACGGTGACAGCTCCGATCCCCTGAGACTAAGGCGATTTTCAACGAAGTATTCGGAGTAAGAGAGCTATCGATATATGTTCTCTGGAATATCTTACAACCCGAAATTGATGGTTATGATTGGATTTGGAAAATAAGAGAATTTCCATGTGAGACAATCACTGACCATCCATTGAGATATCATGACACCGCAAAAATTGTTAGGAGATCTACTAGCCCTTCTCAATACCTCTGACTAGGTTCATTCGAACATTGCTCCACGATTTTCTACAGCCAAGTTACGAGCAATCAGGTGATGGAAAAATTCTTGCCTGTTGAGGAAAGTGGGAAAATGAAATAGTTTCTTAATTCATGGAATCGATGAATAACCTACCAATTTCCATGGAATACGAGTCAGATTTGCTCTAGAATATGTTCAGAACTATCTCGGACAGCTTCAAGGCGATGAAGTTTGTACTTCTATGCTACAAGTAACCTAAGACCGCACCAATTTTTCTGCTTGATCACTTGTAAGTCGAGTGTGAAAAATTGTAGAACAATGTGCAGAAGAATGATTCAAAGATCTCGAATAGAACTCGATGACTACGAGAGATTTTTTATGCTATCATAAGATGGCCAACGATTGACTAGAATTTAACTAGACCGATTCAAAGTATGAATTTCGGGTCAAAAGAATGTGGAGTGGTATTTTTACCACCCCACCTTATTCATATTATTGCAATACTCTTAGCCTAAAACGCAGGAAATACGCGCGTGAAGGGCGATACGGTATCTGCAAATTCTGCCACTCTGGAGCACAGCGTCACTCACCGCGCGAATTATCCGAGATATTGGGAATAGAGGGATAGACGCACACTCGTAAAATGATTCGGGGTTGATTATGAAAATGAACTAGCCTTAGTAGTATCAGTAGCGCTTTAGCGGAATGTGAACACAACCCGCCCCCACCCACCTCGCCGACGGTGCAATAATTGGATAGTGACCCCCCTACCTCTCCATCTATTGCATTGCACATATTACCATGACCAAGTGACCCCCCTACCTCTCCATCTATTGCATTGCACATATTACCATGACCAAGTGACCCCCCCCCCCCCCATACTCTTCTTCCCTTACTAAGCTCAAGAGGTAGTTTTTTTCATTGGAATGTTGCGCGGTTGAGTGATGCGCACTTATCGCGGGCGGCGCAACAGTTGAAAGTCTTCTCTCCATACGATTATATTATCCTTACGCCTGAGTTATTTATGGGGAGGATAAGCAACTGAGTAAGTTGACCATCCCTACCTACCTTCATGGTATGTGAGTTGCTCGTTCTCTCTGGTATTATTGAATGCCTACATGCTCCGACTGATGAAAAAATCAGCTGTTTGTCGGAGATATTCCTAATTCAACCGACTGGACTCTAGATTCAGGAATGGTGTGAAATATTAAAGAACTTAGATATGGTTGGACAAAAAAAGAGAACATTCTCTTTAAAATGTTGTGAATCATTATGCAGTTGTAACTGAGGGATTTTCTGGGGATGTTAGGATCAGGGTTTAGGTCTCGAAAGGACTCGAATCAGCTGTCAGAAAAGTCAATATATTGTAATAAAATGAAATAGAGATTTACATATTTACATTGGAGTTGATCTGAAACATACAAAAGAGAAATGCTTAGTATATATCCTGGACGTTATGAGTTTACGTGTGCGTGTATTACATAGTTCGGTCTACCTTCAATATGAATTACATGTGAATGACTGACTCTACTGGTAGCCGGAGTGTACTTGTGGGCCTTTCCTCCTCGCCACGGGTGTACCCATGGAGGGGAAGGAGTCGGTACCCGGGGGTGATCGATGGCCTGGGTGTACCCGGGTGATCGATGCGATCAAACGGTGTCTTCAGGCTAGCCACTGGGAGAGCCCGGCGGCTGGCCGTTCGACTTCTCGCCATCTTCGGGGGAACCCAAAGATGGAGAGGAGTACCGGCAGCTTCATCACTAACTTGTCTTGGCTCTGGGTGTGCCCGGAGACGAGAAAGATACGAGTCGACTGCTTGCGGTGAACTAACTGCAATGTGTTCTCATGGCTCTACTGTATCTTATAGAGTATAACATTGCTTGTGATTCGTTAGCCATCTGGTGGCCGAATCCTGAATTACCGTAGCGGCTAACATTTTGGCTCTGTACGAGCATGCTAAACCTAAGACGGCCTCGAGAGGTTTGGGTATGCTCGTTACATCCCCCTCTTACTTAGGAGAGTGAGTCTTACTCACTCTGTCCTAGTGGTTGTGTGAAACGCCTGCAGTGCGAACACTATACCCTGCTGCTTCTGGTGGGTTTCTAATACCCTATTTCTGGTGTGGTATAAAAATACCCTGCTGGTTCTGGTGGGCTTCAAATACCCGATTTCTGGTGTGGTATAACTATACCCGATTTCGACTGACTTGATATGCGTGTTTTCTAAATGTGGTGTTGTTCAAAGTGTACTGAAATGTTCATGATCACAAAAATAGTTCAAACATACCGGTAATGCTGGTAACTGTTCAATCGTCCTTGCGGGTTGAAACGTAGATTCCATTTTTCTCCACTCGGCAAATACACTCTCCATCGTCTAGCTCCTACTGGTACGTCGACCGAGCTCCCATCCGGCAATTTGATGGTGCGAGTCGTACGGGCCATTGGCGGGAGTGACTCAGGCGTAGCCTCTTGCATTTGTGGAACGACTGGTGTATTGTCCGGAACTACTGACATCGGCGTTTGTACTGCTGATTCTTCTGATGCCATATTTTCGATTGCTACTGTGACTGATGATGCTAACTCTGACGGTACTATTTCCACAGATGATGTTTCAGTTGCACATTGTTCTGCTGCGGCTGGTGTAGTCAAAACGTTTGGTGGTGGTGCTGCTGATGTTGCTTCTGCGGCTAAAGTCATTGGTGCGTGCTGGGTCTCTATTCTGCTGCGATGAACGTCAGCCATTGCCAGGCAATTTGCGTGGCCTCGCCCCCCAGTTCTCCAACCTCTCGGTCGCCCGCTATTTGATACAACTGTTGCCGATTTCGTATCTATCACTCCCGACACCCGTAGCCCTTCTCGTCCGTCTTTTTGTTTCACCAGTTCCGCCATCTTCTTCGTCCAGTCCGGTTGGGCCACTATCTCTACTAGCTTGATACCTCTAGCTGGAGCGGGGTTCTTGAACCTGTTGCAAAGCTTCGATAGTGACACCCGGGCGGCACGATTTCTCGGTTTCTGTGGCACTTGCGTTAACTGGGCGACTGGCACTCTAGCTGCTGGAGTAGTTACCTGGGTGCGGGAGGATACTCTGCGTAATATGCGTAATTCGGTCGGCACTGGCACTATTGAAGTTACTTTCGGTGCGGGTCGACTCGGTGGCTGTACTATCACTGAGGCACGAGGCGGTAATACTGCTACTATTTGTGGTGCTTCTGGATCGTACTCTTCTACGGCTGGAGGTACTATTCCCAACGCCGCATACCCCTTTTCCAATTCCGATTTTATACTCGCGCACTGCGACTCTATCGCTCTTAGCTCCTGCTCTAACGACATCTTCGTTGCTACTGCTTCCCTCAATCTACTACTGCCTGATGTTTTTGCTTCGGACGTATGTACCGTTGGTAGGGATGTGGCTTACAGCGTGCACTAATACAAATTCTGGAGCGAGACCTCCCACTCTGCGCAAAGCGGTACCCCGCTGGCCAAAATATGTAACGGACTTCGTTCGGCACTTCCCCGCCACTGCTCCTTCCCTTGCACTGTGGTGCTACTGGATTGGTGGATACACTGGTTTCCAAAAGTAGATACTCCGTACTCTATCTGTGCTGCTGCAACTAAAAGAACATCAATGTGTGTGTTCGTGTGCTGTGTGACGACATGATTTATACTAAGCATATTTTCTCTCAAAACTGTTAGCGAAATACTGAAACGATCCGTCAGGGCGCCATGTAACTGAAGGTTACATGGGCGGAAAGAAAAAAAAGGACCTGTCTGGGCGCCATGTAACTGAAGGTTACCTGGTCGGAAAAAAAGGACCTGTCTGGGCGCCATGTAACTGAAGGTTACATGGTCGGAAAAAAAAGGACCTGTCTGGGCGCCATGTAACTGAGGGATTTTCTGGGGATGTTAGGATCAGGGTTTAGGTCTCGAAAGGACTCGAATCAGCTGTCAGAAAAGTCAATATATTGTAATAAAATGAAATAGAGATTTACATATTTACATTGGAGTTGATCTGAAACATACAAAAGAGAAATGCTTAGTATATATCCTGGACGTTATGAGTTTACGTGTGCGTGTATTACATAGTTCGGTCTACCTTCAATATGAATTACATGTGAATGACTGACTCTACTGGTAGCCGGAGTGTACTTGTGGGCCTTTCCTCCTCGCCACGGGTGTACCCATGGAGGGGAAGGAGTCGGTACCCGGGGGTGATCGATGGCCTGGGTGTACCCGGGTGATCGATGCGATCAAACGGTGTCTTCAGGCTAGCCACTGGGAGAGCCCGGCGGCTGGCCGTTCGACTTCTCGCCATCTTCGGGGGAACCCAAAGATGGAGAGGAGTACCGGCAGCTTCATCACTAACTTGTCTTGGCTCTGGGTGTGCCCGGAGACGAGAAAGATACGAGTCGACTGCTTGCGGTGAACTAACTGCAATGTGTTCTCATGGCTCTACTGTATCTTATAGAGTATAACATTGCTTGTGATTCGTTAGCCATCTGGTGGCCGAATCCTGAATTACCGTAGCGGCTAACATTTTGGCTCTGTACGAGCATGCTAAACCTAAGACGGCCTCGAGAGGTTTGGGTATGCTCGTTACACAGTACAATTTGAACTCTCACTTATATCCGTGCGCTCACTAGTACAAATCTCTTCATCTCATCATCATCAGAGCTATCTCTCTCTCTCTCTCTCATGTATAAGAGTGGCGCTTAAGTATTCTACTCATTAGGTTTTGATGAATTGAGCTATGATAAACACATGAAATGTATATTATTATCAAAAGTTCTTGGTCTAATGAGAGAATAACTGATAGGAAAGACTGAGTTCTCAGAATACTTTCTCGTATATTATAGATTTGAGATGCATATAAATCTTCATTACAGTTTATTACGATGATTAAACATAGACATATTAAATACAACCATGAGGATTGTAACACTCATTCATTCACTCATTCAAGAAAATGTCGTGGATCATTAATGAGCACAGTCTGGAAAAAAATTTCCACTTTCTTGCAATTATATGGATGATTATTGACCACGTATCCGATGATGAATCCATAGATGCATACATTCAATGATGCATTCCATTTTGATCGTTGTGAATCTAGGAAGAAAATTTATTCCTGAAGGGATGCTGATTCAAAACGCTGCTAGAAAAGATTACCAGAATGCTCTCTCCTAGCAAGATGTGATCATACGTTCAACTGAAAGACACGATATTCTGGTATCCTGCAGCAATTATTCACAATGACTTGAGGATAGCAGAATTCTAATGGAAACCAAAATTGATAGCAGTGGTCGAGACTCTAGCATCGATTCTCATTATCGTAATTTCTTACTATCCTCAATTTTTCATCCTGAATATCTTCAGAGAGTGCAATTCGGTATGCACGATTTTGTTACTCTTGGCAAGATGTTTCGATTGTAGGTGATAATTTTTCATTCTGAGTATCTTCAGAGAGTGCAATTCGGTATGCAGGATTTTGTTACTCTTGGCAAAATGTTTCGATTGTAGGTGATAATTTTTCGCGGAGTGAGTTGGTGTTCATGAAAAATGATGATTCGCAAATAATCATATGAGGGCATCGTGATTTTTGTTATAAAATGAATTCTTTATCGTCAAAATCTTCAGCAAGAGAAATTCGGTTTTTACCATTTTTCTACTCTTGATAAGATCTTTCGATTGTAGGTAATACTTTCTTCACGAAGGTGATAGGTGTTAACAGAAAATGATGTATAACCAATGAATATACGAGGGGACAATGTGTTGTTTTTGTTGTAAATGAAATTCCTGTTCTGAAAATCTTCAAAAAGAGGAAATTGGTTTTCACCATTTCGTTCCTCTCGACAAGATTTCCTGCTTGTAGGTGATACTTTTTTTGGAAGATAATAGGTTGCGAAGATAGATGATGATTCGCTAAGGAATTCTATGTTCTGACGTGCATGTTGTCTGTTTTTCTTCACGGTTTCTCCTCGACTCTTCGATCGATCTTTCTAAAATCCTTATGAGTGATAGACGACCATCTAGAGATGTGCTAAAAGGATTACACCTAATTATATTGAACACCCGTCGACCTATGCGTCTTTGAGAATAGAAATGTGAAAATGGAATTCAATTTTCGAAAAACATCTTCTAGATTGGCTTTGCAAGAAAATTTAGAATAAGTTGATGAGATGTTGATATTGGCATCATAGATCGATTGGTTGATACATAATTTGGTGGAAATGTATGAGGGAGAAATGAAGGGTGGTTTCGTTTTGCATTGTGCAAAATTTATAATTTCAATGATGTGAATGGATGAAAATGAAGAATTCACATTGATCAAAAGACAGAGAATGGACAAAAATGTATGGTCAAGTGACAGAAAGTTTGATATGGAAATTGTGGGGAAAAATAAAATGAATGGAATGATAGAGTTTTCGACAATTCTCTCATTTTTATTGTTCAGGACGCATCAGTCGCGAGAGGTTCGATATAATCAGGTATGAATCCGTGCAACATATCTTAGAGTGGTCATCTTTCACTCATACAAATTTCAGAAGAATCGATTGAAGGGTTGAGGTTATAGGATAAACCGCACAGACACACACGCGGACGATTACCGACAATGATGAATGTTTAGCGGGAAGGGGATGGTCATGGAGGAAAAAATGTGATCTACAAAAGAAAGATTTCGGCGAGGAGAACAGGATGGTTAAGGCTGAATCCTCATAGACGGAGATCCTTAGGATAAAGAATGGTTTTGAGTGGAAAAATTGAAGAAAATTCTCTCGTCACGAATACAACCTTTCCTTATTGAGGAAACAAGAGTCATGAAGAAGGTATGGGAAAGTGAATACTTACAAACAATTCTTGCACCGTAGACCAAATCGTGACGAGAAGGCGAATACTTACAAACAATTCCTGCACTGTAGACCAAATTGTGGCGTGTCGACAGTCGGTGCATGGCATTTCGAGCATGTTTCGATTTCAGAGACTTATCATGTTGCTCTATCTCAGAGAGCCGTGCGCGAATTTGTGCATTGAGGCTAGCCATTTCTTCGGATACAATTTTTCCGATGCATTCTAAAACTTGTATCTTATATTGCTCACCCAGATCTTGGATTCCTCTGATTGTCTTTTTTAATCTTAGCAATTGAGTATCTTCATTGCCTGACCCGTGCTCATCTAGTCTTGTGATCGGATGCGCTCTCCATGCCATCCGTTGCGTGGGTGTCTTGGATAATTCATGGTGGTCGGCGTTGTTTTTGAAACTTCTTCCGCAGCTTCCCTCCACAGCTTTCCAGACGCTTCCTTTCGAGCGCCTATATGGGCTGGGCCTCTTCTTCTTTAAAGAGCAGGCTTTTTCCCTTCTGCACTGCAGCGTGTGATTCTATGAGAGGGATAACACAGCCAGGGGGGGGGGCTTTGGTAACCCGCTATCAATCATGAATGGTTTCATATGGAGAGGATCACCAATTTCTATTTTTCTGGATATAGGGTGGCCACCCAGGCCGGGTTCATCCATCCTCGTGTGATCCATGTTCTTGTCGTCTGTACTTGGTACATTAAACTCACTTTTCACGTGATTCAAGTCAATTTTTACTTGACATGATTCATTTTTCATACGAACACTCTCGTGAATAAATTTGAGCGGTTCTTCTTTCACACCAAAGTTATCAAAGTGATCAAAACTATCGCGCGAATCATCGGTATCTTTTACTATAATGCCCGTTGCGCGCTCCCAAATATCATCGCAATCTTTTGAACTCATGGTTAGGTCGTGATACAGACCGACTCGATGAATCTCTCGAGGTAGACTGAGACCAGGAGTCTTAAGTCTCACATCCACGATCACAATTCTGGCTGACACTGTATTATCCATCTCGTATCCATGAGTGGTCTCAACAATGGGGAATGATATGATATCCCGAGTGACAAGTGTCGTTCGACACTCCACGTACATCATACATTCTACATGGTTCAAATTCGCACATATTCGTCAAATGCGGGAGTTCTATATAACTTCAACGAGCGAGACTTGTGAAATGACGCGAGATACGGTAGAATCATCTGATGTACAGAAAGCTGACTAGGTTTGGGGTATGATATGCTCTGGACAAGGGAATTCAATGAGAAACAGCCGTCGACAGTGTTCTTATAAATTCTGTGATACTGAAATTTGTGCATCTACCACGGTTGGCTATGCAAAAGATTCAAACCACGTAACGTTTTACTTGAACAATTTTTGTTGGTTGGGAACGAGAGATGTTGATCATAGTTGGTGCTACGATATGGCGTTGAGTGATAGATCTCTCTTGTGACAAAATGTATATTGCTCACGTCATATTTTATGGTATAGGTAGTTATTGAATATTCGGATTCACACATCCCCAGACGCTGACAAAACATGTTTTTCTCCATGAAGATACAATCCGTGGGATCAAGTGTTACCCAAAAAATTTAGCTTATTGGGGAAGAACGTGAAAATTGGATCTGTGCCATTCGAGTGGCATTGCTGCCCATATCACACTGCCTGAGAACGGAGAACCGTGCAAATATAAGAACTCCGTAGTTCAGCGCAAGATTATTATATTAAGAGACACGAGATGCCTATTCCCCCACGGAATTCCTATATCAGGATTGCCAGCATAAATTCAAATCAGTGTTGCTAACTTGACGGCACGAAGAATCCCTAGACCAGATCGAATGTTCCTAGATTTCTTCGCGATCTACCGAAATGCGTTGTGAGCTTCGTACGTGATTTCTTTGAGATTTTTGCATCAGTGATCATTACTTACCTTCTCGGAGATGGCCATTGATTGGTCTCACCGAATCCTCTTGAAAACCATCCCAACGACCGAGTCCGTTGTCGGAAGTCGGAAACAGTCAATTTTTATGTGTTTCGTTTGCATATTTCAAGGCCACCTCACTTTCAGACACAAAGTAGCTGTGGTGTTTGAGTTTGCTCTATTCAATGATTTCAATTTTGTGTTAGAGATAGAATGATCCGCATCTGTACTAATTGATTTTGAATGAAAGTGGCAATATAGTGACGAGTGAGTCCAATTATACTGATGGAGTGATGGAGTGTTAAAGATTGAAAGGTTATTAATCCGTTGATATTGAATATTTGATAGATACGAATGGATTCCTAGGTCTCCAAAATTTCTCGGAATAGATTCGAAGACTTTTTGGTTTGATTTTGAATATGATAATTTTCGTATCTTTACTCATATTTGGTGTGAGAATACGGAATACCTTCAAGTTCCTTAATTTTTGTTTGAAGAAAAAATTAAATGTTTCTTTGAAATCCGAACTTCTGAAAATACAAAGTAGAAAGCGGTTCTTGCTCATCGTGAACTCTTACATTAGTGCGCGTAATCGTATATGGGGTAGTGGTTGGGAGAACTCTCTTGACCACTTTATGATTTGAGTAATTATCGAAGATTCAGGAATCTATTATTTACGTTGAGGAACACATCCGCAACAGCTATATACGGGATTCCTGGAAATTCATGCATATATGTATATATATATACATATATGGATATATATATATAGAGAGGGAGAGAGAGACAGATAAACATATGAGGAATAATCAATATTTACAGGTGCGTGATATATGAGAATACTCTTACGTTTCCTTAGGTTTTTTTTGTGCGTAATTGACTCACTTATCTTACGCGGAGTAAAGAAAGCGGAGTGAATTCAATGATTTTTTGGTTTTGAGGTTATATCTATTTTCAATTCAGTAAAGCAGAAGCTTCGATCGCAGTAATATTTCAATCTCTCACGGGTCTCGAGATTTATCGGGGGGGCTCTGTGACGAGGTAAATCGCCACACGCGACACAAAACATAGATGCAGATAGCCGAAACGTTAGGCTAGGATATGAACAAATGATGCGTAGTGAGAGAGAAAGGAGAGAGAGAAAAGAGAGCAAAGGGACAGCTGTCGTCACTATGACGAGCAGCTTGCCGCGCGACGCGAGAGCGAACGGCTGATCCATCCGTCGGATCAAGATATCGACGCGCCGCATGTAATGTGTATCTGTGTGTGTGTGTGTGTGTGCCGACCTTGGCCCTGGTCGACGGCCGTACGCGGGTGTATGCAGGAGTGATCACTAGGAGTATTGCCGGATAGCCGCCCGAACCGAGCCCAGGATCGCGAGTCAGCGGATGGCTCATCCTCGGGATATGTCGGCCAGGGTACGAGGCACCGGCCCGAGTAGTATGCCGTAGAAGTATAGGATACCGGTGAGTCTATCTCTCCCACGGCCGAATCCATGTAAGATCAGGCAGCGAAAAAAGTTGAGGTCACGGATATTTCTATCGATGAATTATATCATTCTTGAGACAAAATGAGGAGATACGTATTTTTTTGTTTGGCCTAAATCGATTCCCTGTCAGAGCTACGCGAATTTGGAGATCGGGAGCTGCAAGATCAATTTTAGAAAAACTGACACTTTGAAATCAGTAAAGATGCAATGATTCCTATGCAACTTTGAATATTCAGCTGAATCTTGTTGGATATAGTTACTAGGTAAATGTTGCATGCAAATTCACACTAATTAGGTTGGAATTGCCATTCGGATCCGAAAAAACTCGTTTTTTTACGAGAAATCAAAAAAAATTAATAACTCAAAAACACCATCGTGAATTCCTTTGGTAAATTTTCTGGGGGTATTTGATGACATGATGTTTCAGAGGGTACTCTCCGAGTCGGCGCTAAAAGCTCAAAATGACCAAAAAAAATATTTTCCGGGAGAAAAATTTTTTATTGTCTCAAATAGGTTCTGGCATCCTTCAAATAATGAATATTGGCTGAAAAGTAGTACCTACAGAGTACAGCACCTGCAAATATCTACAGAGACTTATTCCCTCCAACTTATCTTGCACAGGAAGTAAGCACAGTGGTCAAGCTTGTTGAAAAGGCTACATGAGCAAAAATGCTTTCAGTCTAATTTTCTCTACGTCTACGTTTTTCCAGTAAGTGTTATTCACCACTGGCAGTGATATGAGACTGAAAACATTTTTGCTCATATAGCACTTTCAACGAGCTTGGGCACTGTGCTTACTTTCTGTGCAAGGTAAGTTGGAGGAATTAAGTCTCTGTAGATATTTGCAGGGACTGTACTCTAAATGTACTACTATTCAGCCAATATTTATTATTTGAAGGATGCCAGAACCTATTTGAGACAAGAAAAATTTTTTTTTCCAATAATATTCCTTTTTTGGTCATCTGGAGCTTTTGGCGCTGACTCTGAGAGTACCCTGTGGAACATCATGTCATCAAATACCCCCAGAAAATTCACCAAAGGAATTCACGGTGGTATTTTTGAGTAATTAATTTTTTTTAATTTCTCGTAAAAAGCGAGTTTCTCGGATCCGAATGGCAATTCCAACCTAATGAGTGTAAATTTGCATGCAACAACTTTGTCACTGTATTGTAATTCCTGTGATATTCCTGCTGGCCCAAGCCTTTTATATGCCTTTCGACATGAGAATGTTTTCCTCTCCTCGATCGTTCTTGTAATGACTGATATATGTATATAAGAATGTATTTCATCATTCTCTTCCTTGACTTTTATGCATCTCTCGATGCCTTAAAATGACTAGTCACTTTCTGTGATAATTCTAATATTCCTTGACCAAGAAGACAAATATTTATACTTTCTTATATATTTTTTATGTAGGTGAGACATATTTTTTTCAATTTCGCCCATGAAGGTTATCAATCAATCTCTCTGTCTGGAGTCAGATGCTAACGCCATTGATCAATGGGCCGTCGCTAACGGCCTCATGTTGAATCTAAAAAAGATGAAAGTAATGATCATGGGCAGCAACGAAAATCTTCGTCTTTTGAATATAACTAATTTGCCCAAACTTCAAATTGATGGCACTCCTGTCGACTATGTGTCTGAGGTCAAAAACTTAGGAGTCTGGATAGCCAGTGACCTAAGCTGGAAAAAACAAGTATCGCACATCTGCCAACAGGTTTTCGGTACACCACGTCAACTCAGGTCGCATCGTCACGCACTTACATTCTTCATCTGCAAAACGCTGGTTCAATCACCTATCTTGACTTTCTTCGATTACGCATGCTTGGTATTCCATAATCTAGATAAGGGATTGAACCTAAGGCTCCAAAGAGCCCAGAATGCATGCACACGATTTGTCTATGGTAACATCTCATGGAGCGAGCATGTCACTCCATACCGAAAACAGCTGGGATGGCTTCCTGTCGAATCACGTCGAGAGTACTTTCTGGTGAGTCAAACTTTTCGAATTTTGAAGACCGGTACACCATCCTACCTAACCTGCAATATCACTGAAGTCTGTAACACCACCCTCCACAGATCCAAACGATTACAAACGGGTGATCTCATTGTCAAATCAGCCCGTACTAATGCATTCAAGAACTCATTCCAGATCTCAGCAGCAATATTATGGAACAGCCTACCCAAAGCTCTTCCCTCACTCCCTCGGAACACAACGTCGATTGAAACCTTCAAAAAACATCTACTTGCCCACTCATTTAGCCTAGAAGAAGACATTGAGTAATAATAATCACAATGTGTGCGTGGGATCCACATATGGAGCCCTCAAATCAATCAATTCGTTTCCAATATTCCCATTGACAAAATGTTGATGTAAGCTTACTATTTTATTAAAGTTTCAATCTTAGCTTGTCGTGATCTGTGATCTATTGATGTACCTATCCATTTATTTATCTATCCGCTGGTGTTGATATGTTACATTCACGCGCCGTTAGTCTATAAGAAATTGATTTGAAATCCTAGTTGTTCGTCATGTTATATCATATTTCATGAATGAGCGATGAATTCATTCATTGAATGTAATTCATCAAATTGAGAGATAGAGTCAATATATCGATGAGATCTACCTTACCGGTGTAATTCGAATGTTTTATCATACTCTGGATACGCAATTCACTGTTCTCAATAGGAAGGATCCTCAAATCTCAACATCCATACAAGCATTATGTATATATTTACTTTTGTATTTTGTATTATAAGATATGTATCGTTCATTGATCGTTTTGCCCCATGGGACTCACTGTCCCCGGGCTAACAAAACTAAATCAATCAATCTCTCTCTACGCGTGCGCTGTCTATAATGACGTCTCAGATGAACTAAACCTCAAACTCCATGGACTCATGAACGCATGTGTTCGGTTTGTGTATGGGAGCATACCTTGGACAGCACCTGTCACGCCCTACCGCTCAGCTCTAGGTTGGCTCTCCGTAGAAAATCGTCGAATGTATCTACTGTCATCGCTAGCTTTCAACATCATATCGGCGAAACAGCCCACATATCTAGCCAAACTTTTCCGACTCAGGTCTGATGCTCCTGATTTACGTACTTCTAGCAGAAATACCCCTGGGCCCTTGCTATACACAAGGCCGCGTACCAAGACTATGGAGAAATCTTTTCACATCACTGCATCCGCTTTTATTAACGCTAAGGCACCTGAGACAGTTTTTGACTTGAAACACTCACAGGGCTTCAAGAATGAAATTCGTGATATCTTAATCCTCGATGAGGCCCAGAATTGGCGGGATAGAGCATTGAGAGACGGGCTGAAGCTGAACCCAATTACAAAGGCGTCGTTACTAACAGAGCTTCTAAACGAGATCTGAGATACTTTGAGATGCGACACCAGATGTCTGAGCATTCATTCATTCATTTATTTATTCTTTATTTATCATCTTATTCATTTACTTATCTGAATACCATTTACTACCTGCTCAGCACTTTTCTGAATTATCGAACTCCAAATTGTAAAATTGCTATTTATTACTATCAGAAACCCTCACGGCAAAACATGTTCTCTGTAATCTATATATAATCGGAATATCTAGTAATATTTAGTTATACATGTGTATGTGTATATACCCAATGTTTGCCAATCGTATACTATCACAACAGTCTTTTATTTGTTATAAACGTATGTATATTTTCTATCAGGGCTGAATAGGGTTCAACCCCAAAGCCTCAATAAATCACTAATCAATCAATCAATCAATAATCAAAGAGAATTTTTGAATTTGAATGACATTTATTCGCCCGGGGACTTCGTGTCCCAAAGGGCATTTGGATTAGAATCCATATAAGTTACATATAAAATTCCATATAAAAACGTATATACGTATAATAAAACATATTACGAAACAAGTAAAAATTGAGTGAAGATTAAGTAAGGATCAGGCAATTTATCACAATGTGTAAAATAGAGCAAGTTAAAATGCTCTAGATGAAACAGGTTGTAGTTGATACTATACATCTACAGTAGAATCCAGACTGGGGAGATGCTGCATCAGGTGCCTTTTGAATGTACTGACTGGCACATTATTCTGGCGGAGAGATCTCAAATATGTGGGCAATCCGTTCCAAAAGTAGGATGCAGAGATATGGAAGGATTTCTCATAGGTTACTGTGCGGAAATTTTTGATAAAAAGTTCCCCAGCTTTGATTCTCTTTGACCTGTGGAGTGTGGCATTGCAGATTTCTACGAAGTTCTCAGCCAGATAAGAAGGTTTTGCAGTTTTTAAGATCTTATATGTCTGACTGCCTAGGAAGTACTCTCGACAGGCTTTCACTGATAGCCATCCCAGATTTTTACGATATGGAGTAACATGAGCCATCCAGGGAATGTTCCCATACACAAAGCGTGTGCAGGAGTTTTGTGCCCTCTAAAGTTTAGTATTTAAGCCATCGGGGAGATCATGGTATACTAAGCATGCGTAATCAAAGAATGGCAATATGTTGAATTCCACGACAAATTGACCTACGGAAAGGGGTCATCTCTAAGATTCTTTTTTAACCTTTTTATTCAATTCTATGGCCCAAAATAGGAACTTCGGACCTCCTACGGGGCCCAAAAAAAATTTCTCCTCTCCATTGCACGCACATCCGTCAACAGACCGAAAATTTATCGTGTCAAAATCGATGCTCTTTTATTCACGAAAATGGGAATATTCCGAGTTTTTGAATAGCTATCGATTTGCGGGTTGCGGCATCTGAAAGGGCATCAAAAAACCTATCGAAAACGTTGTCGGAAATTCCTTCTCTGTGATTTGGAGGCCTCCTGAAGGCAAAAGAGTGTTTTTCACTAGAATGTTGATTTCTCAAAAAGCCATTTTTAAAATTTTTTCAAAATCCTATATTTGACGTGAAATTCTGCGTTCTGTCGAAAAAAATTGGTTTCAGAGAAGTTTGGGGAGATCCAAGTGACTTATGAGCCATTTTTTGAAAATTCGATTTTTTCGGTTTCAGAAAAAGGCGATTTTCTGCGCATGCGCACAAACGTAGACTTTCGGCGCCACTTTCAATGGAAAGCTGACAAAATTTCCTTTGAAATGACTACCCGCAAAGGTGAAATTCATGCTTTGAAACGCGATCTGCAAGGATTAATTATGTCGAATCAAAATCACATGAAAAGTCAGCCCATTAACGCTTTCGTGGCGCCTGCTGAGATGACACATTCACGAGATCTTCTCGGGACTCAATTTTGAGTACGAAATTGACCTGAAAAAAATTCGGAACACATGGTTTCAACGTAAAATTGTACGAACTTTCAAAATATGCGATGAAAAACCCCGTTTGAGGCAAACCCGAGGTGCTACATTCAATTTTTGGCCAGAAAATACGATATTTCACATTCAAGATTGCGAAAAATTGAATGTAGCACCTCGGGTTTGCCTCAAACGGGGTTTTTCATCGGATATTTTGAAAGTTCATACAATTTTACGTTGAAACCATGTGGTCCAAATCTTTTTCAGGTCGATTTCGTACTCAAAATCGAGTCCCGAGAAGATCTCGTGAATGTGTCATCTCAGCAGGCGCCACGAAGGCGTTAATGGGCTGACTTTTCATGTGATTTTGATTCGACATAATTAATCCTTGCAGATCGCGTTTCAGTGCATGTATTTCAACTTTGCGGGTAGTCATTTCATAGGAAATTTTGTCAGCTTTCCATTGAAAGTGGCGCCGAAAGTCTACGTTTGTGCGCATGCGCAGAAAATCGCCTTTTTCTGAAACCGAAAAAATCGAATTTTCAAAAAATGGCTCATAAGTCACTTGGATCGCCCCAAACTTCTCTGAAACCAATTTTTTTCGAAAGAACGCAGAATTTCACGTCAAATATACGATTTTGAAAAAATTTTAAAAATGGATTTTTGAGAAATCAACATTTTGGTGAAAAACACTCTTCTGCCTTCAGGAGGCCCCCAAATCACAGAAAAGGAATTTCCGACAACGTTTTCGATAGGTTTTTTGATGCCCTTTCAGATGCCGCAACCCGCAAATCGATAGCTATTCAAAAACTCGGAATATTCCCATTTTCGTGAATAAAAGAGCATCGATTTTGACACGATATATTTTCGGTCTGTTGACGGATGTGCGTGCAATGGAGAGGAGAAATTTTTTTGGGCCCCGTAGAAGGTCCGAAGTTCCTATTTTGGGCCATAGAATCGAATGAAAAAGGTTAAAAAAGAATCTTAGAGATGACCCCTTTCCGTAGGTCGCTTTGGCGTGGAATTCATCATATAAGAGATTGGACGAGCGACTTTCGTATGGGAAAAGATAGTGCGTGCCGATGATAGCGAAGCTGTCTCAAAGTACCGAACACTCTTCGATAGATATGTGAGACATGTGTATCCCAGCTGAGATCTGATTCAATCCATATACCCAAGTTCTTCACTTTCGTTACAAAGTTGACAGTGATACCATCAATTTCAATGCATGGAATATTTTCAATCTTGATGGAACGTGAGTTTTCGGAGCTACTCATTATCATGATCTTTGTTTTCTCCAGATTCAAGCTGAGACCATTTGTAATTGCCCATCTGTGTATGGAATTAGCATCTGCCTCAACTTCCTTCAAAGCAACAAGGAGATCATGATGGTGGCAGCTTCGATAAATCTGAGTATCGTCAGCATAGATCATATATTTTGAGAATCGCAGAACTTTGAGGAGATCATTGATGAAAATTGCAAAGAGTAGGGGCCCCAAAACTGAACCTTGCGACACGCCTGTCGCTGTCTCGAGCCACTCTGATACCGTGCCCCTACTGTCAACAACTGCCTGTAACCTGTCGGCAAGATATGATGTGAACCATTTTATGGACTGATCGTCAACTTTGAAGGAACGCAATTTCGCAATAAGTATTTGATGGGGGATCTTGTCGAATGCTTTGGAGAAGTCAAAAAGGACTAGAACTGTCAGCATGGTGTTGTTAATCGTTTTTCTAACATTGTCCAAGACCCCAAGCAAGGCTGTCTGGGTGCTGTGTCCTTCACGAAAACCAGCTTGATGAGGATCAAGTAAGTTGTTCCTCTCAAGGTGTGATGTTAGTTGAGAAGCTACAACTTTTTCTAGGATTTTTGGGCACTCAGACAGCCGTGCGATAGGCCGCAGGTCACCCACACTTGTGGAAGCATTCGATTTGGGTACAGGGGTAATGAGGGTTTTCTTCCAAAATGATGGGTACAAAGCTTGGGTGATCGACGAGTTGAGAATGTTGGTGAGAGAGGCTAAAATCACCGGGCATGAAGCTGTGAGATTTTCTATGGTAAAACTGTCGACGCCTGAAGATTTTGACTTGACTGTGTGCATAATACTATAGATCTCATCAGGGGTCGTTTCGGAGATTGAGAAAGCTTCACTACTTCTCGGCACAACAAGAATGAAAGGCGCGAGCTGTGAGGTCATTCGACTAGGAGGTATGGATGATATTGAGGGCCAGTGAGTGTTGATAATATCCGGTGAAAATTTACTGAATGGTGATGGGGCTTGGGCTGTCTGCTGCTGAATTTATTGCACTCGCATAGTATACATTCTTTGAAGCACGCAGCTGCGAGAGCGAGAGAGAGAGGGAGAGAGAGAGAGAGAGGGAGAGAGAGAGAGTACGCCATACCGCGTGGTTATGTCCAAGGTCCGACCCGAAGGGACAACCCCGCACCGACCGATGCAGCTACCTTGCGCAGCATCGTGTGAGACCTCTTCCCAGCAGAAGATCCTAGAGTCACAATCCCTCCGGAGAGCGACGACCCCATCCCGCTCTTCACTATGCAAGAGCTACTCATAGCGGCGTAGAGGCTGCCAAACGGCAAGGCCCCTGGCCTGGACGGCATTCCAAACGAGGCTCTGAAACTGATCTTCAAATACAAGCCAGATTTACTCCTCGACCTCTTCAACATCTGTCTGAGCGCGGGAACTTTCCCAGACAAGTGGAAACGCCAGAAGCTGGTCCTGATACCTAAAGGTCAAGGAGGTCAACGCCCTCTCAGCATGCTCGACAATATCGGGAAAATGTATGAGAGGATGGTGCTTAACAGGGTCGAGGAAGCCTACGAAGAGAGCGACGGGCTATCACCAATGCAGTTCGGGTTCCGAAAGGGACGAAGCACTGTGCACGCGATCGAGGAGGTCCAAGAACGGGTTCAAGCGTCGGTAGGGAACCCATACCAAGGAAGAGGAGGTGTGTGTGTGTGTATTATTGGCATCCCAGGTCGGGGCCTTGGGGACCTCCTTCTACTACGGCCATCAACGGGTTTTTTGCGCAATGCGCGAGTTATCGGAATTTCCAAGCACTCAGACGAATTTTGAGTATTCAGAACTTTTTGTGGTGTAATTTATGTGGGTGTTGTTTGTCGTGTATGTCGCAATGCAGGATTCTTATCCCGATCGGGAACATTGCCCGAAAAATTTCCACCCCCAAGGAAAATTTCGAGCTGACCCGACCGGGATTCGAACCCGCGCCGCTCGAGCGCCCCGAGTTTCAGCCGACTAAGCACTCCCCAACACGTAACCAACTGAGCCACCGGACGCTCGGAAGAGGAGGATTCTGTGCCATAATTGCGTTGGACATAAAGAACGCGTTCAACTGCGCGAGCTGGGAGCGAGTCTATCAATCCCAAGCAGGTAAAGTGCCGCCTTATCTACTTCCCATCACGAGTGACCATCTGCGGAACAGGGCCCTCGTGTGCGACACCGATGAGGGACAAGAGATCCGGGAACTGTCCGCCGGAATTGGACAGGGATCGGTTTCCGGGCCATTCAACTGGAACACCCAGTACGACAGTTTACTGTCTATCGAACTGCCAGGAGGAGTGATAATCGTGGCTTTCGCGGACGACGCGGGACTTATAGTCTGGGCCGACAACGAGGGACTCTGGGGCAGACGCGCAAACGAGGCGCGGGCCCGAGTCTACGAGTGGATGATCAGCAGGCTCCTGGAGCTTGCTGTCAACAAGTGCGAAGCGATCGTGGTAACAAGACGCAGCAAGTTTGACTTACTCCGTTTTCACATCAACGGGCAAGAGATCCCACGCAAGACAGAGCTGAAATACCTCGGCGTATGGCTTGGCGACAAGTGGTCGTTCAAAAAGCACATCCAGGAGGCCGCTCAGAAAGCGAGCAGGGTCGGTGCGGCGCTTCAGGAGCTGATGACGAACATCTGAGGACCGGAACAGAAGAGGCGCAAGCTGCTCAACACCGTGAGCGCTTCCATCATGCTCTACAGTGCACCCGTGTGGGGGAAGAGAGTAGAGAAAGCCGTCATCGAGAAGAAGATGGGGCCTGTCCACCGGAGAGCGGCTCTGAGGAGCATTCGTGCCTACCGCACCGTATCAGGAGACGTAGCTTGCGTGTTGGATGGGATGCCACCCATCCACTTGCTCGTCGCGGAGCGAGTGAGGATCTGGTACCGGCAAAAAGTGATCGGAGTCGAACGAGTGCTCACCCCAACGATGAAGGAGATCATTCGCGACAACGAGAAGGAAATCACCTTTGAGCAGTGGCAATCTGAGTGGGATTCGCCATTTGCAGATGGCAGGTGGACGCATCGGCTGATCCGCGACGTAGCTAAGTGGGCGGAACGCACCCACGGAAAGATAGATTACTGGACGACGCAAGCACTGAGTGACCACGGTTGCTTCGGTGCCTATCTGACCCGGTTCAAGGAGAGGACATCCCCAGCATGTCAGTCATGCGGGAACAACTGGGATGATGCTGAACATACCCTGTTCATGTGCAACGACACCCGAAGAGAGTGCGCCGAGTCGGATGGATGGCTTGGTGCTCAACTAACACCTGAAAATCTCGCCCCGTACTTGCTCCGCAACCAGGAGACCTGGGATAGAGGCACCGGATACATCAAGCTGGTGATGACCCGTAAGGAGGAGGAAGAGAGGCGCCTCGAAGCAGGCGAATTACAGTGAGTCTGCGAATTCAAACAGGAGAGGTCTAAATGGTTCCAGGAGGAACATGATGCACTGGAGAGGGAAGAAAGAAGAGAGAAGAGAGAAGAAACAAACAAGAGAGGAGGAAAGGAAGGATGAAGATAGAAGATGCCGACAAGTCGCCGAAGAGAGAAGATAAAGAAGATGGTTGCGCAGAATAGTCACATCGTGTGATCCATGGTTTGCGCCTCGCATTTATGAGATAGCTCGGCGACACCTGCGATTTTGGCAGTTTCCACGTTAGCAATCAGGTACGTGCCCAACAGTACACGGGAGAGTTGGCCTTCGATATCTGCCTCTCTCCCCTCGATTTTCCCGCCTTCTGCGGAATAGAGTAATTCTCACCTCGACGAAGACGGACTCATCATTTCAATTTTGTACATAGTTTTTTTCACATAATTTTGAGTATTTCATCGCGTGCTTTTTAGTTAGTTCAGACCAGGTCTTTCTGAATAAAGACTCTGATTTTTTTATAATTAAACCCGCGAGTGGGATCATTGTGTGAAACCCGATCCGACTTTCCTCCCCCGCTTTCGTGAGTGCAAGTTGGCCATTTTTCAGAACTTGCACCACCATTTTTTGGTCTTTCGAGCCGGATGATCTATGCCTAGGATCATTCGGCCGAGGAAGTCGGTTTCGGGAATCAGCGATCTTGGCGCGCCAAATTCATAGGCGCGTATTTGGGCCTGTCTCGCGGTTGCGATCGCCTTCGAGATTCGTGTCCGCGAGTGCACCATTGATCAGTGTAGTAATCTTGTGGCTAAGACAATTGACGCAACTCATCGCGTCAAGAGCCCTCACCATCCGAGTGCGAGAAGTCTCTCGGCCACCTGGTGTACTTCGTCGAGGGAAGGGCGCTGCATCAACGGGCCTGCGCTCCTGCAGTCCACCGGCTTGGCGTGAGACCTCCGGCCTAGACAGGCATTCATTGGAGCCATCATCTGGGAGCTGGTGCGACGTCGAGCAGCATCTTCTTGGCCTGCAAGTCCCCACTCCAATCATCATTAGTATTGTTGCTGAGCCGAGCAGCCCGCGCAAAGTTTAGATGCGGTTAGCGGTGCAGGGGGAGAACTGCGGTAACGGTAGGAGTCATCGGCATCGCGCAATACCCATCTATCCGTCAAGCTCTTGGTGTGCCAGAGCATGTATTGGTGATGTATCGATATATATATATTTGATGTTTATATGTCTCTCGCACTGACCATATTCTTTCCACGCGCACTGCTAGCGCTATTCCTTGCTCCCGGCAGCCTTCCTCTACAAGCTCTTGCAATTCGTGGCTGTTCCTCGCGCTCTCACGACAAACAGCTGCCTCTCAGCTGACATATAATACGTGTGTCTGTATCTATCCACCCATTGTTTCTGTGCTCATCCATACGCGCATTGAGAGCTTGCCATTTTCAACGCGCATTTTTTCTCGATTGCCAAGATTTTATGCACACAACGGGCATGCAATGCACACATAGCGAGATCCTAAACCTCGTAATTTCATTTTCATCATGCCGCTTCCAGGCTCCTCATGTACATCAAGGGTTGCATTCCGTTCTGTTTTGTTCCTGCTCACCTGTTCGCGACTTGCGAATGTTGATAATACGTGATGCTTGTACACCTATTCAATCGCCGGGATTTTGAGCGCGAAACAGATGTGTAGCTTACGATGTTGGGAAATATCTTTCGTTATCACTTCCTGATATTAACTTGAGTCGATGTAGATACATCACATTGACTCACTTTCAACTTCTCTACTCAGAGAGGTCAATTTTCATTTCATCCTTGCGCTATATCGGGTATTTTCGTGAAGCTCGTAGAAATCGCGCGTATTACCAAGTGGTATTAGCCCTCCTGCAGCCACGATATTCCATGCGCGTCGGATGCACTATTTTTCATATTCGTACTCTGCTTTGTAGTGCACATTGATTAGTCAAAATCATGGCACAGTCTTCACGTGAGCTCGTGGCATTACAAAAATGTGATTCTCAGTCGATTTGAAATCTTCAAGGTGAAATCACACGCGAGGCTTCATTTACTTTGACGCGGTCCGACGTTCAAGTTCGAGATCGCTTACTTGAGTCTTTTCGGGCTAAATTCCAGGAACGCGACTACTTGCTCCATCCGCATCGCGATGCCCTAGAGACAAATGATTACTTCACAAATGAAGTATTCAATCATTGTTTGTCTGCGTATCTTGAAGCGAAGGTTTTGCTAAATCAGTGCATGACAGTTATCAATGCACAGTCCTTTGCTGCCTTTCCCGCTCAGGACCAGACACCAAATTCATACAATCTTTGTATCATCAATGAATCTGAAAAATCTCTTTGCAATCCTCAGGATCCAGTTCGGGATATTCAAAGTCCACAGGAGCAGCCTCCATACGTCTCCGACACTCATACAGCCTTCGAGAGCTGCGCTCCTTTGCTCCGATGCAGTGCTTGCGATGGGGTCGAACAGATCATGGACGGTCAAAGATCCAGTGCAGAGAGTAGCCATCCGGCGCCTTCAGATTCAGCTTTTGATAACGGGGAGGTCCAATCATCATCTGGGCCAGTGGAAATGGATTTTCCTCCAGTCAGCTATTCCACATCCAGCTTCTGACAGCAGTCTTCGAAAGTCGTAGCAGCAGCTGAGACGTCAGTGGATAGCCTGTCGGTATTGGAGTACACTCCTTTTCATTTTTCATTTTCGATACTTTTACAACCAGGCTTACAAATACCTGACTCAACTAATGGCTCATTCCAATTGAGGGTTTTCGACCCAGGAGTCGATCTTCATGTACTATTGATCAGTGGCATCCAATATGCCCAGATATTTTCTGATTGGTTTAATTCGAAATATGACTCATGTCAGATCTGGGCTTTCGACCCAGGAATCAAATACCATACGATTGTTCCAGATGCTTCCAAATATGCATCTATTTCTTCTGATTATTCTGATTATGTCGATCACCCACTCGATTTTTGGAATCACTATGCTTAAAGGGATATCCAGATCCAACTATTAGTGACTCGAGTGGACATCAACTGGCAGCTGATTTTCTGGAAGCTGTTTTCATCTCGATCGGCAAGGTGCTTGGCGTGCTCCAACTGCAACTTCAGATTTTCAAGTGTTGTGAATTTATTGTCATTCGAGAGCAGAGTTCTACAAGATCAGCGGTCTTCCACTCTGAAACACACTTCAATCTACTCATCCTCAGCACGAAGAGCACTGTCGCCATTCACGCTCGAAGAGAGCCGTTCATGGCGGGCGGCTATTCATCAGTTCCAGAAGAAGATTTTCAAGAGAGTTGAGATGTATCTTGCTATAGTCTAGGGTTTAGCTAGGGCTTGTTTAGTTCTACTCCAAATTTCTTCAATTATTTGTGAATATCCATTTGTTCGTAAGAATTTGATTCAAGGCGTTTCATGAGCCAATTCACTGTTGTTACATCATTTGTCAAATTCTAGTGACGAATTTTTGAATACATACTTATGCTCTGCAATCATGAGCTTATTCCTGTATTCACACGTTTTGTAAAATGTCCTTTTCGAATTTCTGATTTGGAGCTTATGCATTCAGAAGTCATGAGCGCATTTCGATATTCCTCATTTCAATTATTTTGAAATAGTAATTTTTCAATCGATGTTCTCAGTCATTTTAGGCAATCTTCAAATTGAATTTTTCGATATTCAATAAATTGCCACCACATTCAGGATTCATTCAACTGGTCCAGAAATTTCAATGCAACTATTTAATTAATTTGCACCTACTTTCTTTTCAATTCTCAAAATTCGAATGATTCTCTTGTCTCAGATCCAATATTATGAGTCCAGTCATTTGAATTATATCGAGCCACGATTTTTTGTCATTCAAAGCGCCCGAAATTGTTATTTTGTGCGATGGCGGGCGGTATGGTTGCGCAGACTTCCATCTTGCGCAAGCCTTTTCTGTTCATATTATCTTCCTCTCATATTTTGGTTGAGACTATTCAAACCTAATGCTTCCAAACGGTCAAACGCACACATACATGTGTGTGTACATAGTCACATCGTGTGATCCATAGTTTCATAGTTTGCGCCTCGCATTTACGAGACAGCTCGGCGACACCTGCGCTTTCGGCACTTTCCGCATTAGCAATCAATTTTTCGCCCAACAGCGCACGGGAGAGTTGGCCTTCGATATCTGCCTCTTTCCCCTCGATTTTCCCGCCTTCTGCGGAATAGAGTAATTCTCACCTCGACGAAGACGGACTCATTATTTCAATTTCGTACATAGTTTTTTTCACATAATTTTGAGTATTTCATCGCGTGCTTTTCAGTTTGTTTAGACCAGGTCTTCCTGAATAAAGACTCAGATTTTTCTATAATCAAACTCGCGCGTGGAATCATTGTGTTAAACCCGATCCGACTTTCCTCCCCCGCTTTCGTGAGTGCAAGTTGGCCATTTTTCAGAACTTGCACCACCAGAAGAGCAATGCTCGCAATCGAGCGCGAGACATGCCGTAATCCTGAAGTAATGCTCACGCGGTTCCGGGCTGAGATGTTAGATCCAGGTGGATCTCCTTCTTGATTCCCCGATGCCCTGGGTATCGGAAATCAAGGGGAGAGGGATTTTACACGGCCGGGCTGACCTCTTGGTGGGCCCCACCCAAACCCGTGTCCCGCCTGGTATGGCCTGCGTGGATTATGCGTAGGCCGCGTGAGCTGAAACAGTCCGGTGTCTGGCGACGGATCCGAGGGATCTTGAGGCAGATTTTGCCCTCTAACCACCCTAAAAGAAAGAAAAGAGAGAGAGACAGACAGACAGACAGACAGAGAGAAGGAGAGCACGAGCTCAAAAAGATGTGCGAGTAACCGGCCTAATTAACACAAACGGCCTTCGTCAGGATTGTCTCCCTCCGCTTCCCAACATACCACCGCGGGCCGCAACACCAAACTCCCCACCAACAGTTCCTCTCAATCCACCGAAAGCCCATAGCTCGCGCTAGCGGGGGGGTCTTCCATCACCTGCCGCTCTGCCTGTGGGACCTGGAGGCTCCACAATTATTGATTATCTCACTTGTGACTAGTGATTTGGGTGTAAATAAAAGCTATGTATTCAAATATATAGGTGTACTTAGCCGAGGGCCAAGAAGATCTGATGCTCGACGCAGCGAGCTGGCGCATGCCGGGAGATGCGGGGAGAAGGCACGTGAGAAGCGAGAGCCACGGAGTGAGGGGAACGGAGAAGCCGTACCCTCACAGGCCCCCCTCAGTGAAGGTAATGGGGAAAATTATTTGATAGACAATATTTCGAACATTGTCAAGCGGTCTTGCTAATCTGGAAATTTCTTTTACAACTTCGAGAGACACAAAATCGATTTTACGCTTTCTCTGTTGTATTTTCCAAATGACTCGCCCGAAGATCTTTTGATCTCCGATAAAAATACTCTTCTTTAGGAATATTTCGTCAGGAACATTATTGGGTTCCAGGAATACAACTTTTCAGCTGCTATTCCTTTGGACATACTGAACTTACAAAGTACTGCACGTTAAGTACGTGGTGGAAACTTCTCAAATCGGTAACTTTAGGTACAAGATAAATATCTTCATTTGAAAACAGTCAAATTTTGAACCATTTGACCATTGAGGTATTTAGTTGTGCTATAGCATCTTGAGAATCTAAAATGACTTCATACTTGCTAAATTGAGAATAGGATGAAGAAAAACTTCGAATTGCTCTTGAATTTTTTGTCGGGAAATCGTATTCTTGTCATGAGAATATTCGCTTAGAGTCTCTATTTTCTCCTTCTCTGGTTATGTCAGTGAGCACCACGATACACAATTGCATTCAAAAGCACTTGAATGATGGAAAATTCACTTGAACGACACTTTTTTCTTCTTATTTTCGTAAGTACGTAGAGGTACCCTATGTGTGTCGTTGCTGGAAACAGGAACTGGAACAGGAACTGATGAAGTTGAGTTGCTCGTTGCAGGATATTGAGCCTTCGTTGAGGCCGCAGTCTGAGGTTGAGTACTTGTTGATGGCTGAGTGAATGCCAACAGAGCTCTAGCGTAGCTGTGATCCCCTGAGATTGGGGGAGAATAAGATTGTTCTAATTCTGGAAAAGTTATGTGAGCTGGCTTCAGGCGCTCAGTGTTGATGGTCATTTCACGACCTTGTATGTCAATCACAAAATTTCGATCATCGACTCTTCGGATAACTTTGAATGTTCTGCATATGGTTGATCCAACGAAGTGTTCTTTGCTCCTTTTTGCATGAACACATGTGAGCTAGTGTATAGGTTTTTTTACCAGGAGATTTTTCTTCTGCAGTGATGCGCCGCTGGTGCTGGACAGATCTCTCGCATATGGAGTCGCAGTGGCTCCAAAAACGATTGAGGATCTATAGGCGGGTCTTCGTGTGTGAAAAACTCTCCTGGCAAACGTAAGTTTGATCCATAGAGAAATTTAGCTGGACAGCCTCCAAATTCTTTTTTGTACACTGTGCGGAAGCCCAACAATATTGGAGGGAGAAGTGGCACCCAGTCTTGTGATGCGTAGCAGCAAATAGCCGCCTTAACAGTGCGATGCCAGCGCTCAATCATTTCATTTGCTGCTGGGTGATATGGGGTCATGTGTTTTGTATCACACGCTATGATTTTTGCCAGAAACTTGAATAAAGCAGATTCAAATTGTGAGCCTTGATCATGACTTATACTCTTTGGCGTTCCATAGCGAGATACCCAATGCGTATAGAACGCATCCGCAACCATTTGTGCTGTGATATCTTTGATTGGAATGGCTTCTGGCCAGCGTGTGAACCGATCAATCATTGTCAAACAGTACTCAGATCCTTGTGAATGAGATGGAGGTCCAACTATGTCTATCTGTACATGATCGAAACGCTGGTCTGGTTCCTTGAATGCTTTAGGTTGGAGCACATTGTGACGTGCTATTTTGAAACGTTGGCATGGGACACACTCTTTGGTCCATTTGGTTATCTGTTTGTTCATACTGGGTCAGACGTATCGTTGGCAGATGATTTTGACAGATGGTTTTGGACCAGGATGAGCTAGTCCTTGGGGAGCATCAAATATTTTTTTTCTGAAAACAACGGGTACATATGGACGAATGTCTTCTGTACTCACATCTCAATAGATCCCCTGCAGATTCGGACCGTAGCTTAGTTTGTGTAGTCTGAGCGATGTATTCTCCTTGTTCTGAAGAAGATGCTGCAACTCTTCATCGTCGTTCTGTCCCTGCGATAATTGGCTGAAATCTATGATTGAGGGCATTTTGATGGCGTCCGCTGCACGCAATAGAGCATCTGCTACCTCATTTTCTTCACCTTTCACGTATCCGACGTCAGTGCAGAATTCGTTGATGAAGCTGAGGTGTCTTTGTTGCCGCGGTGAAGCTTTATCCGCCTTCTGCACGAATGCATAGGTGATTGGCTTCTGGTCCACACGCAGTCGTAGTTCACACCCTTTTATCATCCCTTTAAAGAATTTTACAGCATGATATGAAGCAGCTAGTTCACGATCATACGTGCTATAGTTTTGCTCAGCTTTGTTGAATTTTTTTGAAAAAAATCCTAGCAGTTGCCAATCATCGTTGACTTTTTGCTCCAGCACTGCTCCTATGGCCGTGGCAGATGCGTCTGAAGATATGCGCAGAGGTGCCTCCGGATCCTGATGAGCTAGTAGCGTCACATTGGCAAGGTTTTTCTTGCATTTCTCAAAAGCTGTCAATGTTTCTTCATCCCATGGTACAGGACGATTGTCTTTTTTCTTGACTCCCTGGAGCAGTTTGTATAAAAGAGATCGGGTAGCGGCGGCGTTTTTGACAAGCCGCTTATAGTAATTGATCACTCCCATAAACCTGTTGAGATCTGATAAAGTTTTGGGTTCCTCAAATTCGAAAATAGCCTTTAACTTATTTTTAAACGGTTCTACTCCTTTCTCTGATACATGATGGCCCCAGAAGTCTATCTCCTAAACAAAGAAAACACATTTGTCAGCATTGACCCGCAACCCATAGTCACGTAATCTTTCGAAGACTATTCTTAAGATTCTTCCGTGGAACTCCTCGTCTTTTGATGCCACTAAGACATCGTCAGTACTGCAAAAAACGTCATCTTCTAAATCAAGGAACACTTCATCCATATGTATCTGGAAGGTTGGGGTAGCATTCATCATTCCGAACATCATTTTCAGGAATTCAAATAAACCAAACGTCGTTATGACCGCCGTTTTTGGTATATCTTCCGGTGCATTGTCTATCTGGTTGAATGCTTTTTTCAGGTCAAGTTTGGAGAAAATCGCTTACCTCGAACTACTCTGTTCAAATCCAGGGAATTTTTTACTGGATATTTGTCTGGGACAGTCTGGGCACTTATACCTCTGTAATCACCACACGGACGCCATTCGCCATTGGCTTTTTGGGCCATATGTAGTGGACTTGCATACTGACTTTTTGACCTGCGCGCGACACCGTCTTTCATCATTTGCTTAAATAGTTCTTGAGCTATCTTCAGCTTTTTCGGTGGGAGGCGTCTTGGCTTAGCAGAAATAGGTGGTCCTACAGTGACTATGTGGTGGAGCGTTTTGGCTTTAACACGCGGTCTGATGTCCCGCGGACCTCCTCTGATTTCAGGAAAATCTGCAAGAATTGGCGTAGCCTTACACGATTTGTCTATGACAGAAGCTCCATGTACTGTTGCAGGAGCTGCGTGTCTTCGTTGGACCCATTTGGTCTCCTTGTCCATGACGGCGCAGGTACTGATATCGGGGACCAGCTGCCAACGTCCTACAAGGTTTGCTCCTAGGATCCCGTACGGGACGTCTGCTACATGGAAATATCCCTCATGTGGTCTTCTGAAACCACAGAGGGTTACATGACGTTCACCATAACATGGGATTACAGTTCCATTTGCCGCGAATAATTTGTGGTCAGCGACTTTTTCTTTTTTAGACACACTGGTCACAGGTCCGACCGAGATGTCTGCTCTAGAATCGACTAGATATAAATTTCAAGTCTCTAAGTCTGGTAAGAAAATGCGGCGGGATGCATTTGTGTCGCTGATCGCCGCTATCTCGAGCGAGGCAACTAATTTTTTGTCCACTCACACTCGTCTGGTTCGCCGCAAGAATGTGCACCTTCTTTGTTTGTTTCTTGATACCAGCAAATTTTTTCCCGTTCATCACAGTTGTCCCCGGGTGTTTGAGTTTGCGCTGGTTCCCACCCTTATCTTTTGTCGATGGGGATTTGGAACGAGAACTAGAGTGACGAGACATCTTCTCCCTTTTTTGTGAGATCATTCAATTGTTCCTGAATTTTAACCAGGATTTCCTCTTGAGTGAGAAATTTGATCTCATCTTTAGGTTTCGCAATGGCATTGAATTGGAACGCGTCTGGTTTCACTTCTGCCGCATTATCTGCAGCTTGTGTTGCCTCCTCGTCAGAGGCATTCTGCATGCTGGCTAATGCCAATTGTTCATGTGCTGGAAGATGAGAGCACCATAAATTTCTTATAAACTGCGGACACAGGTCCGTTTTGGCAGATTTCATTTGTTCTAAAAATTGAGAGGGTTTTGATTTGTAGCGATTCTCGTTTGGATGAGTTTGCGATAAGCTTGGCTCACCAGGCCTTTGAAGTCCTCCAGCACCGCTTTCTTCATCGTTTCATATTTGCTGCCCAAGAGAGTTACTGCAATCAAATTACCAATTTTTTCGGTAATGAATTGTCCTCAAGATAGTGTAATAGCAAAGTAAATTTTTTCGAATCGGTTTGTACATGGTTCTCAGAGAACTGGTCCTCAAGAGCAGCAAACCATGCTACGGGCTTGTCCGCCCATAGCTTTGGCATGGAAAATTTTTCCTCTCTCTGCTCAGATGGTTGGACTTGGCTGGAAACGTTAGTCATCGGCCAATACGGCACATTCCCATACGGCATGTAAGCGCCGTAATATGGAACATATTGCGGCTCATGTGCGTGATGGAGAAGCTTCCGTTGGATCGTCAGCTTCTCCTGGAGCATGATTCTACCATGAAAGGCCAGTTTCTCACTCTCACCGAGTTATTAAAACGTCAGTAGTGTAGTCTGCATAATAGAGGAAGTAGAATTGATGATAACAGCAATGTCGAATCAATACATCAATCCTCGATTCCTACTATCTCACCTAGGATGGACGAATCCTCCCACTCACATGCTGGGAAGCAACGACAAGGACGTCGCAATGCCGGTCTTGAGCGCTGTGGATTAATTATTAATGGTGTTTCGGAACAAGATCCTATGGCTCTAACGGGACAGATATCGGATATTTCTTATGCCGGATTCAAGTCCATTCTCCCCTCGGCGGAGAGAGCAGACATTGTTGACCCCCATGTCCTACAACCAAAGCGTGCGTCTGAGGAGGGGTTTCTAACAAGTAAGCGCAATTCGGTTGCATCTTCACGACCCTCAGCTGCCTATTGCGCACTCCACCATCATGCGTAGTCAAACTCTCCAGTAGCCGACTAATCAGGGATGTGATTCGGGCTAAACGTTCGATCGTCAATAATTATTTCACGACTAATAACAGCCAGCCTGATCTACTAGACCCAGATACGAAAGCTAATGTGCCGAACCATCCACGCGGTATGGGTCTGAGATACGTCTGGCTCAGCGGAGGACGTTCCTGGGTTAGGCGGGAACATGTTGAGCGAGCGCATACAGCCGAATCTTAAGCTGATCTGCAGGTTATTCAAACGGCCTGTCGAAGTGTTCCAAAATGTACTCGTGCGCCCTCTAACAATATCGAGAGCTGCACATTCGTTCCGGAGCAAAGCCAAGTTCAGACAGCAGGATAAGTGGAGACTCCTTGACTAAATACGGCTGCTAAAGAGCGACGAGAGAGTGGAAGTTCCTTGGAAGTGGGATTCATCAATCTCAACTCCCTGACAGATGAGATTGAGAATCTACGCACGCTCGTTGCTAACGATCCCTCCTACCATCTACTTGGTCCGTCCGGGTACCATCTACTTCGACTCGGGTGGCCGAGTCGAAGCTGGATGAGAATGTGGATCACAGTCTCTTTCATATACCGGGATTTTCACTGTTGAGACAGGATCGCTGTGTCTTATACATGGATTGATCATATTTACATGGATGACAACGACACCATTACTGACTTTCGAAACAGACTCCTGACCGGTTTTGGCAGGAACTCTGTCATTAACGGCACCATCAACGTCCCCACTCCCACTCCTCCAGAAAACTCCTTCACCTATAGGGATTTTCGTAAGATAACTCCGGAAATGTTGAATGACCATCTGCATTGCTGCGACTGGACAGCTCTTGAAAATACCGAAACCGGTTTAGAAGATGCAATATACTACTTGAATGGAAATTCAAAGAACGTTTTAGATGAGTAGCATCGGATCAACCTGTGATGGTTTGGGTTCTACTCTGGATTAAAATTCAGATATGTGTGACCTTTCGTCGACTGATGAAACAGATCTGCGATAAGACTATGAGCCCTTACCACATTTTTTTAGCAACTTTGCACTTTTGAGTATGAGTATTTGCCCTGACTAGTCACTGATTGTGATACCTAGAATCCTTGATCAAACCAGTATTTATGTATACAGATATTTTCTTTCCACTCGCGTATTTATATTTTAATTTGGACGAGGTTGGAGACGGAGAAAACTATAAATCCGAGGAAAGATGATGCTTCTTGGATTGGTCCTGAGTTGAAGGTGCTCATGCATAGGCGAGCCGCGACACGCAGGCGCTGAGAGCGAATGCAACGTAACCGATGCAAGTGTCCTGATCTTCAATCTGAGTACTTTTTGCTCAGCGGAGAGGTCGACTTGCGCATTAAACAAGAGCGTAACTTCCACCAAACCCATCTCATAGACGCTCTTGATCAGAACAAGAACATCTGGAGAGAGATGCGCAATCTCGGCCACTTGCCCAAGACCAAAGAGGGAGAACTTCACGGTTTCACCCAGGATGAGTTGAACGCTCATTTTGCAGGGGTTTCCGTTTCGCCTTATGGAAATTTCAATGAAGCAATTGTTACAGGGATTCGTAACGTGGGTTCTTTTATACTGCACCTGGGGAGTCCTGACTCGACAGGTAGGTAGGTGGAAATTCGGAAGAGTAATAAATACCAAGGGGATCCCTAGAGCTGCGTTTATTAGTCCAAAAGTACAATCAAGAGAGAGACTTTACAAAATACTGGGGTTGATTCTACTTGAGTGGAGTCCGTCAAGGGCTGAGGTACTCGACTCGGAATGGCGTTAATGAGCGACGTGGTCAGATCGGTAGGTGAGTTCGTACTGAGAACTAGAAGCCCGGCGCGTGATTCTAAGGACGAACGTCGTACGTGACGGGAGCTCACGGTGTACTGCGGTTCTAAGAGCTCGAAACGTACTCGACGGAGTCTCGCGGTAAACTGCGAATCTAAGCTCCTTGCCAGAGCTTTTGAGCTCTATTTATACTCTCTCGGACCCCGCGTTTCTCCTTCGTTCGTGGCTAGAAGAAATGCAGGTGAGGCGCGGCAGCGCTTTGTCCTTGCGCCCTTCGTCTAGACTCGCGGGCGCTATTCGCGGTTTCTCAGAGCTTCTCCTAGCTTCTCGAAGTCTCCGCTTCTCTATATGCCTATACATCAAGATACATAGTATATCTATAGCTTACAATACAAGGTACATCTATATGTTAGAATACCATCTATGCCTATATGGTATACGCATATACTCCCGTATGCGGAGTATATATAGAGCTAGTTGGGAACCGACTAGGTTCCTGACACGTCCGTTCGCTGCATTCATTGCTCCCCCGAGCAATGTTACAAAGATTAGTTCGTGAAAAAAATTACATTTTTTCATATACTTCCCTCATATTGAGTTGTATTCAAAATACCTTGCGAATTCGACTTTCTTCTTAGAATTCTGAACTATTGTTCGACAATACATTGAAATCAAGAGTGGCATATCAAAGATTTTAAGTGCAATAATTTTCTACTTAGGTCTCGACTTGATTTCGGAGATTCCACTTGATTCCCAGAAGCGGTAATCAAAATATACAACCTTGGCTACACGTTGGAGTTTAAGAAATGGAGTCTGATGAGAATCTCATTGATACAATATTTTCATTCAGCCGGTGAGGAGCACATTTCGACTACCGTTATGGAAGTTCAAGAAATCTTCGTGAATTCGAAAACTAACATTCCATGGTCAGGATTTTGTCCGATACAAGATTGAGAAAATTCAGTGATCTGATAGCTAAGATGCTACTTTCAAAATTGTGTTTGGTATGTCAGGATGGCTGATTTATCGAGCGGTCTTAGGCCTACAGGAAGTTTTCCGGTGGACAGGAAAATTATTAAAGATATCTCATGATTCTAGGCCCGATGTTCGTGTCGATGGATTCTATACAATTCAGAAGATTAAATGATTTTACGGGATAAGTATGACATGGAATGATCCCAGTGACATCAAGGTCTTATAGGCTAATAATTCGCTGAAAAATTGCAATTACTTAATTATTCAACAGACATCACAATTCTAGAATACTAAAATAAATCTAAGATTATAGACTACCTAAGTCTCTCTCTCGCAAGATAGTTATAATGGATTCGAGATAACATTCATATTGTTACAGTTCTGAGTACATCTCCATTCTGTCAGTTATTCTCCGTTGTAGCGAGTTCTCAATCATATTGTAAATCCTTCAATTGGAAACGTTGTAATTGTAGATCAAGATCTCAGTTTCATGGTGTCCGACATTTTGTTTGTTGATTTGAATACATTTCCAGTTTGTTACAATAATTACAAATCCCTCTTTCAATCATTGGTGATCCTTCAAGTTAGATAATTTCAATCATATTCTGTAGAGTGTCACTGTTCGAATACCGTTTTCATCATGGTCATAGTTCTATTATCCAGAGATTTCGTTTCAATCCTTGTTATTCCATGCTCCTCCGATCCTTGCTTCCCAGAATTTGATCCATTATTCATTCTCTCATTTTATTGATGATCAATATTATCCCATTGGTTCAGTTGAATTGGTAAACATTGCCCAAAATTCTACCTTTTCTCCTTGGGAATCGATTACAATTGAAATTCCATGGCTCCATCCATTCAAATTCATCAAAATCAGATCAAATTAGTATCAGCCTTCAGTGAAAGATTGAGAAAAATGGGCAATTTTGTGTATGATTGCAATTCATAAGTCCCGAGTTTCATCATTGCTGCTTGGTTCCTGAAACAAATCTTCTGACGATTAGTTAAGGGATACCCCCCCAGGCAACAGACTCTTGCTTCTAGTATGAAAGGTACGAAGAAAGCATCCTTGATATTGACAGAAATTGGATCAAATGTTGCTGATTTTCATCACTCTGTAATAAATTGAATTGTACGTCATGAAGAATTTAACTTGAGACTCGCTAACTACCGCTAACAGTGCAAATAATTAGAGTCAAGAGACTCAAGGTTCGATTTATTTGCCATATAGTGCCCGCAAAAGTTGATCTCCAGTTACCGAACAACATTTGGACCTGATGAAAATTTATTTTCAATGGTCTAAAATAGTTTTCACCGTTCAAGTCGAGTTAGGTTAGGTTTCGCGAAAAATTACAGGAGAGCAGAAAGATGCGTCTTGACGAATTACACTATTTTACCTATCTTCATTTTTCCAATAGGAGCCACCTAAACTGAGATATCTTTGATTTCCTCCCAGAATTGCCGTATATTTGGCTCAAAAATAGGTAATATTAATATTATTTCATTCCTCGGGTATTGGACCGGGAGAAAATTCCTTCTGAAATCTCTACAATTATTTGTCAATAACTTTTGATTATTCACAACGGTTTGTAATACCCCCTGTGATAACTTCTGTCAAGCTGAATCAAGAAATTAATGATGATTTAGGTCAAACTTGCTCAAATGCCTTGGTCCCCTATGTTTCTATTCCGGGCCACCCTTAATTTGACGAGTAATACAATAGTTTAGAGTCTGAATCGGACACAATCAACCGAACCTGATTGTCGCTCGTTCTATTTGTAAGTATGTAATACTTGGCCATTGCGCGTGTGCGTTATTTCATACATCAGATCCCACCTGTTGATGAGTTTAAACGCCTCAGAGTAGGCCTAACACGATAGTGGATATTCGCAGTTCTACGTCCCAGTTTTAGCACAATCATTTATTCGTTAATATTTCCAATTCCAAACTACTTTTCTGAGTCTCTTGCGTGGACGTACTCCACTGGACGCAGTACCTGTACAAAAACGTTATTGCAGACCTATCTAGCAGAAATTTCAGTCAAAGTTTTGTGGCGTAGATTAGCAGACAGTCATGAGATTGCTCCCAGTGTTGAAATAATGAATGACAATTTTCAGCTGTCATTTTCGTGGCTTGTTTATATATCGGATATGTATTCTTTTAATTCTATACATTATTATTACATCTCTATTCAAAAGAACTCAATACTTTGTGTTTATCATTTTCGGGTATTTCAGACAGTAGGGGTGATGGAAGAAAAAAGTCATTCTCATTGCCAAACTTATGCCAGGAGGTATAGTTGGATAGATTATTTTGAATGAAACTTTATTACTATGGACTCAAGCTTTTGATGCATATCCTGGTTTTCATCTCAAAGTCCCACTGATGATCACCAGAGTACTTAATAACAGTCCCAGGTATGGACTGGAGACGGCATTATATATATGTCTACGCTCTGACTCGAGACGGCATTGTATATATGTCTACACTCTGGTTTGGAGACGGCATTATATATATGTCTACGCTCTAACTCGAGACGGCATTGTATATGGGCAAATCTCACGAAGTATGCGGTTTGGCCGAACAGGCCTATTTTCACGTTGTCAGAACAACAGTCGCGTTATTTCCGCCGCTCGCATTAGATCATTTTGAAGATCTACTCATATTTAATAGTTCTGCATCATTCAGAAGTCTAAAAATTGCTATAGAAAGGTACTGGGAGACGCTTCTTCGTGACAAAATCACAATTTTCGACCGAACAGGGCCATAGTTCTCTCACGCCTTAGCTCGCCACAGGCGGGGCGGTTCACCGATCGGTCTGAAAATTGGATATGTGATGGATTATAATACATAGAAACATATAATTTTCGCCCGAGGCTGTGCCTATCAATGCGTCGGAGTGCCGATGATTCGTTGGAGCGAACTCCGATTCTACATTTTCTCCTGTATCGCTCTTCTAATGGATGCAGCACTCGGGGCGGTGAATATTTCGTATCTGTAGAAACGACATATTATTCTACATCCAAAAACCTACAAATCTAGCCCAAGAACGATAGTGTGCTCGATTCCGCACGACGATGCGGCTTGAAATGAGAAAAGTTATTTTCGCGTAAATGGGGTCAAAAAAATCGTTTTTCGTGTAGCACACGAAAATTTCGATTCCGTTGGGATGGAAACCACGTGTAAACTGATATTTGTACCTCAAGAAATGCCTATGAGAATCGCCCCTACTACAGCCTCATATCGGTCGCGATGCGAGGCTTGTGAGGATCGACAAATGACGAAAATGAGCGTTTCGACGGTTGAGGCACATCTACATTTTGTACCACAGACCTTCAGAAAACACTGTAAACCATTGAACTCATCTCTCTTCTTCTATTCCAACACCAAGGATGCCATGTATTCACATACACACGAGCCAATTAGAATTACGAAAATATGAGGGTCCCACGCAAATACATGGGAAAAACTTCTACACCCTCACAAATCCACGGCGGGGCTCCAAAATGATTTACGCAAGTATTTCATCATTGTTTGAGCATTACTTGGACCAAACAAAAGTTTATCGGAGATGTGCTGCCATTCTGGAAATTCTCGAAATTTCAAAGTCGAAACCGCATAGTTCCTGAGATTTGCCCATATATGTCTACACTCTGGTTTGGAGACGGCATTATATATATGTCTACACTCTGGTTTAGAGACGGCATTGTATATATGTCTACACTCTGGTTTAGAGACGGCATTATATATATGTCTACGCTCTGACTCGAGACGGCATTGTATATATGTCTATACACTCTGGTTTGGAGACGGCATTATATATATGTCTACACTGTGGTTTAGAGACGGCATTATATATAGATGTCTACGCTCTGACTCGAGACGGCATTGTATATATGTCTACACTCTGGTTTGGAGACGGCACTATATATATGTCTACACTCTGGTTTAGAGACGGCATTATATATATGTCTACGCTCTGACTCGAGACGGCATTGTATATATGTCTACGTTGACCATAAGACTTGATACATCAAAGGAAAATGTGATGAGTTGATCAGATGCGTCCTTCAGTATGTATTATTCTTCCAGATTACTGCCAACTTATGTACAAATGTTAAACTTTTCTGATACGCATACCAATTTTGTGGTTGAAAGGCATACATATTTTGATCTGGCATGGCGTATACAGCATGAGTGTCAATAAATGTTTCATCAACCAGTCGGTATACAATTTGAATGTCTCATACAGGTAATAGTAGTTAGTACCATGTGATAGCATTTGGAGGTTTGAGTTAGAGTGATCCGTTACTTGATTTTTCAGTTTCCAATGGTTGTTCTGGTTCCAATTTCCCATGGAGAGCTAAAATTTTGTATGGTAGTATAGATTTCTACAGGAAAAGATGTAGTATGATTGGCTTTTAGCGAATGCTAATTTTTCCAAAAAAATTGTCCTTCAGACCTATCCTCACTTCCCCCTGGGAACGAGTAGAGAAAAATGTTGAACTGCCTATAGCTCCTTGATCATTCATCAAACTATTCTCAACTTTTGTAATCTGATATAGTATGTTTCGAGGCAACTAATTGTGTGTAGACAAGTATCTCATTAGTTCTGAAAGAAATTCTGTCTCCCAAGATCTAAATTGCACTTTATGAAGATATCGGTGCTAACTGCGATGCTATATGTTGATGTCCTGGCCTCATTGTTCAACTTGGAGAGCTGAAATTTTGTATGACAGTGTAGATTCTCATAAGAGATGATGTAGTATGGTTAGTCTTGAGCTAACGCTGAATTTCCAAAAAAGTTGTCGTAAACACCTATTCTCACTCCCCTCTGGGAACGAGTAGAGAAAAATGTTAAACTACCTAGCTCTTTGATTATTGATCCAACTAATCTCAACTTTTGCAACCTGATATAGTATGTTTCAAAGCAACTTATAGTGCACAGACAAGTATCTGATTAGTTCTGAAAGAAATTCTGTCTCTCAAGATCTAAATTGCACTTTATGAAGATATCGGTGCTAACTGCGATGCTATATATTGATGTCCTGGCTCCACTGTTCAACTTAGGGAGTTGAAATTTTGTATGACAGTGTAGAATCTCATAAGAGATGATGTAGTATAGTAAGTCTGCTAACGCTGATTTCTCAAAAAAGTTGTCGTGAACACCTATTCTCACTTCCCTCTGGGAACGAGTAGAGAAAAATGTTAAACTACATAGCTCTTTGATTATTGATCCAACTATTCTCAACTTTCGCAACCTGATATAGTATGTTTCAAAGCAACTTATTGTGCACAGACAAGTATCTGATTAGTCTCCCTATTCCTAACCTGAACTTTTTGAAGAGATCGGTGCTAAATGCAATGCAATATATTGATGTTCTGGCTCCACTCTTCAACTTAGAGAGTTGAAATTTTGTATTGTAGTATAGATTCCCCTAGAGAATGATGTAGTATGGTCTCTTTTGGGCTAATGTTGATTTTTGTGAAAATTTGTCTTTCATACTTTTTTTTCATGACCAAAATATATTTTCTGATAAAGTGATGTGTGGGTTGAGCTGTGATTTCAATCAAGTTTGAGATTCATGTACAGTAGCAACTAGTATGTTTGCAGAAGTGAATGTACTTTATATCAGAAGTGAAAACTATACGAACAAAGCTCTTGGGTGACTGCTTTTGGAGAAATCATTGTCAGAACTTAACTAAGGTCTCAACAAAGGAAGTATTCATTAAGTATAACTATTCCCAAAATTCCCTTAGCATTAGCCTCCTCAGAAGAACTGAAGAGCTCCTACCAAAAGCCCAATTTTACTACCCTAAACAGATCTGAACTGATTGATATAGAGCTTTCTAGAATTTTTGCTTCCTCCTATATCATCCGTGTATTACGCACACAATTTCACAAAAGCCCAGCGAGCGAGCGCATTCGCCCGTCCGTGTGTCGTTCTTCTATACATTTTGTGAGACCAGTTTTGCGCCTCCTATGCTTTAACATGTAACTCACACCATTTCACAAAAGCCCAACTCGGTTGAGCGCTTCCGCTTGTCCGTGTGATCATTGTTAGAGCTGAGATGGCCGTGGTGTCCCTAGACTTTGAGAAATTCTCCATGCATAGGGAATAATTTTTATACCACTTATTTAGTCTTTAAACGGACTTTGTTCATAACTTTGACGTAATTTTATTCTCCAACCTCCCTCCAAAAGTTGTTGTTTTTCAATTTTGACTATGATTATCGTGTTATTTCTATTGAAACGCTCGCTTTATTGATGTGATTTAGGCTTATATTTGTAATATCTCGATGTTGATTGCTCAAATTCGCTCAGGGAAACTCTGGCCGTAAGTTTCAATCGTAAGTCTCTCAATTCTCACGCCGACTCATTTTGTTTCAGTCGTGTTAATTTATTTATTACGAAATAAAGCCAACTTTTGCGAAGGATAATTCAAAAGCCCGCCTCGTTATTCCAACTCCAACGCCATTTGTGGTCATGCGCAAAGACTATGGCTGGGCGACGCCTACGCAGCTGCCCCGGCGCGCATTTGTAGTTCGCAGCGTGCTACTTGTTGCTTATAGCTGCCCTGACTGGTTGATATGGCCATTTATCGTGTATATAAGTGCTCGGAATTTTGAAAATATTCTGAAATCGGGTTCTTCACTCAACGTGACTTTTTATGATTAGTTGGAGGATGCGATTTGAGAGAGACGTGAACTAAAAACTATTACACGGGATCATGCTCTTTGAGGAGGTTATGTTCCTTCTCATGATACCGTCTCGCGAAAGTGAGAGAGATGGAGAGAGTTGCGTCGTGAGCTAGTGCCTCTAGGTGGTGAAAGTCAGAATTGTGCGGTGATTCTCAGTTTCATCAAGTGTTGCGCGCGCATCGTCAAGCAATCGCCCGAGGCACGTCGCTTTGCGGGAAGGCCGTAGAAACGGATCGCTGCGCGGTTTCTGGACTGAGTGATGTGGATGTTGAAATCCAATCCGTATTTGTGATTCAGTGATTGGTGGATCGCGTGTTTTAATAATACAATGAACTAACTCCAGTAATACGTGATTGACGGAAAGATGATAGTTATCTTCTACGCAAAAGACGATTTTTCATCGAATATTTTGTGCAAAAGGAGCAATCTCAAACGTACCATTATGCTTTTTTCGGCCATTCAAATATTGTGAATTATCATTATATGTCATACACTGTTCGTCTTGATGAGTGAGATGCAGTGACAGCTCGTGCAATGAATTCCTCATTTGCTTGATTAACCTCCCTTCTTTTGGAATTATTCTTTAGCCTTTGCCCTCCAGCCCTTCTCGCGTTACGGGAAGTTGAAATACTGCTAATGCCTACACTGTTATAGAACTTTTCGTTCAAAAATTTTCCCTCATTTATGATGAAACTTTTTAAGTATATTTTTGATGCCGCGAACCTGAGTTTAGATTGGGGCATATGATTCTTTTGCCTGCTTCTGCTCCAATCATTCTTATTAAACGAGAATCAGAATTTGCAGAGTGTCTGTTGGGTTAGTTCACATCCCGTAATAGCGACCATTAATTGCTTCGTAAGTATATGAATAGACACCTGGACTACTTCCGTAGATCATTGTATTCGCAGCCATTTCTATAAGCAAACTTCAGGTCAAGTACCTGTCTCATTTTATTTGCATCGTTGGAAACATTTTCAAATGTATCCATGCGTTAAATTCATCCCAAAAGGGCTCAATATTTTGATTTTTTTTCGAACCAAAGATCAATCAAGGCGAGTCAAACCATATGAAATAATATTTTTTTCCTCCTCCGTTAGTTCTGAAATGAGTTTTGGAATGATCCATTACTTGTTTCAAACCTGATCAGTATAAGCGCGAGGAGCCATCTATGATATTCAATCCTCGTAGGATCTGTGATTTTGTAATGTATATGTAGATCACCGACAAATAGAAGAATTGATTAATCCTCAATCGAGATAGAAAGTGGCGTCCGTTCGCCGCATTTAAAAAAAAATTAGAATATAGATTCCCTTATAGAAATCAACCTATTGACCACCCATGCGTCTGTTATTATTAATTAACAATACTGAAAATCCCAACCATTTTGGATAATTTACTCAAAGTATGTTATCTTTGGAAACCATGAAAGAACGTCGATGCTCATCTGTCAGGGTCATGACGTGACGCACTACTGAATATTCTCGAATGCATTTCAAAATTATAAGACAAAATTATAAGATAAAATTATAATCATAATGAAATTATTGTATTCATTAATCTTCTGTAGAATCGACGAAAGAAATCCTGAGATCTAGTTCGACACAGATCTCTCCAAAAATCGAGTAATCTATCTGATTCGAACCGCCAAGGACTGGTAAGTTGTAGTATCGATCACCGAATGGATGGAGGTGAGATTATCAACTTGCCTCTTCATTATTGTTTGAGGCGAGAATGACCCGGAGTTTCCCACGAGCACTGAAACAAACTTGGCTAGTAATTGGTAGGTCAATCGAAATTCGTCTGCAACACCCAGCTAGATTTTTCACCTGCTTTGTGATGTAGCCACATCAAAGCTTCGCTCTCTATTTCTTCCCGTAACATATCATATTGACATAAATATTGGTATTCTACTCCGCGCGGCAACCAGAGGAATATATAGTGTGAATAATCCACTTCTCTTGAAGGTTGAGTTATTTGGAATATTTTGGAGTCAGATTAGTATATTGTTAGTTCTGTTTTACTGTCGATTTATCCCATCTTCAGCAGCTTCATTTTCCGCAATCACCCTTTGGGTCTGCGGTAAAATCACCTGGCGTTTTATATTTTCATTTTGGCGAGTTTCGCGACCAAGTCATATCGAAAAACACTGATTTAATTTCCATGAGCGAGATGATTCACCCCAGCAGATACTCCAGTCACACTCTTTTATGAGCACTGTTTTGGCCATCATCTGCACTAATATATCCACGCTATTCAGCGTTCTATCAAGAAACACCGGTTTGATTTTTGTAAGCGAGATGATACACCCTAGCAGATACTCCAGTCACACTCCTCTATGAGCACTGTTCTGGCCATCATCTGCAATAATATATCCACGCTATATAGCGTTCTGTGTATCCTAAAGATACAGCGACTGACTCAAGTCACCACTCTTGAGTTCAACTCGATACCTCAAGCATCTCAGTGAGCTGACTCATTAACGACTTACAGAGCTGGGGAAATCGTCCGTGAAGCAGATTTTCTAGACTATTAGTACCTGAGGAATTTGCGAAAGGGACATGGACTATCCACCGATATATTTTCTGCTGCTTTATTGTATCATTTTGTTCGTATAAATTTTTTCCGAACTTTGACGCAACAAATGCATCCTAATTATCATTGGTTCCCACAAAACCCAGATGAGCTTGCTTCCCATTTCATTATTGATGAGTGAGGTAATCAATTGTTTGAATCCCACGTCCATTCAATTTCCGGTAAACTAATATCTCATGAGTCAATTTCACTCAATGAAACGAAATGTATCTATCCGAGGCAGTAATTAGGGATTTATGAACCTCCTTCCGTTTATACAAGTGACTCTTACAGGAGTTTTGGAGGAATATCGTGTTCTATTCAGTACCAAAATGAATCAGATTGCATCGAATTCATGGATTGTGTTATATAAGAGGTTGTACGCATGAGTGTTTTTTTTAGCCTCGATAACTTTTTTCATTTAATCAACGAGTGACTATGGCTTTTAAATATTTTGATGTCAGAAGCTGTCAATTAATTCGTGATCTCGTATTGTAAGAGCATAAATAGTTCCGCGTAATCAAATCAATCAACAATGATCGATTACAATATACCCCGGGATAATTCGAATAGCTCATTCGATTTATAAGATATATTTTTGTCCTCAATTTTCGTTTATAACTTCTATGAAAATTATTCTGGATATTGACGAATTATAAGCCACTTAAATAATTGTATGATTGCGTATTTCGTTAGAACCAAATGTCCTCTCAGAAGCGAAATTATCATATTACACCATCCGCTGTTGATAATCCTAATGGTTCCTCTTTCATTATTGGTAAGATACATTTTCGATCTTGCATCCCGTTTGATGGGGTCAGTACTCGATCATAACGCTTTGGCAACCTTCTTGCATAGCCTCGACCATATTGACCCCCACGCTCATTATTAAATAACACGTTTTGATTCAATTTACCGCCCGCTATGTGTACGATATCAATTTAGAACAAGTGTGGGTCCGACCACGTGAAAGATGCGGTTCATTCCCTTAGCATCGTTATTTTCTCAATGATGTCTCCCAGAATTAATTTATAACACTATTTTCTCAGCATGATTTACTACTATTTCTATAGCCCATCCAATATTGGTTTTCCGGTCACAAGCTTTCAACCCTAGTGGCTCAAAGCCACAATAATCTCTTAAGCGTGTGAATCTCAACCATTTGAACTATTAAAGAAAATCTGTGCCTCTGACCACAATACTTGCTGGTATAGCGGGTTAAAGTCCCTTGAAAAATCACAGAGTTTGTGTGTTCTGGCAACATTGCCCTGTTACAGTACGTTCTAATCGCACAAACAATCTAACTGATGAGCGAGTGGGTTCTAACCACATTACTCTATTTCAGTGAGTTCTAACGTTTCTAATAATCTAACTCGAGAGTGAGTGAGTTCCAACCACGTTACTGTGTTTCAGTGAGTTCTAACCTTCCTAATAATCTAATTCGAGAGTGAGTGGGTTCTAACCACGTCACTATGTTTCAGCAGTATCTAATCTTGCGAACAATTCAACTGGAGAGTGAGTGGGTTCTAACCACATTACTCTCTGTTCTAGTGGGTTTTAAACCACCGACCAATCTGAATTCTGAGTGCGTGGGTTCTAACCACATTGCTCTCTGTTCTAAAATGGGTTCTAACCACTTTAATAATCATTTAAAATATGCGTGGATTCTCACCACATTGCTCTCTGTTTCATTGTGGGTTCTAACCACCTCGATAATTACCGAAATATGAGAGGATTTCAACACAGGACTGGGGAAAAGACGTGCTAATCTCAGTCTATTCCTAATATCTTTATGGTTTATACATTGTAGATCTCAAGCATTCGAGCAATTTCTGGAAGAAGGGATTTTCAGCCATAAGAAAATTTATCAGCTGCGGTTTAACAATTGAACTGAGCGCTCTCGACATCCATCTAGTCGATGAGTCCGTCATGATGATGTTCATGGGGTGTTACTGAATTTCTCTCCCCGCGATTCCCCATGATATAATTACTCGTTTCATTTTGATTGGAAAAATTTGTACCGTCATTATCTAAGTTGTCATTGTTATTCTGACGCCTGGGATCTCCTGAATGTCTTTGATTGAGCAGAAAATCCCGTGGTGGCTTTTTCATATTGTTTTCGCGATTATCCCTATAATGACTCAGATAAGGGCTCGTGTAGTTGTGGCGAAAATATCCGCGTCGATTAGTGTCATTATTCTGATCAGTATCTGAATTATTCCTACAGGAGTTCCTATTTCTACCCTCATGATTGGTCATTTGGTTTTCGCCATTCTTGTGGTTGTCGTGATGTGGTGCATCGGATCTAGAGTTGCGTCGCCTGGCGTTATATCTATTCCCTGACCTATCAGAAAAGGGGTCGTAACGCACTGGAATCTCCCGCCGCTTTCGTGCTATCTCTATCTGACGTTTTGAAATGAAACCTAGTTGAATTGCATCTTCTAAAGAGCGACATTCATTCAAATCGTGTCCACGTATACGACAATAATTACAAAATTTTGAGTCTCGTATTTTCTTTGAGCAGTCTTCACTACAATGTCCTTGGGCGTGACAATAATTACATTCGACCCGTGTCCGAGAATACTGGGTAGTCGGGATTGACGCCACTTTGTCGACTGATGCGTCTGAATTGTCATACCGACTCACGCTCCGGTCTTGTCGCGCTTCGTTTTGGAAAATCTTGCCCGAGTCAATCGATTGTATTAATGGCCGGCATTCGTTCAAATCGTGACCATTTTTTCTACAATATCTGGAAAATTCAGCTCCCCATTTTTCAGGCCATCCGCGTTCGAAATGTCCTTCTACGTGACAACACCTGCATCCGCTTGTTACTGAAGCTCGTTTCACTGATATTGATTCAATTGGTTGGGATGTATTCACATTCAGGTTTCTCAACTTCTGTTCAACAAGCGTGTCCACCAGTGCCACTATCGTATCTCTACTTATCTCAGGGCTTCTCATACTTGAAAATACCGAACGAGCACTTGTTTTGTTCTCGAAATTTATCGCCTGTGAGATTGCCTCATGTAAAGTCTTGGGATTTGTCGATCTGACTTGGTGCTCTAATGCTCCCGAAAGACCGAGAAGAAATTGCTGCAGGGCCTCACTATTCGCGTTGTTTTTATACGTTTTTCGCTCCCAATTTTTGAGTTTTTGATCCGAGTCATAGACATTGAGTAAACGGCCATGGAGCTTTTGAACGCGCAAGCCGTAATCCCCTGCACTTTCATTTTCTCTTTGCTGTACTAGTTTTAACTCCGATAATACTCTGTCTGCACCCCCTACACCGCTATATTGGGTAGTCATATCGGCCAATAATCTCTCCACAGACGAGTACTGCGTCAATCTTGCAGTGTAGCCCTCGGCTGCGCGACCTTTGAGTTTACTTGCTAGGGTTGAAAGGACCCACGGTTCTGAGTGTGGACCGTATTCGTCGACCACATATCTGACGGACTGGCAGAAAAGTGCTAACATGTCTGGATTACCATCGTAAGGAGGAATTTGATTTAAAGCTTGATTGAGCTTCAATCGAAATTTAGAGCCTAGCTGGCGATGTGGGTTAGACTGAGCCATCGCTCCTCGCGATACCGAACGGCGAACTCGAACGTTCGAATCGGATTTCCTGTCACTCGTCTCTTCTCGACTGTATCTGTCGTATTTTGATGAATTTCTCGGGTATCCGTGCGAGTCATCGTCACTATCGGTATTGGAAGTTTCGATCTCTGTAGAGTACGATCGTCCAGAATGTCGGTGTTTCTTACTCCGTTTAGATTCATTGATAAGTTTATCCCGACGCGAACGGTTGGATCGGTGCGGTTTTTCATAGGTTTGGTCATCAAAGTCAGATTCCTCTGCGCTTTCATTGTCATAATGTCTATTTTGTCCACGTGAGCGTCGTTTGGTTCGATTTTCAAACGACGATTTTTCTATATTACATTTACGTGGCTTTTCGTACTCTCCGGATTGCTCGATTTGGTTTGATTTCCTTAAATAATGCATCTCAGCGTCAAGGCTCCCGGTGAGCGGTCGGCCGGCAGTCTTATTAGGTTTTGAATAATGCATCTCCGCATCTTGACTGTTAGGAAGTCGTTGGCGGGCAATCTTTCGCGTTTCCGCATCGGCGCTCTCGGTGAGCTGATTACGGAACATAGGCCTACTTATCCTATGCAATTCAGTACCGACCCTATGCGGCCGATTCCTGAAGCGCGACCCTATGTCCTCATGCATGGAGCAAGGGTCCTGGCCATCATACCTCTGCGACTCAGCATCTTGGCCCCCGAATGGCCGTTGGCTGGAACTATAATCAAACCGCCTTTGCAATCCATCATCACTGACGAGAGGCCACGGGTATTCTCGCGGCATTGTATATTCAGTTAAGCCCGTAGATTTTTCAGTATTATTATCATTAGAGTTTCGCGTATCTGCGTCACGTTTGTTAAGTATTTCGTTATTTTGTATTTGTCCGTCGTATCGCGAGGATTCCGCGAACATCCGTTCTGCTCGAAATTGATCATAATCATTATTGTCAGGTATATCCCCCACTTTTACACGCGCCCCGTTCGAATTCTGTGTTTGTTCCAGAAATTCTCTCAAATCCATCAATACCGTTATTTCCCCGTCATCGAAGTATTCAGACTCTGTCGTAAGCATTCGACTCAGATCGCGAAGAGCAATTTCCATATGCAATCCACCCGGCTGTTGCAATCCCATATCTGCAGCCATGAGAGCAAAAGTGACCTTTTCGGCTTTGGGGTCTCCTTCAATTGAACGCTGCGCGAAATGTTTTTTCATTTGAGCAACCCCGTTCACTTCGGTAATGCTCATAGTATTGGAGGCCTCGGCGCCTCTTACAGAATCACTCCTTGAATTATTTTCAATTGACATATCAGAAACATTCCCCATTGTGTCGTGGTATTCGTTATCCCTTTGACTACTTGCCATTTTATTACTTGGGTTCGAGAATTTATATGAATTCCTAGATGCTATTCCCCTATGACACGTCAATCAAAGAGTACAAGTTTGGGCGAAAGTAGAAAATGTTTGCGGGTTTGGAAAGTATCACTGTTGGGCACCTGCTGTCTGCGGGTGAGCTCGGCTTGAGCTATCGTATAAAGTAAAATATTATCACTTTGAATTATTTTCTTGAAGAGAGTTCAATTATAATTTGTGTACAACACTATCGTTGTATGGATGGTCTCCGATATAAAATAATATTTGACCGAATTTGGCTTCTAGAAAATTTCTGAAAATTTAAGTCTGTGCCTCGCGACTCTCCCCACGAGGGACGAAAATTGGGGGAAATTATAAAATCACTTACCCAGATGCTGCGTAGACCATGAAGCAGGTAAACCAGATGAACATCCTTCCTGTCTTTCCTCCTTGTCAGTGGCAGCTGTATGTGGTTGAATCAGATGAAGCGCGACGTGGTTGACGCGGTAAAAATTTTCCGAATTTTCCCACGCAGTATCCCACTTCTGACACCAGTTTGTTACAGGGATTCGTAACGTGGGTTCTTTTATACTGCACCTGGGGAGTCCTGACTCGACAGGTAGGTAGGTGGAAATTCGGAAGAGTAATAAATACCAAGGGGATCCCTAGAGCTGCGTTTATTAGTCCAAAAGTACAATCAAGAGAGAGACTTTACAAAATACTGGGGTTGATTCTACTTGAGTGGAGTCCGTCAAGGGCTGAGGTACTCGACTCGGAATGGCGTTAATGAGCGACGTGGTCAGATCGGTAGGTGAGTTCGTACTGAGAACTAGAAGCCCGGCGCGTGATTCTAAGGACGAACGTCGTACGTGACGGGAGCTCACGGTGTACTGCGGTTCTAAGAGCTCGAAACGTACTCGACGGAGTCTCGCGGTAAACTGCGAATCTAAGCTCCTTGCCAGAGCTTTTGAGCTCTATTTATACTCTCTCGGACCCCGCGTTTCTCCTTCGTTCGTGGCTAGAAGAAATGCAGGTGAGGCGCGGCAGCGCTTTGTCCTTGCGCCCTTCGTCTAGACTCGCGGGCGCTACTCGCGGTTTCTCAGAGCTTCTCCTAGCTTCTCGAAGTCTCCGCTTCTCTATATGCCTATACATCAAGATACATAGTATATCTATAGCTTACAATACAAGGTACATCTATATGTTAGAATACCATCTATGCCTATATGGTATACGCATATACTCCCGTATGCGGAGTATATATAGAGCTAGTTGGGAACCGACTAGGTTCCTGACACAATGGACGATATCAACTCGGCACCGGAGGAGGGGTTCAAATCTAAGCCCACAAATTTCAATGATGTGGTCCTTGCTATTAAACATTCCTCCTCGCGGGCCAGTGGGGTGGATGGGATGTTGCAAATCGTGATCGCGAAAGCGCTTCTGGCCATTGGTGATCTCATAGTACATATTTTCGATTCCTCTTCAACTTATGCCATTTTGCCTGAGACTTGAAAGCAAGCAAAGCTGATTGCACAGGAGACTCAAGCCTAAGAAGTGCAGCTCCATTGTTCTCTCCAAGGTTCTGGAAGAAATTGCGCATGACCAAATCACGGAGTATTTAAAAATTGAGGAATCACTTGATCCCTTTCAAGCTGGTGTCACAGTAACCAGACGGTACTACTGAAGTTGAAAGACGACATCAGAGTAGGGATTGCTGGGAAGAAGACCACTCTACTCCTGCTGTTTGACTTCAGCAAGGAATTCAACACAATCTCACCATGCAAACTACTGAGAAAGCTACGATATCTCGGCTTCTCGAGATCAACACTCCTGTAAATAAAACCGTACTTACAGGGTCGTTTCCAACGAATCACTTCAAAAGCAGGTGAATCTGATTGGCTCGAAACCAAACTGAGTGTTTCATAGGGGTCCGTTCTTGGGCCTCTCCTCTTTAGTTTGTATATTAATGACTTGCCCAGGATACTGAGAGAAAAGTAGATTAACCACTTATTCTATGCGGATGGCCTCCAGATTTACCTACGAGTCGATAAAAAGAACATCGAAGAGGGGATTGCTCGATTAGGGAATATAGGGCGACTCGTTGCTGATTGGGCTAAGAGCTCCGACCCCTGCCTCAACGCTGGGAAGACCAAGGCAATGTTTTTCAGTTCCGAGAGGAACGTTGAAGACTTGCAGCGTATGAACCTACCAGGGGTTGAGATACAGGCTGGAGTGTTTGTCTCATTCAGTGACTCTGTCGTGAGTGTAGGTGTAACACTTGACAGTGAACTGACGTGGAAACCGCACATTTATCAAGTAACTAAGAGGGTCAACAAAGCCGTATACGGTTTACTATTCGTTAGGGCGTGTATCACTGAACCATTCCGAGTTCACCTAGTCGAGTCCCCGGTTCAACCAGATTTAGATTATTGCACGGTCGTGTAGCTCGACGCCACGGATGAACAACGGCAACGGATACAACGACTAAGCAATTCATGTGTGAAATATATTCTTGATCTTAGAAGAGACGAGCACATCACCTCGTTTAGGGAGTGTTTGGGTTGGTTACGTACTGATTCCCGGAGTATATACTTCACAGCACTCTCAATGCATGAGTTCATGCATCTTGGAGCACCTGGCTACCTAGCTGCGATGTTAACCAGGTAGCAATCTGAACGCCCCACACGTGGTGATCTAGAAGAGCGGGTACTCAAAGTTTCATTGATAAGACTCCAGTATGGAGGAAGATCATTCCAGATTCGACGTGCTCATCTGTGGAACTTTCTCCCTTCGAAATTTTGGCAGCTGGGAAAAACATCTATATTGGAATAGGCCCTCCACAATCTCTTCCTGACACAGTCTCCCCAGGAGATTGATGTGGAGAGGAAACATCATTTTCATCTGTGATGGGAGGGGCTCTTCTTTAGCTTAGTTTCTACATAAGACCTCCCGTCACCTGGTCGGTGATCTATACCTGTGATATTTTTGCGACCCCTTGCCCTTTTTCCATCATCAAATGATAGTCAAACCTATGAGTATCTTATGTGTATACACCCTGACTAGTCACAAATTGAGATACTTATTGTCCTTGACCAAATCACTAACCAACTGAAACTCTTATGTGTACATATATACACATATTATCTTTTATAAGTGAAATAACATCTTCAACGGGCATATGTCAGCATATGTAATGAGATTTTCTGTCTCCCGCCGGATGGAGAACATATATTCATCTCTCTCTCTCTCTGTTTTTTCTAAGGTGGTTGTAGGGCGAATACGCTGTGACGTACAAAGGAGAGGCAGGGTTCAGCCAAACAAGACTGGCCAGCACCTCCCCAACAGTCCCGGGCTGGAATCCGCATCGATACGGCCATCTTAACCGGGTAAACCCTCTCTCCCTTTTCCGTTGGCGCCGGCCATTGGACAAGGAAGAGATCTACCAACTTACCAATCCGGCCTCGGTACCGCGTGAGCATCACTTCAGGGCCGGCGGCGTCTCGCGCTCAGGATCGAACGTCTCTCTTCTCACGACTCGCAGGTATTGTTTCTCCTTCTTCGATCTCCTTCCATCTCTTCATTCTTCTCTCTTCTCTCTCCTTTCTTCAATCTTCGATCTTCGATCTTCTCTCTTCTTTCTTCCCTCTGCAGTGCTCTCTTTTTCTCTCTCTCTCTCTCTCTCTCTCTCTCTCTCTCTCTCTCTCTCTCTCTCTCTCTCTCTCTCTCTCTCTCTCTCTCTCTTCCTTTTTTTTTCTTTTTAAGGTGGTTAGAGGGCAAAATCTGCCTCAGGATCCCTCGGATCTGTCCCCGGACACCGGACTGGTTCAGCTCACGCGGACTACGCATAGCCCACGCAGGCCATACCAGGCGGGACACGGGTTTGGGTGGGGCCCACCGAGACGTGGGCCCGGCCGTGTAATATCCCTCTCCCCTCGATGTCCGATACCTAGGGCATCGGGCAATCAAGAAGGAGATCCACCTGCATCTACCATCTCATCCCGGAACCGCGTGAGCATTACTTCAGGATGAGCGGCATGTCTCGCGCTCGATTGCGAGCGTTCCTCTTCTCCATCTTCTCTCTTCGGCCACTTGTCGGCATCTTCTATCTTCATTCTTCATTGTTCCCTCTCTTTCTCCTTTCTTCTTTCTTCCCTCTTCAGTGCATCAGATTCCTCCTGGAATCATTTGGGCCTCTTCTGTTTGAATCGGCAGAGTCACTGTAATTCGCCTGCTTCGAGGCGCCTTACTTCCCTCTCTTTCTCCTCTTTGCGGGTCATCACCAGCTTGATGTATCCGGTGAGTCTATCCCATGTCTCCTGGTTGCGGAGCAAGTGCGGGACGAGATTCTCAGGTGTTAGTTGAGCACCCAGCCATTCATCTAGCTCGGCGCGCTCTCTCCGGGTGTCGCTGCACTTGAACAGGGCATGTTCGGCGTCATCCCATTCGTCCCCGCATGACTGACATGCTGGGGTCGTCCTCTTCTTGAACCTGGTTAGATAGGAACCGAAGCAACCATGATCGCTCAGTGCCTGCGTCGTCCAGTAGTCCATCTCTCCGTGGGTGCGTTCCGCCCACTTGGCTACGTCACGGATCAGCCGGTGCGTCCATCTGCCGTTCGCAAATGGCGAATCCCACTCAGTTTGCCAATTCTCAAGGGTGGTTTCCTTCTCGTTGTCGCGGATGATCTCCTTCATCGTCGGAGTGAGTACTCGTTCGGCTCCGATCACTTTCTGGCGGTCCCAGATCCTCACTCGCTCCGCGACGAGCAAGTGGATGGGCGGAGTACTCGCCAATACGTAAGCCGCATCTCCTGACACAGTGTGGAAGGCACGGATACTCCTCAGGGCCGCTCTTTGGTGGACAGGCCCCATTCTCTTCTCGATGATGGTCTTCTCTACTCTCTTCCCCCACACGGGTGCACCGTACAGCATGATGGAGGTAGTGACGGTGTTGAGAAGTGCGCGCCTCTTTTCCTTGGGTCCTCCGATATTCGGCATAAGCCGCTGGAGCGCCGCACCGACCTTGCTCGCCTTCTGGGCGGCTTCCTGGATGTGCTTCTTGAACGACCACTTGTCGTCGAGCCATACACCGAGGTATTTCAGCTCTGTCTTCCGTGGAATCTCTTGCCCGTTGATATAAAACCGGGGTAAGTCAAACTTCCTACGCCTTGTGACCACGATTGCTTCGCACTTCTTGACAGCGAGCTCCAGAAGCCTGCTAATCATCCACTCGTAGACTCGGGCCAGCGCTTCGTTCGCGCGTCTACCCAAGAGTTCCTCGTTGTCAGCCCATACTATGAGTCCCGCGTCGTCCGCGAAAGCCACTATTATCACTCCTTCTGGCAGTTCGATAGACAATAAGCTGTCATACTGGGTGTTCCAGTTGAACGGCCCGGAGACCGATCCCTGTCCGATTCCGGCGGACAGTACCCGAATCTCTTGTCCCTCGTCGGTGTCGTACACGAGGGTCCTGTTCCGGAGGTAGTCACTCGTGACGGCTAGTAGATAGGGGGACACTTTACCTGCTTGGGATTGATAGACTAGCTCCCAGCTCGCGCAGTTGAATGCGTTCCTTATGTCCAACGCAATGATGGAACAGAATCCTCCTCTTCCTTGGTATGGGTTCCCTACCGACGCTTGAACCCGTTCTTGGACCGCCTCGATCGCGTGCACAGTGCTCCGTCCCTTCCGGAACCCGAACTGCATTGGTGATAGCCCACCGCCTTCTTCGTATGCTTTTTCCACCCTGTTGAGCACCATCCTCTCGTACACTTTCCCGATATTGTCGAGCATGCTGAGAGGGCGTTGACCTCCTTGACCCTTAGGTATCAGGACCAGCTTCTGGCGTTTCCACTTGTCCGGGAAAGTTCCCGCGCTCAGACAGATGTTGAAGAGGTCGAGGAGTAGATCTGGCTTGTATTTGAAGACCAGTTTCAGAGCCTCGTTTGGGATGCCATCTAGGCCAGGGGCCTTGCCGTTCGGCATTCTCTTCGCCGCTATGAGTAGCTCTTGCATAGTGAAGAGCGGGATGGGGTCTTCGCTCTCCGTAGGGAATGTAACTCTGGGTTCTCCTGCTGGGAAGAGGTCTTCCACGATGGTGCGCAATGTTGCTGCATCGGTCGGTGCTGGATTGCCCCTCCGGGGTCGGACCTTTGACATGACCACGCGATATGGCGTGCCCCAGGGGTCTTCGTTAACCATGTCGCACAGTTCACCCCAGCACTTCTCTTTGCTCCTCCGGATGGCTAGAACGAGAGCCTTCTTTGCTTCTTTGTACGCTCTGTCATCTTCCGCCAGCGATGGTCGTTGCAGCTTCCTTGATCGCCATGCGGTCCTCCTTTTCTCTCTATCTCTCTCTCTTTTTTTTTTCTTTTTTTTTAGGTGGTTGTAGGGTGAATACGCTGCGACGTAGCCACAGAGAGGTTCCGGACGGACAATTACGCCTGGCCGATACTTCTCAAGGCTTCCGGGCTGGATTCCGCATCGATGCGGCCATCCGTACCAGATAAACCCTCTCTCCCTTCCCCTTTGGCGCTGGCCATCGGACAAGGGAGAGATCCACCAACTTACCAATCCGGACCCGGCAACGCGTGAGCATTACTTCAGGACCGGTGGCGTCTCGCGCTCAGGATCGAGCGTCCCTCTTCTCACGACTCGCAGGTGTGGTTTCTCCTCCTTCGATCTTCTTCCATCTCTTCATTCTTCTTTCTTCTTTCTTCGATCTTCTCTCTTCTTCCTTCCCTCTTCAGTCCATCATATTCCTCCTGGAACCATTTGGACCTCTTCTGTTTCAATCGGCAGAGTCACTGTAATTCGCCTGCTTCGAGGCGCCTTACTTCCCTCTCTTTCTCCTCTTTGCGGGTCATCACCAGCTTGATGTATCCGGTGAGTCTATCCCATGTCTCCTGGTTGCGGAGCAAGTACGGGACGAGATTCTCAGGTGTTAGTTGAGTACCCAGCCATTCATCCAGCTCGGCGCGCTCTCTCCGGGTGTCGCTGCACTTGAACAGGGCATGTTCGGTGTCATCCCATTCGTCCCCGCATGACTGACATGCTGGGGTCGTTCTCTTCTTGAACCTGGTTAAATAGGAACCGAAGCAACCATGATCGCTCAGTGCCTGCGTCGTCCAGTAGTCCATCTCTCCGTAGGTGCGTTCCGCCCACTCGGCTTCAATCTTCGATCTTCGATCTTCTCTCTTCTTTCTTCCCTCTGCAGTGCTCTCTCTTTTTTTTTTTTTTTCTTTTTTAAGGTGGTTGTAGGGCAAATACGCTGCGACGTACGAAGGAGAGGCACCGGTCAGCCAAACACGGCTGGCCAGCACCTCCCCAACAGTCCCGGGCTGGAATCCGCATCGATACGGCCATCCGAACCGGGTAAACCCTCTCTTCCTTCTCCGTTGGCGCCGGCCATTGGACAAGGGAGAGATCCACCAACTTACCAATCCGGCCCCGGCACCGCGTGAGCATTACTTCAGGGCCGGCGGCGTCTCGCGCTCAGGATCGAGCGTCTCTCTTCTCACGACTCGCAGGTGTTGTTTCCCTTTCTTCGATCTTCATCCATCTCTTCATTCTTCATCTTCTTTCTTCTCTCTTCTTTCTTCTCTCTTCCCTCTTCAGTGCATCAGATTCCTCCTGGAATCATTTGGCCGCTTGTATTTGAAGACCAGTTTCAGAGCCTCGTTTGGGATGCCATCCAGGCCAGGGGCCTTGCCGTTCGGCATTCTCTCCGCCGCTATGAGTAGCTCTTGCATAGTGAAGAGCGGGATGGGGTCTTCGCTCTCCGTAGGGAATGTAACTCTGGGTTCTGCTGCTGGGAAGAGGTCTTCCACGATGGTGCGCAATGTTGCTGCATCGGTCGGTGCTGGGTTGCCCTTCCGGGGTCGGACCTTTGACATGACCACGCGATATGGCGTGCCCCAGGGGTCTTCGTTAACCATGTCGCACAGTTCACCCCAGCACTTCTCTTTGCTCCTCCGGATGGCTAGAACGAGAGCCTTCTTTGCTTCTTTGTACGCTCTGTCATCTTCCGCCAGCGATGGTCGTTGCAGCTTCCTTGATCGCCATGCGGTCCTCCTTTTCTTGTTGCTCGTTCTTCGTAGAGCCTTGATCTCATCGGTGATCCAGTACTCTGGTTTCCTCCAGAAACATGGTGTTGTCCTGCGAGGCATCGACGCGTCGCAAGCTCTCGTGATGGCGGATGTTACCATCGCCACAGCTTCGTCCGAGGCGGAGTTCATCGGGAGATCTTCGACTGTTTCTATCGATTCCCGGAATTTCCCCTCATCCAGCTTGCGTACCTGCCACCCCGTCGGTCGCGGTCTGTGTGTCGTCTGTCTCTGTCTGTCAGTCCTAAGCCGAAACCGAATATGTCGATGGTCACTCAATGTTTCCGTGTCCAGAACCTCCCACGATGTCATACGTCCCATGAGCGACGGGCTCATGAACGTCAGGTCGAGGACCGAAGACGAACCTCCCTCCCTGGACCGAGTGTCGTGTCGGTGGTAGGTGATAACCCCCGTCTCGTTCGCGAGCACTAATCTCAATGCCTCCATGGCATCAGCGAGTATTACCCCCCGTCTATCACGCGGCCCCCCGCTCCAAGTCGGTTCCTTGGAGTTGAAATCCCCCGCGATTATAACTGGGCCCCCCCCCCATTGCCTCACATCCTCTTCTAGGTCATGGAGCTCGTCTTCGAATTCGTGCATCTTGAGCGACGGCGAATAGTAGCAGCTGTAGACTGCTGTGCCCTCTATGGTCTTTCGAGCGAAACCGCGGCCACTAACAGCTGGTCCAGTCTCACGGATCGCAGGATTCATGATCTGGATTACGGCTGTCCTCCAGTGATCGAATGTGGATCGAGAGAATTCGCGCTTCCGAGGCGGTTCGGAGATAATCAGAACATCGATCCCTCCTTCTTTGGCTACAGCGTGTAGGAGATCGTCTGCGTCCCCGCTCTTCCTGAGGTTGGCTTGGATGAAGCTAGCCATTTCTTCCCTTCCTGCGTCTATATGTGGTTCTTGCCCTCTGGTACGCAGTGCAGTTGCTGGCCCCAGATCTGTGGTCAGATTTGGACCCGATCGCCACACAGCTTAGGCATTTTGGTTTTTCCTGGCAAATCGCAGCAAGGTGCCCTGGTTCGCCGCATTGGAAGCAGAGTTTTGGTTTCCGTTCCTCTGCCTTCTCTTTTTTGCACCCCGAGGCCTTGTGCCCGTACTCTAAGCAGTTATAGCACCGTGGGATGCCACCCTTCTCGCGGATCCTGACTCTGCCCCATCCAACCTTTGGCTCCTTCCAGTCGAGGAGATGGTGGGCCAGTCTCGTTGCGATCGAGACAACAGCGGTTTGGGTGCCGCGGTAGCCACTCCGGATGGACTTGACTACAACGGCACCCTTCTCGTTTTCTGGTAGGGCCTTCGCGAGGGCATCCCGCACCTTGATTATGTCGACATCGTAGTCGACTCCGAGCTTCTCGAGGGTCGTGCTGTTTGCTAGACAGTGGACAGCTCCTTCTTGCCCGACGACTGGTGCCAAGGCTGCCTTGACGGCGGCGACATCGGTGCCCTTCTTGAGTTCAAGAAGGACTTGGCCTTCTTGGGTCTTGCGGATGCCCGTGACCTTGGAGCCCACTTCTTCATCGAGGTCATCCGTTTTTATCCTGCGCAGCATGTCTGCGTAGGTTAGCCCACCTTGTTTGGCCGTAACGAGGACGGCTTCGGGCTTCACCCTTCTCGGCTTCATTTTCGCTTTCTTCCCGGCGGCATCGTCCGATCTACCGCTCTTTTTTGCCCTTCTCGCTTGTTTCTTTGACACCACTTCCTTCCAAGGCCCATTCTGCTCGGGCTTATTGGGCGTTGATGTCGAGCGCGGTGTTCCGAGACCTCCCGGTGGAGGACCGTATCGCGTCGCCTTCGAACCGCGTTGTTTTCCCGGTCGCGATTCCGGTTTCCCTGCCCCCCTTCCCTGGAAGCCACTACCCGACGCGGCCGGTTTTCTTGTGACCGGAGGCTGCATATTCCCCCTCACTTTCAGGGTCTTTTCCGTTTCGAGGAGCGTTGTCTCGAAAGCAGCCCGCTTCGCCTTGTCTGTCGCGAGTAGGCCTTCGAGCGCGTGGCCTATCTTCTTGAGCTCTTCGATGTCACCCTTGGTCCCTTCTGGATTGCTGGAAACAGACTCGGCTATTCCTATAACCAAGTTGAAGTGCTCGAGGAGGAGATATGTCTTCTCCTCCGTCTCTTCCCGGCACGTTTTCAGGTCTTCCCATTTCCCCATGAGATCGCCTGCCTCGTTTCCACTCCTCTGTCGTGCCGCATCTCTGGTTGAGGGGATGTGGTCAATCTCCACCCTATCAGGCACCTCATCGTGCACTCCCCTCTCGAGCAAACCGTTTTCAGGAGTCAGGATTGTTCCGTTCCCCTGGGACCCTATAGTGGAGTCAGGCTCGCTCGAGTCTGAGCTCAAGTTGACGGCGTCATCAACCTCGTTGCTGGGTTGCGTGATCTGGATCCTGATAGCGGGGTTGATCTTCAGCAGCTTCTCTGCCGCCTCTCGTGCTTCTGCTGCAACTTTCGCGTTCATCCCTCGTTGGCTCGGAAATGTGAGCTTTGATTGTTTGAGCACTCGCTTCTCTGCTCCGTCACTCGGGCCCTTTCTCTTCCTGCTAGGGGTGAGCTCAGCTTCTCCATGGCGTAGGTTTTTTTCTCCCGCACCCTCCACCTGCAGCGTATTTCCATCGCTTGTAGCTGTACGCGTTATTCCACCAGCCAAGTGTGCCACTGGTGGCGCGTTTTGCATCGTTGGGCCCCCCCCCCAAGATCCGAATGGGGCCCCGCTTTACTTGGGGAATTCTTGCCGTCAATGCTGGACATCATCTTCTTTCTTCTTCCAGGGCCTGGAATCGCATGCTGGCCGACCCCGGACCAGACCAGCACGGGTTTGGTGTGTTGTGTGATGCGTGTTCTGTATAATGTTGGTACGTCTGTGTAATGCTTGAGCAAGCGTAAGTATGGTGCGTGTAGAGTGTAGTGTGTGTGTTAGTGTAAGTGTAGGACTCGGGTCCGGAGGGGCGTCACTCCCTCGAGCTCCAAGTGCAACCCTAGGTCACACCCAAAGCCCCCTACGGGGTGCAGTGCTCTCTCTCTCTCTCTCTCTCTCTCTCTCTCTCTCCCTCACCAATGAACACAATTCCCGACTCCAGCGCGCACAAAATGCCTGTACCAGATTTGTATTTGGTAATATTCCTTGGCGAGATCACGTTACCCCATATCGGAAACGATTGGGTTGGCTCACGGTCAAGGCTCGACGAGAGTATTTCCTAGCTAGCCCGTTGTTTCAAATACTGAAATCTCATAAACCAACCTATTTGTCCCGGAACATCATCGAAGTATGTAATACGAGCTTGCTTAGATCTGTCAGACTTCATACCGGTGACCTTGTTATCCCCAAATACCATTCCTCTGCTCTCCAAAATTCATACTCTATTTCAGCCTCTAGTCTCTGGAACAAATTACCCCGTACTATCTCTGAATTACCGCGGAACTCAACCACTTTAGAGACATTCAAGAGCCATCTACTCTCTCACTTTCTCAGCATAGAGTCTGATCAGGAAGATTGAGAATCATGCCATAACTCTTAAACTCAAGACGCCTTATACCTCGTAAATATGTAACCACCGTGTAGTAACTTTAACTTCCCACTCTTGTACAGTCCAAAACCCTTCTTAGTGCAATGTTGTACTATCGTGTTGATCTGTTGTTTCAATCTAATTTGATTCCATTTTACTCTATTTTATTTTATTTTATCTTACTTTATATTTTATATTTACTTTTATGTATGTTACATCTATTTGATGAATCTTACCTTATATTACAATTATGTATGATGATTGTTGCCCCATGGGACCCATTGTCCCCGGGCTAATAAATTATATCAATATCAATATCAATATCTCTCTCTCTCTCTCTCTCTCTCTCTCTCTCTCTCTCTCTCTCAACCCACCTCATACTCCGAATTCGGACCGGAGGTCCCATCCATTAGTCGACCTTAGTCTCCCCCTATACTCATCACTAGCCATAGGCCATATCGACGAAACAGTCAGCGTACTGACCTCTGCGACCCTCACCGCCTTTGACCAGCTTGCACCCCCACAGTACCTCAATACCACCTCAACAAAAAAACCCTGGGTAACCGCTGGGATAAGGCGCTTGATGAATCACAGAGACCGACTTTACCAACGCGCGCGTCGTTCTGACTCGTCGGAGATGCTCAAGATGTATCGACTTGCTCGCTCTGAAGCCAAAGCTGCACTTGACCGAGCAAAAACGTCATACATCCACGCCAAGATCACAAATGCCCCTGACGTGCAATCACGATGGCGTGAACTGCGCAGGTTTGGCATTGCATCAAACCGCACCCCTTCACCACTCACTCTATTCAACAGCAACGTCTTAAACAAGCACTTTGCCTCGGTGACAACTAACTGTGCACCTTTAACCGATGAAGACATTGATAGAGTATGTTCAGTACCCCTACCTGATGGCGTGCCCGTGTTTGATTTTACATCAATTACTGATGAAATGATCACGCACGCCCAAACCTCATCCAAATCAAAAGGTCAAGGTGCAGATAGACTTTCTTCCACAATGACAAAACTTGCTTTTCCCGCTGTCAAAGCCAATCTCTTGCAGATATTCAATCAGTCCTTAATTACCTCTCACTTTCCGACTGAATGGAAGAAGTCATCTATCATACCTTTATCCAAGAGCTCATCGCCGAAGCCCCCAAATGATACCAGACCGATAGCACAACTCCCGGAGTTCTAAAAACTCTTCGAAAGACTGGTCCATGACCAACTCATGGTCCACCTCGCAACATCTAACCTCATTGATCCCCATCAATCGGGTTTTCGAGCACACCACTCCCCTCAAACCTCAACGCTGGGAATCTTAGAAGATATTCGAATAGCTATAGATCAGCGCATGGTCACGGTCCTACTATCATTTGATCTTTCTAAGGCATTTGACACCATTCCTCACGCAAGATTACTGTTGAAACTTCGCCAAATTGGCTGCACAGACCGTGTCATACGCTGGTTTGCTAGCTACTTGCGTGGCCGTACGCAAGCTATCCGCCTGGAGGATGGCTCACATGTGGAATGGCTGCCTATAAATGCAGGAGTACCACAGGGAAGCGTGCTCGGACCACTACTCTTCCTCATATTTTCCAACGATCTGCCTAGCATACTACTCCACTCCTCCCACAAAATATTTGCAGACGATACCTATATCTATCTTCATACCCTGCCTAAAGACCTGCACACAAAGATCGCTTTGATCACTAAAGATGCTCAAGCAGTAGCAAATTGGGCGATAGACAACGAACTTCGCCTGAACATTCTGAAAACATCCGCAATGATCCTTGGAAGCGAATTTTATACCTCGACCTGCAACTTGAGCAGTATACCTCCCATCAATCTAAATGGCTCATCCCTTCCTTACACAACTCAAATGAAAATCCTTGGTGTTAAAATTACCCCAACACTCAACTGGGATCTTCAAGTGAATCAAATCTCGAAACGCATACATGGCTCACTATATTCACTCCGTGCTTTAAGCCGTGCCCTTCCGCTTCCACTCAGGCAGCAGCTAGTCCAAAGCCTAGTCCTCCCACACTTCGACTTCTCTGCGGTTCTCCTCACAGGCCTGACCAAGGGACAAACCTTAAAACTCCATAGACTGCTCAACTACTGTGTACGCTCTGTCTACACCAACATCCCCTTCAGAGACCACGTAACGCCATATCGGATAGCTCTAAATTGGTTATCTTTCGAGAAACGTAGAGACTACCTCATTGGGTCACTCACTTTCTCGATCATCAAATCTGATCTGCCCGCTTACCTCAGACCTCGATTCCGCCTCACACAGGACTATCCCGGGTTGAGACAGTCAAAACGAGGCACAAAAGCCAAATTAATGTATTCAGCTCCTCGCACTGAAGCTCTTAATCAATCCTTTGCTATTGTGTCAGCGCGCCTGCTGAACAAAATCTCAGAGATTGATTTAGATGACGACCCCCTTGGAAGCGATGAAGCACAAATTGCGCACTGCCCTAGCCGCTGAAGACCATGCCGAATGGCTCACACGATCCAAGAGAGAAGAACTCACTCTCATCCCATCTTCCCTCTCCGATAAACTTCTCCCCTACTTCGAGCGTTCGTGAGATGGAACAGTGTCCGGCATAAGTTTCGCTGAATGATGCCTACCACCAATTTTCTGCGAAAGTCTTCGTAACTCATTGCACTTTCCACCAGCAAATGTATTAAAATATTAAATCAACCTGCTCTGTAGTTTGCCTATGCACATTCATAAACTTTAACTTTATAACATCTCATATGTAACGATTGCCTTATGAGCAAATGGGGAACAATCCTCCCGCTCTCAATAAATATAAATCAATCAATCAATCAATCTCTCTCTCTCTCTCTCTCTCTGCCGGTGAGCACAACCACACGCTCTCTACATCGCTCTGTGTTGAATGTCGATTCTCACCAACGAAACATCGCCCCGAGTGGCACTTTCTTGTAGATTGGACATCCTCTCGCAGGATCACACCCTTGGAGCATCACTGCATGGCTCTAACTTGAGCCTGAAAGAAATTATTGCGATTTCTGCAAATCGACAATAACACACAGTCAGCAGTGCTTGGCGCCGAAACCAATCAACCTGCGCATGCCCGGCGACGGTCTGCTCCACGCCACCATACTGCTTCTGTCTGCTGCGACTTAATGGGCGACACCACCTGCCACATTTGCATTACCATCCTGCATTATGGCAGCAGAGAATGCAGCATCTGCAAACGATTCGCCCACGCAAAATGTTCAAAAATATCGAACAATAAGTGGTTCTGCGTTGCGTGTCATGAGGTGAGCAAAATACCACCCAACATAAGGTCGCCGGGCATAATCAAGCAGATGGTTCCAGCTGTTCGGCGGAGCACGAAGCACGTCAGAGAGAGAGAGAGAGAGATGGAAAATACCGGCAAGCGCGCTAGTGTGAGTGGCCTGTCTACCACCACGCAGGCACGGCTCAGCTCTCGCGGCAAGGTGGGGACATCCCCCCTTGCCCCGCGGACCTCTACCACCGGCCGCCGCAAGGAGCCCCCTACCACCAGCGACTCTCCTCCTGTCCGGGGGACTAATGAGCAGCACCTCTCGTCTGCTGCGCAACCGACTGGCAGCACCTCAGCACTGATCGCTTGTGGCGCGGCAATTCGAACAGGAGCGGAACCGCAGGCAATTGGCCCATCCCAGCCATCACTCTCAATAACATCTTGAGAGGATGGCAGCGGGATATCCCAAGACGGGAATGACAAAACATCAGTCCAGCCAACAACTTCAGCAACAACGCCAACACCGGGAATTCCTAGAGATAGGTGGTTTTTAGTTCCGCAAAGTGCTCTGGATCAGCTAAAACAACAAAATGACTCAACTCAGAAGCGGCTCGACGAAATGATGTCCCTCCTGAGCCGACATGCCAATGCCGTCTCCTCTCCGCCTCCCGCCCCAGCAGTAAGTCAGGCGAATGACCGATTAGGCCAGTAAGTGGAACATTGGTTTCTGAGAAAAATAGTAGTAGATGTTTCTTTTTTGTCTGGTGTAGGATATCATATAGAATACTGAAACATAAAATAGAACAATTTTTGGCCATGGCAAAAAATTATAGCGACAAAATAGTGAAAATTTCAGCACTTTTTCCACTACTTTGCGTGCAGTGATTCTGGATTATACATGATATCGTTTATGCCTCGACCATGTTCAAGCTGGTTCAATTCTCTACAGATTGAAAAAAAAACATTTCTGTATCGTTTTTCCAACCCCCGTTATTTGGCAACAAAGGAAGGGTTGAATCGAATTCTACCCCTACCTGTAACTCCACGGAAAATGCATGAATTATCCCTTAAGTCCTAGAATATATGTATTTTATGTTCCACAATACCCATACCAAATTTCATGAAGATCGGTCCATTAACAACGGAGCACTTGCAATTTGCTTATAAAAATTAGTCGATTTTGCCATACCTATCAAAACGTTCCATCACCAGATAGAGAAAAAATTCAAAATGAAAGACCTTCCTGAAACCTTGAACAACAATAAACAACCATGAAATGAATTTTCTATTGATCGTACTCAGCCCCAGGTGCAATTGTTCATAACTTTCGGATTTTTGACATTTTCATTTGCGCACTGGGCCTCGATGAGTCAGCGGATCGAAAAAATTCTTCTTGATTCTTATAGTTCTAGTCTTCCTCTAAAACGTTGTCCTAGGACGTCCTGGGCCCGAAATACGTTTTTTTTTTTTTTAGAAAATCATTGTTCTCAAACAATTGGGCCTGGAAGGCTGTCTCTTGGGGGAAAAATGGGGGAGACCCGAAACTTCAATAAAAAAAATTTGGAACTACGTACCTCGGTTTTCTTAGCCACTGTTTTTGTTAGCAGTTGTTGTAAATTTCGGCTGTAGCCGAAGCCGGCTAGTGGGAGCGGAGTGGGGGTACTCTCTCTCGGCACCGCGCGGCCCCGCAGAAAACGAAGCGCGCTCTTCAAAATCGAGCGCGCTGGAAAATTTCGCAATATCTCGGGTTCTACCCAACCTTTTTCGTTCATTCTTTTCCTAAATAAGGGTACCTCGTAGAAAAAACATAATGGAGTCTGTTTCGGGGTGATTGGATGGATTCCTGTATGTATAAAAATATCGAAATTTCGAGTCAAATTCTTACCTCTACGTTTCTTATCCGTGTTGGTGTTAGGAAGTCTTTCAAAGCTTCTATACTTCGTAAATCATCCACAGAAAGTTGTTGTCAAATTATGCGACAACTCTATTTCTTGGTTATAAATGTACTTGCCAGCTTATTGTCTCATGATGCCGTGAATAAATTTGGGAAGAAGAAATTAGAATTATTGAGTAATAAAATGAAATTCTAATTGAAGATATACCCTTCAACTGAAAATCGTTATGAGAAAGTGTCACTGAATGGATTGTTTCAATTTTTCAAAGACTGAGCAACATTCATCTCTGGTTTGTTATTCAACAACTTTCTGTGAAGTATCCACGAAGTATGAAAGCTTTGGAAGACTTCCTAACACAAAAACGGATAAAAAACGTAGAGGTAAAAATTTAACTCAAAATTTCGATATGTTTATACATACAAAAATCCATCCAATCACCCTGAAACAGACACCATTATGTTTTGTCAACAAGCTACCCCTATTTAAAAAAACAAATGAACGGAAAAGGTTGGGTAGAACCCGAGATATTGTGAAATTTTCCAGCGGGCTCGATTGTGAAGAGCGCGCTTCGTTTTCTGCGGGGCTGCGCGGCGCCGAGAGAGAGTACCCCCACTTCGCTGCCACTAGCCGGCTTCGTTCACAACAACTGCTAACAACAACAGTGGCGAGGAAAACCGAGGTACGTAGTTCCAATATTTTTTTTATTGAAGTTTCTGGTCTCCCCCATATTTTCCCCAAGAGACAGCCTTCCAGGCCCAATTGTTTAAGAACAATGATATTTGAAAATTAACGTAACTCGGGCCCAGAACGTCCTAGGACAACGTTTTAGAGAAAGACTAGAACTACACGAATCAAGGAGAATTTTTCCGATTCGTTGACTCTTCGAGGCCCTGTGCGCAAAAGAAAATGTCAAAAATCCGGAAGTTATAAACAATTGCACCTGGGGCTGAGTACGATCAATAAAAAATTCATTTCATGGTTGGTTATTGTTGTTGAAGGTTTCAGAAAGATCCTCCATTTTGAATTTTCTCTCTATCTGGTCATGGAGCGTTTTCATAGTTATGGCAAAATCGACTAATTTTTATAAACAAATTGCAAGGACTCCGTTGTTAATGGACTGATCTCCATGAAATTTGGTATGGGTATTGTGGAACATAAAATACATATATTCTGGGACTTACAGGATAATTCATGCATTTTCCGTGGAGTTACAGGTAGGGGTAGAATTCGACTCAACCCTTTCTTTGTTGCTAGATAACGGGGGTTGGAAAAACGATAGAGAGATGTTTTTTTTCAATCTGTAGAGAATCGAACCAGCTACAACATGGTTGAGGCATAGACGATATAATATCTAATCCAGAATAACTGCACGCAAAATAGTGAGAAAGAGTGCTTACATTTTTGATATTCTGTTGGTATAATTTTTGCCATGGCCAAAAATCGTTCCATTTCATGTTTTGGTATTCTATATGGTATCCTTCACCAGGAAAAAGGAAGAAACATCTACTACAATTGTTTCCAAAAACCGGTACCTATAATTCTCTGCTTACTGGCCTCGATTGTTAGCGCGCATGTCTTCTCTGGAGGAACTCATAGAGGAGCAAAACTCCAAGCTGAAGGAGTTTCGCCTGAATCGGGAGCTGCTCCTGGAGGAAAATGCTTTGATGAAGAGCCAGATTCCGCGTCTGGCTGAGTTGATGGAAAACGACCAGAGCACTCTGCGTGACCGTAACACTCGTGATAGAATTGAGTCTTCCATTGTTGAGTTTTTACGTCAATTCTCTGAGTCAACTTCCCAACTCAGGACGGATTCGTCTGACCATTCGCATGCTGGGCGACAGAGCACAGGACTTGGGGGTGACGGTCTTGAATGCAGCCACACTGGCACTTTGAAAAAAGACTCTATTGCCTTGGACGGAGAGGTATATAATATCTCCTTTGCTGTACTCAAGTCCATTCTTCCCTCTTTGAAGAGGGAAAACATCATTGATGTTCATGTTCTGGAGCCCGGGCGCGTGTCTGAAAAGACTACTCCGACGTGCAACAACGGATTAGCCAATTCATCGCCCCGAGCCCCGGTCAACTTCTCGCGTTCTGTACCATCCTGCCTAGTCAAACTCTCGTGCGGCCGTCTAGCCAGGAAGGTGATGAGAGCCGAGCGCTCGACTGCTAATAATTATTTCACAACTCATAATATCGAGCCCACATTTCTTGACCCAGTAGCGGAAGCCCACGCACCGGGCCGAAAGATATACATCAATGAGATGTTGTCCCGTGACAAATATAAGGAATACTTCCATTTGAGGCCACTTGCACGGGGTCTGGCCTTCAAATATGTTTGGCCGAGTCTACATAGACGCGCTCACTCGAGGCGCGCGCGCTCTCTCCGCTCGCACTCTCCACCCAAACACCGGAGTACTCGCCGGAGTGAGTACCGAGGATGGGATTTGAAAACCTTCTGACGAGTGGTCCCTCTCGATCGGAGTATCAGCACGGGTTTGTGAAATGAAAGACGGCCAGTTTATCGCGTGAATCGATCAAAAAATTGATTTGCATCGAATAGAGATCGAAGAATGAGAGGCGTGGTTGTGTCTCATATAAGCATCCCCCAACTTTTCATCAGGCCTTCAACTTGCAAACCATTCAGCAATATCCAGTGATTATATTGGTTATACATTGCTACTCATCCCAGAAGCTGAATAATGAGCTAAATTGTATGAAATCTTGATTGAGAACACCCGAGATCTCCCAAATTCACGGAGGAGTGACTCTTGTAACACAAATTCGATCTTTGATGCACATGGAATAGCTCGATTCTCCTTAACCAAAATTCCGCATACCCTTGCTTATTTCACAGTTTCTGAAAAAAGCCTCGATGCAAACCCAAAATATTGTTGAATATTGTTGAATGAACCGCGAATTAGGAACCTGAGGAGTTGGAGGTGGTGATATCAGGCACATCATCGACATCCAAGTCTCTCACTTCTCGATCTCTAATAGATACAAATCATTTTTTTTTTTTTTTTCGATTTACGCAATGAACTGGCCGTTTTTCATCTCATCAACTCTCGCTGATACTCCGATTGAGAGGGAACACTCGACAAAAGATTTTCAAATCTCATTTTCGGTACCTACTCCGATGTTTGGGTGGAGAGTGCGAGCGAAGAAAGCGCGCGCGCTCCGGGTGAGCGCGTCTATGTAGACTCGGCCTTTGGCACAGTGGTGGACGCTTCTGGGTCAGGTGCAGAAATGGCAAAAGAGCGCATGCATTCGAGTCTCTCACTGAACTGCATGCCATTCAAACGGCGTGTCGAACTATCCCAAGATCCACTCGTGAGTCCTCGGACAGCACCCAGAACAGCGCTATCGTTCCAGAGAAGACTGCAGCTTCGACAGCAGCGTCTGTGAGGACTCCCTAACTAGATGCGACCGACGCAGAATCAAAAGAGGGTGGTACTCCCTTAAAGACGGGATTCATAAATCTTAATTTCTTAACGGGAAAGATTGAGCATCTGCGCCTGCTCGTCGCTGCTGACCCCTCCTACGATCTTTTTGGGGTAGCTGAGTCGTGGCTGGATGAGTTCGTGGACGACAGTCTTCGAATAATCATTCATCGACGAGAGTCGACGAATAATCATTCAAGATTTTACTAATGATGGAGAAATTTTAGCTCTAGAACACGTGGAAAAAATTCTCGAAGGTGAAGGTAGACAACTGAAACATTTTGGGTTACCTATTCCAGATCCTGATCTCATCCACTCCAATGATCTCATTGATCAGAACTTCGTAAACGAATGTTTTTCTAAATTTGAACAATTGTATAGTCTCCTGAATATTGATCAAATGTCTATATTCGAAGAAATAAGATAGATGGAAGGAAAAAATTGGTTCATAGATGGTCCTGGAGGATCGAAAAAGACATTCCTTTACAAAGCTTTAATATATTTCTTCGATACTCCTACCCTTCAACGCGATTTTCTACCCGATCTAAACCCACACCACATACTGCCAGAAGTATCGCCGGTGAGCCAAAACCGAGACGTGTACTTTCCTCCCTTTGGGCGTCCGTATGTACCTGCAGGATCAAGTCCAAGCCCTCAATCTGTCACCTCGGCAGCTCGAGTCATTTCAAACTCTATTCTGTCCGTGTTTGACCGCTTTGCCCCGATGAAACCCATTACAATCCGCTCACACCAAAAACCATGGGTGACCAATCAGATCCGTGCGCTCATAAACGACAGAACCCTTGCGTACCAACGCGCCAAAAAGTCTGGCAAACCATCTGATCGGATGACGTTCACCCTTCTCCGTTCAGAAGTTAGTAACTTGATCAGTAAATCAAAATACGCGCATTTTTCTTCACTATTAGAAAACTCTGCGGACCCCAAACATGTCTGGCGCGAATTGAAGAAAATAGGAGCAACTGCACGGAAACCTCCTTCACCTCTTACCTACTTCTCACCCAATGCTCTCAATTTTCACTTCGCATCAGTCTCCAATACAGGCATCCCCTTGTCCAACGCAGACATACAAGAAGTGCTTCAAAAACCGTTCGACCCCGGGATACGTGGCTCATTCGAATTCAGACCCGTAACTGACCAAGACCTTACTGACGCCTTGAACAAATCCTCTACCAACGCTACAGGGTCTGACTCGATATCCATGGAGATGCTCAAGAGATCCTTTCCCGCACTCCGCCCCTACTTGATTGACCTGTTGAATGTATCCCTCACCGCATCCCACTTTCTTGAGGAGTGGAAGATTGCGAGCATCATCCCTCTGGCTAAGTGTCTGCATCCAACTTTACCGTCAGATACCCGCCCGATAGCTCTTCTGCCAGAGATATCCAAGCCCTTTGAGCGCATTGTTCATTCACAATTATCAGAGTATCTATCCCAATATAACCTCCTGGATCCTTTCCAAACCGGGTTTAGACCCCGCCATTCTACCCAATCAGCACTTTGAGTACTTACTGAAAGCATTCGTGCCGCGCCTGACCAACGTAAGCTAACCGCAGCTATTTTGTTCGATTTTTCAAAAGCATTTGACACTGTTTCGCATAAACTACTCCTCAAAAAACTGCGCTCCCTGAATTTCTCGGAACGTGTAATCAAATGGTTTGCTAGTTATTTGTCCGGCAGAAAGCAAGCAGTGAGATCAGGTCAATCCCATTCGGAGCAGCTCACTACATCGTCTGGCGTCCCCCAGGGCAGTGTACTAGGGCCTTTACTATTCACCATATTCATAAATGACCTTCCTCGAGTACTGAAACACTGTCGCCATATCATTTACGCTGATGATACTCAGATTTATCAGCACTGTCATCAGCATGAGCTTGACGAATACATATCACTACCCAACGCTGATGCGAACAGCATATTCCAATGGGCAATAGATAATTCGCTGAAACTGAACCCTACCAAAACTCAAGTCATCATATTCGGCTGTTCCGCCGTTAACTATGATCTACTACCCTCCGTTCGAATAAACGATGTATCCATACCATACCATACATCGGTAACGAACCTTGATCTGAAACTTAATCAAACACTCACGTGGAATGACCAGGTCAACGCAATATCCAAACGAGTGCATAGCGCACTCTACATGCTGCGTTTCCACTGACATGCGCTATCACGCGATCTCCGTCGCAGGCTTAAGGAAACGCTTATCTTTCCATATTTTGATTATGGCTGCACTGTTCATAACGATGTGAGTGTCACCCTCAATCTCAAACTACATAGGCTTTTGAACGCATGCACTCGATTTGTCTACGGCAATATACCATGGCGTGCACCAGTCACTTTTTATCGCCTAGCTCTGAAGTGGCTAGATGTGGAAAACCGGAAGAATTTCCTCACAGCCTCACTTGCCTTTTCCATAATCAGTTACGGCGAACCCGAGCCCCCTGCAAACCTTTTTTCATTTTGTTCTGATAATCCCAACCTCCGTACTTCGAGCCGTTTTGCACCCTCACTTCTCCTCCTGAAAACCCCACGTACCAGTTTTTACGAAAATTCCTTCCATTCCACAGCATCAAAACTCCTCAACTCATACTCCATAACCATCCCCCACACGCCCAGCCCAGCAATCTGCAAGTCTTTCAAATCTTGCGTGAATGAGTCACTACTACTCACTGAAAATCAACAGTGGCGAGAGCGAGCCTTACGTGAAGGCCTACAAGTGGCATCCATAGAGCTCAGGAGTTAGCCCCACCCTTTCTTTCTCGTTAGTCACCTCACTCCTCCTGTGGAGAACAGGTGAGGCAGCCTTTCTGTCATTCATATAGATGATCGTGCTCACAATTTATATACTTGATTATATTTCTATTTTTACTATTTGTTATCTCGACTTCATTCATTCTTTTCTTATTACTCTTTATCGCACTACAAGATGGGACTCACTCACTTTACTCACCGAATGGGAGTACTTAAGTGCTAGCTATGTCATTCCTGTTGCCTATCCGCGTACATACTCTTTTTGATATTATTTAAATCACGCAGAACATACACCTATTTTGATTATTATTATTCATTATTTATACTTATCTTGATTATTATTATGTATCACTTATACCTATCTCGATTATTATTTTTCACTAATTATCGATATACCACTCGTAACATCCATAACAGGGCTAAATAGGGTACTACCCCAAAGCCCCAATGAATCCTATATCAATCAATCAATCAATCAATCAAGAGGACTGACGAGTTATAGACACTTTGAATTGCCTTTGAACTTGGAGGATGTTGAGACAGTATTTTTGAAATCGAAGTACGACAAAAGAAAACTACGAGAAGCCGATGTTATCATTTGGGATGAAGCATCTATGATACCCAGGAAAGCTCTGGAAATAGTTGATAGGAGTTTGAGGGATGTTTGTGATAGTGACGTACCCTTTGCCGACAAATTGATGGTTTTAGGAGGGGATTTCAGACAAATACTGCGAGTCATGAAGAAACTCCATAGGAGCTCGATCATAGAACAAACCATCAAATGCTCACCACTGTGGACTTTGTTCAATGTAAGGAAATTTAAAATCAATATGAGGAGTCGAAACAAAGATTTTTCATCTTTCTTGTTGAAAGTTGGAGAAGGACTATTTAACCGATTATCAGTGCCGGAAAAATGGCAATGTGATGATGTTTTTTCAAAAGTTTTCGGCGACATCAGCGAAAACACTTCAACAGAGTGATTTTGGCCCCACATGATGAAGACATTTTGCTATTGAATAAAAGAATCCTCACTTTCTTAACAGGGTCTCCAACAACTTACTATAGCATTGACTATGCAACTCATAGGGACTCTGATCAGACCGATGAAAATGTATATTTGGACTATCCTATGGGAGTTCTGAGTAATGTAAGAGAAGGTCTACCACCTCATGAACTGCAATTGGAAGTTAATGGTATCGTAATGTTGATAAGAAATTTGAGTACCTCTGATGCTTTGTGCAATGGTACGAGACTTCGAATTTCTTAATTATATAAATATAATGTAGAAGCAGGAATATTGACAGGGGATCAGGCTGGAACGATGGTATTCCTTCCAAGGATAACATTGAATACGAGGAATTCTTCATTACCCTTCATCCTCTATCGCAAACAATTCCCAATTGTACCGGCTTTTGCAATAACAATAAATAAATCGCAAGGTCAGAGCTTCGAAACGGTCGGGTTATAGATATTAGAAGACCTTTGTTTGCACATGGACAGTTATATGTTGCTCTTTCAAGATTTAGAAATCCAGACAGAATATTCATAAGAAATTCATTGACTCAAAATAATGAAATCGAGAATGTTGTTGGGCCGGAAGTTTTTGATCTGTGAGTTAAAAAAGTTGATCCCTCTAGATCATCATTTCAGGAACAAAAAATCAATATTCAAAGCATGATGAATGACAATTCATGGTATCTGGTGATGGTATAATTCATGGTATTTGGTGATGGTATAATTCATGATTGCATTAAATTGAATGATCTCGAAATGATTGAGCATTTATTGAAGTATGATGAATTATTCATCAATCATTGACGTCATAGAAAATATGGAATGATGTATTTCTGTCAGAGTTGGTGGAAATCATGTTCATGATTTTATTTTAGATATCTATTGTCGAAAGGGAAAATATTCGAGAAATGTTAACTTTTTCCTACCTGATAGAACCATATGTCCAATTGATCCCAATCTTTCTAAATCATGGATGATATGGAGATTGATGGAAGGTTATTAGATTTCTAACTCGTGGAGAATCTGAATTGATTTGGATTAATTAATAGTGCATATATTCCTCAGCGAACCATTATACGTTGCTAAGGACGAAATTACAGTGAAATGTCCTTCTTGTTCTGCAGTTTTTGGGGATGTCAATTCACTAGAGAGTCACGAATTACTCAAACATAATCTTCAGAGGTTGAAGAAGAATCAAATTTGCAATTGTAGAATATGTGGTATGATTATGATCGAGAAGAGATTCAAAGACCACATGTCATCACATTTAGATGCAAGAGAATTTAAATGTGATGCATGCAAAAAATCATTGAACAGAATTAGACATCTTACTCTCCATATACTCAGTCATCATGAAGCAGATCACATTTGTGAAGATTGCGGACAACCATTTTTTAGAATTGATCCTCTCAATAGACATCGTTTATTGATGCACAAAAAAAATGAGTCCGAATTCATTCATTCGAAATTGCAGTGTAAATGAAGAAATCAAAGAAGAGAAGTTCAGATGGTAGTTATAACGAGAACAATACAAAAAAACGAAGGGTATCTCTTTCTCCGAAACAGATTTTTCGAAAGGGAAAATGAGCGGTCGAGACAAAACTGCGTATGGACATTCATGGATTCTTGATATAATATATGAAATGAGAAAATTCAATCGAATAATTTTACTATATTATAGAGTGATTGTAGTTCACATTGAAGAAATTATTGGGGAAGAAACTTATCCAAGCAGAGAGACGAACAATACATTCTATATATACAAATTTATTGTGAACAATAATTCTGGGGCCAAAATTCAGTGCAACATCTATAATGAGAATATTGCAAAATTTAGTGACAAGTTGAAGTTGAATGACGTGAGTTGAGAGCTTTACTGAATATTTTGTGAATCCCGGAATTATCTACTATTATTGAATTTTATAGAAAGTTATTTTGGAAAATATAAAGATACAGGAATCAAAATCATATACGAGAGGAAATGTGGGTTATGACTGTACACTAAATCACTTTTCCAAAATTATATCGTGTGAGTTTTAGATGAGTTGAAGAATAGAAAGCCATCGGTCATACAGTTCAAGGATATCCCTAGAAAAACCGGGCTGATAAGTAATAATTGTGAAATCTTTTTGATGGATAATTTGAATATGAATACAGGTTCCATACAGAAATCACTGGTTACCTGCGAAGTACGTTTGTTCAGAGGACAAAGAAGAATGATTCAGAATATTTTGGTGTATTGACTGACGGAAATTATAAGTTGGAACTCTTGCTAACTCATCGGGATGGGGAGTCATTGTCATTCGAGAGAGGGTGTAAATTAGAAATCATTGGTGATCTAGAAGAAGACGGTAATTTTTCTTGTAGATTATGACATTTAATCGATTACGTATAGATATCAATGAATTATATTCGTGCTGTTCAGGAAAAACATACTTGGTCAAGATTAAAAATGTTGGCAATATAAAATTGTTGGATGATGGGAAAATGACAATGGAAGACATGCTATCGGCAAATCAGACATTCTTCACCTTGGTAGATTCTATCTACATATATATATATATATATATATATATATATATATATATATGTTTATTATTATTACACACTTAACCCATAGACTGCCGGAATTTTTCCTAAGGAAATAAGTATAGTGTAAAAGAAAATTTTATTGATAGGAACATTTGATATGTCTCGAAGATTATCTAAGGTAACAGGTGGCTGATATATAAGGGAGTCCGGCAGCCTAAGGGTTCAGATTATAATGATGAATACAAATCACTGAATGGATTTTATAACAGGTGAAGGATGCATATGAAGATCACTAAATCAACAAAGCGGGATGAAAAAATTATCATGATGGTGATCGGTGAGGTGGTATGGTTTTTCATAGTATGCATCATCTTGGAAAGGAACTCATGTAGAACAACGCGTTTACAGAACACACCTCATAAGGTTGCTATGGGGAGCAAGAAACCTACAGCTGAGGTACCCAGACCCATTGCGTGGCACCGTATAAATGCTCGCGGTCAACTCCGTTGTTCCGTTGACCGCGGTCATCTGTACTTTGCCGAAACATAGAATCAACGGGCTTAGGTACCTGGGCTAAAGGTTTGCTGGGTACCACAAAAATATCATGAGGTAATCCTCGGAAACAAATTGTACTATATGGTGAATCTGAACGATCAATTTTCCAAAATTCATTAGCTTCATTGAATCCTAATATATTTTCAATAGTTTCTTCATAAACAATGCAGTAAATTATAGAGGTTTTTCAAATGGCTCCTGGCGATCTTTCCCTGTATATTTTTTGTCAATTGATAGTCAAATGATAGTCAAAGCATAAATTAATTTCCGAGACTATCTTCAGTGATAATTCGATTTCATATATTCCATGTTGACATTCAAAAAATTCTAATAATGTGATTATAATGCGAATGAGAAAAAAAACAAATAAGAACAAAAAAAAGAAACGGGCTAAGAGCGGTACCTCAGTTCATCAATGGAATCTATGGTTAATTGATGATCTAAGAGCAGTACCTCAATTCATCAATGAAATCTATGATTAATTGATGATAAGGTAGTCAGGAAAATCGTTCAAATGATGTAATTGGAATGATAGTATGGTTGAAGACCTAGCTGTAAGACTTAGCAGCAGTTTGAGGAGTAGTTCGTTCAGGTTTGGGTTCGCGAAAGTGAAGATATTAGTGTTATTTACTGATACAGAATATCTTCTTGGGTATTGCAATTGATGCATGAATTTTTTGAATGAAGATGAAAATTTTGTTAAGAGAAAAATTATCGTTATTGTAAACAATTTCGAGGAATAATCAGTAATTGATTGATAATAATCTTCAAGTGGAAAAAAGTAAGATTAGGGAGGGAATCGCTCGATTAGGAGGAGTAGGGCGTCTCGTTGCTGACTGAGCTACGGGCCCTGGCCTGCGTCTCAACGCTGGTGAAACAAAGGCAATCCTTTTCTCTTCTGAGAGGAAGATCAAGGATCTGAAAAGGATGGATTTGCCAGGTTTTGAGATACAGGAAGGAGTTTTTGTCCCTTTCAGTGATACAGTCGTGAGTCTTGGTGTTGTATTGGATATATTGAATTGTCGTGGAAACCGCAAATAAATCAAGTGACGAAGAAAGTCAACAAAGCCCTATAGGGCTTTATAACCGTATATATACGGTTTGCGGTTCTTCAGGGCATGCATCACCAGGATACGGATTTGACTAGTCGAGGCGTTAGTCCAACTCCATCTAGACCACTATACGGTCGTATATATTGACGTCACAGACGAACTTCGGCGAAGAATACAAAGACTGAACAATTCATTTGTGAGATACATATTTGTTCTTAGAGATGAGCACATCACTCCGTTTAGGGAGCGCTTGGATTTGGATTGATTGCGTACTGATTCGCGGCGAATGCGCTTTGCAAGCATTATCATATATAAGATCATGCACATGAGGAAACCTGGTTACCCGTCTGCAATGTTTACCAGGCATCAATCCGGGCGCCCTGTGCGGGGCGATGCACAAGATCAACAAAGTGCCTAAAATGAGACTCGAGTATGGAAGACGATCTTCCCAAGTCCAGTGTGCTCATTTTTGGAACTTCCTTCCTTTGGGCATTCGGCAGATTCCGAAAATTTCATTTTTCAAGCAGGCACTGAAGGAGTTCATCTTATCGCAACCCTCCCAGAGGCTTGACGTGGACGAGGAGCAATATTCCAATCTTTGATACGCCTGGGCTCTTTTCTTTGATTCTTCATTTTTATTCACTCTAGTTTGAAATGTTGAGCATATGTGACCTCCTGTCACTCGACTGGAGTACTCTGTGATACGTAGTTGGGACCCTAATTTTTGAAACTTTTCGAATTCCAGTTTTCTTTACATTTTTGTGGAACACATGCGCATCCTGTGCAATCCAATTAGTCACTAATTGTGATGAATGTATGATAAAACCTTGACCAAATATATACGGCTTGATAATATATGTATTTCCAACGTAACCGCGTTAGCATTACTTCAGGGTGGGAGGCGTATCGCGCTCAGGATCGAGCGACTCTCTTTCCTCACGACTCGCAGGTGTTGTTGCTCCTTCTTCGATCTTCGATCTTCTCTCTTTCTTCTTTCTTCTTCCTTCTTTCTCCCCTCTTCAGTTCATCATATTCCTCCTGGAAAAATTCAGACCTCTTCTGTTTGAATCGGCAGACTCACTGTGATTCGCCTGCTTCGAGGCGCCTCACTCCCCTTCCTTTCTCCTCCTTACGGGTCATCGCCATCTTAATGTATCCGGGGACTATCCCATGTCTCCTGGTTGCGGAGCAAGTACGGGACGAGGTTCTCAGGTGTTAGTTGAGCACCCAGCCATTCCTCTAACTCGGCGCGCTCCCTTCGGGTGTCGTTGCACGTGAACATGGCGTGTTCAGCGTCATCCCAGTTGTCCCCGCATGACTGACATGCTGGGGATGTCCTCTTCTTGAACCTGGTCAGGTAGGCACCGAAGCAACCGTGATCACTCAGTGCCTGCGTCGCCCATCTCTCCATGGGTGCGTTTCGCCCACTTGGCTACGTCACGGATCAACCGGTGCGTCCATCTGCCATTCGCAAATGGCGAATCCCACTCAGTTTGCCACTGTTCGAGGGTGGTCTCATTCTCGTTGTCGTGGATGATCTCCTTCATTGTCGGAGTCAGCACTCGTTCGGCTCCGATCACTTTTTGGCGGTCCCAGATCCCCACTCGCTCCGCGGGCGGAGTACTCGCCAGTACGTAAGCCGCATCTCCTGACACGGTGCGGTAGGCACGGATACTCCTCAGGGTCGCTCTCCAGTGGTCAGGGCCCATCCTCTTCTCGATGATGGTCTTCTCTACTCTCTTTCCCCACACGGGTGCATCGGACAGCATGGTGGAGGTGGTGGCGGTGTTGAGAAGTGCGCGCCTCTTTTCCTTGGGTCCTCCGATATTCGGCATAAGCCGCTGCAGCGCCGCACCGACCCCGCTCGCCTTCTGGGTGGCTTCCTGGATGTGCTTCTTGAACGACCACTTGTCGTCGAGCCATACACCGAGGTATTTCAGCTCTGTCTTCCGTGGGATCTCTTGCCCGTTGATATAAAACCGGGGTAAGTCAAACTTCCTACGCCTTGTGACCACGATTGCTTCGCTTTTCTTGACACTTCGCACTTCCTGACATCTCTCTCTTGCGCGCTCTCTCTCTGTCCTGTTTTCCATCTTCATCAATGACCTGCCTCGAGTCTTACGCCACTCCGAGCACATGATATACGCCGACGACACGCAGATCTATAGAAGTTGTCACCGCCACGAGATCGAAGAGACACTCAGATTAATCGAGGAAGACGCACATGCCATTCACTCGTGGGCTATCGCCAACGGATTGAGTTTGAACCTCAAGAAAACTAGAGTTATGATCCTGGACAGTGTCGAAAACCTGCGACTCCTGAATATGAAGGCACTCTTCCCAATCACTGTCGACGGTACGCCCATAGAGTTCGTGTCCGAAGTGAAAAATATCGGTATCTGGATGACGGCCGACTTGTCCTGGAAGAAGCACGTCTCTCATATCAGCCAAAAAGTTTTTGGAACACTGCGACAGCTCCTGAGATCAGTGGGTTTTAATTTCGCAGAGTACTCTGGACCTTTTCTTCGAACAGAATGAGATGCTCCAGAGTCAGCTTGATGAGATTAAATTGATCGTGAGCAAACGTGACGTTACTGTTGTTGCTCCATCCTCGACACCAGCAGTGAACGAAGTGAACAACCGGATGATGGAACGCATGTCGTCTCTCGGAAAATGTTTAGAAAAGCAGAACTCCCGGCTGGAAGAGCTCTTCTTGGATCGTCAGCTACTCCTGGAGGAAAATTCGATCATGAGAGATCAGTTTTTCAGTCTGACTCAGCGACTGACAGGTAACCAGAGTACTCTGCGACCTATTGGAATTATGAATAATGAGAATAGTAATGCTGCATCACCACAACAGTCCTCCGGTCCTATCATTCCACCTGGGACGGACACAACCCCCCAGCCACATGCTGGGGAGCAGAGACGGGGACTCAGCAGTGATGGTCTTGAAAGCTCTTCACTAATAATCAATGGTGCTCTGAAAAAAGATTCCTTGGCCTCGCCGGCAGAATTACGTGTTATTTCTTTCGCAGTGCTCAAGACCATTCTTCCCTCATTGGACAGGAAGGACATTGTTGATGTCCGCGTCCTGCAACCAGGTCGTGCGCTTGGGGAGGGGTCTCCGTCACGCGATAGGGAATCGTTCTTGTCATCTCCAGCCTCAGCTGTTGTATCACGCGTACTACCATCATGCGTGGTCCAACTCTCCAGTGGCCGTCTAGTCAAGAAGGTGACTCAGGCTAAACGCTTAATCAACAACAACTATTTCACGGCTAATGACATCCGGTCTGATTTGCTCGGCCCAGATGCCAAAGCTCATGTGCCAGATCGTAAAATATTTATAAATAAAATGCTCCCTCGTGAAAAGTACAAAGAGTACACACGTTTGAGGTCCGTTGCACGTGGTTTGGGCTTAGAATATGTCTGGCACAGTGGCGGACGTTTCTGGAATAGGCGAAAAAATGGTGAGCGTGCACATACGTTTGAGTCTCTCACTGATCTGCAGGTCATTCGAACGGCCTGTCGAAGTGTCCCAAAACGCACCAGTGCGTCCTCAAACAACAACCAGAACTGCACCACCGTTCCGGAGCAAAATGGTGTTTCGGCAGCAGAATCAGTGAGAAGTCTTTGACTAGACACGGACGCTGAGGAGGAGTGGTGGTTCCTTGAAAGCGGGATTTATCAACCTCAACTCCCTGACAGATAAGATTGAGCATCTGCGCTTGCTCGTTGTTGACGATCCCTCCTACCATCTTCTTGGGGTTGCTGAGTCGAAGCTAGATGAGTATGTGGACGACAGTCTTGTTCGGATACCGGGTTTTTCACTGTTGAGACAAGATCGAAACAGAGAGGGTGGTGGGGTTGCCTTGTATGTACGCAATGACTTTAAGGTAGAGAAACTTGTTTCGTTTAACACTTTTGGCCCAGGGAAACCTGGTGTGCCTGAATTTCTCTTCTGTAGCGTACAGCAGGGCAGCTCCCCTCCAATATTAGTTGGAGTAATTTACAGACCCCCGAAAATCGCCATGCAGAAGGTTGTTTGGCTCATTGCGCCGTCTGTGTGGTGACTATAGTCATAAAATTATAATGGGGGATCTAAATGCAGACCTGTTGGACACTGCTCACCCTGACACCAAAACACTGACTGCACTGACGGAAGAACTTGCATTGCAGATAGTGCAGCATGGCCCGACTCACGAACACACTCCCAACACATCTCACACATGGATTGATCACATTTATATAGATGACAATGACATCGTTACTGACTTTCAAAATAGACTCCTGTCCAGTTTCGGCAGGCACTCGGTCATAGACGTTACCATCAACGTCTTCAGACCCACTCCGCCAAAAAATTCCTTCACTTACAGGAATTCCCGTAACATCACTCCGGAGATGCTGAATCACCGTTTGCTCCGCTGTGACTGGACAGCTCTTGGAAACGCTGAAATCAGTTTGGAAGACGCAATTCACTGGTTGAATGAGAACTTAAAGACTGTTATAGACGAATTAGCGCCGGAAAAAACTATCAACCCGCGAAAAGATGATGTTCCTTGGATTGGTCCTGAGTTGAGTGTACTCATAAATAAGCGAGATGCGACGCGCAGGCGCTGGGAACGAAATCAACGAAACCAGCGCAAGAGTCCTGAGCATCAAAGTCAGTACTTTCGCCTTAGCGAAGAGGTCGACTTGCACATGGAACAAGAGCGTAACTCCTTCCTTCGAAACCATCTTTCGGACGCTCTTGATCAGCATAAAAACATCTGGAAGGAAATGCGCAACCTCGGCCTTCTGCCTAAGTGCAAAGAGGAGGAACTTCATGGTTTCACACCGGATGACTTGGACGCTCACTTCGCGGGAGTTTCGGTTTCACCCCACGAAAATATAGATGAAGCAATGGACGATATAAATTCGGCCTCAGAGGAGGGTTTTAAGTCCAAACCCACAAATTACAATGATGTAGTCCTTGCTATTAAACATTTTTCTTCACAGGCCCGTGGGGCGGACGGAATACCCCAAAGCGTGATCGCGAAGGCTTTTCCGGCTATTGGTGATCTTATTGTGCATATTTTCAACTCCTCTTTTGCTCAAAGTGCATTTCCTGAGGCTTGGAAGCGGGCACAGCTAATTGCATTAAAGAAGACCACAGCTCCATCAACGGTCTCGGACTTCCGTCCTATAGCCCTGCTTTGCTTCCTTGCCAAAGTTTTGGAAAAAATCGCTGTATCGAGTATTTGAAAACTGAGAAATTATTAGATCGCTTCCAGACTGGTCCCAGACAACACCATAGCACCCAGACAGCTCTACTAAAGTTGACCGATGACATCCGAGTAGGTATTGACAAGAAGAAGATCACTTTGCTCCTGCTTTTTGACTTTAGTAAAGCCTTTAACACGATATCACCATCAAAGCTGTTGAGCAAACTTGGAAATCTAGGCTCCTCGAGATCGGCACTACTGTGGATAAAATCATACTTACAAGGTCGCACCCAAAAAGTCACCTCAAAATCTGGTTATTCTGATTGGCTCGAAACCAATCTGGGTGTTCCACAGGGTTCGGTTCTTGGGCCTTCGCTCTTCAGTTTGTATGTCAATGATTTACCTGTCGTGCTAGACGGAAAGTCGGCACATCATCTATGTTATGCGGATGACCTCCAAATTTATCTCCAAGTCGAGAAGTCTGAGATCAGGAAGGGCATCACTCGGCTAGGAGGAATCGGACGACTAGTTGCTGAGTGGGCCAGAGGTTCCGGCCTGTGTCTCAACGCTGGCAAGACCAAGAAAATCTACTTCAGTTCTGAGAGAAATATCAAAGATTTGAAGAGAATGGATTTGCCAGGGGTTGAGATACAGGAAGGAAAGTTCATTCCATTCAGCGATACGGTCGTGAGTCTTGGCATTACACTTGACAGTGAATTCACATGGAAACCGCACATTGATCAATTAACTAAGGAAGTCAATATAGCCCTATACGGATTGCGGTTTATTAGGGCGTGTATCACCAGACCTCTCCGAATTCGCCTAGTCGAGTCTCTGGTTCAACCGTATTTAGATAACTGTACGGTCGTGTACCTCGACGCTACGGACGAACATCGGCAACGGATACAACGACTAAGCAACTCATGTGTGAGGTATATTCTTGATCTTAGGAGAGATGAGCACATCACCCCGTTTAGGGAGCGTTTGGGTTGGTTGCGCACTGATTCGCGGAGAATGTACTTCGCAGCTCTGTTAATGCATAAGATCATGCATTTAAGAGAGCCTGGCTACCTAGCTGCGATGTTCACCAGGTACCAATCTGAACGCCCCGCACGTGGTGATGCAGAAGAGCGGGTACTCAGAGTTCCCAATATGAGACTTGAATATGGAAGGAGATCTTTCCAGGTTCAATGAGCTCATTTGTGGAACTATCTCCCTCCGGGCTTTTGGCAGCTGGCGAGAACACCCTTGTTCAAAGAGTCCTTCAAAGATTTTCTATTAACAAAGTCTCCTCAGAGAATTGATCCGGAGAAGCAGCATTACTCTAATCTTTGATGGGATCGGGTTTTTGTTCTTTTTTTTTCTATCTCTCAATAATTGTTAGTGACCTCCTGTCACCAGACTGGAGAAAAACTGTGATATTTTTGTGAACCTATGCCTTTTATCTCATTTTCTTTCAAGTGAAATCGTAAAGTGTATGACTAGTCACAATTTTGATGTATCTATCCTTGACCAAATTATTTCTTGATATGATTTTATCGGAATATTCATTAATTATATATATATATATATATATATATATATATATATATATATGTGACACATATGGAAATATGTAGGTGTATTCTTGTCGTATAACGAATAAAGGATATCTATCTATCTATCTCTCTGGCTCTTTAAGTAAACACACCTGTTTGCCCTTGCTCTGCTTTGTATAACAAGTTTACTCATTATTTTGAATTTCTCGTCCCGAGAAACGTAATTTCCAGACAAATCGGCTGCCCATTGATTATTGCATATAACGAGCATCGCCAGCTAGGCTCGTTTTTTGAGCCAGGAAGTCGTTTTTGTCTGGTAGAGCGGAGAGGTTAGAAATATCACGAGGCGAGGATATTCTCCGAGAACTCGACGTCGCTTGTTAATCAGCGCCATCAACAACCTTGTTCCCGAAACGTGAGGAGAGTACCTGACAACAGCTGCTCTCTGCATTACCATCTGGTGCTGATTCAGTGTGTTACAGTGGCCCAGCTGATTGACTTGATGTGTGCGCGTGTTGACAGTGTATAGCAGAACACTTGTACCGAGTGATGTAGTGGATCCACCATTGACTTTGTAGTTGCATATTATTCATATAATTATTATTCAGAGCAACGCAACCATGTCAGATCTACCGCAAGGCTGGGAGAATTTCAGCTCTTCTCAACAAATCGGAGCTCTATTTGCACAAATCAAATCGAGTTCCTCGAGGACTGAATATGTTCTAACTAATCTTATTGAAAAATAGAGTCTCTGTTCGTGACAGTCAAAATGCAATCTGAATGTTTGGAAAAGCTCGAATCAGAAAATCAGTCGCTTCGTCATGAGTTGAGTCATCTGAAAGAATCGCGTGTCAATAGTTCTACGAGCTCTGAGGTAAAGGTGAACGGGATACCTACAAGTTGTGAAGATTCTCTCGATCTGCTTTCCGAAGCTTTCTTTGAAAAACTCGGAGTTGCATCTCTGAAAATCGATGTCTTTGAAATTCGTAAAATTAAGCGGAAAAATCACAGGAAACCTGCTCTAGAATCATCTTGTGAAGAACCTCGCAATAGTACATTCTCTTATGTAATGAAGTTCAAGTCCACGTGTATTCGAGATCACGTGCTCAAATTGAAACGCCGCTTCGGTGAATTGAAACTGAACGATGTCATACCAAGTATGACATCATAGTCTAGGCGGCTAGGCATGTACGAGATGCTACCTCAGTATACTCATGAGTTGTGGTTGAAAGTAGAAGAGCGTGCTGAGCAACGTGGTTATAAATATGTGTGGATTCGGCAGAGCAATTTGTTTGTGAAAAAAGACGAAAAATCCAAAGGAATCGGAATCGAGACAGATTTGGACATTAAAAAAATATTAAGATTCCATAACTTGAGCATGTATCTATATTGAGGTCTATGGATGTCTCGGATTTCTAAGATTAGTCATTAACATCGCGAGAAAAACTGTTTTCTGTATCAAGTTGGTTTCAGTATGCTTCATTGTTTTGTTTCACTCTGATATCATGAAATCGCTCTGAATTGATTGCTCTAGAACTTGATGTAATGCTAAATCAAAGTATCATGAATTTGCTTCGTTCCAAAATTATCCGTTTGCTTCTCTCTGCTTTTAATGTTCAAACAATTTGGGTTCATATTTTGCATGGAATTATGAATTTCAGAATGTGTATAGGATATGCCGTTTGCCATACGGTCCTTGTGACCATGGCATAATAAACCTATTAATCAATCAATAAATCTCTCTGTCTCTGTAAGTAAACGCATCTCTTGCTTCTGCTCTGCTCAGTACTCAACGTTTACTCATCATTTCGAACTCCTCGATCCGAGGTACATCTTTTCCAGGGGAAACGACTTCTCTCTGGTTCTTCCGTAAAATGAGCATTGTCACCAGGCTAGTTTTTTGTGAGCCAGGAAGTCGATTTTGTTTGGATTCAGTGAAGAGGTTATGAACACAACTGAGCTTGGATTTTTGGGAGCTCGACAAGGTTTGTCCACCAGCGCCATCATTGATCTCGATTTCGAAACGTGTAAAGTTGGCTGACTGATAAGCTGCTGCCTGTATCACCACTTGAGCTGATGATTTGTGAAATGCGTGAAGTGAGTTACAGCTGTGACAGCTAGTGTGTGCGATGTTTGTTGACAGTATCTAGCAGAAGAGTCGAGCTGATCTAGTGTATCATATCCACTAGTGTTTGCCAAATTTTCTATCATGCTCTGACATTCAGCTGAACCAAATCATGACGAATTCTCCTGAAAATTGGGGGAATCTCAGCCTACCTCAACGACTTGGAGCTCTTTTCACAAATATTCAATTATCTTCATGTAAAACTGATAGCACTTTAGTGAATATTGTTGAAAGAATTGAGTCTTTATTCGGTATTGTTAAGCTGCAGTCAGAAAGATTGAACAAACTTGAAACCGAAAATCAGTCGCTTCGCCACGAGTTGAGCCAATTTGAAGAGTCACGTGTCAATATTTCAACGAGTTCTGAAGTGAAAGTTACTAGGATATCCACAAAATGTAATATCTCTCTTGATCTGCTTCCCAGTATCATTCTCGGAAAACTCGGGGTTCCATCTTTGAATAATGACGTTCTTTGAATTCGAAATATCAAGCCTAAGAAGTGCACGAAAGTTCTCGGATTAGAAAAAGATAAATCTCACAACGTCACATCTTCATGCGTGATGAAGTTCAAATCTGTGTGTATTCGCAATCATGTACTCAAAGTAAAACGTCGTTTCGGTGAATTGTATGCTAAGGATATCATACCTGATATAAATTTAGAGTCTGGAATAGGAATTTTTGAGATGTTACCACAAACTGGAATTTAATCGCGATTGAGAGCAAAAGAACGAGCTGAACAACGTGATTATAAGTACGAGTGAGTCCGAGAGGGCACTTTATTCACAAGAAAGGATGAAGATTCCGAGAGAATTTCTATTACATCAGATTTGAATCTTGAGAAAATATTGTGATTCCGTTGAGTGAGCTTGACTTTCTTAGCTATGGCCTGTGAGAATTTAGATCTCACAAAATGAACAATGGTTTCCCATTGTGCATTATAGAAGTTTTCGTGATCGAATCCGTGTTCTTCGTATTTCCCTTTATTTTGCTCTAATGTACTCGCGTCAAAGTTTCTTATTGATTCTCTACTGTCAATGTACTAATATTGATGAGCCTCTCAAATATGTTCTGTTATGCTCAATCGGAATCCCTTATCCTGCATTTCCTATTCAATACATCCAGTAATTGAGTGTCATGAATTTCCTCATTTATGCATACAAGTATTATCAAGATGCTTTTTGTAGCTATATGTATATGCTCTTCGCCACATGGTCTATCGTGGCCACGGCACAATAAACCGTTAATCAATCAATCAATCAATCTCTCTCTCTCTCTCTCTCTCTCTCTCTCTCTCTCTCTCTCTCTCTCTCTTTTCCTTCTAAGGTGGTTAGAGGGCAAAATCTGCCTCAAGATCCTTCGGATCCGTGGCCAGACACCGGACTGGTTCAGCTTACGCGGACTACGCATAGTCCACGCAGGCCATACCAGGCGGGACACGGGTTTGGGTGGGGCTCACCAAGTGGTGGGCCCGGCAGTGTAAAATCCCTCTCCCCTTCATTTTCGATACCTAGGGCATCGGGCAATCAAGAAGGAGATCCACCTGCCTCTACCATCTCAGCCCGGAACCGCGTGAGCATTACTTAAGGATGAGCGGCATGTCTCGGGCTCGATTGCGAGCGTTCCTCTTCACTATCTTCTCTCTTCGGCCAGTTGTCGGCATCTTCTATCTTCATTCTTCCGTTTTCCCTGGAAAAGATGCACTTCGGGTCGAGGGTTCAAAATGATGAGTAAATGTTGAGAACTGAGCAGAGTAGAAGCAAGAGATGCGTTTACTCACAGAGACAGGGAGATTGATTGATTGATTGATAGGTTTGTTCTTCCTTTCCCCCTCTATTCCTTCTTTCTTCTTTCTTCCCTCTTCAGTGTTTCATATTCCTCCTGGAACTATTTGGAACTCTCCTGTTTGGATCGGCAGACTCACTGTAATTCGCCTGCTTCGAGGCGCCTCACTTCCCTCTCGTTCTCCTCTTTGAGGGTCATCACCAGCTTAATGTATCCTGTGACTCTATCCCATGTCTCCTGGTTGCGGAGCAAGTACAGGACGAGATTCTCAGGTGTGAATTAAGCACCCAGCCATTCATTCAACTCGGCGCGCTCTCTTCGGGTGTCGTTGCACGTGAACAGGGCGTGTTCAGCGTCATCCAAGTTGTCCCCGCATGACTGACATGCTGAGGATGTCCTCTTGTTGAACCGGGTCAGATAGGCATCGAAGCAACCGTGGTCACTCAGTACTTGCACCGTTCAGTAATCTATCTCTCCGTGGGTGCGTTCCGCCCACTTGGCTACGTCGCGGATCAGTCAATGCGTCCATCTGACATCTGCAAATGGTGAATCCCACTCTGTTTGCCACTGTTCAAGCGTCGTCTCCTTCTCGTTGTCGCGGATGATCTCCTTCATCGTTGGATTGAGCACTCGTTTGGCTGCGATCACTCTTTGCCAGTCCCAGATCCTCACTCGCTCCGCGTCGAGCAAGTGGGTGGGTGGCATCCCCGCCAACACGCAAGCTACGTCTCCTGACACGGGACGGAAGGCACGGATGCTCCTCAGAGCCGCTCTCCAGTGGACAGGCTCCATCCTCTTCTCTATGACGGACTTCTCTACTCTCTTCCCCCACATGGGTGTACCGTAGAGCATAATGGAAGCGCTCACGGTGTTGAGCAGCTTGCGCCTCTTCTGTTTCGGTCCTCCGATGTTCGGCATCAGCCCCTGAAGCGCCGCACCGACCCCGCTCGCTTTCTGAACGGCCTCAGGGATGTGCTTCTTGAAGGACCACTTGTAGTCGAGGCATACGCCGAGGTATTTCAGCTCTGTCTTGCGTGGGATCTCTTGCCCGTTGATGTAAAATTGGGGCAAGTTAAACTCCCCGCGGCTTGTCACCACGATTACTTCGCACTTCTTGACAGCAAGTATCAGGAACCTGCTGATCATCCATTTGTCGACTCGGGCCAGCACCTCGTTTGCGCGTCTGCCCAAGAGCTCCTCGTTGTCGACCCAGACTATGAGTCCCGCGTCGTCAACAGAAGCCACGATTATCACTCCTTCTGGCGGTTCGATAGTTAGAAAATTGTCGTTCTGGGTGTTCCAGTTGAATGGCCCGGAAACCAATCCCTGTCCAATTACGGCGGTCAGATCCCGGATCTCTTGTCCATCATCGGTGTCGTACACAAGGGTCCTGTTCCGGAGATAGTCATTATTGATGGCTAGTAGATAGGACGGCTTTTTACCTGCTTGGGATTGATAGACTCGCTCCCAGCTCGCGCAGTTGAACGCGTTCTTCATGTCCGACGCAATTATGGCACAGAATCCTCCTCTTCCTTGGTATGGGTTCCCTACCGACGCTTGAACCCGTTCTTGGACCTCCTCGATCGCGTGCACAGTGCTTCGTCCCTTCCGGAACCCGAACTGCATTGGTGATAGTCCGCCGCTCTTTTCGTGAACCTCTCTTGAGTAAATCTGGCTTGTATTTGAAGACCAGTTTCAGAGCCTCGTTTGGAATCCCGTCCAGGCCAGGGGCCTTGCTGTTTGGCAGCCTATTCGCTGCTATGAGGAGCTCGTGCAAATAAAGTGCGGGATGGGGTCTTCGCTCTCCGGAGGGAATGTGACTCTAGGTTCTCTTGTTGGGAAGGAGTCTTCCACGATGCTGCGCAAGGTAGCTGCATCAGACGGTGCTGGGTTGCCCCTCCGGGTTCGGACCTTTGACATAACCACGCGGTATGGCGTACCCCAGCGGGTCTCCATTAACCATTTCGCACAATTCACCCCAGCACTTCTCTTTGCTTCTCCGGTTGGCTAGAATGAGAGCTTTCTTTGCTTCTCTGTACGCCCTGTCATCTTCCACCAGTGATGGTCGTTTCAGTTTCCTTGATCGCCACGCGGTCCTCATTTTCTCGTTGCTCGTTCTTCGTAGAGCTCTTATCTCGTCGGTAATCCAGTACTCTGGTTTCCTCCGGAAGCATGATATTGTCTTGCGAGGCATCGATGCGTCACAAGCTCTTGTCATGGTGGTCGTCACCATATCCACAGCCTCGTCCGCGGTGATTTCCATCAGGAGATCTTCGGCTGTTTCTATCGATTCCCGGAATTTTCCCTCATCCAGCTTGCGTACCTGCCACCCCGTCGGTCGCGGTCTGCGTGTCGTCTGTCTCTGTATGTCAGTCCTAAGCCGAAACCGAATATGTCGATGGTCACTCGATGTTTCCGTGTCCAGGGCCTCCCACGTTGTCATACGTCCCATGAGCGACGGGCTCATGAACGTCAGGTCGAGGACCGAAGACGGACCTCCCTCCCTGGACCGAGTGTCGTGTCGGTAGTAAGTGATAACCCCCGTCTCGTTCGCGAGCACTTATCCTAATGCCTCCATGGCACCAGCCAGTATTACCCCCCGTCTATCGCGCGGCCCCCCGTTCCAAGTCGGTTCCTTGGAGTTGAAATCCCCCGCGATTATAACTGGGCCCCCATTGCCTCACATCTTCTTCTAGGTCATGGAGCTCGTCTTCGAATTCGTGCGTCTTGAGTGACGGAGAATAGTAGCAACTGTAGAGTGCTGTGCCCCCCATGGTCTTTCGAGCGAAACCGCGGCCACTAACAGCTGGTCCAGTCCCACGGATCGCAGGATTCATGATCTGGATTACGGCTGTCCTCCAGTGATCGAATGTGGATCGAGAAAATTCGCGCTTCCGGGGCGGTTCGGAGATAATCAGAACATCGATCCCTCCTTCTTTGGCAACAGCGTGTAGGAGATCATCTGCGTCCCCGCTCTTCCTGAGGTTGGCTTGGATGAAGCTAGCCATTTCTTCCCTCCCTGCGTCTATATGTAGTTCTTGCCCTCTGGTACGCAGTGCAGTTCCTGGCCCCAGATCTGTGGTCAGATTTGGACCCGATCGCCGCACAGCTTAGGCATTTTGGTTTTTCCTTGCAAATCGCAGCAAGGTGCCCTGGTTCGCCGCATTGGAAGCAGAGTTTTGGTTTCCGTTCCTCTGCCTCCTCTTTTTTGCACCCCGAGGCCTTGTAGCCGTACTCTAAGCAGTTATAGCACCGTGGGATGCCACCCTTCTCGCGGATCCTGACTTTGCCCCATCCAACCTTTGGCTCCTTCCAGTCGAGGAGATGGTGGGCCAGTCTCGTCGCGATCGAGACAACAGCGGTTTGGGTGCCGCGGTAGCTACTCCGGATGGACTTGACTACAACGGCACCCTTCTCGTTTTCTGGTAGGGCCTTCGCGAGGTCATCCCGCACCTTGATTATGTCGACATCGTAGTCGACTCCGAGCACCTCGAGGGTCGTGCTGTTTGCTAGACAGTGGACAGCTCCTCCTTGGCCGACGACTGGTGCCAAGGCTGCCTTGACGGTGGCGACATCGGTGCCCTTCTTGAGTTCAAGAAGGACTTGGCCTTCTTGGGTCTTGCGGATGCCCGCGACCTTAGAGCCCACTGCTTCATCGAGGTCATCCGTTTTTATCCTGCGCAGCATGTCTGCGTAGGTTAGCCCACCTTGTTTGGCCGTAACAAGGACGGCTTCGGGCTTCACCCTCCTCGGCTTCATTTTCGCTTTCTTTCCGGCGGCATCGTCCGATCTACCGCTCTTCTTTGCCCTTCTCGCTTGTTTCTTTGACACCACTTCCTTCCAAGGCCTATTCTGCTCGGGCCGATTGGGCGTTGATGTCGAGCGCGGTGTTCTGAGACCTCCCGATGGAGGTCCGTATCGCGTCGCCTTCGAACCGCGTTGTTTTCCCGGTCGCGATTCCGGTTTCCCTGCCCCCCTTCCCTGGAAGCCACTACCCGACGCGGCCGGTTTTTTTGTGACCGGAGGCTGCACATTCCCCCTCGCTTTCAAGGTCTTTTCCGTTTCGAGGAGCGTTATCTCGAAAGCAGCCCGCTTCGCCTTGTCTGACGCGAGTAGGCCTTCGAGCGCGTGGCCTATCTTCTTGAGCTCTTCGATGTCACCCTTGGTCCCTTCTGGATTGCTGGAAATGGACTCGGCTATCCCTATGACCAAGTTGAAGTGCTTGAGGAGGAGATATCGTCGCCCCCGAAGAAGAAAAACACTTTCTGGATTACCGGTGAAGAGTAACACCTTCTGGATGCATTCATGAAAAGACACACCATCTGGTTCCCAGGACGAAGATTAACACGTATTTCTAACCAGCGACGAAAAATAACGCCCGGCAGTAGCTTCCGACGAATAGTAACACCCGCTCGTAACTACCGGCGAATATGATCACGTTGCCCGTAGTAGCGACGAAAAGTAACATTTACCGGAAGCTCGGACGAAAAAGAACACGTGCCGTATGCCCCGACGATAAAAAACACCTACTGTATGCCCGGACGAAAAAAAAACACCTGCCGTATGCCCCGACGAAAAAAAACATCTACTGTATGCCCGGACGAAGAAAAACACCTGGTGGTTTAACCGGAGTTATCTCTGAAAAAATGATAATTTCAATGTTTTCTGTCAGAGAATATCAATGTATCTAACAACGAATAACAACGAATAAGTAGTCTAACATAGAATGTGCGAAAAATGAGCAAAGCAAAACTTTGAAGGCAAGAAAACGTTGACAACTGAAGTTTTTCCCTGCATGTTACAACAAAACATACTTTCGAAGAAAATGTTGAGAATAGGACTCCTAGGAATTCAGTTCTTCATGTATTCGATATTCCCCCCCCCCCATAGAAAGCAGCTATAAATTGAAAACTTTATTCAAAAGCAATATTGCCATAGACATTTTAAATCACGCAGTAATCCTGTCAGTACTTGTAACTAAGATCGAAGCATGAGCACTGTACCGAGAAACCCCATTCCTTGTTAGAAATACTTATTGTAAGTCCAAAACGATACACGAATGCACGCTTGAAGGGAATCATAGAATCTTACAGGTAAGAGAAGCAATCTTATTGTCTACCTTCGAACTGACTTGGAACCAAGAGGAGAATCTGAGATATGATTTTTTGTGAGCGACACGTGAAGCTCTCCAATATATATAGACTAGACCGTGACACGGCCTTTTTCGAAGATTAATAATTTTGGAGTGTAATAACAAATCTAGACAAGAACGAAACCAAATAACTTCTGAGACCTCCTAAATTTGATCTCGAGTTCAGGAATTAGATTGACAAAGTATACCGTGAACTGAATGTCCTTCGATAGGAAAAAATTCAGAGAGGAAATGAGGGAGGAGATACAGCTGCCTCACACTATGCAATAATTGCGGGGGTGTTTCAAGTGAAAAAAAAAAAAATTACGATGGACTAGAATTATCGTATAGATTTCCAGGAGAGAGAGAGAGAGAATAGTTTTGATGAATGTGAGCAGTAAGAATCATGCAATGGGTGATATTTACGAGACGTTCTTGGCTTGGGGCAGAGGTGATGATGCTCTCCGCTGGTCCAACGCCCAGACATGATTTTTCCTTCAAATATATGGGTTGGAGCGCCTCCTAGCAGTATAAAAAACCCCCAGATGTTCTCTTTGCCGAACGATAATGAGAGGTGTTTTTTTCCGTTGGGGCTCACGGTAGGTGTTTTTCTTCGTCCGGGCATACGGCAGGTGTTTTTCTTCGTCCGGGCATACGGCAGGTGTTTTTTTTCGTCGGAGCATCCGGCAGGTGTTTCTCTTCGTCCGGGCATACGGCGGGTGTTCTTTTTCGTCCGGGCATCCGGCAAACGTTACTTTTCGGCGGTAATCACGACCAAGTGTTATTTCTCGAGGCGGGTACGGGAGAAGTGCTACTCTTCCACGCTTGATACATATCGTGTTACTTTTCATCGGTGACTAACACGCAAGTGTTAGTCTTCGTCGCTTGATAGTATGCAAGTGTTCTTCTTCTTCGGGGGCGACGATATGTCTTCTCCTCCGTCTCTTCCCGGCACGTTTTCAGGTCTTCTCTTCCCCCATGAGATCGCCTGCCTCGTTTCCACTCCTTTGTCGTGCTGCATCTCTGGTTGAGGGGATGTGGTCAATCTCCACCCTATCAGGCACCTCATTGTGCACTCCCTTATAGCCCACGCAGGCCATACCAGGCGGGACACGGGTTTGGGTGGGGCCCACCGAGAGGTGGGCCCGGCCGTGTAATATCCCTCTCCCCTCGATGTCCGATACCTAGGGCATCGGGCAATCAAGAAGGAGATCCACCTGCATCTACCATCTCATCCCGGAACCGCGTGAGCATTACTTCAGGACCTCTCTCTCTCTCTCTCTCTCTCTCTCTCTCTCTCGGTGAGTCTTTCTATACGCTTTCTTCAGTGCCTCCCTGCATTTCGCCACTTTTTCTGCCGCAAGGTGCCTCCGGGCTTTTCTTTTTCAGACTCTTGCACGCCAATTTTTGCAAGGATTCATCGGATTCATAAATTCCTGTGAATCCACATATCCTGTAAGAATCACACCTGCTTTTTCACCAGCACGTCTTGGGTTTAGAGGTTAGTCTGCACGCTGCATTGGGATTAGTTCACTGGATCAACAAACTTCATTCGTCAGACGCTAGATGGCAGCAATCTAATACAGATCTCTGCATTACCAACTCTGAAGCCTGATTCACACGTGTTCTATTCCAAGTGTTTCGCCCAAGTGAGCTGCCTGATCAACACCCTGGCACTCGCCTGACTGCAGTAACAGCTGATTCAATCTTGTATCGCTTGAATCCTCTCATCACGCTACGATGACCCGTAATCTACTCACAGTGAGTTCTTTTCAACAAGATCGAGTAATTTCACACGAATCACGCAAATCTGAGACAAGCGCAGATTGCGCTGGTTATCTTAATGAAATGCCACCTTATTTGAAACTTTTCATGTCTCATTTCGACGCTTGTCAAGAAAAACTTTTTTCGAAGTTGAATGAATTAGAAGACAGGATAGAAAATCGAATCATTGCGATTGAAAGAGATGTTTTAGAACTTCGTAATAAGTTTTCTCAGCTTTCTCAACAAACATCAGTGGTAGACTCAGCTGAAATGATCTTAACGGACATTCCTCGTGATTTAAATCTCACGAGAACTGAGATAGTGAGTAAAGTTCTCCATGCTATGGATGTGCCAGAGCTGCAAAATTTTGTAGTAAATACTAGAGAATGGAAAGGTCCTCGTTTCCGCAACACGGATTCATCCGTTCTAACCTCAACCTCAAGTTCGCCACAAAGAAATGATTTGAATACTCGATCAATCGTCATACAACTGTCTTCCACTATTATTCGAGATAAAATTATTTTGAACTCACCCAAACTGAAAATGAGATCTATCAGTGATATCTTTGGAAACGGAAACGATTCTAGAATATTTTGTTATCCACTGTGGCCAAAAGAAGTGCACAACTTACTCAAACAAGCTCACTCAGTTAGTGTTCGATTGAAAATGCAGGAGCCAGTAGTTAAAAATCTCGTTGTATGCATGAGACCTTCAAATAATAGGCCTCCCGTCCCAATTTTCTCAGAAACCGATCTCGCTCAATTTCAAACTTGACATATTGTGACAATGGTGATTAGTTCGTCTATGTATTCTAATGTTCAAATGCTCTGCACAAAGCAACTTTACTGAATTATCATATTGTTATCATATTATTTCATAAATTATTCTTCTCTATATATTCTGTAACTGCTATCAATAATTTCCAAATGTACACGACTGCCACTCTAAATTTGTATGCGAACCTTTTATCATTTTTTGTATACTATACTATATCTCCTTTTGATCAAATCAGCAATCTAACCATCTCAACTATTCAATATTCATCTTTGATTATGTTTATCCATACTCTTCATAGTAAATTATGTATTATGTAATTGAATTTGCCACCTGTACCAGATAGGGTGATACCCCAAGGTACCAATAAAAAAAAACCAATCTACAATCTACAATCTCTCTCTCTCTCTGACACATCAATCCTCGATTCCTAACACTGCCCCTAGGATGGACGAGTCCACCCACTCATACGTTCGGAAGCAAGGGCAGGGACTGGGCAATGACGGACTTGAGCGCTGTAAACTGATTATTAATGGTGTATTAAAAGAAGATTCTAAGGCCTCACCAGCACGTATATCTGATATTTCTTATGCAGTGCTCAAGTCTATTCTCCCCTCATTGGAGAGGGCAGACATTGCTGATGTCCGTGTCCTGCAACCGGGGCGTGCGTCTGGGGAGAAGACTCCAACAGGTAATCGTGACTCGGTTCTATCTTCCCGAGCCTCAGCTGCCATCACGCGCAATTTACCATCATGTGTAGTCCAACTCTCCAGTAGCCGACTAGTCGGGAGAGTGATTCGGGCTAAACGTTCAATCACCAATAATTATTTTACGGCCAGCAATATCCAGCCTGACTTACTCGACCCAGATACAAAAGCTCATGTGCCAGATCGTAAAATCTTTATAAATGAGATGCTCCACCGTGAAAAATACAAAGAATTTATACGTTTAAGGTCGGTTGCACGCGGTTTGGGTCTTAAATACGTCTGGCACAGAGATGGGCGTTTCTGGGTTAGACGGAAAAATGGTGAGCGAGCGCATACTTTCGAATCCCTTGCTGATCTGCAGGTCATTCAAACGACCTGTCGAAGTGGTCCGGAACGCACCTGTGCGTCCTGTAATAACACCCAGAGCTGCACTATCGTTCCGGAGCAAAATAAAGTTCCGGCAACAGAATCAGCAAGGACTCCCTGACTGGATACGGCTGCTGAAGAGCGAAGAGGGAGGGGTAATTCTTTAAAAGCGGGATTTATCAACCTTAACTCCCTGACAGATAAGATTGAGCATCTACGCTTGCTCGTCGCTAACGATCCCTCCTATCATCTATTTGGGGTGGCCGAGTCGAAGCTAGATGAGTATGTGGATGACAGTCTCGTTCAAATTCCAGGTTTTTCGTTGTTGCGACAAGATCGCAATAGAGAAGGTGGAGGAGTTGCCTTGTATGTGCGCAATGACTTCAAAATTGAGAAGTTGGTTTCGTCGAATACATTTGGGCCGGGGAAACCTGGCGTGCCCGAATTCCTTTTTTGTAGCGTGCAGCAAGGCAGCTCACCCCCAATATTAGTCGCGGTAATTATAAATTTTTCCTTCTGCATGGCAATTTTAGGGGGTCTATAAGACCCCCTAAAATTGCCATGCAGAAGGATGATGGGCTGTTTGGCTCGTTACGCCGGCTGTGTGGTGATTACAGTCACAAAATCATTATGCATGATCTGAACGCTGACTTGTTGGATACTGCTCATCCCGACACCAAGACACTGACTGCACTGACAGAAGAACTAGCCTTGCAGATAGTGCAGCATGGCCCGACTCATCAACACAACCCCAATGTATCTCATACATGGATTGATCACATCTACGTAGATGACAACGACACCATTACTGACTTTCACAACAGACACCTGCCCAGTTTCGGTGGGCACTCGGTCATTGACGTCACCATCAACGTCTTCACCCCTACTCCGCCAAAAAATTCCTTCAAATATAGGGATTTTCGTAACATCACCCCGGAGATATTGAATGACCGTCTGCTCCGCTGTGACTGGACAGCTCTTGAAAATGCCGAAACCAGTTCGGAAGACGCAATTCAATGCTTGAATGTAAATTTAATGATCGTTTTAGATGAATTAGCACCGGAAAAAACTATAAACCCGCGTAAAAATGATGCTCCTTGGATTGGTCCTGAGCTGAGGGTGCTCATGAAGAAGCGAGACGCGACGCGCAGGCGTTGGGAGCGTATGCAACGCAACCAGAGCAAGTGTCCTGAGCTTCAAAATGAGTACTTTCGGCTTAGCGAAGAGGTCGATCTGCGTATTGAGCAAGAGCGTAATTCCTTCCTTCAAAACCATCTTTCAGACGCTCTTGATCAGAACAAGAATATTTGGAAGGAGATGCGCAATCTCGGCCTCTTGCCCAAGAGCAAAGAGGAAGAACTTCACGGTTTCACACCGGATGAGTTGAACGCTCACTTTGCGGGGGTCTCTGTTTCGCCTCACGAAAATATCAATGAAGCAATGGACGATATTAACTCTGCACCGGAGGAGGGGTTTAAATTTAAGCCCACAAATTTCAATGATGTAGTCCTTGCTATTAAACATTTCTCCTCGCAGGCCCGCGGGGTGGATGGGATCCCTCAGAGTGTGATCGCGAAGGCTCTTCCGGCAATTGGTGATCTTATTGTACATATATTCGATTCCTCTTTCGCTCATAGCGGTTTTCCCGAGGCTTGGAAGCAAGCGCAGCTGATTGCATTGAAGAAGACTGCAGCTCCATCAGCGGTCTCGGACTTTCGTCCCATAGCGCTGCTGTGCTTCCTTTCCAAGGTTCTGGAAAAAATTGCACATGACCAAATCACGGAGTATTTAAAAGTAGAGAAATTTCTTGATCGCTTCCAGACTGGTTTCAGGCAATACCATAGCACCCAGACAGCTTTACTAAAGTTGACGGAAGACATCAGAGTAGGCATTGATAGGAAGAAGATCACCTTACTCCTACTATTCGACTTTAGCAAAGCTTTCGACACAATAACACCGTCAAAGCTGTTGAGGAAGCTCCGAAACCTTGGATTTTCAAGATCGGCACTCCTGTGGATGAAATCATACTTACAAGGCCGCACCCAAATAGTCACTTCAAAATCTGGTAGTTCTGATTGGCTTGAAACCAATCTGGGTGTTCCACAGGGATCCGTTCTCGGGCCTTTACTCTTCAGCTTATATGTTAATGACTTACCTGGTTTGCTAGACGGAAAGTCGGTATATCATCTATTCTATGCGGATGATCTTCAAATTTATCTCCAAGTCGAGAAAACTAAGATCAAGGAAGGCATCACTCGGCTGGGAGAAGTAGGACGACTAAATGCTGAATGGGCCAGAAATTCCGGCCTGCGTCTCAACGCTGGCAAGACCAAGGCAATCCTCTTCAGCTCTGAGAGGAACATCAAAGATCTGAAAAGAATGGACTTGCCAGGGGTTGAGATACAGGAAGGAAAATTCATTCCGTTCAGCGATACAGTCGTGAGTCTTGGTGTTACACTTGATAGTGAACTGACGTGGAAGCCGCACATCGACCAAGTAACTAAGAAAGTGAACAGAGCCCTTTACGGATTGCGGTTTTTTAGGGCGTGTATCACCAGACCTCTCCGAATTCGCCTAGTCGAGTCATTAGTTCAACCGCATTTAGATTATTGCACAGTCGTGTACCTCGACGCCACGGACGAACAGTGGCAACGGATACAACGACTGAGCAATTCATGTGTGAGGTACATTTTTGATCTTAGGAGAGACGAGCACATCACCCCGTTTAGGGAGCGTTTAGGTTGGTTGCGTACTGATTCGCGGAGAATGTACTTCGCAGCTCTGTTAATGCATAAGAACATGCATTCAGGAGAGCCTGGCTACCTAGCTGCGATGTTCACCAGGTACCAATCTGAACGCCCCGCACGTGGTAATGCAGAAGAGCGGGTACTCAAAGTTCCCAATATGAGACTTGAATATGGAAGGAGATCTTTCCAGGTTCAATGTGCTCATTTTTGGAACTTCCTCCCTCCGGGCTTTCGGCAGCTGGGGAAAACACCCTTGTTCAAAGAGTCCTTGAAAGATTTCCTATTAACAAAGTCTCCTCAGAGGATTGATCCGGAGAAGCAGCATTACTTTAATCTTTGCTGGGCTAGGGCTTTGTTCCTTTGCTTTCTATCTCTTTTTAATTGTAAGTGACCTTCTGTCACCAGACTGAAGAAAAACTGTGATATTTCCGTGAACCCTATGCCCTTTATCTCATTTTCTTTCAAGTGAAATCGTAAAGTGTATGACTAGTCACAATTTGTGATATATCTATCCTTGACCAAATTATTTCTTAATATGATTTTATCGGAATATTTATGAATTTTATATATATATATATATATATATATATATATATATATGACACATATGAAAATATGTAGGTGTATTTTCTCGTATGACGAATAAAGGATATCTATCTATCTCTCTATCTATCTATCTATCTCTCTCTCTCTCTCTCTCTCTCTCTCTCTCTCTCTCTCTCTCTCTTCTTTTTTTAAGGTGGTTAGAGGGCAAAATCTGCCTCAGGATCCCTCGGATCCGTCCCCAGACACCGGACTGGTTCAGCTTACGCGGACTACGCATAGCCCATGCAGGCCATACCAGGCGGGACACGGGTTTGGGTGGGGCCCACCGAGAGGTGGGCCCGGCCGTGTAATATCCCTCTCCCCTCGATGTCCGATACCTAGGGCATCGGGCAATCAAGAAGGAGATCCACCTGCATCTACCATCTCATCCCGGAACCACGTGAGCATTACTTCAGGATTAGCGGCATGTCTCGCGCTCGATTGCGAGCGTTCCTCTTCTCCATCTTCTCTCTTCGGCCACTTGTCGGCATCTTCTATCTTCATTCTTCATTGTTCCCTCTCTTTCTTCTTTCTTCTTTCTTCCCTCTTCAGTGCATCAGATTCCTCCTGGAATCATTTGGGCCTCTTCTGTTTCAATCGGCAGAGTCACTGTAATTCGCCTGCTCCGAGGCGCCTTACTTCCCTCTCTTTCTCCTCTTTGCGGGTCATCACCAGCTTGATGTATCCGGTGAGTCTATCCCATGTCTCCTGGTTGCGGAGCAAGTACGGGACGAGATTCTCAGGTGTTAGTTGAGCACCCAGTCATTCATCCAGCTCGGCGCGCTCTCTCCGGGTGTCGCTGCACTTGAGCAGGGCATGTTCGGCGTCATCCCATTCGTCCCCGCATGACTGACATGCTGGGGTCGTCCTCTTCTTGAACCTGGTTAGATAGGAACCGAAGCAACCATGATCGCTCAGTGCCTGCGTCGTCCAGTAGTCCATCTCTCCGTGGGTGCGTTCCGCCCACTTAGCCACGTCACGGATCAGCCGGTGCGTCCATCTGCCGTTTACAAATGGCGAATCCCACTCAGTTTGCCAATGCTCAAGGGAGGTTTCCTTCTCGTTGTCGCGGATGATCTCCTTCATCGTCGGAGTGAGTACTCGTTCGGCTCCGATCACTTTCTGGCGGTCCCAGATCCTCACTCGCTCCGCGACGAGCAAGTGGATGGTCTCTCTCTTTTTTTTTTTTTTTTTTTAAGGTGGTTGTAGGGCAAATACGCTGCGACGTACGAAGGAGAGGCACCGGTCAGCCAAACACGGCTGGCCAGCACCTCCCCAACAGTCCCGGGCTGGAATCCGCATCGATACGGCCATCCGAACCGGGTAAACCCTCTCTTCCTTCTCCGTTGGCGCCGGCCATTGGACAAGGGAGAGATCCACCAATCTCTCTCTCTCTCTCTCTCTCTCTCTCTCTCTCTCTCTGCGCGGTAAGTTGCCCGAGTACACGCTTCTGCACTGCTCCGCATTTGATCGTACTAAAACAAATTTATTCGCACTCTGTGAAGGAGTTGCACTGTTTCCAGGTATTTCCAGCTTCCTCTGGCTCTATGCGCTTGTGTGCAGTTACAGCAGGCTCCGAAATTCGAGCCAGGGAGCGGAAATATCTGTTGACCAAATTGAGGTTATGTTCCTGTTGGGTCTACATATGAGAGCTTGCTGGCCCACTAATGTGCAATAGATGAAAGTGCTGGTGTAGATCAACTGACGTGCCGTTGAAAGTGAACAATCGACCTGAGTGGCTGAATACCAGGATGCCTGTACTATAGCGGCGATTCTGGCACCAGGAAGTCCTGCTGTTTGTTCAGATGTTGTGGTGCAAAAGCATAAGTGCTAGGCTCCTACAAGTGCCGTATTCAAAAGTTATCATCATCCGATCATAAGTCGTCGATTCTACGTGAGTGCGTCGGCAGAGAGTAGACCTGTAGTATGTGTATATCGTAAGTCATATTCTTATTCTAGTGTGCGGAATGTATAGTTATTGTTATAGAGACAAAGTTTATTTATGCCATGTGCATCTGTGTCTGTCTGTGTATGGGTGCGTGTATGACTCGATGCTAGAGCCATCTTTGTCTTGAATTTATAACTAGGTTGTCATTAAACTGATGATAACGTCACGGGCTATACCGTGTCGATAATCGAAGTATAGTAACGCTTATTGACCAACAGATCGCAGCATAAGTACCGATGATTAGTTGTGGTCGTGAATTATGTGTTCATCAGCTGTATGAGAGCGACTGATCTCGCATACCAAAAAATTGAGTTGTTCTGTGTGTGCTTTCATGCTCTGTTTAATGTTACTCTATCCATGAGTCCGAAACGTTGCAAGAAGTGTGGTCGCAAAATTGTCTCCAAGTTTGTATCCTGTCACGATTGTGAGAGCCGGTTCATCCCGGCTGTCTACGAGCATACTTATCGAACAAACCAGCTGAGTTCTGTTGTGTGCGATCCTTTAAAGACACTCTCCGGCGTAGTGAAACGTCGCGAGCAAGCGCTCCTGCCTCTAAGCAAACCCGTGTGGATTCTAGAGACAGCGCATTTAATAAATCAAGGAATATTAGCAACATCTCAAGCCCCAATAACAGCGTAGATTCGAATGACACAGAGCTGTTACAGGCGTCATCTCAAATAGCAACATCTGACATGGCGAATTTACCGGAAAATTTTGAGTCATTTACTGTAACCCAACAATTTGCTACGCTTTTCAGCGCTATAAATTCCAATTCAGCCCATCTTGATCAACATTTCAATGATCTCACTGGTAAAGTCATTGAATTTACCACTACTCTGGGTGAGCATAATAAACGTCTGAATGAGTTAGAGGATGAGAATGCCTTTCTACGCAGTGAGATTGAACAGCTCAAGGACTTGCACACTAGAGGAGCGCGTAGCGCTGAGATGGAAGTTGTCGGTATACCTCGATCTTGTGATATGCCACTAAATGTCTTAACTCGGGCTATCTTTAAGAAGCTGAAAATTGAAAATCTATACAATGATGTACTTGAATTCCACGAATTCAAGCCAAAAAATGAGAATCTGCCTGCAAATCAGTCTCAAGCTCCAAATCGAGATTATACCTATTCTTTCATTATCAAATTCAAGTCAATTGAGCTTCGCGATCATGTGATGAGAATGAAGCGTGAATTTGGAGAGTCAACGTATGGAGATTTTGTTAAGGATTGCAGTGAAGAGGAGTCTAAAAAACGGGTGAACCTTTTGAAATTGCTTCCTCAGGTGATCCACAATTTGCGTATACTCGCCAAAGAGCGTTCTCAGCAATCCAATTACAAGTATGTGTGGACCCGTGATGGGAATCTGTATGTTCGCAAAGAGGATGGAAGTGAGAGAATCGCCATTGTTACTGAGAATGATTTAGATAAAATCTCATGACTACCCTCTCACTTGCCTGTTAACACTGCAAAATCAGTTCGCATGTCGCTTCGAGTGGCACAAGTTGATGTAAATTCACTAAAAGAGCATATATATGATATATCTGCACCTCTCAATGATCTCAATCTCGATGTGCTAGCAATATCGGAAACGTGGTTAACACCAAATCACGTGCACGGTGTCCTTGAACCAACTTTAAATGAGTCGGAAGACCACCTCGCCAAATATTTTCTTAAATGGTTGTTCAGGGCTCAAATAACATCTTCCAACTGTTTTTAAAATCGCCTACGTTAGAATTTTCAAATAAATCAACTTTTATGATTTTTTTCTGAAAAAATCGCCAAAAATGACTTTGACGCGCTTTGGTGATGTTGAACGCTCAGTTATATGCTTCAAATTTCACAAAAATTTCGTTAGAAAGTGCGGATGGTTGATGACACTCTATCCCAAAAGATTCGCAATGTAATGCGTAGAGGAAGGGATAGGCTTCGTGAGCTGTGACTAATGCTTGGGTAGAGAGTCAGATGGCGAATATAGAAAGGTCCACCTATCTATATTGGGAAATTTGTCGTCTGCCCACGGCTCTGTCTTCTTCTTACTCACATTGGTCCTAGTCATATGTACACAATGCCTTGGACTCTCGGCAAGGTCCTCATCGCGCAACAAGAGCTCTCAATCCGGTTCTGGAGAGCTTGCAGGTATGTCATAACTGCTCCACATCTCGCATTTGAGTGGAGGGGGTAGCTCTATCGTAGTTCTAAGATGCCACGTGTTTGCTTTCATGCAGAGAATCGACTCAAATTTTGGGTATTGTGCATGAAAAAAGAGATGGGAGTGCAGAAGCTGAAAAGAGACATGGAAGACTGCTCCAAAAATGTTCAGCGATTGACGGTCAGATTGATAGATTGCCCTATCTGACTCACCTATGTCTGGCATATAGATGAAGGTACTTTATCATCCTGCACGTCAATCGCTGAATATTTTTGGAGCGGTCTTCCATGTCTCTTTTCAGCTTCTGCACTCCCATCTCCTTCTTCGTGCACAATACCCAAAATTTGAGTCGATTCTCTTCATGAAAGCAAACACGTGGCATCTTAGAACTACGATAGAGCTACCCTCTCCACTCAAATGCGAGATGTGGATCAGGTATGACATACCTGCAAGCTCTCCAGAACCGGAGTGAGAGCTTTTGTTGCGCGATGAGGACCTTGCCGAGAGTCCAAGGCATTGTGTACATATTATTAAGACCAATGTGAGTAAGAAGAAGACAGAGCCGTGAGCAGACGACAAATTTCCCAATATAGATAGGTGGTATATACCTTTCTATATTCGCCATCTGACTCTCTACCCAAGCATTAGTCACAGCTCACGAAGCCTGTCCCTTCCTCTACGCATTACATCGCGAATCTTTTGGGATAGAGTGTCATGAACCATCTGCACTTTCTAACAAAATTTTTGTGAAATTTGAAGCATATAACTAAGCGTTCATCATTACCAAAGCGCGTCAGAGTCGTTTTTTGACAATTTTTTCAAAAAAAATCATAAAAGTTGATTTATTTGAAAATTCTAACGTAGGCGATTTCAAAAACAGTTGGAAGATGTTATTTGAGCCCTGAACAACCATTTAAGAAAATATTTGGCGAGGTGGTCTTCCGACTCATTTAAAGTTGGTTCAAGGACACCGTGCGTGGACAGCTTTTTTACTATACCCGGGTACTCGTTTATTCGAAATGATCGTGGGTTGAAATCTTTGACAGGTAAACGCGAATTCATGCAGGGCTGTGGAGTCGCGTTCTACATTCGGGAAAGTCTGAAGGTCACGGTGCTGGACTCATCTAAAATCACGCATGTTAATGAGACAGAGTTCATACTGGTCAATGTAAAGACACAAGAGGATCGTAGCGTACTGATCGCATCTATTTATCGCCGTCCTAAAGGGAATGTGCTCACCCAGTTCTTTGCAGACTTTCAGAAGATAGCTCAATCGTATGCGAATTTCATATTGGCTGGTGATTTGAACTCAGATTTATCATCCGATGAGTATTATGCTAACCATCTGCGTGATTTAATCCATGAATATTCAATGTTTTGTGTCCCTTATGGGCCTATGCATCATCGTGAGTGCTCAGACACCTGGCTCGATGTTATTCTTACAAACTCAGCGGACAAAATTGAAACGTTTTATAAATCCAGTGCACCATTCATAAACGGTCATGATTATCTTCATATTGAATATAGATTCCCGTCTACCCGTAAAGATTCAGTTTTGATCACATCGCGGAATTCTCGTCGATTTGATGCAACTGCTTTCACTGGTCGCCTCGAGTCCGATTTGATGAACTATGATATTCATACTTACGGGGATGTAAATGAGTAATTACGGGGATGTAATTGGATAAGTTTCGAAATGTAACACTCAATCTTCTTGATGGAATGGCACCTGTATCTACTCGCTTTGTTCGTGAGCATGTGACTCCTTGGATCATTCCTGAATTGAAGGATGAATGTAAGCATCGAGATCAGATTTATAAGCAAGCAAAACGAACTCAGAGCCGTAGATTATGGACTGAGTATAAGAATCTCCGTAAGCAGCTGAAGTATAAGATCAGAAAAGCGAAGAACGAATCTTGTTTGAAATCTCTATCCGAAGCTAGTGGTAAATCAGATTATTGGAATGTTCTGAGAAAAATGGACCTCTCGAAGGATAGCAACAAGTCGCCACTAGAATACTTTTCAGCTGAAGAGCTGAATGAGTACTATTCAAATGTTTCTAGCCAATATCCGAATCGCTCTGTGTCCGATCTGCAAGGTATTATTAATAGTGAAGTAAATTCCGAGTCCCCTTCTTTCTCGTCAGAACCAGTTGATGGCTCCCAAGTATATCAGTCTATGCTCAGTCGCTTGCCTAAGTCCAAAGGACAAAGTTATGATGGATTATCTATCAAATTCTTCAAGTCTGTTTTGCCAACACTAGTACCCTATTTCACCAATCTATTCAACGTATCCATTGAAACATGTCAATATCCGGAGTTATGGAAAAAATCACTTGTTATAATGAAAATTATACCCTCGCTATGTTTCAATATATGATGGGAGGAACGGCCAAATTGCGAGGCATTCCTTATAGGGGATGTATGTTCCCCAGACAATCAGAGTGACGGAAGCTCTGTCAAGAAATCTCGCTTCGATAAGGAATGCCTCGCAATTCGGCCGTTCCTCCCATCATATAAAATCACTTGTTATTCCTCTGAGTAAAATTCCTTCACCTAAATCGCCATCCGACACTCGGCCCATCTCGAATCTATCGCATTTCGCGAAAGTTTTTGACACGCTTGTCACAAACCAATCAGTTAATCATCTTGAGCGTCATAACATTTTGTCACCGTTCCAGTCAGGGTTCCGTGCCAATTATAGTACTCAAACAGCTCTATTGAAAGTTTCGGAGGACATTCGAGTTGGACTGGAGAAAGGTCTGGTAACTCTCCAGCTTTTATTCGATTTCAAGGCTGCGTTTTGCAGTATCTATCACAAGCAGCTCTTATTACGACTGAAAGGGTTGAATTTCTCAGGAAAAGCGATACGATGGTTTCATTCATATTTGAGTAATAGGTACCAAGCTGTAATTGACGATAAAGGTGATATCTCAGAGTTTGTACCCATTAGATCTGGTTTCCTCCAGGGCTCAAACCCTGGGCCTATTATCTTTTTGATATCCATCGACCCTATCATGCGTATACTGAAACACTGCAAACGCGTACTGTTTGCTGATGACTTCCAGATTTACATTCAGGGCCGGCCCTCCGGAATACCTATGATGATTGAGAAACTAAATGAGGATTCCGCTCGAATCGTACAGTGGACAGTTGACCATGGACTCACTTTGAATGTATTAAAGACACTAGCAATGTTGATCGCGTCAGTGCAATTTCATATGAGGCTCGACGTTCGTAATTTTCAGCCAGTCCTCGTAGCTGGTCAAGTTATACCGTTTCAAGAGTCGCTAAAAAATCTGGGTGTTATTTTTTCTAAAGATCTTTCTTGGAACAAACATGTTGCAAGTATCTGCTCAAAAGTCCACGGGGTTTTACATAGACTACGATATCGTGGCCACTTTTTATCGACCGAAGTGAAAAAATTGTTAGTCAATGCGCTTATTATACCACATTTTGACTATGCCTGTCTCGTCTATTATGACTTGTCAGGCTATCTAGTTACCAAATCACAACGTCTGCTTAATACGTGCATTCGTTTTATCTTCCGTTCTCGCAGAGATGCAGCTCTGAAGCCCTATTATGAACGATTGCACTGGATGTCTCTAGCCAGTCGTCTTTAATACTTCTTATGTGTCCAGGCCTATAAGATATTCACCTCGTCAAAACCAGGTTATCTGAACGAGCTTTTCAAGCAACTTGACGACACAGTGCGTCGCTCAGAAAGAGTTCAGTCTTCGAGAGTCCAAATACCCTTGGCACGCACGACAGCGTACAATAATTCTTATTCTCTCACGACATTGAGAGCTTGGGACGCTATTCCAGTAAACGTTAGATTGATGATTCCTCTAGAAGCTTTCAAAGCAGCTTTGTCTAAGAGTTTGTATGAAAAAGATGCCATGTAAGAACAGTCATTCGTTTTTCAGAGCTTAGCCATATGGATAAATGTTTTGCATTGTTACTCAGCGCAGTGTGGGATAGAGAAGAAAGAAGAAAGAGAGAAGAAAGAAGAAAGAGAAGGAACAATGAAGAATGAAGATAGAAGATGCCGACAAGTGGCCGAAGAGAGAAGATGGAGAAGAGGAACGCTCGCAATCGAGCGCGAGACATGCCGCTCATCCTGAAATAATGCTCACGCGGTTCCGGGATGAGATGGTAGATGCAGGTGGATCTCCTTCTTGATTGCCCGATGCCCTAGGTATCGGACATCGAGGGGAGAGGGATATTACACGGCCGGGCCCACCTCTCGGTGGGCCCCACCCAAACCCGTGTCCCGCCTGGTATGGCCTGCGTGGGCTATGCGTAGTCCGCGTAAGCTGAACCAGTCCGGTGTCTGGGGACGGATCCGAGGGATTCTGAGGCAGATTTTGCCCTCTAACCACCTTAAAAAAAAAAGAGAGAGAGATTGATTGATTAACCGTTTACTATGCCGTGGACTTCAAGTCCGTGAGGCAATATGAAGGAGCACATATACTTAAAATCTTCTTACAAGACATTATCAATATATTGAATAGAATGAACAACGTGGTGAATTACAGCATAAACACTCAATTGATTTGGTCAACACACATTTGTCTCGCTTCTCGATCAATATCAATGTTGGGTTTCAAAAAAGTTTCAGTCACAGCAAGTATATCAGGATTTTTCTCACAGATGTATGATTCGATCAAAGCAAAATGTTTCACAAGCCAATTGACATTTATTCGAGCTGTTAGGATAAGTAGAGAGCTGCTATAGTTGTGTTTGTGAATAAGATGACGTCAATTTGTGGTAGGTCTGGGAGTGAGGCCTTCAAGATCTTTCTCTGAAAATATTGGGATGAGAGGAGATGAGCGCGTTTGCCTTACACACACAGTAAGATTTCCGACTACAGGTCGATCATAATTCAGTTGGGTGCAGGCTGTCCAAGCTTTTCGGAGCAGCAAATGCACTTCCTTCGGCCAGAGGGGGCGACAAAATACTTTCAAACGACTACCAACACCAAAGATGTCATATGCTGTCCTGTTCTTAAGCTTGGCGGAATCTAAAACAAGAGAATCACGTGTACTACTGGAAGCAAGTTTCATTACCAAAGCAGTGTGTTGTGGAAGCTGAGGGTTTGTAGCGGTGGTTGTGAGGTCATTCGATTGCATGTTTGGATTGCTCAAAGATGGGCCTTTCTATTTTCGGATTTCCAATACAAAACCGATCAGCTCAGGGTGTTCTAGGGCATCGGGAAGTTTGGTCACTACTGTATTCTGATCAAGTGACATATTCTTTGGAATTCCAGTGAATATCATTTCAGCTGAATCTACAAGAATAGAGTGATGAGCGATGGTTTCTACTTTGCTTTGAACATGAGGAATGTTGGTTTCAACATCGTTAAAGCGAGATTCCATTTTGGCATCCAGATTGTTCATTTTGGTCATCATATTATTTTGACTCAAATCAAAATGGTTGATGAATTGCTTGGAGTAAGGTGGTGTATCATCTGGAAGATTAGCCGTATTGAAGTTGCTGTGAGACTGTGGTTGAACTAGAATTTGTTGTTGAGATTGGGGGGCTGTACGGCTATTCTGGATAGATGGATGCATCGATTGATTCAAAGCTGAAGAGATATTGTTACTATTGAATATTTCGATGAGGGGAGTATCGTCTGGTGTCTCAGGAATCAAAGAGTCCAGATTGGTACGATATTGTTTCGACGCTCGAACTAAGAATGGTGGTGATGCTTGCCTTTTTGGGATGCTATGGATTTTGCTTGGGTTGGAAAAATTTGGGTATAACGGAAATTGTGTAGAGGTATTGTGTGAAGATGGGTCGAAAACTGAGGAGTGATGAACAAGAGAAAAGGCAGGCTGAGCAAAAGATTCAGTTGAGTTATTGGTACAGAAAGAGCAAGTCAGATCACCATTCACACTATACCACGATTTTCGAGAACAGCTTAGGTGATACCACTGGTTGCAGTTAATACACGAAACTCGCTTGTAGCTCATGAGAATCATTTGCTGGCAGGCTTCGCAACGAGCAAAGTTCATAATCTGTTTTGGAGTTGAATCATACTGCTGAGCGTACATACAATTATTTGAAGTGGCTGGAATCCTCTACTGAAAACTGTCATATACGATTACACGTCCATTTAGATGTGTAATTCCACGTCCGTCTTCACCATATTAAGGTTGTAAAGAAGGATATGGGTATGACAGTGAACAGGTGGTTAGGTAAAGACGTCAAATTAGATATGGAAGGAAGGGTCAGAGAATGCCCCACTTCCATCCAATGAAATTCCACGAACTTTGAGACGTGTACATGTACGTCCATTTTTACTTCCGAATAGATGTGAAATTACATCAGCCAAACTCAAAATTGAAGAAACTATTCGGGAGAACATAATTGAGAGTAATACCAGCGGGTGGTTCTAGAGGAGGGAGGATCATGCCCTACTGGAAATAGGTGACCGCCAGAGCAGCCATGGAATTCTTTAGGAAATATCGGTCCCATCAATGGCCACTCCGACGGCCACCACAGGCACGCAATATGGCCGCCGCAGAGGATTAATTCTTTAAAGAAAATTGAGAGTCCAATTTCATACATTCTTATTCCGGTGATACGAGGGAAGAGCTTAAGGCCATGCGGTAGCCGCGCAAGCTGAATTTTGTTCCAAGTATTCTCGAATTCTCTTGCGATTTGGGCTAAACGACGAGTTGAGCCACATTTGCTATCATCTAACTTGAATGGCTCAACTCGTCGTTTAGCTCAAATCACAAAAAAATTCGAGAATACTCGGAACAAGAATGTGTGTATATTAGAGGTTAGGATGTACCAGACACCCAGTGGTTCTAACTTTTCTGCAATGATCTAATGATTTGGGGTGAAAAATGAATTGTCGAGAATAAATCGGACAATAACAATAACTACCTAACTCATTTCAATCTTTGCACCATTAAAATTTTCACATAAGTGGTAAATGGGAGTTGACGTCCGTGCTGCACGGCTACCGCATTCCCTTGAGACTCTTGCTCAATCATGAGCCGCTATAAATCATCCTCTACCGAGGTTAACTCGCCCCAACCGCACTAGGGGCCCTACGTAGGATCGATTATTCATTATACTTGTACTCACCCTATCAAATTTGCCTTGTGACTGCTGTTTGACCTGGATATTGTTGGCCCGGTGTACACGCTCCTGCTACGCCGCTATTCTGTGTCTCTTCCATCTTCTGGAAAATATTTGGTCTACGCGTACGCCACAAAATCGCATCGGCTCGTGTTTTATGTTATTCACCCAAAGGGAGCCGCCCCGCTCTCGTCAGGGTGCCGTGTCCGTTGAGAACCGGGATAAACTATTTCGGATCTTTGAGCACGCGCCCGAGCTGAATAGGCATGCTTGCCTTGAGAGAATAGACGCGATGCCCACGTAGTCCCGTCCGCGTAGACCTTTTTGTTCGTCTGTCGCGTAAAGCTGTATTTCGCAAAGTACTGGGCAAAGAGTGCCCTCCTCAAGTTTATTATAATCTAGAAATAGAATAGTGGAAGTGACAAGAACGCGGGCATGTTCTGACAGTGACTTCCATAGGTAGGCTCGGTTTGAATTTCTGTACGACGGACAAACAAAAATGTCTGCGCGGACCGGAGAAACGGTCAAGTTGATCAGCCACATCACGTCTGTTTTTTCGAGGCGAACGCGCCTACTCAGCTCGGGTGAGCGCCCGAGGAATCTAGTAAGTTCATCTCGGGTCTAATCGGACGCGGCGCCGGGACTGGAGTGGGGCGGTTCCCTTCGCGTGAATAGCGTGGAGCATGAGCCGATGCAATCCTGTGACACACGCGTGGACCAGGAATTCTCGAGATGATCAACAAGACCCAGACCAGCAGCGACGCAGGGACGTAGACCGGGCCTACGACTTCCGGGTTGAGCAGCAAGTACAAGGCAAGACTGATATGATGAGTACAAGTATAATCAATCGCCGAACCTACGAATGTCGCCTACAGCGGTTGAGGCGAGTAATCTTCGTTTGGAGATGATCTTATTGCAGCTCATGATTGAGCAAGAATCTCCCGATTTCCCCGCGTTCCGCCGGAATGAAAATTTAGAACATTGACTTCTAAATTCCTTCAAGAGTTCGAGGATCCTCTCGCGACAGAATAAGGATATGAAAAATGGATTTCTTGAAATTTTTGGAAATTCTCGGAATTTTTCTGACCTCCACCAGGATAAATATGTGAAGGAAAAATCCTCTAGACTTTCAGAAAATTCACAGGTATCTTCGGCACTTTGCCGAAATGACATTATAGAAACAAAATCCTTCAAACTGTGGGATCTTACGAAATTTTCTAGCTTTTTGCCAAACTGAGATTATGAATAATGAATTTTCAAATCTGTCCAAAACTTCTTGGAAATTCCTCTCACTCCGCAGGAATAGAAATATGAGAGATACGATATCTGAAGTATTGCATGAATTCCTCAAATTCCCTGGCACTGAACCGAAATAACAATACAAGAAAATGGATTTCCCGAAATCTCCAAGAATTCTGAAAATCCTTTTTTCTCCCGAGGGAAGTTTTCCAATGAAGCTGAATTATCATTCACGTCTCGCCAATCGATTCTCGATTGACGAGGTGTATCTTTTCTATTCCATAGATTTTCCACGGTGGCCATATTGCGTGGCGGCCACCTACAAGGCCTATTTCTTCAAAAGAATTTCATGTTCGCTCTCGTGGTCGCTTATTTCCAGTAGGGCGTGATCGATACTTTCTTAGAATCATACCGCTGAAATTACTCTCAATTACATTCTACCGAATAGGTTTTCAATATTTTGAGTTTGGCAAATATAATTCCACATCGTTTTGGACGTCAAAGATGGATGTATATTTACACGTCCGAAAGTGCATGGAATTCGATGAGACGGAAATGGGCCATTCTCTGACCCCTTTTTCCAAATACAATCCCACGTCTTTACCTAATCACTTCCCCACTGTCATATTCGTATCACTGTTCACACACTAAATATTGTAAGAATGGACGTGAAATTACACGTGTAGATCGACGTGTAATTGTATACCACAATTTTCAGCAGGGTCAGCTGTTAGACATCAACAACCTGTTGCAGCTACAAGTGTGACATCAGTGGCGCTGACGTGGTGAATAGTCGAACTCAGGGTATCAATTCTAGCAAGGATGGTAAGGTAGCGATCTGCACTTAGTGTCAGCGGCTGAGTGATGTGGTGGTTGCTGGTTCGCAAGCAAGGTGTCAGCGCTTTTGCTCCAATAAACTACTGTATGCACTCCTGGTCGACATAATCTCAAATTTTTGAGCAGATCAAAAGTCGAGAATTCCCTGGCTCTGGATGAAAAGCCGTGCTGAATTTTCACTGAATGCGTGAGCCAGCAGGAACCCCGACCCGATCTGTGACAAATTAAGTACTCACAAGGACGATGAGTTAGTAGAAATGGACTTCCAAGAGGAGCGATTTGAAACACGTCTGCTCACACTTACAGAAAGAGAGAGAGAGAGAGAGAGGGAGAGAGAGAGAGATTGATTGATTGATTGATGCCCGTTTATTCGTCCGAAGACAAAAAAGAAAAATAATCAGTTACATATGGTAATATATATCACAGATCAATAGTACGCATTAATAAAAATAATGAAGTCATTTGGTCAAGGACAAATCTTAAGTATATCACAATTTGTAACTAGTCGGGTACCACTCAGAAGATTCACAAACTCCATAGAATAATATAAGAATACAAATAAAATGGCAGGGCTCACAGTCATATTACAGAAAAGTTCAGTCGATTAACGAAAGGTCACACGTATACTTATAATTATATTCTAGATGAACGAATCAAGCAAAAAGTCAGCCCAAGCCTTTCAAAGTTTAGAGATCGAAGTAATGCTTCTTCTCTTCATCAATCCTCTGGGGAGACTGTGTGAGCAAAAAATCCTTCATAGCCTCTTTAAATAATGACATTTTCCCCAGCTGCCGAAAGCCCGGAGGGAGAAAGTTCCACAAATGAGCACATTGAACCTGGAAAGATCTTCCATATTCAAGTCTCATATTGGGAACTTTGAGTACCCGCTCTTCTGAATCACCGCGTGCGGGGCGTTCAGATTGGTACCTGGTGAACATCGCAGCTAGGTAGCCAGGCTCTCCTAAATGCATGATCTTGTGCATTAACAGAGCTGCGAAGTACATTCTCCGCGAATCAGTACGTAACCAACCCAAACGCTCCCTAAACGGGGGGATGTGCTTGTCTCTCCTAAGATCAAAAATATACCTCACACATGAATTGCTTAGTCGTTGTATCCGTTGCCGCTGTTCGTCCGTGGCGTCGAGGTACACGACCGTGCAATAGTCTATATGCGGTTGAACCAGGGACTCAACTAGGCGAACTCGGAGAGGTCCGGTGATACATGCCCTAAAAAACCGCAATCCATATAGGGCTCTGTTGACTTTCTTAGTTACTTGGTCGATGTGCGGTTTCCACGTCAGTTCACTGTCAAGTGTAACACCAAGGCTCACGACCGTATCACTGAACGGGATGAACTTTCCTTCCTGTATCTCAACCCCTGACAAGTCCATTCTCTTCAGATCTTTGATATTCCTCTCAGAAGGAGAGAGAGAGAGAGAGAGAGAGAGAGAGAGAGAGAGAGAGAGAGAGAGAGTCGTGAGAAGAGGGACGCTCGATCCTGAGCGCGAGACGCCGCCGGCCCTGAAGTAATGCTCACGCGGTGCCGGGGTCGGATTGGTAAGTTGGTGGATCTCTCCCTTGTCCGATGGCCAGCGCCAAAGGGGAAGGGAGAGAGGGTTTATCTGGTACGGATGGCCGCATCGATGCGGAATCCAGCCCGGAAGCCTTGAGAAGTATCGGCCAGGCGTAATTGTCCGTCCGGAACCTCTCTGTGGCTATGTCGCAGCGTATTCACCCTACAACCACCTGAAAAAAAAAAAAAAAAACAGAGAGAGAGAGAAAGAGAGAGAGAGAGAGAGAGAGAGAGAGAGAGAGAGAGAGAGAGATAGATAGATAGATAGATATCCTTTATTCGTCATACGACAAAATACACCTACATATTTTCATATGTGTCACATATATATATATATATATATATATATATATATATATATATATATATAATATAAGGGTCAAGGAGGTCAACGCCCTCTCAGCATGCTCGACAATATCGGGAAAATGTACGAGAGGATGGTGCTCAACAGGGTGGAAAAAGCCTACGAAGAAGGCGGTGGGATATCACCAATGCAGTTCGGGTTCCGGAAGGGACGGAGCACTGTGCACGCGATCGAGGCGGTCCAAGAAAGGGTTCAAGCGTCGGTAGGGAACCCATACCAAGGAAGAGGAGGATTCTGTGCCATCATTGCGTTGGACATAAAGAACGCATTCAACTGCCCGAGCTGGGAGCGAGTCTATCAATCCCAAGCAGGTAAAGTGCCCCCCTATCTACTAGCCGTCACGAGTGACTACCTGCGGAACAGGACCCTCGTGTACGACACCGACGAGGGACAAGAGATTCGGGTACTGTCCGCCGGAATCGGACAGGGATCGGTCTCCGGGCCGTTCAACTGGAACACCCAGTATGACAGCTTACTGTCTATCGAACTGCCAGAAGGAGTGATAATAGTGGCTTTCGCGGACGACGCGGGACTCATAGTATGGGCTGACAACGAGGAACTCTTGGGTAGACGCGCGAACGAAGCGCTGACCCGAGTCTACGAGTGGATGATTAGCAGGCTTCTGGAGCTCGCTGTCAAGAAGTGCGAAGCAATCGTGGTCACAAGGCGTAGGAAGTTTGACTTACCCCGGTTTTATATCAACCGGCAAGAGATTCTACGGAAGACAGAGCTGGAATACCTCGGTGTATGGCTCGACGACAAGTGGTCGTTCAAGAAGCACATCCAGGAAGCCGCCCAGAAGGCGAGCAGGGTCGGTGCGGCGCTCCAGCGGCTTATGCCGAATATCGGAGGACCCAAGGAAAAGAGGCGCGCACTTCTCAACACCGTCACTACCTCCATCATGCTGTACGGTGCACCCGTGTGGGGGAAGAGAGTAGAGAAGACCATCATCGAGAAGAGAATGGGGCCTGTCCACCGAAGAGCGGCCCTGAGGAGTATCCGTGCCTACCGCACTGTGTCAGGAGATGCGGCTTACGTATTGGCGAGTACTCCGCCCATCCACTTGCTCGTCGCGGAGCGAGTGAGGATCTGGGACCGCCAAAAAGTGATCGGAGCCGAACGAGTACTCACTCCGAGGATGAAGGAGATCATCCGCGACAACGAGAAGGAAACCACCCTTGAGCATTGGCAAACTGAGTGGGATTCGCCATTTGCAAACGGCAGATGGACGCACCGGCTGATCCGTGACGTAACCAAGTGGGCGGAACGCACCCACGGAGAGATGGACTACTGGACGACGCAGGCACTGAGCGATCATGGTTGCTTCGGTTCCTATCTAACCAGGTTCAAGAAGAGGACGACCCCAGCATGTCAGTCATGCGGGGACGAATGGCATGACGCCAAACGTGCCCTGTTCAAGTGCAGCGACACCCAGAGAGAGCGCGCCGAGCTGGATGAATGGCTGGGTGCTCAACTAACACCTGAGAATCTCGTCCCGTACTTGCTCCGCAACCAGGAGACATGGGATAGACTCACCGGATACATCAAGCTGGTGATGACCCGCAAAGAGGAGAAAGAGAGGGAAGTAAGGCGCCTCGAAGCAGGCGAATTACAGTGACTCTGCCGATTGAAACAGAAGAGGTCCAAATGGTTCCAGGAGGAATATGATGGACTGAAGAGGGAAGGAAGAAGAGAGAAGATCGAAGAAAGAAGAAAGAAGAATGAAGAGATGGAAGAAGATCGAAGGAGGAGAAACAACACCTGCGAGTCGTGAGAAGAGGGACGCTCGATCCTGAGCGCGAGACGCCACCGGTCCTGAAGTAATGCTCACGCGGTGCCGGGTCCGGATTGGTAAGTTGGTGGATCTCTCCATTGTCCGATGGCCACCGCCAAAGGGGAAGGGAGAGAGGGTTTATCTGGTACGGATGGCCGCATCGATGCGGAATCCAGCCCGGAAGCCTTGAGAAGTATCGGCCAGGCGTAATTGTCCGTCCGGAACCTCTCTGTGGCTACGTCGCAGCGTATTCACCCTACAACCACCTAAAAAAAAAAAAAAGAGAGAGAGAGAAAGAGAGGGAAGTGAGGCGCCTCGAAGCAGGCGAATCACAGTGAGTATGCCAACTCGAACAGAAGGGGTCCAAATTGTTCCAGAAGGAACATGATGCTCTGAAGAGGGAAGGAAGAAGAAAGAAGAGAGAAGATCGAAGATCGAAGAAAGAAGAATGAAGAGCAGGAAGAAGACCATGGAAGGAGGAACAAGACCTGCGAGTCCTGAAGAGAGAGCCGCTCGACCTAGAGCGCGAGACGCCGCCGGTCCTGGAGTAATGCTCACGCGGTCCCGGGGCCGGATTGGTAAGTTTGGTGGATCTCTCCCTTGTCCAATGGCCGATGCCAACGGAGAAGGAAGAGAGGGTTTTGATCGGAAGGGGTGGCCGTATCGATGCGGATCCCAGCCCGATACTGTTGGGGGGGGGGGGGGGGGGCACGGACAAGCCATATTGACCGACACCTCACCAACCCGGAGAAGCAGCAGGGTCGCTTCCCGGAAGAACGTCGCAGCGTTGTTCGCCCTACAACCACCTAAAAAAAAAAAAAAAAGAGAGAGAGAGAGATAGATGTCCTTTCATTCGTCCGCAGACAAAAGATCAAATTACATATGATTACATATGCCCGTTAAAAATATAATATCGTGTATAGAAAATAATGTATATATATACTCATAATAATAATAGTTTCAGTGAAATACTGTTTCGGTCAAGAACACTTACAAGGGGAGGACCTGACCTTTGGATCACCAATCCTTCCCAAATTTTTTTCACAGTTTTGTGTCACCTAGAATATGAAGAATCCAGAGTAACTCCGTCGAATGGGCCTCCTGTCCAGAGCTACAAGCAAAAATGTTAGCGTTGCCAGTATACCTATATATATATCTCTTTTTAACATGGGCCTATATGGGCAATGTTAATGTCATGGGCTGTAACTTTGAACAGGAGGCCCATTTGACGGAGTTACTCTGGATTCTTCATATTCTACGTGATACAAAACTGGAAAAAAATTTTGGACAAGATTGGTGATCCGAAGGTCTGGTCCCTCCCTTGTTAGTATCACAATTTGTGACTAGTCAGAGCAAAATTACTCATTATTCTAAGTACAAAATTTCATAGTAAGAGAGGGATATGGGCTCACAGTCATATCACAGCTGTGTTTCATCAGTCGGGTGACAGAAGGTCACATATAGAAAAAAATAAATATTAATAAAAAGTAGAGCCCAACCCATCACAGATTAAAAAAGAGCTTCTTCTCCACATCTATTCTCTGAGGAGACTGTGTCAATAAAAAATCTTTCAAGGCCTCTTCAAGTAACGATGTTCCCCTCAGCTGCCGAAAGCCCGGAGGGAGGAACTTCCACAGATGAGCACATTGAACTTGGAATGATCTTTTTCCATACTCAAGTCTCATGTTGGGGACTTTGAGTACTCGCTCTTCTAGATCACCACGTGCGAGGCGTTCGGACTGGTACCTGGTAAACATCGCAGCTAGGTAGCCAGGTTCTCCAAGATGCATGATCTTATGCATTAAGAGTGCTGCGAAGTACATTCCCCGCGAATCAGTACGTAACAAAGCCAGACGCTCCCTAAACGGGATGATGTGCTCGTCTCTCTTAAGATCAAAAATGTATCTCACACATGAATTGCTCAGTCGTTGTATCCGTTGCCGCTGTTCGTCCGTGGCGTCGAGGTACACGACCGTGCAGTAATCTAAATGCGGTTGAACCAAAGACTGAGAGAGAGAGAGAGAAATTGATTGAAATTGATTGAAATTAAGTTTTTCGTAGTCAGGGGGTATGGCCCCATGAGACTCTTTGGAGAAATGCAATAACAGAATATATAAATCATAAGTATATGCAAAATTACAGTAAATCTAGGGGAAGTGCACACAGGTAATAATATGAGGGAGTACTAGTGGCGCGCGCAGTGCATACTCGTAATCTACTACTGAAAGGGAGAGAGAGAGAGAGAGATTGATTGATTGATTGATTGATTGATTTATTAGTCCGAGGACAATGGGTCCCATGGGGCACATAAAATGGTACATAAGGATATAAAATATATGAAGTATATGAAGTAAAAATATAAAATATATAATATATAATAGGAATAAAAATATATCAAGTATTAACTAAGAATAGGCATTTCGATCACGCGATTACATGAATTAATAACAGATTAAAGTAGAGCAACATCCAGTTTCACATCTGCAGGGAACAACACAGATTATCATTCATCACTATTCCTGTCGAGATCAAAAAGGTATTGGAGTAGACAACTTTCAAAATTTTCCAGAGAGGTGGAGCGAGGCATGGTAGAGATTTCGCGTGGTAAGTTATTCCAATAGGATGGAGCGCTTACGTGGTGAGCGTTTTTCAGGGACGCCGATTGACATTTAGGAACTATGAGGTCACCAGTCTGGAGACGAACAGATCTCTCAAGACACGTATTGCATATTTCTACAATATTTTTAGCCAAGTACTGAGGTTTGCGAGTTTGTAAAATCTGATAAAGAGAGCTGGCTAGGAAGTACTCTCGTCGGGCTTTTACCGTAAGCCACCCTAAGCGCTTGCGATAGGGGGTAACATGATCTCTCCAAGGGATATTGCCAAATACAAAGCGAGTACAAGCGTTTTGAGCTCGCTGAAGCCGAAGATTTTGTCCCTCGGTTAGGTCATGATGAACAAGGCAGGCATAGTCAAAGTAAGGGAGGATGAGTGATTGGACAAGCGATTTGCGGAGAGAGGAAGAAAGGGCATGTTGGTGGGGACGTAGTTGTCTCAGTATACCAAAGACGCGTGGGCAAATTGATGATACTTGCTTTTTTCAGTTCGAGCCAGAAGTGAGCCAAACGCCAAGGTTCTTAGCTTCAGTCACGAAGTCGATTGGGGTATTACCAATGACAATGTGCGGAAGGTCATCTAGGTCTAAGAGACGCAGATTCTCATTGCTGCCAAGTATCATCACTTTTGTCTTCTTGAGAATTAAGCTGAATCCATTTAAGGTGGCCCAAGTGAGGATCGCGTTGGCATCTCTTTCGATCAGTTTGAGTGCGTCTCTGAGCTCATACCTGTAACAACTTCTGTATATCTGCGTATCGTCGGCGTAGATCATATACCGAGAGTAGCATAGAACCTTCGGTAAGTCATTGATAAAGATAGAGAACAAGAGAGATCGCAAGACTGAGCCCTGGGGCACGCCTGCCGTTGTTTTTAGCCAGTTTGATACCGTACCACTCTCATCAATGACTGCTTGGCATCTATCGGCAAGATAAGACAAGAGCCACTGGACGGTTTGTTCACTCACATTGAAAGAGCGGAGACCGAGGCTTTTGTGAGTGCAAGTTGGCCATTTTTCAGAACTTGCACCACCAGAAGAGCAACGCTCGCAATCGAGCGCGAGACATGCCACTAATCTTGAAGTAATGCTCACGTGGTTCCGGGCTGAGATGGTAGATGCAGGTGGATCTCCTTGTTGATTGCCCGATGCCCTAGGTATCGGACTTCGAGGGGGAAGGGATATTACACGGCCGGGCCCACCTCTCGGTGGGCCCCACCCAAACCCGTGTCCCGCCTGGTATGGCTTGCGTGGGCTATGCGTAGTCCGCGTAAGCTGAACCAGTCCGGTGTCTGGGGACGGATCCGAAGAATCTTGAGGCAGATTTTGCCCTCTAACCACCTTAAAAAAAAAGGTAAGGTCTTGGTAAACCGTAAAGCGAGGTGCAATACCTGGTACAATATGAAGAAGAGGTATCATAATTTGTATGAGAATGAAAATTGATAGGCTTCAATATTTTAGATATTCTAAGAACACAAACAGAAAAATAAACTCAGCTTGCAAATGTGAAATCGCTGTGTATACTAAAGAACTTCACATCTGGATTAATTAAACGTAATATAGATCGATGTGAAGTTAGCACATTTAAGATACGAAATATTTTGAAATACAATCGAAATACATTTGAAATATGATTTAAAGGTAGCACATTTGATATACAAAGAAAAGTCACGAGTGATTGGAAGAAATAATTTCCCAGTGGAATATCAAGGCAAACTAAGATATACACATCATATCTGATTCCATCACAATACTTATAGGTTGTGATTCATGATCTTTTCGAACATAGATGTTGACTTTCCGAGTCCAGACATATTTGTAACCATACTGTCTTGCGCGTTCCTGTGTCAACACAAGTAATTTATAAACAATAGGTGGTAGCATTTCATAAATACCGATTCTCGCTTGATTTGAACTTTTTGGAATCAAATCAGATAATTTTAACTCGCCGGAATCACGCTCTAATTCCAAAATGTGGTCGCGAATATCACTGGATTTAAATTTGATCACTAATGAACGATCAACACCACCACTCCGCTCACTATTAGATGTTGATAGCGAAACATTGGGAGAGCTTAGAGTTTTCAGTTTGAACTCACGCACTCCAAGAATGTCATTCTTGAAAGACTCTGCGGCATGTAGACTTTCAAGAATTTTCTTCGAAAAGTCGCCCGAAGGAACACTGCAATTGCTGGGTATCCCGGTAACTCTAAGTTCTGAAGTTGGCTGCCCAGCTATATGTAGATCTTTGAGCTGAGAAATCTCTTCCCGGAGCGTAAGATTCTCCTTCTCCAAAAGATTGATTTTTTCTGATTATTGTTTGAGCACGTCAGTGAATGAATCAAATTTACTGTCAAGACGGCTTAAACCTTCAGTAAAATCGGTAGATTGCAATTGAATAGCCTTAAACAACGGTCCAAGTTGTTGGGGCGTATCGCGAATTTCCCATCCTTGCGTCAAATCAAACATGATCGCAACTGTGATAGCGTATAACAGACAAACCAGATGACAAGATGTAAACACGGCGTACATCAGCTGTAACAGGCGCCCACTGACGTAGTTCAGGTTATAATCTCACGTTCACGTCAAGCTAGGTTCACAGTGGCGCACGTGAGAAACAGGATTCCGGGTCGATACTATAGGGAACTGATTGGAGCAACTGACATCTAGGTGTAATCAACGGAACTTCGAGATCTGATGATTTGATAGACAGGCACGAGATCGTCTAACTTCAAAATCCAATGTCCTTGTGGAAAACAGGTGAGACTTTTGAAATATGAACAGATCCACGGAGTTTAATGAATCTGATCAATGCTTGCGAAATTTGGCGTGCAAGGATCTGCGAAATGAAAGCCCGGAGGCACTTCGAGGCAGCACTTTGAAGTAAGGCGTGCACTGACACTTACCGCCAGAGAAAGAGAGAGAGAGAGAGAGAGAGAGAGAGAGAGAGAGATTCGCTGTCAAGAAGTACGAAGCAATCGTGGTCACAAGGCGTAGGAAGTTTGACTTACCCCTGTTTTATATCAACGGGCAAGAGATTCCACGGAAGACAGAGATGAAATACCTCGGTGTATGGCTCGACGACAAGTGGTCGTTCAAGAAGCACATCCAGGAAGCCGCCCAGAAGGCGAGCAGGGTCGGTGCGGCGCTCCAGTGGCTTATGCCGAATATTGGAGGACCCAAGGAAAAGAGGCGCGCACTTCTCAACACCGTCACTACCTCCATCATGCTGTACGGTGCACCCGTGTGGGGGAAGAGAGTAGAGAAGACCATCATCGAGAAGAGAATGGGGCCTGTCCACCGAAGAGGGGCCCTGAGGAGTATCCGTGCCTACCGCACTGTGTCAGGAGATGCGGCTTACGTATTGGCGAGTACTCCGCCCATCCACTTGCTCGTCGCGGAGCGAGTGAGGATCTGGGACCGCCAGAAAGTGATCGGAGCCGAACGAGTACTCATTCCGACGATGAAGGAGATCATCCGCGACAACGAGAAGGAAACCACCCTTGAGCATTGGCAAACTGAGTGGGATTCGCCATTTGCGAACGGCAGATGGACGCACCGGCTGATCCGTGACGTAGCCAAGTGGGCGGAACGCACCCACGGAGAGATGGACTACTGGACGACGCAGGCACTGAGCGATCATGGTTGCTTCGGTTCCTATCTAACCAGGTTCAAGAAGAGGTCGACCCCAGCATGTCAGTCATGCGGGGACGAATGGGATGACGCCGAACATGCCCTGTTCAAGTGCAGCGACACCCGGAGAGAGCGCGCCGAGCTGGATGAATGGCTGGGTGCTCAACTAACACCTGAGAATCTCGTCCCGTACTTGCTCCGCAACCAGGAGACATGGGATAGACTCACCGGATACATCAAGCTGGTGATGACCCGCAAAGAGGAGAAAGAGAGGGAAGTAAGGCCCCTCGAAGCAGGCGAATTACAGTGACTCTGCCGATTGAAACAGAAGAGGCCCAAATGATTCCAGGAGGAATCTGATGCACTGAAGAGGGAAGAAAGTTACCACAGAAGGACCTTCTATATCGTCCATGCAAAAGTCTAGTCTGAAACTCTAGAAATGGCCAGAACAGAAAGATGAAATACAACATCCCTGGTCTGATGTATTAGGTTTTATATTAGCTCCCAAGACTACCTCAAAGCTTCAAAAGGCAAACTATGTAGTTCCTGAAGTTTCCAAGTATTGGTGAATAGACGTCCCGCAACGAGAACTTCATGCCGTGCAGGAAATATCGTCCTGCTGCAGTGTAACTGATCAGCTCACAAGAATATTGGATGTAGATTTGGTTGAGTCGTGATTATTGACCAAAGGAAGATTATAATCATTAGTGGTCATGTATCTATCGATTAGTAAAAGCAGAAATACGACTCAGGTATTTTCATCATCATTGAGACACAGACAAGTGTGAGAACGAGTCAAATATCCATTCATCCGTGAGAAAATTTAGTGGTTTGATGTAGAAATGTTGGAGTTTATTCTGACTTGTCACGAGTCAAATTTTCATAGAAACTTGCAGGTTTATATTATCTGTATGTCTCGTGAAAATGTTTCTCGTGAAAACGTTCTTGTGGAAATGTGATCTAGGCTCCCAATGACTATGTCAGAATTCATTCCAGGTTTTTGGTGTTTCTATACGACGATCAAACCTTAGAAAGCATTGTTGGGGCTCGGCTCTTCCATTCATGTCGAGTCAACTCTAGTTCACTGTAGAATGAAGGATTCTGTTCAATTCGGACTCTGATTTTATTGTCATGTACATGCGTGCACGTGGTCAGTATAGAAACGTTAAAAGATGATCGCTTCCATTTTCATCTAGTGAATACGATTTTCTGATCGTAGAATTTTTACACGAATTTTATTTTCATCTCGAAAACATGGGGGATTATAAAAAAGACATCCCTTTCACGATCACAAAGTTAGACTAAAAAAATCAGGCTGACAGTATATCACAGATGGGTTGGACGGCAAACCAAAATGATCTCAAGGTCGTCCATTTTTAATTAATTCTACTCATACGTCCAACATTCTTTTCATTTTCCAACTCTTTACTTGTTCTCATTCACTTTCTGCAAAAAATGTTGGTGAAATGAAGCCTCTTTTACAATCATTGTTCTATGGTACATCCTGATCGAATAAATTGTTATTTTTCGTATCAAATAAATGGTTATTTTTCGATAAATCTCTTTTCCGGATCCCTCGTGGAGATTACTTGATTTTCAGAACGCTCCACTCGACTTTTTCGAAGGCAATCGAGAATTTGACGTTTCAAGATTCGGTAAGAATTTTTCCAGGTGGATTTTTCGACGCAAGTGAGAATATCACGATGCAGATGATTTGTGGATGTTACTCATCCATTAATTAAGCCTTCGTTTAAACTTCAGACAACTCAAAATGAGTTCGGAATATTTTCTCTGGGATTTTTGATAACTGATGGGCCTCTGAACCATAGTGCAAACATAGCAGGTCGAGTGTACATCATGGGGATAAATAGAGAGCAGTACAGCTATTCGCTATTGAGGGTTAAGGCTATGCGGTCAACGTGCACCGTGCACGAAGGAAGTTATTCGTACTCTCGTCCGATATTCTTGCGATTTGGACTCAACGAGGAGAAGACAAATACTTATTTTCATCTAACTTGAGTTCGTCTTCTCGTCGTTTGACTCAAATCGCAAGAATATCGGGGAAAATTGCGAATAACTTGAGTGCAGGCACTTCCTAACCTATAATATAGGCTCTTTGTGATTCGCACTTTTATCCGATTCTTTTACGATTTGGGCGAAATGACGAGGAGACGAGTGTTTATTATCATCTAACTTGAGTTCGTCTTCTCGTTGTTCAGCTCAAATCGCAAGAGAATCGGATGAATGTGAGAATTACGATATGCCTATATTATAGGTTAGGAGGTGCCTGCGCTCGGGTTATCCCCACTCTTCTCCGATATTCTTGCGATTTGAGCTAATCGACGAGAATACGAACTCGAGTTAGATGATAATAAGTATTCGTCTTCTCGTCGTTTAGTCCAGATCGCAAGAATATCGGAGAAAAGTGCGAATAACTTTCGGTGTACACGGTGCACGGTGACCGCATCGCTTTAAGTGTTCAAAATTACCCCAACATAGCGGGGTAACTTTGAACACTTTTGAAATGCCCATAACTTCTGTTTAGTACATCTAATCGGACTCTACTGCGGCGCAATTGAAAGCTAAGACGATAAGCTTTCATTTGAACCCAGATACAATGCCCTTCTAATGTAAAACGTACAAGTTACAAGGAAATTACGAGCAAAATTTTCGAAAAGTGTTCAAAGTAAACCCGGTTGACGGTATCTTAAAATCATGGAATTCGTGGAGCTGGACGTCAATTGACTTACTCTTTGTTGATGATAGAAACGTAGATGACGGTTTCCATTTTCTCCAAATTTTGACATGCTATTATGCTTAACGGTTCACATAAAAACGAATCTTTAGTATTTTTTTAAAACTTATTCATCTTCTCAATTTTAGTTCACTCCTACCTACTTGGAATATAGAACATGGATGAAGGATATCAATATCAGCCAAAACCTTGAGATATTATTCTTAAGATTCCTTGGGTATTCATGTTTGCTCAAGGGCTTCAGAATCCAAATTGATAAAGAGCGGAATAAATCAGTCAACTATGGTTGATCAGAAATAATTTCTCATCCCATGTTTAGCATACCGATAATTCTGAATTGATTCACAAGCTCCAGTCGAATCACATTCAAGAGGTTGTTATCCTTATTACTGGAATATGAAGACATCTAATTATATATTCATTTATCATCAGGACATCTCCATCCGTTAAGATCATATGTTACATCACATGCCAGAGCTCGAGCATGGATGATCATATTCCTGAATCAGGAGAGTGATTTTTATTAGAAATGGAATGAATCTTGAGCCCAATATAACATAGTATGCTATATTTTAATGGCTGGACCCAATGAAAAATCAACCAAAAGAGACTGTTGCATCTCTGTGATGCATCAAGAAATGACAGGAAACACCCTCAATCGTTCAAATAAACAAGTTCATAACGCGTAGAGCCACTGTGACTATTTTAATTGAATGTAGTCCATTCCGTCATTTATCTGAAGTTTCTTGAAGCATACAATACTAACAGTGAGGAAAAAGTCTGAGTTCAACGACAAATCAAGGAGCAAACAGTGTCTCATGAAATATCATTATCACCTTGATTGTGCTTCATAACTTGAAGACCAGGACTTTGACTCACGAGGGGAAAACCAACCTTGCGGGTCGTGGATCTTGATGGAACTTCGAGAGTCTTCTTGTTTTGGTGAGAAATGAAGGTACGCAGAAGGGTTCCGTCCAACAGGCCTCCTATCTTGAGATACAGCCGTGGAGGTTGGCATAGTCAGTATATCTATCTATGTGTCATTTCAACAGGAGTTCATATGGACAATACTAATCTGTAAAGCTGTATCTCGGAATAGGAGGCCCACTGGACAAAACCCTTCAGGGAACCTTCATTCCTCACCAAAACAAAAAGATTCCAGGAGTTTCGCCAAAATTCAGGACCCGCAAGATTGGTGTTCCCCTTGTTAGTGCGCTTACTGTACATACACAACGAAACTTGATTGCACACTGAGGCCTCAACTTCACCACAGAGCTCGCAAGAAGATGAAACCATCCAACTCTTAGAGGTACCTATTCTTTTTCATCTGCTAACACTAATCACAAAATTATTGGTCACGCGTGGTGGACAGAAAATTTTGAAAAGACCATGGTATAGCGAGGTCGCATGCAGAAAACTTGTAAGAATCCAATAATTGGGCGAGATCGACCGCAACTTCTGAAAACTGCTGAAATCTGAGAAACATCGAATTATCACAATAACATCACAAAAGCAGCAACACAGCAAACAGTAGCCAGGCTTGACAGGACAGCGTTGCGTGGCAGTGGCAGCACTTCAAGGAATTGCTATAGTATATTATGTCTCGATTGTTGGAAATCGCGTGTTTCCGCGGCTCGTGCTGGACGTTGGCTTAGCCGACGTCCTACGCGAGCTCCGCGGAAAAAGCGCAGTGGCCAGCAAGAGTGACGTAAGGTATTTTATATCATGAGTACTGCACCACGGTTTCCCCGTCCTAATTTGATGGTATTATTGTTTAATTGTCATTAATCGGATTTCGTCTGCTGCAACTCTGTCGGTAAGCTCCGTGTGTCTGTTTCCATCGCGATATATCTATATATCTTTGTTTCTGTCCATTGTGCTATATCGTGCTACTCGATAATTTCTCCCTGAAATATCTCTAGACTCACATACGTGCTCACACATGCATACGCGTCGCGCATCTGTTTCTGGTTCTGTATACCTATATGTATTTTTGATCTGGGCCTTGTGCTATATATTTGGCCCACGCCGATGAATGTTTGTGTCAGTTAGACTTGATCCAAAAAAGACGTGTGATTGAAGATGGGTGTTTATGAAAGGAAGAGCGATGAAACATAGATTAATGAAAATGATAAGAATAGTCATTTTGTGAGCATTAAGCAGTAAATTCTAATGATTTAGAACAAGAATGACATATTTTGTGCAACCATTATTAGACAATGTTTTGAATCCATTTCAATGCCTCATTTTTAATCAATGTGAAAAGTTGACGAGTATTGATGTGTTGCTAAAACAACTGAATTTGATACAGATTTGCTCAAGATGTACCACCAAAAAATGATGATGTCTGATATGTTGCTGAGAAAAGATTATCTCAGAGATTAGAATACTCTTAAGCGAATGATTTATCCAAGCGTGCTAGTTGAATTCCACGATGGATCGATTAGAAATCTGTCTTCATGACATATTTTGTGCAACCATTATTAGACAATGTTTTGAATACATTTCGATGCCTCATTTACAATCAACGTGAGAAGTTGACGAGTATTGATGTGTTGCTGAAACAACTGGATCTGATACAAATTTGCTCAAGATGTACCACGAAAAGATGATGATATCTGATATGTTGCTGAGAAAACTTTATCTCAGGGATCAGACTACTCTTAAGCGAATGATCCATCCAAGCGTGCAAGTTTAATTCCATGATAGATGGATTAGAAATCTGTGCTCGAGATGTGGCATCAAAAGCTGATGAGGAGTGCATGTTCTGATTCTATGCTTGATATATAAAAACAAATTGCTCAAGAAGTAACCCCTATAGTTGACGAGTATTGATGTGTTGCTGAAGAAACTGAATCTGAAACAAATCTGCCTAAGTTGTAACATCAGAAAATGACGATGTCTGATATGTTGCTGAGAAAACTCTATCTCAGATCAAAATCTGAGGAGTGTATGTTTCGATTCTATGCTTGATAGTTGGGTCACTGCTGAAGAATCCTACGGTTCAGAAATAATAGTCCTTATCCAAGCGTCATCAGCCAAACCTACTTTGTGTATGCCTACATTGCAATATTTTTTTTTCTTCATTTATATATTCCAATATTCTGATGGTATTAACGAAATGTATCATTCTTGCACTGATTTACTGAACCTCATCACATAGTTTCTGAAAGACCAGTTTGAATTCATTTCCCAACATCTATAACTTTTGGAGGTTATGAGTCGTCTAGGAAAATCTAGAGATAACCCAATCGTGTAGAAACACAGCGCACACCTTCGCGAAGTAAGTCGAGTTTCTAGGTACCCCCACCCCCGTCAAGACCCCCAGAAATCGTGGTGTTTCCAGCACGAATGATATTATACTTGTTATAGGCACATATCTCAGAGACAACATTTCTATTTGTTGATGATCATTATGTTTTGATTAATCAAAGATAGAAAGAGTGAAATTTCGAGGGTATGCGAAGGATCGACGCAGATCGGAGAGTTGCCTCACTTGCGTCGGCTGCTGTATTCTCTGGGAGCGAGAGACAGGGAAAGACAGTGGAGAAGCAGGGGAGGTCCGATCTGCGCAGTAACCCATTTTGTGTTGACACAATGTTGGAACGTGCAGAGCCCGAAACTAACACAAATGCACGCGAGAAGAAATCATCGACACGCTCACACATAGATTTCGGTGACAAGATTCCGTCCGTCCGCGGCCGAGAGCAATAAGAGCGAATAAGAAGACATTTTTTAGCGTTTTGAGGAAAATCGTCAAATCAACCAGAAACATCGTAGCGAAGCCTGCGGGGTCACATTTTTTCGCTTTGATGTCAACTTTCAGGAAAAAATATGCAAGACTCTCGAAACTCAATGCGTTTAGTCTACACAACAATACGTAAGTTCACTTTTTCTCGATTTTTAGACCACTTTGGAATGGAAGCTTGTGAGGGTACAGGATGGGCTCTGGATCTCGGGAGAGAGCCGGATTAATATTTGGGATTCGGGATACCTCGATAGAGGTCTGCGTATATTGATGGATCAATATTGGGCTGGATACTTCCTTTCCTCGTTCGATTTCCACCCCCACTCGGGTACTTAGGGCCTCGTGACTGATGGAAATCTCCGGAAATTTCTATGATTTTCACAGAAGAACGAGGTGAGTACGTAGGCTCTCCTGCGTAATCGTTCTACGGAAATCACTAGAATCCTAAGTGCTCATTTTATTACCTGGATAGTCATAAGGGATAGTTGTGGGTACTTAGGGCCACAGACTCATCAATTATGATGGCCAGGCTTAAATCTCCAGAATCCCACAAACCATGATGAATACTTAAACTTATCAGGCTTGCCAGATAACTGAGATCTGTACAGATCAATCAGGCAATTGATTCTTGGCGAGTCCGAGTACTTAGGGCCGAACTACCCCCAAGAGATTGCCTTGGAACTGTATCAAGGTGAACAACTGAATTTCCAAAAGAGGAACAAACATGTATGCATTTTGTACAATATGAAAAGTATATCATTCATTCAGCTCCTCTATACACAAATATAATAGAAGCTAGGGTGCCAAGCTCGATACAGCTCACAAATTCAACTGAGCATGAGCTTGCCACAATAGGCTAACGAGCCTGTATTCATACTTGGTACTCTAGCAGTACAGTATATCTATATTGTGAGTAGATAAATGGATAGATTACGGAACATCCAAAGAACGGCTATTTCATGTGAGAAATGACATTAATTGAACAAATTTGCAAAATCTGCATACAATATTCGATTCTTCATCTCACGAAGAAATGGATTCAACGCAAAATTCGAAACGACTCATTTTTTATTCATTGCCAGAAACGAAAAGATAAATTCCTAGAATTTTCTAGAAGCACGTGGTTCTTCATCTACTTTGAAAATTGATAAGAATCAACCAAAAATTTGAGTTCTCTCTACACGATACCATTCTGATCATTGATGCTTCCCTGTGAAGAAAGGCTATTTCATTCATAAATCCATTTTGCAATAAATATTTACAATATTCATGACACGTCTGATTTTGGGTTCATTTTCATTCAAATGAGAAACTTTGAGATAGATTGTGTATCTTCGGAGTATAAATGAAATAATGTATCAGAAATATGGAAAGGGGAGAACACTGTTGCTTTTCTACACGAGCATTCAGTTTGCAAAATTAAATAAAAGTGTAAAGTCAACTAGTTCTGAGAAATGACTATATACATATGAGTAATTCCGCGCGAAAGCGGACCACGAATTGCAGACATATTTCAGATAGTTTTTCCACTATTCTTAATCGATTTTATAGTCCAAAAAATGAATTTTTCACTCTCTATGGGGTCTAAATCAAATTTTTTGTTTCCGTAGGGAATATCTTTGTAATAGTGTTTTTAGAAAAGAATACCAGTAAAATGGGTGTAATTCCGACTTGAGATAAGATACGACCACGCAAATAGTGGCATCCGGGAGGTCTTTCAAAAATCTTCAAAAATATGTTTCGAAAAATTTTTTCGAGGCCACGGACGCCCCCTATGAGCAAAATGGTGAAAAACAGAAAGAATTCGATCCCTCAAAAACCCATTTTTTCAAAGATCTGGAAATCCATACTTTGATGTAAAATTGCATGTTCTTCCAGAAAAAAGTGGTCCCGATCTGTTCAATTTCAAACGAATTTATTGTGTAAAAACTGTGCCAAGCTCAAATTTGCCTACTCAGGTCCCGCGTGACCTGGATAATTCAACTTTTCGAGTATGAGCTTCCGTGGCTCGCGCCACTCTCTCGCTCTTCCGAAAACCATCGAACAGTGCACACGCATAATAATGTAGCCTCTCGCTTAATGAAAGGCATCTGTCAAAACTTCATTGTTGTGCATTTATTGGATCTACCTTCACTACTCTATGAACATATTTTGGTCCTTCGAGCCGGATCCACGCCTAAAAGTGCAGTTTACATGAATCCACGGAAGTGTAATTGTGGAGTTTTGTGTGCACGGAGTATTGTTGAGTATGCCGATGCATATGCGGAGATTCGACCAATGCAGCAATACACTATCTGCTGGAGTCGTCACACCCAACAAAGTGAAGTCTACGAAAACAGCAAGTAGCTGAAAACTCCACCTATATCAAGGACGTGGCACAGCTGTCATCGTGTCACATTCTAATGCAGCTGAAATTGGAGCGACAAGGAATCTCCACCAGGTCTAAACTGCTGACGATGCAAGGCCGATGAGGTCAACTATACCCATATCCAGCTCTGCGTTCACTAGCAATGACGACGAGTGCTTCAAATGTCAAGTAAGATCGCTCCAATCATACCAAAATAATTCTAGCGTATCAACATATGACAACGATTTCGCCTTACAAGCAATCGTTGAATCACTTGATTAAAGAGCAATTCCTCTTGTATTGACTTCTCGAGTCACAAGCTCAGCTCTCCAGTGAGTGATTACCCTAAGCAGTTACGCTATCAAATTCTTTTGGGTCTTCGATTTTATGTTCGGATTTAAGAATCATTACGACTTCGTTGCTCATTATAGCAACACCCATTTCTCAAATTCGCTCGCTTACTTAAGCACGAATCTTCCAAATATTCCTGGGAATAAGACAAGATACCGTGTGCACCCAACTACAAGTGAGATCGTTCTGATAAAACGCCCTTCAATCTTTTGATGCGTATCCCTATGACAACAATATTGCTTTCAAGCTATTGTTGAACCACATGCGATAAGACCAATTCTTAACGTACGGATTTTGCGAGTCACAACTTTCGCTCTTCAATTTGTGGTTACCCTACTCAAGCATTTACGCCATCAAATACATTCAACTAAGTATATGTCAAATTTGAGATCCATTTCAAGTTCATTGCTCATTGCTAGCAATACCTATATCTCCAATTCAATCTCACACCCGAATTAAATCTCCTGGATTTTTGGAGATCAAGTAATTCTAGCAACCCAAATTTTGGTGCAATACATTTTCCAAGTTTGCACTCCCTATAACAGTTACTTGTCCAATCACCATGACCTCTTTAGACAAAAAGTCTTTGGACGACCTTGTCGGTCTGCATTTGTCGAGAGTAGACAAAATCTTCAATTCTTTCACCAATTTCAAGAAGAAAAGTAGGAGGTAAATGACTACTGGTGGAGCCGAAACTTCCATTTCTAAGATAGAATAGTGGTTTACCGAGGTGAAAAAAATTCATGATAAAATCATATTTCATGAACAGTTCACATTTGAAATTGATTATATCAAGAAAAAGTACTTCGCTGAGGCAGAAGAGATCTACATAGATGCTCTCAGCGACTCCAAAGATTTTCTCATCAATGAATCACATGTAGCAGTGAGGAGCGCCAGCTCGGGTAATCAAACCACTCAAATTGTTATGTCGGAATCCGAATCGGCTCGACTAGCGCCTATAGGAATCCAACCTTTTGATGGGACATTCAATGATTGGCCAAAATTTCGTGACTTATTCACAGCAACTGTTATCGATTGCAAATCGTTCTCAAAAGCAGTAAAATTCTACCATCTCAAAGCTCATCTCGAAGGTGATGCTGCCTTGCAAATTCAAGGTATCCCTCTCGAGGGAGGAAACTTTCAACAAGCTTGGGATGAACTAAGCAAGCTGTATGAGAACATTCGCCGAATAGTCAATGACCAACTGAAAGAATTCTCTGTTTCTCCTATTGTAGAAGGAACAGCCTCCGAATTGAGTAGATTGATCAATGGCACTGTCAACCCTCTCATCGTTCTCAAATCACTTGATAGAGCTACCGATCATTGGGACGACTTGATAGTTTTTATCACTGCTAGTGGTCTGGATGAAAAGTCCCGAACCCTTTGGGAAACTTTCCTTGGAGAAACTTCCGAGCCTCCCACCTTTGCAAGAATGAAAACCTTCCTCAATACAAGATTGAGCACACTCGAGTCTATAGAAAATAGTTTTCAACTAAGCATTCCTTCGAGCATCACTGATCCCAAATCAAATAAGAGCAACCAAAGTAATCAAAGGTCAAGCTCTACTCATGCTCTGAAACAAGGCGCAGAAGTTCTTCATTCTTCTCAATCTGACCTGATTCCCAAGAAAAAGAAGTGTTCATTATGCGAACAAGATCATTCTTTGCGAAACTGTCCCGCATTCAATGCAATGAGTATTGATTCTCGCCGAGAATTCATTCAATCAAAGAGGTTATGTTTCAATTGCTTTGGGACTCATGATTCTAAAACCTGTAGATCTACATTCAAATGTCGATCGTGTGGAGGGAAACATCACTTCCTACTTCATTTCAACAAGCCGATTACTGCAGCAGAAACTAATCATGTCCCTCGCGCTCAACTTTCAGCAACATCTACACCGTTTCAACCAAATTCTCCGTCCCTTAACCATGTTGTTGCTATGAATTCTATCCCGAAAAACCCAATACAGTACTTTTAGCTACTGCCTGGGTTAAAGTTTCAAATGCCAAGGGCGGAGTAGTTTTTGCCCGTGCTCTAATTGACCAATGTGCTCAAACCTCATTTATTGCTGAATCACTATGTCAACGACTCAATCTCTATAAAAAAACGTGTTTCAGTACCAGTACAAGCCCTAGGAGGCGAACAATCGTACGCGAAAGGATTAGCTGAAGTTACAATTCACCCTGCATTTGAATCACCATTCACGGTCAGACTTCACGCTCTGGTCATCAAGGATGTCACGGGTTATCAACCAAGGATCGGCTGCTCAACCAAATCATGGAATCACATATCAGGATTACAATTAGCTGACCCACAATTTCATGAAAGATAACCCAATCGAACTCTTACTGACAAGGGGAGGACCAGACTTTTGGATCACCAACCTTGTCCAAAATTTTTTTCCAGTTTTGTATTACCTAGAATATGAAGAATCCAGAGTAACTCCGTCAAATGAGCCTCCTGTTCAGAGTTACAGCCCATATCATTAACATTGTCCATATAAGCCCATGTTAAAAAGTGATATATATATAGGTATACTGGCAATGCTAACTTTTTTGCTTGTAGCTCCGAACAGAAGGCCCATTTGACGGAGTTACTCTGGATTCTTCATATTCTAGGTAACACAAAACTGTAAAAAAAATTTGGAAAGGATTGGTGATCCAAAGGTCAGGTCCTCCCCATGTGAGTGCATCTGTTCATGCCTTGATTGTGGAGAATGACCTAATCAAAGGTACTCCAGATCAACCCATCGCCACAAAAACTGAACTTGGATGGATCTTGTCAGGACCAACTGACAACACCGACCACTTGATGTTACAACCTACTGCTTTGCACTGCTCAGCAGATGTAGACGTAGGTGATCTGCTCCAGAAGTTCTGGACCCAAAAGGAGATGATCAGCTCGAAACCACTTCTCACTCCAGATGAACAAGCTTGTGAGGATCATTTCATGAAAACCCATACTAGAGGATCCGATGGGCGATACACTGTAAGGTTACCTTTACGTAATAATACTCATCCATCAAATCTGGGCGAATCATTCTACCCTGCAAAACAGCTCCTTTACAAGCTAGAGAGTAGGCTAGCAAAGGACAAGAAATTGTTCGATGCTTACCAGGATTTTCTCTCTGAGTATGAATCACTTGGTCACATGACTCGTCTGAATATTGGCCCTGAAGACATTGATTTCTCCAATGATTTCTTTCTACCCCATCATGGAATTCTGAAAGAAAGTAGCACGACCACGAAGTTGAGGACCGTATTCAATGGACCTTTCCGTTCCAAATCAAGTAAGTCAATCAATGATTATTTGCTCATAGATCCTAATCTACTTCCAGAAATCACCACACTTTTGTCGAATTGGAGACTTTATCGGTACGCTTTCACTGCCGATGTTGAGAAAATGTTCCGACAAATTTGGATCCACCAAGATGATCGACATATGCAGTCTATCCTCTGGCGTGATCATTTTTCTCACCCAGTTTCAATTTTCAGACTCAATACAATAACTTACGGACTTGGAAGTAGACCATTTCATGCCAATCGAGTACGTATTCAACTTGCTCGAGACGAACGTACAAATTTCCCTATGGGATCCGAAGCCCTCGAAGAAGAAACCTATATGGATGACGTGGTATCAGGTGATCACTCGATTGAAACTGCCAGTCAGAAACAGCTGGAGCTCATCGATATCTGCAAAGTTGGCGGATTCAATCTCCGTAAATGGGTAGCTAATAACAAACAATTACTATCTCATCTTCCAAACGAATTGGTCGCTGAAAACCCTGCGGTATCGTCCCCGATTTCTCTTGATTCAGAAAACGATTCGGTTTTCACAATTCTCGGTCTGAAATGGCTACCCCGTGAAGATGTTTTGCAGTTCAAATGCTTGAACCCAAATCCATCGGAGGTATGGACAAAACGCACAGTTCTTTCTCGAATCGCTAGCGTCTTTGATCCACTAGGCTGGCTTGCACCAATGGTTATCACTTCCAAAATTTTCATGCAAAAACTTTGGATAGCTGGCTACGACTGGGATCAAGAGCTCTCTGAGGAAGATACCTTGGTTTGGTCTCGCTGGTATGAAAATCTTGCAGCTATCTCTTTGCTCAAAATCCCTCGGTGGTTAAACTACACGAGGGATAGTTGCTCGTATGAGTTACACGGATTTGCTGACGCGTCAAAACTTGCTATTTGTGCTGTCGTCTACCTCAAGGTCACTTCATCCGAAAATATTAGCGTGAAGCTTTGACAAGCTAAAACTCGAGTCGCACCCGTAAAAACTATTTCAATTCCAAGATTAGTTATGCGCTGCACTTCTACTAGCCGAACTCGTTAATCATTTGAAATCCGCATTGAGAATCCCAAATCTTCAAGTTTCTGTGTGGACTGACGCAATGGATGTTCTGCATTGGCTCAACGATCACCCATCTCGATGGCCAGTTTTCATAGCTAACCGGTGTTCCAAGATTATGGACTTGTTACCAGGAACTCAATGGAAACACATCCGCTTTGAAGACAATCCTGCTGATATAGGAAGCAGAGGTCGTTTTCCCGATGAAATGGCCGAACTAACGCCATGGTGGTATGGGCCTGGATGGTTATCATCACCCCCTGCGTCATGGCCTGAATCGAAATCAGTTCCCAAACACTCGCATATTGATGCATCAACTTCATCCCCACCAGTACCTACTATACATATGACAACAAATCCTGTTGTATCCAGAGGCTTACTCACACCTTGCTTGAATATGCTAGAGACCCAATCATCGTATTCCAAGATGATCAATGCTACTGCTTACTATCTCAGATTCATTTCAATTCTGAGACCCACCCTTTTTTCTGTCTGTGAAACGTCAGATTTGATTCAAAATAAGCCCTAGGCTCAGTTACCCACTTCCAAGAGAGCACTAACATATGAAGAAAAGGAACGAGCTAAACTCTCTTGGATCCATACGATCCAACATGCAGTATATCGTGAAGAAATTAAATTGATTTCTAACGATACGCCCTTGCCAAACAGCCACGAACTTCGTCAACTCTCTCCCATTATCATTCATGGTATTCTGAGAGTCGGGGGCAGATTGGAAAACTCAAATCTCAATGTCAGTCAGAAACACCATATAATATTACCTTACGACCATCCCTTCACTCATCTCATATTTCGAAAATTTCACGCGCTCACCTTGCATGGAGGTACTCAGATCACTTTCGCCTCTCTGCGCCAAGAATTTTGGATCGTGCGAGGTCGCAATTCGGTAAAAAGAACAATTTATCAATGTCCGGTTTGTGTGCGTTATCGCGCTGCAACATCACATCAAATGATGGGACAGTTACCCGAAAGCCGTGTCCAAACCTCACGTCCTTTTTCAAAAACTGGAGTGGATTATGCTGGCCCCATATGGGTACGCACTTTACCCAGGCGCGGTCATAAAGCACAAAAGGGTTATATTGTCGTATTTGTATGTATGAGTACACGTGCCGTACATCTCGAAGTCGTCTTAGACTATTCCTCGGCAGCTTTCATCAGATTCATCTCCCGGCGTGGTCGTTGCTCAGACTTATACAGCGACCAAGGCACCACCTTCATAGGAGCCGCTTGAGGGCTAAAACAATTGTTTACGAAGGCCTCAACTACCTTTAATTTAACAATCACCACTTTGTCCGGAATGATGACTAACTGACACTTCAACCCCCCAGGAGCTCCGCATTTTGGTGGACTTTGGGAAGCGGCCGTTAAATCCGTCAGACATCACTTGAATCGCGTGATTGGTGAAAACAAATTGACGTTCGAGGAACTTTCCACATTCCTCTGCCAAGTACAGGCAATTCTGAATTCTCGTTCTCTCACCCCTCTTTCAGACGAACCAAACGACATGAATCCTTTGACCCCAGCTCATTTCTTAATTCAGTCTGACTCATTCATCATTCCAGAACCAGATTTGACTCAGGAACGGATCCCACCATTGGAGCGTTGGAGATTGATTCAGCAATTACAACAAAACTTTTGGAGACGTTGGTCTACGGAGTACCTACAAGCCCTCCAGAAGCGTCACAAGTGGGCGGTGCCCACACCTGATATCAAAGTCAATGATTTGGTCTTCATTAAAGACGAACGAGTGCCCATTGCACGGTGGCCACTAGCCCGAGTGATCAAGGTGCATCCTGGAAAAGATAAGCGCACCAGGATCGCTACCCTCCGTACCAACAGCTCTTCACAATTGATGCGACCAATTCATAAACTGGTCCTATTATCCAGTCAAGACAACTGATAAGGATAACGCATAATGATGAACATTCACTTTATTGATTCATATACCCATATTGTTCTATTTGGTTGTGGAATTATGTTCTTATCTCTCTCTAGCTTACTATGCCTCATATTGTTATGATACATTAATGAATTTTTTTTCTGCCATGCCGAAAAAAGTGGGTGGAATGTTCAATTTCAAACAAATTCATTGTGAAATAGTCAGCAATTTCTGACTGTAACCAGCGATGTTGTACAAAACTGTGCCAAGCTCAAATTTGCCTACTCAGGTCCCGCGTGACCAGGATAATTCATCTTTTCGAGTATGAGCTTTCGTGGCTCGCGCCACTCTCTCGCTCTTCTGACAACCGTCGAATAGTGCACACGCATAATGATGTAGCCTCTCGCGTAATGAAAGGCATCTGTCAAAACTTCATTAAAGTTACACTAAAATCCAAATTCAAGTGTTGTGCATTTATTGGATCTACCTTCACTACTCTATGAGCACGATCTGTGTTTTTGGGTTCTACGCTGTTTTTTCTACATTTATCAATATTCTCAGCCTTTTCGGCTGAACAATGGATTTTTCTGCGCATGCGCAGGAATTTAGACTGCTGAGACCATTCTTATTGAAAAGCCGAGAAAATTTCCTTCAAAACGACCATCTGGCAAAGTCAATTCCATGCACTTGGCCCAAAGTTACATCGCGTCAATGAAGAAGCATCCTCAAGAGGGGTAAATGCAGATCTTGCACAAATTCCCCATTAGTATCGTGACTCGAGTAGAAGTGTCATCATTCTTTAGACCTTCTAAATTTGGGCCTAATACATCGAGTTGACTCCGCCAGGTAGTCATTTTGAAGGGAATTTTCTCGGCTTTTCAATGAAAATGGTTTCAGCAGTCTCAATTCCTGCGCATGCGCAGAAAAATCCATTTTCCAACCAAAAAAGCTGAGAATATTGATAAAACGTAGAAAAAACAGCGTAGAACCCAAGAACACAAATCAGGACCACTTTTTCTGGAAGAGCACGCAATTTTACATCAAAATATGGATTTCCAGATTTAAAAAAAATGGGTTTCTGAGGTGTAACGCGGGACAGGAGTTTCCGGAAGGAACACGAGTTATTGCAGAACAGAGTGACTTTAATGAGACTAAATAGAGGAGAAAGAGAGTGTGTGCTTCTAGGTTGGTTGATCGAGCGGTAATGGTCGCGATGGGACTCATCCCGAAGGCGATGAGTCTGTCGGCCTGAAGTAGTACCCGGGGGAGGTACGCGTATCTCCGTCAAAACGCTGACGACGCACCTGCGACGGCCGACGAGCAGCGCAGCAACGTTGCGCGGCTCGCGGATCTGTCGCCGGTGCATCGTCATGGGACGGGGGGAGGCGAGGGGCAAACGACCCGAGCCTTCCCACGTCACAGAGGAATCGAATTTTTTCTGTTTTCCACCTTTCTGCTCATAGGGGGCGTCCGTGTCCGCAAAAAATTTTTTTCGAAACATATTTCAAAGATTCCTGAAAGACCCTTCGAATGCCACTGTTTGCGTGGTCGTATCTCATCTCAAGTCGGAACTACACCCGTTTTACTGGAAAAAGATTGGTATTTTTTCCTAAAAACACTATTGCAAAGATATTCCCCACGAAAACAAAAAATTTTTTTTGAACCCCATAGAGAGTGACAATTTCATTTTTTGGACCATAGAATCGATTAAGAATAGTGGAAAAAGAATCTGAGATATGTCTGCAATTCGTGGTCCGCTTCCGCGCGGAATCACTCATATTGTAGCTCAGAGAATGAGCTTCATGATAACAAAGAAAAGTGTCCGATTTCATGAAGTTTCATATAAAAAAATCATCATACAAACTCGTGGAACATTCCAGAGTTTTTATGTATTAGTATATACATATTTACACCTCCGTGTATGTCTATTCACCACGCGCGACACTAGAAAGGGAGCAAACGTCTGCCTTACCGGCTCCAATACGCGCAAAGATTGGAATACTATAGAGAGATTAATAGTACGTATATTTCAAAGATCATTAAATGAAATTATAATTTTGGGGTTTTAGCACTCACATGCCCCCCCCCCCATTAAAATTTGAATTTTTGCCATGAAAAATGAAAATTTTAATCAAAACCTTGACAAAACTCAAAATTTTGTTACTGTCAATGAATGTAATTCGTATTCAAATATCGAAAGGATAGCGCTGATTCCGCTGAGGGATTAGGATGGATCTAGAACCGAGGAATGGTTGAGATCAGATCGCTTTAATGCAGAGTCCCATGCAACATTTGTGCCCCCCACTGCCCTTTTGAATCGTGTGTGCTTGCGGATATGGTTGATCGCCGTCCCTTCGAGAACGCGGCTCCGATGATCCTCCCACTACTCGAAAACTTCAGTGGGTGATGCAAATCGGATTGGGATATCTTCTCCCGAAGGTAATTTATTCTTGCCTGCCTCTGAAGTGAAATCTGAAATTTGGGATTCATTTTTTGTGGGTTTGAATTCACTCCACTGTGGATTTTTATGGTTTCTCCCTCCCGATCCTTACGATCGTTTGAGGGTGATTTTTCGAAAGCAGAGCCTCCATTCAGTAGGTTGATTGGATAAGGCGAGACTGCTTCTTTATTTGAGAGCGAGTCCGTCTCGGTTGCACACTTTGTGCAGGTTGTATCTTTCGATTTCTGTGTTTGATACGGATTTTGATTTTGTTTAAATTCCTTTATCTCTTGAATCTGGAGTGTGATAATTGGATGAGTCGGGGACCTGGTTCCACCGCCCTGTCGTTTTTCGAGAGGACAGGTGTTTGGGTTGGATTCTACTTCTCCACTCGCACCTTGCCTTTTGTCAAATTGACAATCATTCTGGGGGTCCGAGAAACAAGATGCAACTACTGCACGTTCCCCGGATCCAAAGATTCATATTTTGGAACTTTGTACGATTTTTGTTTCTCCTTATACTCAACGTTTAACTTGTTCGAAGACCAAGAAGAGTTTTGTTTTTGCTGGCAATTCTTGTTCGACGCATCATCGCGGTCAGAATCAGCCAAAATATTGAGAAAAGTAGATTCGGTTTTCTCTGCTTGACATCGAAGGCCAGCTCTCAGATCCCGATCAAAGTGAAAACTGAGTTGACTGATTATTTCAGCGTCAGTCTGCCCCCCGTCCACCTTGAAAGCGATATTGTATAGTTTCATGGCGTACTGAACTCTTATCAGCTTGCCGTCGGATTTGAATTTTCCAAATTCTAATTCCATTTTGAATTTTCTTTGAACACTCTTATTCCAATAATGTTCTCGGAAGAGACATTCAAAGTCCATAAGAGACTCAATCTCATTTTTTTGGAGATTATACCAGCTGAGAGCTGTTCCTTCTAAGGATTTTGACAACACAAGATGGAGTTCTTGGTCATCCAACTCTATGGTTTCAATGTACCGCTGGAGTTCCTTCAAAAATCTCACGGGACGCTCTGGGGCTTCTCCTTTGAAGACAGGAGGTTGGAATTTCAATTTTCTGGCAATGGGTTCAGATGATCCAAACGTATGGCGAGCGAGATCATTGAATTGTTTTTGAATAGATGTTTGGGTGATTTTGATTCCTTCAATGGAATTTTGACATTGATCGATATCCTTTTCAATTTCTTCGCAGCGTTCATTTCGCAAGTGCTAGAGGGTATTTGAAGAGGTATCTTAAGTCTCATCGATGAGGTTAATTTTATCCGAGAGTTTGTTGATTTCATTCTGAAATAATTTGTTTTGAGTACGGAGGGTTTCATTTTCCTTTTGTACTCGGGCTAATTGTTCGAGTGCCAATTCTAATTTGGAGGGAAGGGCATCATTTTCCTTCTCGAGAGATTTTATTCGTTGATCCAAGATAGATTGATCATCATCCAGGATTTTCAACTCTTCCGTGACGGCCACACTCCATAAACCCATGTTTTGATCGCGTGGGGACAAGCTTTCAATATTACCGTCGTCTTTTTCGATGCGAGTTAGAATGGCACGGGCCAAAATATAGGCTCTGTCCGCACTTACAATCGATCGACGATTCGAAGACATTTCCGAGCTATCCCCGTACTACAAGCGTGTAGAACTGATTGTCATGCAGAAGGTGTTTTCAAGGATATGATTGATTAGAATCGATAATTTTTTCACCATCGTGATTATTCTATTGCACACTTTTTTATGAGCTGTGAGGTATTTATTATTCATTATTCTGAAAAGACACCCGAAAAATGATATTCGGCGATTGAAAATGTGGAGTGTCCGGGGATCAAACCCCATGCTACCGCGTGGGAGTCAATTACGCTGGCCACTAGACCAGTGAGGTGGTTGCCTGCGAGCAAGTTAAGGTAGTTGTACACTAAAGCTGGAAATACAGTGAAATCTCCGGTCGCACTGACACCTCTGGTTGCATCAAAACTGTCCGCTATTCGGAGGTGTCCGCTAATCAGAGGTTCATCTCTGTGATTATACTTCTGCTGGTCGCAAAAAATTGTCCGTTATTGAGAGGTGTCCGCTAATAGGAGGTATCCGTTAAGGAAGATTCTGCTAAATACCAGAAAAACAAGTTGGGGAGGATTTAGTTCAAGTGTTGAGGAACACCTGTGCAAAATTTCAGAACGATTGACCGTTCTATTTCGGAGTAGTAGCCATCAAAACCCCGCCACCCTCAACATTGCGTTTATATGGGAGTCGACGATCCCGCATGAGCGCCATGCTAAAAGTGACGAATTTTGATGACTACCACTCTGAAACAAAAAGGTCAATCGTTTTAAAATTTTGCACAGGTGTTCATTAACACTTGGACTAAATCGTCACCGACTTTGGTGACATTCTGGTATGTTTTGCATTTTAGTATACAACTACCTTGAACGCGCTCTATGAGAGGCGGAGTGGGGGCAATGCTCGATTGTACGAATAACTGTCATACCACAGCGGCTAAACGCACTCTTTTAGATAGGATACAGGGGGAGGGGTGATGCTCGCATCAACTGAGCTATATATATTGAAATTTGCCGAATCCAAGTGGAAAAGTTGTTCACATGAGTACTTACAAATTCATGCATCGCGCGATATATGCTCTTCTCGACAATACTTTTGCGATACTGTTCATGCACTAATTTTATTTCGGATTCTAGGTCACCGCACTTTTGTTCCAAATCGTGCATGCGATCTGATAATGATTTTACATCGATACATAGAATTTGAGTTTGACGGACCTTCGGAGTGGATGTCCTCTCCAAACTATTTAATCGATTGTCTGAGTTGGAGATCGCATCCTATTGCTCTTCTTGGGTCTCGTTGATAATCTCGAATTCTTCACGAATCTGCGGAATTGCTATAGTGCAGTGTCCATTGAAAAGAACACCCTCGAATTCGAGTATCATTTTGGAAATTATTTTTTCAATTCACCATTGTGCAAATTACAACAACGACTGAAAAGTCCATAGAGCGTACAATACGCGCTCATATTTTTGGAGATGAATCGAATAACTCATTGGGAATGATATGGGAGACACAAATATTGAATGGAATTTCGAACCCAAGAATACACGCTTTTTACACTTATCGAGGTCCCTGTCTGGGCGCTGTGAGGGTACAAAGATGGCCTCTGGATCTCGGGAGAGAGCCGGATTAATATTTAGGATTTGGGATACCTCGATACAGGTCTGCGTATATTGATGGATCAATGTTGGGCTGTATACTTCCTTTTTTGATCGTCTGTGTGCAAATGAGTCATTTGCACACTGTTTTTCGCTTTTCATCTGCTCACAGAAGATCAAAAAACATAGTATGATACTCGGGCGCAATGGTTTGCGCTTTCTCGTGACTATTTAGAACCTCGCCTGCGGCTCGGGCCTAAAAAAGTCACTCGGAATGCGAAAACCATCGTTTGCGCCCTTGTATCATAATATACTATTCTCGTTCGATTTACACCCCCACTCGGGTACTTAGGGCCTCGTGAATGATGGGAATCTCCCGAATTTTTTATGATTTTCGCAGAAGAAGTGAGTACTTAGGCTCCCCTGCGTAATCGTTCTACGGAAATCGCTAGAATCCTAAGTGCTAATTTTATTACCGGGATAGTCATATAGGATAGTTGTGGGTACTTAGGACCACAGACTCATCAACTATGATACCCAGGCTTAAATCTCCAGAATCCCACAAACCATGCTGAATACTTAAATTTATCGGGCTTGCCGGATAACTGAGATCTATACAGTTGAATCAGGCAATTGATGCTTGGTAAGTCCGGGTACTTAGGGCCGCACTACTCCCAAGAGAGTGCCTTGGAACTGTATCAAGGTGAATAACTGAATTTTCAAAAGAGAAACAAACATATATGCATTTTGTACTATATGAAAAGTATATCATTTATTCAGCTCCTCTATACACAAATATAATGGAAGCTAGAGTGCCAACCTCGAAACAGCTCACAAATTCAACTCAGCATGAGCTTGCCGGAATGGGCTAACGAGCCTGTATTTGGGTGATTCTGAGATAACTCATGCATTTGATGTCCTGACCTCGCATTCATATCAAATGACCAAATATGACGAGTCTAACGATGATATCTAGTGTATTCTATTGAAATGAAGATGTCCCAATAGTTTCGGGAGTGGATATGAGTTCAAAAAGGACCTGAGCTTACCAAAAGTGGTCAAAATGTCCTCACCGTGGCATGTCCTAAGCTGGAGTTGCACATTTCAATCGTGTAGTTCGCCGAGATATTCATCCAATCTCGGTTCCGTACCTCCAAACATCAAAGTTGGGTAAAAAAAGGTGACATAAAGTACAAATCGAGTATCAAGTCTCACTTCAAAATAGTCAAAACAAAGCCGACATTCTGTCCTGGAATTTTGTGAATTTTTCAACTGCTTTTGGAAAATTCGACTCCGGGTCAGCGAATCGCTTCAAACGGCTCTATAAAGGCGGCAATTGATTCCTTATATACCAAGAAACAGAATTCTACCACCAGCGGAATGATGAATCACGTGAAGAGCTTCCTACGCGATGATTTATGGACAATTTTTTCGTTGCAAAATAAGAATTGTCCTTACCGTGGTCTCTGGCTCTCGAACACTATGCAACGTCGAAGTCCAGAAATTTTTTTACAGTCTACTCTCACCGTAAAAATAGGCCGTGTATTCGGAAAGAACGATCCGATTCGATTTACGCCTTTGAGATCACTTTTCATGCCAAAATTTCCTTACCGTGGCTGTCCTTACCGCGGGGAAAATAAATCAAAAATTGCTTATATCTTTTACATAGATTGTTTAAGGTTCATGCCCGCCTGGGAATTGTTTTTGGATGTCAGATAGATTGGAAAACACCTATGAGCAGTCAGATTGCAGCTATATTTCAACTAGTCAATTTTTGGTCGGAATCCCGACCCCCGCCGGTTTTGCGAAATAACTAAGTTATCTCGTAATCACCCATTTAAACTTGGTACTCTAGCCGTACAGTATATCTATATTGTGAGTAGATAAATGAATAGATTATGGAACATTCAAAGAACGGCTATTTCATGTGGGAAATGATATCGATTGAACAATTTTGCAGAATCTGCATACAATATTCAATTTTTCATCTCACAAAGAAATGGATTCAACGCAAAATTCAGATCGACTTATTTTTTATTTATTGCCAGAAACAAAACGATAAATTCCTAGAATTTTCTAGGAGCACGTGATTTTTTATCTTCTTTGAAAATTGATAAAAATCAACGAAAAATTTGAGCTTTTTTTACACGATACCATTCCAATCATTGATGCTTCCCTGTGAAAAAAGGCCATTTCATTCACAAATCCATTTTGCAATAAATATTGACAATATTCATGGCACGTCTGATTTTGGGTTTATTTTCATTTAAATGAGGAACTTGGAGATAGATTATGTATCTTCAGAGTATGAATGAAATGATGTATCAGAAAAGTGGGAAGAAAAGACCACTGTTGCTTTTGTAAACGAAAACGTGTCAAGTCAACTAGTTCTGAAAAATGACTATATACATATAGAACACTGTTGCTTTTGTAAACGAAAACGTGTCAAGTCAACTAGTTCTGAAAAATGACTATATATATATCGTAGCTCAGAGAATGAGCTTCATGATAACAAAGAAAAGTTTATGATTTTATGAAGTTTCATATGAAAAATTCATCATAGAAACTCATGGAACATTCCAGAGTTTCTATGTATTAGTATATACATATTTACACCTTCGTGTGTATCTATTCACCACGCGTGACACTAGAAAGGAAGCAAACGTCTGCCTTACCGGCTTCAATACACCCGAGGATTTGAATACTATAGAGAGACTAACAGTACGTATATCCTAAAGATTATTAAATGAAATTAGAATTTTGGGGTTATGGCACTCACAAGCACTCCCGACGCATCTGAATCTTGTCCCATCCAACTCACCTAGTTTTCTTTGTCTTGAAAAACCCTATGATTCGCGCCCTTGCGAGACCAAATCGGTTGATTGAGGTCCGAGTTATGTCCATACAGAGATTTTTTATTCATTTAATTTTACTACGGAATCAACGGACATTTCGTCCTCACATAGGGAACCTCACGTACTAGGCAACTGCTCGATAAAGTGAGTTGGCTCCAATATGAGAGAGTATATTGAAATTGAAAAATGAAGTATAACAGAAAAATTTCGATTGTAAGTTGTTCCGTGTCTCTATCCATCAAAATGGGGAAATAAAAGTCAAGAAAACATAACAGAAAAAATCACAAGATCATTTAATTTTTAATATTTTGACATCAATAGGAATAAATAGAAGAATTATAGCAAAATTTTCGTTATTCTATTTCATCAAAGACGATGAGTTATTGTGAAACGCTCAATTTGCCCGGCTCCCCGAATCTATCGCGCTCCACCAATCGACTCCAAACTTGTCACAGGTGTTTCACCAAGTTTTCCAAAAACGTGGAACAATTTTCGCGCTGTGTTTCGACCTCCCGTTGCACCTATGAATTTTATAAACGCCCTCATTTTTGCGGATTTTTGCGTAATTTTTGTAGCTGTTCCCGCTCTCTTCCTGCGCATACGCACAACTGTACTTCTTCGGGAGTATCCTCAATTGATAGCCCTTGCAATTTCCTTTAAAATGACCCCTTGACATAATCGCTTTGATGCAACTGAACCAGAGATCTAGCTATTTTGAGACAGAAAGATATCACTAGTATCCAAATGGCAAGCCTCGGCCACTCCTTGTCACCCTGGAAACCTGTGAGTCTAGTTACTTTCGGCACTTCGATCTTTTCTGTGCCTTAAAATAGCTAGATCTCTGATTCAGTTGCATCAAAGCGACTACGTCGGGGTGTTATTTTGAAAGAAAGTGCAAGGGCTATCAATGGAGGATACTCCCGAAGCAGTACCGTTGTGCGCACTCGCAGGAAGAGAGCGGCAACCGCTTGAAAAATTACACGAAAATCCGCAAAAATGGGGGCGTTTGGAAAATTCATAGGTCCAACGTGGCCGAAACACAGCACGAAAATTCTTCCACATGTTTGGGAAGTATTCCAAACATGTGGGAGTATCCAAGTGTGGAAGAGTACCTGTGTCAAGTTCCAAGTCGGTTGGTGGAGGGCGATAGATTTGGCGAGCTCTTCCGATGGACATAACTCGGACCAAAATCAACCGATTTGGACGTGCAGATGCGCAAATCATAGGGATTTTTGAGTTAACGGAAACTAGTTAAGGTGGATGGAAAAAGATTCAGATACGTCGGAAGAGCATCCATTTCAAGATAATCTGGAAATCGAAAAAAGTGAACTCACGTATCGTCGTGTAGACTAAAGGCATTTGGTTTTGAGAGTCTTGCATATTCCTTACCCAAAAGTTGACATCAAAACGAAGAAAATGCGATCCCGCAGGCTTCGCTACGATGTTTTTGGTCGATTTGGCGATTTTTTTCTGAAAAACGCTAAAATAGTATAATATGATAGAAGGGCGCAAACGATGGTTTTCGTACTTCGAGTGACTTTTTTAAGGCGGCCCGAGCCGCAGGCGAGGGTCTGAATAGTCACGAGAAAGCGAAAATCGTTGCGCCCAAATATCAAACTCTGTTTTTTGATCTTCTGTGAGCAAATGAAAAGCGACAAACAGTGTGCGAATGACTCATTTGCGCACAGACGATCGAAGAGGCCTGTTTTGAAACTTCAAAAAATTCTAGCGGGCATAGAAAATGTTTTTGGGGCCTAAAACTCTGGGGAAGTACTCAATTCAGTGCCTACTCCCATGTGAAAAATCGGCGCACGGATTGGCCGAAATATACTGACCTGACCCATATTTACATTAGAGTGCCCGTTATTTCCCACTATTTTTCGAAGACTCCTCCACCCCCTGGGGGCCTCTCTATGACCAATTATGAAAGTAGTTATATCGAGTGTGGGCAAAAAAGAATTCTAACCTCCCCTGTACAGCTGTCTTGAGTGATTTTCTGGAAGAATTCTCCATCTAGTCATGGGAAATTCCTGCGCATGCACATGGTTTAGAGACTCTGGGAGTATTCATAATGGCCAGCTGACAAAATTCCCTCCTGAATAAAACCCTGTAGGAGTTAATTTGGTTCAATACAACCAGAGCTGTGACTAGTTTCGAAAAGGGAGAGTCGAAAAGGTCAAATCCGTTAACTCAGGGAGGGCACACAACCGCTGTTCGATACACAGATTTCATACTTTGGACTCTCTTACTTTTCGGAAATGGTCACAGCTCTGAAAATAGAGCATAATATTGAGTTCATGAAGAAATCATCTTGAAGGAAATTTCGTCAGCTATCGATTAAAAATACTTCCTGAGACATTCAATCACACGCATGTTCAGGAAAGGCTAACGACTGGAAGGGAATTTGCCTTAGGAATCACTAAAAACGGCTGTGCGCGGGTTTCATCGAGTAAGATTATACAATTCGCATGGTTTGATAAAAATAAGTGGTTCGGGAATTTTGAACCACCCTCAACAGCCGCAGGCCTCAATTTTGGTCGAAAAATACTTCGATGTACTCGCCACTTACCCCTGATTCCTCCTTATGTTCTCCTATCGGAACACACCCAAGAACTGGACCTTCTTCTGCACCGAGAGGGTATGTCTCACGGCACGAAGCTGATGGTTCCACGTCGACTCGGGCTCTGTCTGATCTCCTAAGTGTTCTACGATACATACATGACTCCTGTCTTGCGGCCGCCTCTACGCGATAATCTACTTTCTTCTCCTCACTCACGGGTGTATATACGAGGGATGAAGATATCAACCTGATAGTTGAGAGAAAACAGTATATGGGAAAACTATACAGTATTGTTGTCCACCAGATAGTCACAAGTGATGTGTCAGAGGTCCAATCAAGTACAAAAACGGCTGTGACCTTCTGTTAGATAGCGGGAGAATAGAATTCCAAAACTTTATTACAAAAACATACATATATTTTCTTGTTACATCGATTAGGAATCATCTTGACTGATGTGAGAATTCTTAAAATGAGTGGACGATTTATTGTTCCTCCTTAAATGAAATAGAATCCCCTGTTTACTCCTGGAATGGACCCACCTCTCAACTCGAGTTGTCGCACCCATTGTCGATCTTCGGATACGGGATCCATCATGTCGTAATCAAGCTCAAGTTTCTTACTCCATTCGCCAAATGTGCACTAGGAGCTAGGTATGATGCTCAAGTTAGAGATCGCCTGATGTGATCTGTAGGCTTGAGATTGCTGTTGAAGGTGAGTCACTTGCTGATTCCCATTCACTACCTAGGCAGTCAGGGTTTGATTAATTACAAACTGTCTAGGATTCAGAGAAGGAATTCGAGGACTTTCTATACTCACAGCGCTCATCTGTGGCTGCGATTGTTGCTGTTGTTGTTGAGATTGTGGTCCCGACACTTCGAACGGTAAGACCAGATTCAGTAGCAGGTATCGCACAGTAGGGAATATAGAACACTCTTGTGAGCTAGCACCATACTCAGCGAATCGTTTCAATTGTACAGAGATCATCGTCAGCACGGAACCAGGTGGAGCATCACGCTCGTTAGCAAGTTGCGTCAAATTTGAACGAACGTCATAAATCAAGGGGAGTACCAAAGGTAAGGAGTCGTCATCCCTAGAGCCACAATGCGTACCTGCCCGTGTAACTTGCAGGTAGAAAAGTATTTTCAGTTTATGCTGCATTATTGCCGGCATGCCACAAGGCACGATGGGTATAGCAGATGGAGGTACACGCAAGCATAATTGAGCAGTCCACTTGAATTGCTGTTGTTGCGCTAAGCCCGATATCAATTCCAATCGGATAAGCTGTACAAAATCTTTGAGAACATTGAGTGGCAATGATAAAATGTGAATGAACCCGAGTAAGTTATTCGGCTTGTAAGGGGAGGAAACGACTCGGCTCTCGAAGAAACGTTCGAGTAATTGTAATTCTTCTGTGTTCCAATGTTTTGCAGATTCTAGAGCACTTGGTTGAATCTTGATCAGTAAAGTTTGCATATGTTGAGTGTTGAACGACACACGGCACTGGAATAAGTCTGTTTTAAAGTGAATTACTCCAGGTTCTGCTCCATCCAGCGGGCTCAAACCTTCTCCGGTTTGGATGAATCGTTGCAATTGACGACGCATGAATGCGCAACCGAGGAAACGCTCCAAAGGTGATAGATTTGACGAACCTGTCAGAATCGATGTTTGTTTTGTTCGTGAACAAATGAGATCCAGAGCTTCATATGTTAAAATAATAGGTATCGCACCAGCCCACGAGCGCTGCGGTAAAATACGCATTGAAGAGCTATACGGAGAACCTCCACTTTGTTGTAATTCAGGACAACCGCTGGGATTGACACATCCTGATGGTTGTGGACTATGAATAGCAGAGATGTGACTACCGATAGGACTCTGACCAGGGCGTGCAGGGGAAGGGCGTGAGATACTAGGTGAGCCCGTCCAATTGGATGTTGCGGGTGAAGCCATACTTTGTGATGAAGGAAACGGACTATTATCCAAGTTCATATGACTCGTTGATGGCAGCTGTTGCTGTTGTAAGAATGATCCACTAGTTGCGGATGACTGACCAAGTACGTTACTAGTAGTTGGACCAGGAGATGATGTCGCCATAAGTCCCGCAGGACTAGGAACATGCATCTGACTCAGCGGACTCGTTACCAAACCTGAGTTCGGTGACGGATGTGGTAAAACGTTGGGTGTACTCGATGCTAATGATGTTGGAGAAGCTAAATTGAGTGCCATTCCCGGGCTGTTACTGTAGTTTTGCTGTTGCTGGCTCCCTTGAGTCTGTGTGTTCGAAGCTGCCGTGACAGTGTGGGGACTTGCAGGTGTGTTAGGGTTACTACCTGACGGGGGAGTGAGGGGTGGATGGAAACGAGCAGAATCACGAGTTTGCAATGCAGGTGATTGGGCTCCGCCACGACTGCTATGTTGAGATGGAAAATTTCCAATGCTGCCGCTCAGACTGCCCGCAACCCCATTGCTCTCACTGGCAGTATCTACAGCTAAGGGTGATGGTGGATTATCATCCTCTGACTGTGAGCGCTTTCGATGCACGACGGTTTTATCTGCATATTGTGACAAAAATGTGCTTAATCCTTGGATAGGAGTGAAACCTTCGACTACGAAGCTATGATCAAAACGACTGTACGCTCCATCTCGCAAACTCACCATTCCATGACCCCGTAAGCACACCTCGAGGCAATATAGATTTTGATACGTCACTCGCACGATGTTCATACATTGAGGTAAGAGAATAAAATCTGAAATCGGCACTTGGGCTCTTTTTTCATATAAGCCGAGTTGAACACTTCTTGACAACCTACATAAGGATGTTACGGGCTGCAACGTTTCATTCAAGATGTGCATAATCTGAGCGAGGTTCTTGTTTTTATTTAGAGCTGACTCCAGCTGTTCCTTCAGAATAGAATGAGAGTTTTGCTCTGATCCTGTAATGCTGTTGCAAAAGTAGAGTCGGAAAGCGTCATATCTACTATCCCATTGAACCGTTACATTCGCTCTTCTCGATGGTCCGTATAGCACCATCAATTTATTATAATCATAAGACTTTACACTTACAAAGTTATGGAGAGTATCTTCCTCTGATCTATAGTTCTCAGAGAAATCGTGTACGAGTCCATAGAGATGAACAATCTTTACCCAGTCTCTGAGGAATGAATCAACCATCTGCGGGATAGTATCTGTAGTACCCATATCATACTGGAAATGAACTGGTCTTCGCAAGCCTTGTTCTTTGGGATGAAGGCTAGCAACAGGGCTACCATAGAAAACAAACTCAACTAACCACGTCCTTCCTGACCCTTTACCATGGATTCTGATCGCGACACTCAGTAAACGTTTCAGAAGGGCGTTCCATGCAACTTTTGAGATTGAGCCGGCTGAGGATGACGGCAAATGGACAAGTTTAAGAACAAGCGCCGTTGCATTAGCCTCAATCTGCAAACCTTGGTGAGCTATACCTCGCTTCGTCAGTTCTTGAGCAAGCATGACAAATGGTATTTGCTCATCACAGAGTGCAACAACATGAGCTAATTCTGGGATGAAGTAGGCAGGGGATTTTGGTTTTTTACTTTGCGATGAGTGATTTGGATCTCTTGAGTTTCCTGTTCTCCGCTTCTTGTTCAATCTCTCCAATAAGTCTGATACGGGATGAAGATCTGTATCATTGCTGTCAGCGTCAATATTCGTGTATGACCCATGGGTGACAACGAATGAGTCAAATTCTATGTAACTCTCGAACTTCAAGGTGCTCGATGTTTTATTATCAATGCCATCATCGCTGATATCGGAATCAATCGTACAAGCCTTGACAGAACAGAGGTGGAAAGTGTATTGTATTTCACGAGGTAAGGTAGGATTTTCTTTGAATGATGCAATAAGAACGACGAGAGGGTGCTTATGAAACTTGATGAAGAGAATATTTGAACTAGTCGATTTGATGAAGTGCTCTGGCGGGAGCAATAGCGGTAAACTTCCATGACAAGTTGCAGGTAGATGTTGTAGAGTTTTTGCACAACGTTTTTTGATGATCCAATACCTCAGCTTGGAAACTAATCCAGGCAATTTAGAACGATCTTCGTTCAAAGCCAAATTCATCTCTCGGATAAGAGGAGTATTGTATTGCGGGATATGACACTGTAACATTCCTGTATGAGTATCGACAGCGATTAGGAGCAATTCAGCTCTGAGACAAGGCTGCAGGATAGGTACAGATAGTATTGCCGGTGAACCAGCAGTGGTACATTCAATTCCTTTAAATATATTCTGTAGTTCTTGTTTCAAATCAGAAAGGCGATTCTTTGTTCTCACGTAAATCGCATGAACTAGTAGATACTCCATGGATAGTTGATTACATGCCAGACGAAGATCTGAAGAATCACAGTCTTTGTGAGATAAAGAAGGTGTATGACATATAACAAGAGGATTCGCTGGAGTCTTTTCATCGACCGAGATGTCTAGTTTATACCCAAGCTCGGATCCAGAATCTCTATTGGACAATTCTCTCCAATATGAAATGCACAACCCATGCCCCGGTGCATACTTATCGATGCGAATGAAGTCGTTGAGGCGATCTCTGATCAACCGCAGAGCCTGTGAGTATAATACTTCTAATTGTAGTGATTGGCAAAAAGAATGTAGAACATGATAGACTTCCAAGAGAGGATCGCAGCTGTCCAAAATTCGTGCCTGTGCAATTTGGAGGATATAATTTGTTTGCAAATTGTGAACCAATGGTCGTCCATCGCCAGTTTCTCGATCACTAACAAGAATGGAAAGATCCAGTATACGCCAAGGAAGGTCAAAACCATCACCCATGACTGTGAGCGAGACATTGAATTCTTGTTCGATTTTGAATGTGACTTGGCCTGAATCGATCTCGAAATTCTTCATTTGAGGCAGGAGATTCCTCGTAACAAGCCTGTGCTGAATAACTCGATTCAACTTTTGAAGAGTGTCTCTTTTTTCAATCGTGCTTATGGGACCAGGAGGGACTATCCTCTCACGGATGCATGAGGGAAGTTTGTTATACGTTCCCGATGTTAAGACCTCAATCGCAGCTGGCAAGTGGAAGTTCGGGAGTCTAGCGTGAACCAAAGTTTCACGAGCCATTCTGGACAAAATATCGGCTGTGTCGATGAATAGGAGAGATTGTTTGTCAAGGAAGGCCATTATATGAGCAGACTTCTCCACTTTAGTAGCACTACTAGCCCATTTTACCAATGCAAGCAATCGAATGAACAATTGTCGAGTTCGCGCAGAGAAATTATAAATCTCAACCTTGCGCTCCATGTCTGTTTTCCTAGGTAACAGTTCTGCGAGTACTGTGATTTCATGGTATGTTCTTTGGATTATGAAGTCCATGAGCAGCCCTAATGAAATGGAACCACCTCTACTTCCTTCGTGAGCTAAATTGTTTGCAGAAGTGTGATGCCCTTCCAACGGTACTGGAGCCATGGTGATGACAGTTGAAGGAAGATTCTCCCATTTACATCCAGCATATCTGTAGAGAAAATGAATACATCTCAACATAACCAATGATAGTAATCACTCAATGCAATGATATGATTCCGAATGAGGTAGCTACTCTCGCAGAGAGATCCTTGTGGTAAGATTAAGGATCGACTGAGATCATGTTTGAGCGGAGTCAGATGAGTTGGGATGGGAGATATATTTGAAATGACGCTCAAATGTGAAGAGCCAACAATAATTCGTCAAGATTCCTACATTGTTCAGAAAAAAATTCGATATGAGACCGGGAAGTGGAAAAATACCCCAGCCTGCGCTGATCTGCGTGCAGTTCTCCACCACCCGGCAAAACATTTGACTCCATATTGCTTACATGTGATCATCCCGGAAGAATCAAAATAGTCTTCGAAACGAATTTGTCACCGCAAAATGAAGATGGAATCGAAAGTAGCGCCGTGGCCAAGATACACGGTTATTCCTATATGACTCAGAGAATAGTCATCCCGTCAGGGAATATGGATTGTAACTCTTTTGAGGGCTTCTCGAGATCTATAGAAAGATTCTCTGAGGATTCTCCGTATGATACATCGATCCCAAGGAACACGATTAGTCAGAATTCCTTGGACTTCGGAATAGTTTGATTATACATCATAATTAAAACTAGCGGCTATCGCCTCTTTTGCTACTACTTGTTCGGCTTGTAGATGTTTCTAATGAATTATGAGACCATGAAATGCCTCTCTAATTCGAGAAATATTCGTGGGGAGTTTGAATTATGATGAAATAATGATACAGAAAAGGAATTCTTATCGCTATTCAGGGAGTGTCGAGGAACTCATTTCATCATTTAGTACAAATGAATATTCATTGTTGAATCTTCCATCTAGAACGACAGCAAATAGCTCCTTTTGTCGTTCCCACTCCAACTTCCACTATCGCTTGCGCTCACACTCCAGTTATCCATCCCATTCCATCCCGTCTCATCCCGTCCCATTCTCCTCCAGTGATCCTTCCCATCCTAACCCATCCCATACGTCCGCCCATTCATTCATCTATCCGACTCGACCCGTCTCGTCCGTCCGTCACTTATGATCACGTATACGATCGCGTATACGATCTCGCACGCGATTGCGTATGCGATCTCTTTTGCGATCACGTATTTGAGCACATATGTAAATCACACTCACGATCGCGTACGCGATCGCATACGATTCCGTATACGGTATCGCATGTGGAGAAAAAGATTATGGAATTCAGCGTGGGAGAACTAGAGATAGTTTTTGCTGAATTAGACACGTCAACAAAGTTCTCCTGCAAGAATTGAGGGTTGAAATTGACAGATTTTGCGTGCGAAACTGTTAGTGAATATAGTCATTGAGGGATAGTGTGCTACACTTACGACCGCGTCTGCGGTATCACACGATATCGCATGTGGAGGAGGAAAATATGAAATTCAGCGAGATTCAGGGAGATCTAAGAGAAGATTCAGCTGAGATCAAAACATCAAAGAGGCTTCCCTGCAAGAATTGAAGGTGGGATCTGATAATGTTACGTGCGGGATATTCGAAAGATATGGTTATTGAGGAATGGTGTCGGAATGATCGCGATTGGGTCAAAAAACCTGCAACTTGATTCGAATAGACGTTCCAGGCGGTATAAATACAGAGATCAGAAGGGCTAGGCAGTAGGAGTATGAATTTCCCCGACAGAATGACGGGAGATTCGGTAGCCACTGCAACTGACAGAAAGATCTCCATGTATAAATGAGGGAAAAATTTCCGAACAATTTGCGATGAATGACTAGTCACTTCCTGTGATAAATGAAATTTCCTTTACCAAAATGACACATTGTATAATATTTATATGTTCATTATGACCGTTATATGTATTTCATGTGACTGTATTTTCACTTATGCCTCCGGGCGAATAAAAGGAATCGATCAATCAAATCAATCAATCTCTCTCTCTTTTTTTTCAGGTGGTTGTACGACGAACAACGCTGCGACGTTCTGCCGGGGAGCAACCCTGCTGCTTCTCCGGGTTGGTGAGGTGTCGGTCAATATGGCTTGTCCGTGCCCCCCCCCCCCAATAGTACCGGGCTGGGATCCGCATCGATACGGCCACCCCTTCCCGTTAAAACCTTCTCTTTCTTCTCCGTTGGCATCGGCCATTGGACAAGGAAGAGATCAAGCAAACTTACCAATCCGGCCCCGGGACCGCGTGAGCATTACTTCAGGACCGGAGGCGTCTCGCGCTCTAGATCGAGCGGCTCTTTCTTCAGGACTCGCAGCTCTTGTTCCTCCTTCCTTGGTCTTCTCCCTGCTCTTCATTCTTCTTTCTCCGATCTTCTCTATTTTCTCTTATTTCTTCTTTCTTCCCTCTTCAGAGCATCATGTTCCTCCTGGAACAATTGGGACCTCTTCTATTTCAATTGTTAGACTTACTGTATTTCGCCGGCTTCGAGGTGACTCACTCCCTTCTCTTTATCCTTCTTTCGAGTCATCATCAGCTTGATGTAGCCAGTGACTCGATCCCATTTCTCCTGGTTGTGGAGCAAGTGAAAGACAAGGTTCTCAGATGTAAGTTGAGCACCCAGCCATTCATCAAGCTCAGCGCGCTCTCTCCGGGTGTCACTGCACTTCAACAGGGCATGTTCAGCATCATCCCAGTCGTCCCCGCATGACTGGCATACTGGGGGTCGTCCTCTTCTTGAACGTGGTTAGATAGGAACGGAAGCAGCGATGATCGCTCAGTGCTTGAGTCGTCCAGTAGTCCATCTCTCCGTGGGCACGTTCCGCCCACTTGGCTACGTTACGGATCAACCAGTGCGTCCATCTGCGATTCGCAAATGGCGAATACCACTCAGTTCGCCACTGTTCGAGGGTGGTCTTCTTCTCGTTGTCGCGGATGATTTCCTTCATCGTCGGAGTGAGTACTCGTTCGGCTCCGATCACTTTCTGGCGGTCCCAGATCCTCACTCGCTCCGCGACGAGCAAGTAGATGGGCGGTGTACTCGCCAATACGTAAGCCGCATCTCCTGACACGGTGCGATAGGCACGGATACTTCTCAGAGCTGCTCTCCGGTGACCGGGCCCATCCTCTTCTCGATGACGGCCTTCTCTACTCTCTTCCCCCGCACGGGTGCACCGTAGAGCATGATGGAAGCGCTCACGGTGTTGAGCAGTTTACGCCTCTTCTGTTGCGGTCCTCCGATGTTCGGCATCAGTCGCTGGAGAGCCGCTCCGACCCTGCTTGCCTTCTGCGCGGCTTCTTGGGTGTGTTTCTCGAACGACCACTTGTCGTCGAGCCATACACCCAGATATTTCAGCTCTGTCTTGCGTGGTATCTCTTGCCCGTTGATGTAAAAATGGTTGCCCGTTGATTTTTTTTCTTTTTAAGGGCATGCGGTAGCCGCGCAGCACGGCTGTAAATTTTCATTTAACACTCATGTGGACATTTTAATGGTACAAAGTTTGATATGAGTTGGCTAGTTATTGTTAAGGTCCGATTTATTCTCGACAACTCAACGTTCACCCCAAATCATTAGATTATTGCAGGATAGTGGACACCACTGGGCGTTTGGCACATCCTAACCTATAGAATACACACATTTTTGTTCCCATTTCCTTCGAACCATCTTGCGATTTGGGTTAAACAACGAGAAGACGCATGCAAATTAGGTGATAAGAAATGTGCGTCTTCTCGTCGTTTAACCCAAATCGCAAGAGAATTCGAGGGGAATGGGAACAAAATTTAGCTGGCACGGCTACCCCATGCCCTTAAGGTAGTTGTAGGGCTAATGCGCGGCGACGTACGAAGGAGAGGCACCGGTCAGCCGAACACGGCTGGCCAGCACCTCCCCAACAGTCCCGGGCTGGAATCCGCATCGATACGGCCATCCGAAACGGGTAAACCCTCTCTTCCTTCTCCGTTGGCGCCGGCCATTGGACAAGGGAGAGAACCACCAACTTACCAATCCGGCAACGGCATCGCGTGAGCATTACTTCAGGGCCGGCGGCGTCTTGCGCTCAGGATCGAGCGTCTCTCTTCTCACGACTCGCAGGTGTTGTTTCTCCTTCGATCTTCTTCCATCTCTTCATTCTTCTTTGTTCTCTCATCTTTCTTCAATCTTCGATCTTCGATCTCCTCTCTACTCTCTTCCTTCTCCAGTGCAAAATGTTCCTCCCGTAAACATTTGGACCTCTTCTGTTTGAATCCGCAGACTCACTGTAATTCGCCTGCTTCGAGGTGCCTCACTTCCCTCTCTTCCTCCTGCTTACGGGTCATCACCAGCTTGATGTATCCGGTGACTCTATCCCATGTCTCCTGGTTGCGGAGCAAGTACGAGGCGAGATTCTCAGGCGTTAGTTGAGTACCAAGCCATCCATCTAACTCGGCGCGCTCTCTTCGGGTGTCGTTGCACGTGAACAGGGCATGTTCAGCGTCATCCCAGTTGTCCCAGCATGACTGACATGCTGGGGATCTCCTCTTCTTGAACCGGGTCAGATAGGCACCGAGGCAACCGTGGTCACTCAGAGCTTGCGTCGTCCAGTAATCTATCTCTCCGTGGGTGCGTTCCGCCCACTGGGCTCCGTCGCGGATCAGCCAATGCGCTCCATCTGCCATCTGCAAATGGCGAATCCCACTCAGTTTGCCACTGCTCAAGGGTGGTTTCCTTCTCGTTGTCGCGGATGATCTCCATCGATGGGGTGAGCACTCGTTCGGCTCCGATCGAACCACCGAACCGACCGTGCTCGCTTTCTGGGCGGCCTCCTGGATGTGCTTCTTGAACGACCAATTGTCGTCAAGCCATACGCCGAGGTATTTCAGCTCTGTCTTTCGTGGGATCTCTTGCCCGTTGATGTAAAAACGGGGTAAGTCAAACTTCTCGCGTCTTGTGACCACGATCGCTCCGAACTTCTTGACAGCAAGCTCCAGGAGCCTGCTGATCATCCACTCGTAGACTCGGGCCAGCGCCTCGTTCGCGCGTCTGCCCAAGAGTTCCTCGTTGTCGGCTCAGACTATGAGTCCCGCGTCGTCCGCGAAAGCCACGATTATCACTCTTTCTGGCAGTTCGATAGACAGTAAACTGGCGTACTGAATGTTCCAGTTGAATGGCCCGAAAACCGATCCCCGTCCAATTCCGGCGGACAGTTCCCGGATCTCTTGTCCCTCATCGTTGTCGCACACGAGGGTCCTGTTCCGCAGATAGTCACTCGTGACGGCTAGTAGAAAGGGTGGCACTTTACCTGCTTGGGGCTCCTAGCTCGCGCAGTTGAACGCGTTCTCTATGTCCAACGCAATGATGGCACAGGATCCTCCTCTTCCTTGGTATGGATTCCCTACCGACGCTTGAACCCGTTCTTGGACCTCCCCAATCGCGTGCACAGTGCTACGTCCCTTGCGGAACTCAAACTGCATTGGTGATAGCCCGCCGCTCTCTTCGTAGGCTTTCTCCACCCTGTTGAGCACCATCCTTTTGTACATTTTCCCGATACTGTCGATCTCTCTCTCACTTTGCGCGTGAGTATAAAACCCCTGGCTCTCGTTTTGAACATCTAGGGCCACTTGAGTCCTTGCTGTCAACTATCGAAAGTAGGAACGAGCGCGAGTTCCCCATATTCTCTTTGAAGCATGTTGATGGTCTACATGTATATGAGGCGATTTTGAGCTGTCTACCGACATGTAGAGGGCAGAGTTGTGATGGGTTGTCCCTTCGGAATTTCAAGTCTATACTATCCTCATTCGTTCCTTATCTTGTTAAATTGTTCAATTCATCAATAGAAACCTGTCAGTACCCTGAAGCTTGGAAAAAATCACTGATTATCTTTTCGAGTAAAATCACTCGCTCTTAGTCACCATCTGATACGGGGCCCATTTCAAACTTACCTCATGTTGCCAAAGTTTTCGATACTTCGGTAACTGAGTAGCTAGTGGGGCATCTCGAGCAACATGAAATTCTGTCCGATTTCCAATCGGGATTTCGTGCTTATTCCAGCACGCAAACTGCTCTACTGAAAATTTCAGAAGACATTCGTCTAGAAATTGAGAATGGTCTAATTACACTTGAAATTCTGTTTGACTTTGAAACCGCTTCTAATAGTGTCGATCATGAACTATTGTTGCGCAGGATGAAAGAGTTGAATTTTCCTGATGAGGCAGACTTCAATCGGTTATTGACGAAGATGGTAATACTCCAGAGTTTGAACCTAGTTCTATAGGCTTTCCGCAAGGCTCTAACCCAGGTCTGATTATTTTTCTCATATTCATTCATCCCATTATCCGAATTTTGCGTCATTGCAAAGGTATGCTTTTTGCTGATGATCTTCAAATATATATTCAAGGGAAAATTTCCGAATCACCTGAGATGATTATGAAACTCAATGATGATCCTTCTCGTATGGTAAAATGAGCCCAAGACTTCAAACTTACTTTGAATATTCCAAAGGCGGAAGGAATCTTGACTGCCTCAGTTCAGTATCACATGAGGATTGATATAAATAGCTTACCGCCTATGAGTGTTGATGGCTATACGATACCATTACTGGAGTCGGTAAAGAACCTAGGTAATCTTCTCCAAAGATCTTTCAAGGAACGCTCATGTGTCAAGTATTTGCTCCGAAGTGCATGGAGTGTTACATAGATTGCGTCGCCATGGGAATTTCTTGACAACAGAAGTGGAAAAAATTGCTTGTGAGTGCCTTAATCATGCCTCACATCAATTACGCTTGCATAGTGTACTATGTCATATCCGCCATTTCGGTAACAAAGTTGCAACGCCTTTTCAATACTTGTGTCCGGTTCATCTTTCGTTCTCGTCGCGATGCAGCTTTGCAGCCATATCATGATTGTCTACAGTGGTTACCTTCACAACGTCGGCGTGAGTACTCTTTGAGCGTTCAGACCTATAAAGTCTTCTCTACTGCGACACTACCTTACTTAATTGATCTATTCAAACCTCTTGATGATCAAATTCGCCGATCCCAGAGAAATCAGTCTACTCGCATATTGGTCCCCCTGATTCAAATGACCGCATATGAGAACGCGTTTCCACACGTAGCAACCAAGTTGTGGGAAACTATCCCTGTGAGTATCCGCCTTAAGGCTCTTTTTGCGGAATTTAAAGAAGCTGTGTCTATATATATGCACGAGAAGGGAGTCTGAGTCATCGTATACTGTGTCACCACGAATGCCTTGAATGAAATTTTTGTTGTAGAATTACTGTTTTTTACCTGTTTTTCACTTGTTTTCTACTCGTTTAGATTGTAGCCTGAAGTTTTATGTGAGAGAATGCGAAGGTGTTAGAATATCTAGTTTATAACCACTAAGTATTGGAACACATCATTAATTCGGAATCGTCTTTTCAAGGATTAGAAATTAGTTTATAGTACTGTCAAAATATGTACTTTTGCCCTACGGTCCGCTGTGACCACGGCACAATATACCGTAAATCTCTCTCTCTCTCTCTCTCTCTCTCTCTCTCATCTCACACACACGGCTCAGCTCGCATCCTGCATCAGCACTATCTTCCCCCGCTCCGGATACCACCGCCGCGGGCCGCAGCGCAAAGCCCCCTACCACCAATGCCTCTCTATTCAAATCCGTGAGTCTACAGCTTGCGCTAGCGGGGGGTACTCTATCGTCTGCTGCTTCGTCTCTGTCATCTGGTGCCACCACCCGCCAGTCCACCGGTATAGAGCCCGCGAATATTCAAAAGCAGCAAACAGATGCGCGGCTCACTATTACCACCCAGTCGCTGCTCACTACACCTCCTCTTGGCCACGCTGTCGGGCCGATGGAGAGCAACAGCCCCATCTCTAAAACTACACCACCTCTTGGCCACGTTGTAGGGTCGACGGAAAGCAACAGCCTCAACGTCTCGGAACGACCTGCAACATCACCAACTTAGACGGCGACGGATTCTCCTGACACCAAATGGGTACTCATAGCGCAGACTACTCTCGACCTCTTTTATGATCAATATGCGCTACTCCAAAACGAGCTTGACGAAATAAAATCTCTCGTGAGGCGACAAAACGTTGCCGTTCCCTCTCCACCTCTCACGCCAGCAGTGAATGAGGTGGATGATTACCTATTGGCACGTGTATCCTCTCTCGAGGGACTCATAGAGAAGCAAAGCTCCCAGCTGGAGGAGCTCCGCTTGGATCGCCAGCTTCTTCTGGAGCAGAATTCTACCATGAAAAGCCAGTTTTCCACTCTGACTGAGCTATTAACAGGTCGTGAGAGTAGTCAGCGAGATAGCGAATGTAGGAGAATTGAGAATAGTAATGTTGAATCGACACATAAATCTTCGATTCCTATTATTTCACCTAGGATGGACAAGTTCCCTCATTCACACGCTGGGGAGCAAGGACGGGGACACAGCAGTGACGGTCTTGAGCGCTGTAAATTAATTATTAATGGTATTTTAAAAGAAAATTCTAAGGCCTCGCCGGTACAGCTATCTGATATTGCCTACGCAGTGCTCAAGTCTGTACTCCCCTCACTGGAGAGGGCAGACATTGCTGATGTCCAAGTCCTGCAAACTGGGCGTGCGTCTGGGGAGAAGCCTCCAACAGGTATTTGCGACTCGGTTCCATCTCCCCGAGCCCCAGCTGCCATCCCGCGCACTCTACCATCGTGCATAGTCCAACTCTCCAGTAGTCGACTAGTCGGGGGAGTGATTTGGGCTACACGTTCAATCACCAATAATTATTTCACGGCTGACCATATCCAGCCTGACTTGCTCGACCTAGATACGAAAGCTCATGTGCCGGACCGTGAAATCTTTATAAATGAGATGCTCCCCCGTGAGAAATACAAAGAATACATACGCTTGAGGTCGATTGCACGCGGTTTGGGTTTAAAATACGTCTGCCGTAGTGGCGGACGTTTCTGGGTTAGACGGAAAAATGGTGAGCGAGCGCATACGTTCGAATCTCTCGCTGATCTGCAGGTCATTCAAACGGCCTGTCGAAGTGCTCCAGAACGTGCTCGTGTGTCCTCTAATAACACCCAGAGCTGCACTACCGTTCCGGAGCAGAGTAGAGTTTCGGCAGCAGAATCAGCGAAGACTCCTTGACTAGATACGGCTGCTGAAGAGCGACGAGGGATGGGCAGTTCCTTGAAAGCGGGATTTATCAACCTTAACGCTCTGACAGATAAGATTGAGCATCTACGCTTGCTCGTTGCTAACGATCCCTCCTACCATCTATTTGGGGTGGCTGAGTCGAAGCTAGATGAGTTTGTGGATGACGATATCGTTCAGATTCCAGGTTTTTCAATGTTGCGGCAGGATCGCAACAGAGAGGGTGGTGGGGTTGCCTTGTATGTGCGCAATGACTTCAAAGTTAAGAAGTTGATTTCGTCAAATACTTTTGGGCCAGGGAAACCTGGCGTGCCTGAATTTCTCTTTTGTAGCATACAACAGGGTAACTCCCCGCCAATATTAGTCGTAGTAATCTACCGACCCCCTAAAATCGCTATGCAGAAGGATGACGGGCTGTTTGGCTCGTTACGCCGGCTGTGTGGCGACTACAGCCATGAAATCATAATGAGTGATCTGAACGCAGATTTGTTAGACACTGCTAATCCCGACATCAAGACACTGATTGCACTGACAGAAGAACTTGCCTTGCAGATAGTGCAGCATGGCCCGACTCACCAACACACCCCCAATACATCTCATACATGGATTGATCACATTTATGTAGATGACAATGACATCATTACTGACTTTCAAAACAGACTCCTGCCCAGTTTCGGCAGGCACTCGGTCATTGATGTCACCACCAACGTCTTTACTCCTACTCCACCAAGAAATTCCTTCACCTACAGGGATTTTCGAAACATCACTCCGGAGATATTGAATGACCGATTGCTTCGCTGTGACTGGACAGCTCTCGGAAATGCTGAAACCAGTTTGGAAGATGCATTCCACTGCTTGAATGGAAATTTGCAGACCGTTATAGATGAATTAGCACCCGAAAAAACTATTAATCCGCGTAAAAATGACGCTCCTTGGATTGGTCCTGAGCTGAGGGTACTCATGAATAAGCGAGACGCGACGCGCAGGCGCTGGGAACGGATTCAACGTAACCAGCGCAAGTGTCCTGAGCTTCAAAATGAATACTTTCGGCTTAGCGAAGAGGTCGACTTGCGCATTGAACAAGAGCATAACTCCTTCATTCAAACCCATTTGTCAGATGCTCTTGATCAGAAGAAGAACATTTGGAAGGAGATGCGCAATCTCAGCCTCTTGCCTAAGAGCAAAGAGGAGGAACTTCATGGCTTCACACCGGATGAGTTGAACGCACACTTTGCGGGAGTTTCCGTTTCGCCCCACGAAAATATTGATGAAGCAATGGACGATATTGACTCGGCACCGGAGGAGGGGTTTAAATTTAAGCCCACAAATTTTAGTGATGTAGTCCTTGGTATCAAACATTTCTCCTCACAGGCCCGTGGAGCGGATGGAATACCCCAAAGCGTGATCGCAAAAGCTCTTCTGGCCATTGGTGATCTTATTAAACATATTTTCAACTCCTCTTTCGCTCATGGCATTTTTCCTGAGGCTTGCAAGCAAGCGCAGCTGATTGCATTAAAGGAGACTGCTGCTCCATCAACGGTCTCGGACTTCCGTCCTATAGCACTGCTGTGCTTTCTCTCCAAGGTTCTGGAAAAAATCGCACATGACCAAATCACGGAGTATTCGAAAATCGAGAAGACACTTGATCGCTTCCAGACTGGTTTTAGGCAACACCATGGCACCCAGACAGCTTGGTTGAAATTGACCGATGACATCAGAGTAGGTATAGACAGAAAGGAGATCACTCTGCTCCTACTATTCGATTTTAGCAAAGCTTTTGACACCATCTCACCATCCAAGCTGTTGAGGAAGCTACGACATCTTGGCTTCTCAAGCTCGGCGCTCCTGTGGATAAAATCATATTTACAGGGTCGCACCCAACAAATCACTTCTAAAGTAGGCAAATCTGATTGGCTCGAAACCAATCTGGGTGTCCCACAGGGGTCCGTCCTTGGGCCTCTCCTCTTCAGCTTGTATGTGAATGACCTGGCTGGCTTGCTAGACGGAAAGTCAGTACATCAGCTATTTCATGCGGATGATCTCCAAATTTATCTCCAAATCGAGAAAAATAAGATCAGGGAAGGTATTGCTCGGCTGGGCGAAATAGGACGTTTAGTTGCTGAGTGGGCCAGAAGTTCCGGCCTGTGTCTCAACGCTGGCAAGACCAAGGCAATCTACTTCAGTTCGGAGAGAAATATCAAAGATCTGAAGAGAATGAACTTGCCAGGGGTTGAGATACAGGAAGGAAAGTTCATCCCGTTCAGTGATACGGTCGTGAGTCTTGGTGTTACACTTGATAGTCAATTGACGTAGAAACCGCACATTGACCAAGTAACTAAGAAAGTCAACAGAGCCCTATACGGTCTGCGGTTTTTTAGGGCATGTATCACCAGACCTCTCCGAATTCGCCTAGTCGAGTCATTGGTTCAACCGCACCTAGATTTTGCGCGGTCGTGTACCTCGACGCCACGGACGAACAGCGGCAACGGGTACAGAGACTAAGCAATTCATGTGTGAGATATATTTTTGATCTTAGGAGAGACGAGCACATCGCCCCGTTTAGGGAGCGCTTGGGTTGGTTACGTACTGATTCGCGGAGAATGTACTTCGCAGCTCTCTTGATGCATAAGATCATGCACTTAGGAGAACCTGGCTACCTAGCTGCGATGTTTACCAGGTACCAATCCGAACGCCCCGCACGGGGTGATCTAGAAGAGCGGGTACTCAAAGTTCCCAACATGAGACTTGAATAAGGAAGAAGACCTTTCCAGGTCCAATGTGCTCATTTGTGGAACTTTCTCCCTCCGGGCTTTCGGCAGCTTGGGGAGATATCATTAAAAGAGTCCTTAAAAGACTTCCTGTTAACACTATCCTCCCAGAGGATTGATGTGGAGAAAAAACACTATTTTAATTTGTAAACTGTGATAGGCATGAGCCCGTTTCAATTTATGTCTTCTACTTCAGCTGAGTTATGCGTGGCTTTTTCGCTTCCGAACTGAGATTCCTGTGATGTGACTGTGGGCCCATGTCTCCTTTATATCTCCCCAAACGGGAAAATGTTTTCTTTTCCTCAACTTTTTTTGTCAAGACTGATGTATGTATGTATTTATATATATATATATATTTACATCCATATAGCTATAAATACTGGGACGCCGATATGGATTCATAAAATCTGGGACGAAAAAGAGTATATTTTCCCAAATACTGGGATTTTTCCAAAAACGTGTAAAAATGGAAATTTTGGGTTGAAAGTATTTTTTTATTCAAACACTAAACCATCCCTCGTGGGAGATAACCGCCGAGGAGATAACAGACGTGTGCTTAGACTTCGTTTTGCGTTCAAAACACTAACCATCCCTCGTGGGAGATAACCGCCGAGGAGATAACAGACGTGTGCTTAGACTTCGTTTTGCGTTCAAAACACTAACCATCCCTCGTGGGAGATAACCGCCGAGGAGATAACAGAACTTTGCTTAGAAAGTGGTTTTTTTCAAAATATCACGAAATTTTCACGCGTCCCAGAAAATAGCAAAATATATTATTCGCCGCGTCCCAGAATATATGAATCTAGAAGGAGGCCTTCCGGGACGTCCTAGAATTTAGAACGCGTCCCGGAATTTGGCAAAATATCGCTGAAATGACGTCATCGCGTCCCGGAATCTCTAGTTAAAGAAGTGTATATATATATGAAAACGTGACTTTTTCTTCTTTTTCTTCTCATGACTCTTAGCATCTTACGATGCCTCGAGATGACTAGTCACTTTCTGTGATAATTCGAATAGCCTTAACCAAAACGACAAATTTTTACAAATTTAATGTATTTATTATGTATGAGTGACATACGTTTCATATGCTACTGTATTTTTGTATTCCTGCCCTTGGGCGGATAAAGGTTATCATTCATTCATTCATTCATTCTCTCTCTCTTTTTTTTCTCCTTCTCAAGGTTGTCTGGGTGCCCACGTATGCTCCTGTATGCATATAAATCCCCAGAGAAAATTTTGATGGTTTCTTATGCATTCCCACCGGCTGAATCGATTTTTCGAGGTTCCTAGGGCGAATTCATCTGCCAACCCTTTGTTATTAACAATTTTTAGTGCAATGTTAGGGTTTTTCTGCCAATATCTTGGAAAACATGCATTTTTCGGGGAACACAAGGGGTCAAAGTTGTAGATCTCAAAATTCCCCACAGGAAAGGTCCCGACAACTTTCCCGGAAAAACCCAGTCCTCAGCCTGTATCCGCGAGGAAAGCGCCCGGCGCGGTTAACATAGGCTTATATGGGAGGCCAGTGCTGCCCCTCTTAGTTCCCACGTAATTTCGATGCTAGCAATATTATTCAGATGGAACCAAGCCCATTCGGAAGAGGAAGATGTAAACTTGACAATAACATCGTTTCGATATCGACGAAATCGGAAATTTTCGATTTTCCACCGAGAGACTGCTAAAATGGAGCCCCAGTCCAGGTTCTTGGGGACAAAGTACACGTTATACGTTGACTATTACTAACAATTCTTCGTTTCATTTCTGTGTTTATTGAATCATTGAAATGATTCCTGAATATTGCCGGACTCCATTATGCGTTGTCATGAACGAAATCTACTTGTTATAAACAATTATAAGAACAAAACCATGACTTTTCAGCATTATAATAACAGCACGCGCGCAGCCGAAGAAAACGAGTCTAATTATTTTGCGAGTGTAATAGTTGTATGTACAGGAACGAATCGCCGAGTTTTCCAGGGAAATTGTGGTAGGTGGTGGGAAATCGTGGAAAATCGTGGAGAGCAGGGAACATCATCCCGAAATTGCAGTGCATATCAGAGACATTGCACCATTATGGTCGAGACTTCACGCGTATGTCCTCTAACTCCCCCAATTTTCCACCACCTATCACGATTTCCCTGGAAAACTAGGCGACTTGTTTTGAAGTAAGGAATCATCGGATTTTCAAACATGATCAAAAACTTCCCTCTTCAGCACTATGCGTACAATAATCATGCTAACAAGATATGGTTTTGTTATTATAATTGTTTTTAACAAATAGATTTCGTTCGTGACAACGCATAATTGGATTCGGCATCATTCAAGAATCAATTCAATAAACACAGAAATGGAACGAAGAATTGTTAATAACAGCATACGTATAAAGTTTACTTGGTCCCCAAGCGCCTGGTCTGGGGCTCGATTTTAGCAGTCTCTCGGTGGAAATCGCAAATTTCAGATTTCTTCGATATTGAAACGATGTTATTGTCAAGTTTACATCTTCCTCTTTCGAATGGGCTTGGTTTCATCTCGATATTCTCGATATCATCGAAACTACGTGGAAACTAAGAGGGGAAGCACTGGCCTCCCATATAAGCCCATGTTAACCGTGCCGGGCGCTTTCCACGCGGATACAGGCTGAGGACTGGGTTTTTCCGGGAAAGTTGTCGGGACCTTTCCTGTGGGAAATTTTGAGATCTACAACTTTAACCCCTTGTATTTTTCCCGGAAAATGCATATTCTCCAAGATATCGGTAAAAAAACCCTAACTTTGCACTAAAAATTGTTAATAACAAAGGGTTAGCAAATAAATTCGCTCAAGGAACCTCAAAAAATCAATTCAGCGGGTGGAAATGCATGAGAACCCATCAACATTTTCTCTGGGAATTTATATGCATACGGGAGCATAGGTGGGCCCCCAGACTAAGGTGGTTGTAGGGTGGATACACTGCGACGTACGAAGGAGAGGCACCGGCTAGCCAAACACGGCTGGCCAGCACCTCCCCAACAGTCCGAGGCTGGAATCCGCATCGATACGGCCATCCGAGCCGGGTAAACCCTCTCTTCCTTCTCCGTTGGCACCGGCCATTGGACAAGGGAGAGATCCACCAACTTACCAATCCGGCCCCGGCACCGCGTGAGCATTACTTCAGGGCCGGCGGCGTCTCGCGCTCAGGATCGAGCGTCTCTCTCCTCACGACTCGCAGGTGTTGTTTCCCTTTCTTCGATCTTCTTCCATCTCTTCATCCTTCATTCTTCTTTCTTCTTTCTTCGATCTTCGATCTTCGATCTTCTCTCTTCTTCCTTCCCTCTTCAGTCCATCATATTCCTTCTGGAACCATTTGGACCTCTTCTGTTCGAATCGGCAGGTTTACTGTAATTCACCGGCATCGAGGCGCCTCACCTCCCTCTCTTTCTCCTCCTTACGGGTCATCACCAGCTTGATGTATCCGGTAACTCTATCCCATGTCTCCTGGTTGCGAAGTAAGTAAGGGACGAGGTTCTCAGGTGTCAGTTGAGCACCCAGCCATCCATCCAACTCGGCGTGCTCTCTTTGTGTGTCGTTGCACGTGAACAGGGCGTGTTCAGCGTCATCCCAGTTGTCCCCGCATGACTGGCATGCTGGGGATGTCCTCTTCTTGAACCGGGTCAGATAGGCACCGAAGCAACCGTGGTCACTAAGTGCTTGCGTCGTCTAGTAATCTATCTCTCCGTGGGTGCGTTCCGTCCATTTGGCTACGTCACGGATCAGCCGGTGCGTCCATCTGCCATTTGCAAATGACGAATCCCAATCAGTTTGCCAATGCTCAAGGGTGGTTTCCTTCTCGTTGTCGCGGATGATCTCCTTCATCGTTGGAGTGACTACTCGTTCGGCTCCGATCACTTTCTGGCGGTCCCAGATCCTCACTCGCTCCGCGACGAGCAAATGGATGGGCGGTGTACTCGCCAATACGTAAGCCGCATCTCCTGACACGGTGCGGTAGGCACGAATACTTCTCAGGGCCGCTCTCCGGTGGACAGGCCCCATCCTCTTCTCGATGATGGTCTTCTCTACTCTCTTTCCCCACGCGGGTGCACCGTCGAGCATGATAGAGGTGCTGACTTGAGAAGTGCGCGCCTCTTTTCCTTGGGTCCCCCGATATTCGGCATCAGCCGCTGAAGCGCCGCACCAACCCTGCTCGCTTTCTGGGCGGCCTCCTGGATGTGCTTCTTGAACGACCACTTGTCGTCAAGCCATACGCCGAGGTATTTCAGCTCTGTCTTGCGTGGGATCTCTTGCCCGTTGATGTGAAAGTGGGGCAAGTCAAACTTCCTGCGTCTTGTGACCACGATTGCTTCACACTTCTTAACAGCAAGCTCCAGGAGCCTGCTGATCATCCACTCGTAGACTCGGGCCAGCGCCTCGTTTGCGCGTCTACCCAAGAGTTCCTCGTTGTCGGACCAGACTATGAGCCCCGCGTCGTCCGCGAAAGCCACTATTATCACTCCTTCGGGCAGTTCAATAGACAGTGAACTGTCGTACTGGGTGTTCCAGTTGAACGGCCCGGAAACCGATCCCTGTCCAATTCCGGCGGACAGTTCCCGGATCTCTTGTCCCTCGTCGGTGTCGTACACGAGTGTCCTGTTCCGCAGATAGTCACTCGTGATGGCTAGTAGATAGGGCGGCACTTTACCTGCTTGGGAGTGATAGACTCGCTCCCAGCTCGCGCAGCTGAACGCGTTCTTTATGTCCAACGCAATAATGGCACAGAATCCTCCTCTTCCTTGGTATGGGTTCCCTACCGACGCTTGAACCCGTTCGTGGACCTCCTCGATCGCGTGCACAGTGCTTCGTCCCTTCCGGAACCCAAACTGCATTGGTGATAGCCCGACGCTCTCTTCGTAGGCTTTTTCCAACCTGTTGAGCACCATCCCCTCGTACATTTTCCCGATATTGTCGAACATGCTGAGAGGGCGTTGACCTCTTTGACCTTTATGTATCAGGACCAGCTTCTGGCGTTTCCACTTATCCGGGAAATTTTCCGCGCTCAGACAGATGTTGAAGAGGTCGAGGAGTAAATCTGGCTTGTATTTGAAGACCAGTTTCAGAGCCTCGTTTGGGATGCCGTCCAGGCCAGGGGCCTTGCCGTTTGGCAGTCCCTTCCCCGCTATGAGTAGTTCTTGCATAGTGAAGAGCGGGATGGGGTCGTCGCTCTCTGGAGGGAATGTGACTCTGGGTTCTCCTGCTGGGAAGAGGTCTTCCACGATGCTGCGCAAGGTAGCTGCATCAGTCGGTGCTAGCTTGCCCCTCCGGGGTCGGACCTTGGACATGACCACGCGGTATGGCGTACCCCACGGGTCTCCATTAACCATGTCGCACAATTCACCCCAGCACTTCTCTTTGCTTCTCCGGATGGCTAGAACGAGAGCCTTCTTTGCTTCTCTGTACGCCCTATCATCTTCCGCCAGTGATGGTCGTTTTAGTTTCCTTGATCGCCACGCAGTTCTCCTTTTCTTATTGCTCGTTTTTCGTAGGGCTTTTATCTCGTCGGTGATCCAGTACTCTGGTTTCCTCCAGAAGCATGATGTTGTCTTGCGAGGCATCGATGCGTCTTAAGCTCTTGTGATGGTGGTCGTCACCATATCCACAGCCTCGTCCGCGGTGATGTTCATCGGGAGATCTTTGGCTGTTCCTATCGATTCCCGGAATTTCCCCTCATCCAGCTTGCGTACCTGCCACCCCGTCGGTTGCGGTCTGCGTGTCGTCTGTCTCTGTCTGTCAGTCCTAAGCCTAAACCGAATATGTCGATGGTCACTCAATGTTTCCGTGTCCAGAACCTCCCACGATGTCATACGTCCCATGAGCGACGGGCTCATGAGCGTCAGGTCGAGGACCGAAGACGAACCTCCCTCCCTGGACCGAGTGTCGTGTCGGTAGTAGGTGATAACCTCCGTCTCGTTCGCGAGCACTAATCCCAATGCCTCCATGGCATCAGCGAGTATTACCCCCCGTTCATCACGCGGCCCCCGCTCCAAGTCGGTTCCTTGGAGTTGAAACCCCCCGCGATTATAACTGGGCCCCCCCATTGCCTCACATCCTCTTCTAGGTCGTGGAGCTCATCTTCGAATTCGTGCGTCTTGAGCGACGGCGAATAGTATCAGCTGTAGACTGCTGTGCCCTCTATGGTCTTTCAAGCGAAACCGCGGCCACTAACAGCTGGTCCAGTCTCACGGATCGCAGGATTCATGATCTGGATTACGGCTGTCCTCGAGTGATCGAATGTGGATCGAGACAATTCGCGCTTCCGAGGCGGTTCGGAGATAATCAGAACATCGATCCCTCCTTCTTTGGCTACAGCGTGTAGGAGATCGTCTGCGTCCCCGCTCTTCCTGAGGTTGGCTTGGATGAAGCTAGCCATTTCTTCCCTTCCTACGTCTATATGTGGTTCTTGCCCTCTGGTACGCAGTGCAGTTGCTGGCCCCAGATCTGTGGTCAGATTTGGACCCGATCGCCGCACAGCTTAGGCATTTTGGTTTTTCCTTGCAAATCGCAGCAAGGTGCCCTGGTTCGCCGCATTGGAAGCAGAGTTTTGGTTTCCGTTCCTCTGCCTTCTCTTTCTTGCACCCCGAGGCCTTGTGGCCGTACTCCATGCAGTGATAGCACCGTGGGATGCCACCCTTCTCGCGGATCCTGACTCTGCCCCATCCAAGCTTTGGCTCCTTCCAGTCGAGGACATGGTGGGCCAGTCTCGTTGCGATCGATACAACAGCGGTTTGGGCGCCGCGGTAGCCACTCCGGATAGACTTGACTACAACGGCACCCTTCTCGTTTTCTGGTAGGGCCTTCGCGAGGTCATCCCGCACCTTGATTATGTCGACATCGTAGTCGACTCCGAGCTTCTCGAGGGTCGTGCTGTTTGCTAGACAGTGGACAGCTCCTTCTTGCCCGACGACTGGTGCCAAGGCTGCCTTGACGGCGGCGACATAGGTGCCCTTCTTGAGTTCAAGAAGGACTTGGCCTTCTTGGGTCTTGCGGATGCCCGTGACCTTAGAGCCCACTTCTTCATCGAGGTCATCCGTTTTCATCTTGCGCAGCATGTCTGCGTAGGTTAGCCCACCTTGTTTGGCCGTAACGAGGACGGCTTCGGGCTTCACCCTTCTCGGCTTCATTTTCGCTTTCTTCCCGGCGGCATCGTCCGATCTACCGCTCTTCTTTGCCCTTCTCGCTTGTTTCTTTGACACCACTTCCTTCCAAGGCCCATTTTGCTCGGGCCGATTGGACGTTGATGTCGAGCGCGGTGTTCCGAGACCTCCCGGTGGAGGTCCGTATCGCGTCGCCTTCGACCCGCGTTGTTGCCCCGGTCGCGATCCCGGTTTCCCTGCCCCCCTTCCCTGGAAGCGACTACCCGACGCGGCCGGTTTTTTTGTGACCGGAGGCTGCACATTCCCCCTCGCTTTCAGGGTCTTTTCCGTTTCGAGGAGCGTTGTCTCGAAAGCAGCCCGCTTCGCCTTGTCTGTCGCGAGTAGGCCTTCGAGCGCGTGGCCTATCTTCTTGAGCTCTTCGATGTCACCCTTGGTCCCTTCTGGATTGCTGGAAACGGACTCGGCTATTCCTATAACCAAGTTGAAGTGCTCGAGGAGGAGATATGTCTTCTCCTCCGTCTCTTCCCGGCACGTTTTCAGGTCTTCCGATTTCCCCATGAGATCGCCTGCCTCGTTTCCACTCCTCTGTCGTGCCGCATCTCTGGTTGAGGGGATGTGGTCAATCTCCACCCTATCAGGCACCTCATCGTGCACTCTCCTCTCGAGCAAACCGTTTCCAAGAGTCAGGATTGTTCCGTTCCCCTGGGACCCTATAGTAGAGTCGGACTCGCTCGAGTCTGAGCTCAAGTTGATGGCGTCATCAACCTCGTTGCTGGGTGGCGTGATCTGGATCCTGATAGCGGGGTTGATCTTCAGCAGCTTCCCTGCCGCCTCTCGTGCTTCTGCTGCAACATTCGCGTTAATCCCTCGTTGGCTCGGAAATGTGAGCTTTGATTGTTTGAGCACTCGCTTCTCTGCTCCGTCACTCGGGCCCTTTCTCTTCCTGCTAGGGGTGAGCTCAGCTTCTCCATGGCGTAGGTTTTCCTCTCTCGCACCCTCCACCTGCAGCGTATTTCCATCGCTTGTAGCTGTACGCCAAGTTATTCAACCAGCCAAGTGTGCCACTGGTGGCGCGTTTTGCATCGTTGCCCCCCCCCCCCAAGATCCGAATGGGGCCCCGCTTTACTTGGGGAATTCTTGCCGTCAATGCTGGACATCATCTTCTTTTTTCTTCCAGGGCCTGGAATTGCATGCTGGCCGACCCCGGACCAGACCAGCACGGGTGTGGTGTTCTGTGTGATGCGTGTCCTGTATGATGTTGGTATGTTTGTGTAGTGCTTGAGCAGGCGTGAGTATGGTGCATGTATGGTGTAGTGTGTGTGTTAGTGTAAGTGTAGGACTCGGGTCCGGAGGGGCGTCGCTCCCTCAAGCTCCAAGTGCAACCCTAAGGTCACACCCAAAACCCCCTACGGGGTCTCTCTCTCTCTCTTTCTCTCACACACACAAAATTTTGTACTCAGAATAATGAGTAATTTTGCCCTGACTAGTCACAAATTGTGATACTTAGTGTCCTTGACCAAAACAGTCATTCACTGAAATTATTATCATTATGAGTATATATATATATATAAATTATTTTTTATACATGATATTATATTTTCAACGGGCATATGTAATCATATGTAATCAGACTTTTTGTCTGCGGACGAATGAAGGACATCTATATATCTATCTCTCTTTCTCTCTGCGCGTGAGTATAAAACCACACCTTGCTCAATATCTCTCGTTTTGAATATCTATCTACCGTATATCCCCACACTCTCGTTTGAGAGATTTTGTCTACAGGTACTCCAGCATGCCGCACGCTCACTGCAAAAAAAGCATCATCAGCTGGCTCATCTTTAGTGAGCACGGGATCTGAATATCTGTATCAGAGAGAGAGGTTATCTTGTGGCCGCCATGCGTCCCGTTCTACGCACGCTATTCCTGGCTGACTTTTCTTTACCTGTAGTTAGCATACCTGCATAGCACCGGACAGCTCTCCTGACAGTTCTCTCGACTATAACGAAGTCCGCGTGACCTGCATCAGACGACGTGTATTCTGCTACTACAGCAAATGTGGAGCAACTGTAACCTATCATCGCCGTTGCATCTCCTGTGGCCTGTTGAACTCATGTAATCGCTCATTCACCTTATCTGCTGATGTCGTTGTAGCACAGGTATTTCATTTACTAGTGCCGAAGATTTGTACGCTGGTTTGGTCGTGCTTTCGTCAAGCGAAGAACATTCATATATTTGTCTTGTATAGCCAAGTCCCGAAAATCGTACGTTTGATGCCATCTACCGGATTGTAGATGAATTATTGTTTTCTACGTTTTACCTTGTTGCGTATGAGTGTGCAAGGTCTAAGCCGAGCTCAACTCCTGACAGCGCTTAACGCCCAACTCTTATCCATGCATAAATGCGAGAGGTGCGAGAAAAATATTGTGCACAATATACGTACGTGCCCTACTTGTAAAAGTCATTTTCATCGGGGCTGTGTTATCGGTTATATTCCAAATGAGCCGACTGACTACTGTTGTGTATGAGCTTTCCAAGACAGTCTACGTCGAAGTATATCTCGTGAAAATTCCACGCTACCCATACCAGTGCGTCAATCTTGGAGTGCCCTTGGCATAGCATTCAATAAAGCTAGAAATTTGAATTCTACTGAAGCTGATATTGATGGTAATAGTGATACATTGGACAACACCGTTGAATTTATTGATAACTCACAGTCTCCTCGAAATATTTATACTGTGGCAGAGTTACCTGGGGGCTGTGCTGAGCTTTAAACTGCTTAACAGCTTGCAGCTATGAACACCAAAAAGGGTGGAAGTTCGAAAACAATCAGTCGGGAATATCAGAGTCTGAATGAGAAACTCGATGGTGTACAAGTCACTTTACAACAGCAATCCGAACGCATAGGTGCTCTAGAAGAACAAAATTCGTACCTTCGAAATGAAGTTCATTTAATCAGATTCAAGAACCTTACATGAATGGGGCCTTATGTCCTGATATGGAATTTAACGGAATATCACGCGCTTCTGATGTACCTATGAATGCCCTTAGTAGAGCTCTCCCGAAGACCCTTAATCAATTTTAGAATAAGAGGATATCGTTATACAAGTGTTCACACTTGTATAACGACATTCTCGAGACACGTGAATTTAAGCCCAGAATTTAGCTCCTGAGCAGCCAATAGATGGCTCAGCACAAAGGGGTCAACTGATAGAAGATACCTACTCGTATGTTATGAAGTTCAAATCGTCCAATGTGCGTGACCATGTGATGAATGTTAAACGTAGCTTTGGAGACTTAATGTTTTCTTCCATGGTCCCAAATTCGCAGAGTAAATCTAAGGACTATTTCCAAGAGATGTTACCCCAAGCTGTTCACAGCTCACGGTGAGCTTGAACCAAGTTTTAATCCGACTGAAAGGAATTCCCGAAATTCCAACGGGACCATGAAGTGTGGGTCAAAACAAGTTACCAAAACAATTTTCACCGTAAGCCGTTGGGCGAATTTCGAATCAGACGACTTTCAAGTTTCTAAGATCGGAAAATGTGGGATACGCGCTCATAATCATCACGCAACTCATCACACGATCTCATAATGCTCAATTACTCACAGATCACTCTCGTTCCATCAATTCTCCCACGAAAGCATAAAGAACAAGAGTTTTGAGATGCCCAGAAAGGAGGTGTTCAGATATGAATCGTCATAGAAGGGATGTTTTGAGAGTTAGTGAGATTTACGCGGAGGATCATCAATTCACTTTTTGATTTTCTCAGATATGTGATAACTCAAAACTGATGAATTTTCCACATATCATACTCATGAGCAAACATACGGAATGTAGTGATGCGTGTGATCCGCGCTTAGTACTTTGATTCCTGGTGCCAATCGTCATATATGGACTCCGTACTGATAACTCTGACTCTTCATTCACAATCTTATGCTTAAGTTGTAGTAAGCTGAAGACCTCAAACTGGAATAGTTAAAACTGCGTAGTCATCTAGTTCGAAAAACCACGAAACTTTACGTGTGACATGGCTCATCTCCTCAAGTGTTAAGGTTGGCATTTGAATACAGTTTACAATAAAGACGTATTCTTGCAGAATGAACCTATAACTCGAGACTTCAACCTACTCTAAGCCCATCCATGTGCTGCCAACAGGCGTCAGAATATTCCCTGATGATGATCTGCGATCACTTCTTTAGAAGAAAAAATTGAGGATATTCTCCATCTCATGACTGCGCTGTGTGACCAATCATATTTCGGCAAGTAGCATCTGATTCTTTATCAAAGAACAGAGAAATTTGAATGAGCCAGGTCTATGTACATTGAACTGTCTTTGATTGGAGGACGACGCACGCTTTCAGGAACGAACGTAATCGCTCCACGATATCAAGTTTTTCGAGGTACACATGAACGAGACGGGGCACACGAATCCGGTTTAGCTTGTGATCTCTGATTTCTATCGTAAATGATACCGTATGAGTGGTTGCGTGAGCCAATATCTCGTTGTTGACTTTGATGATTCATCTGTTTTGAAGAATTTCTTAGATATTCTTGCGATTTACACCGTTCAATCCATAAGTACCGCTTCCGGGTAGCTAAACATTCACATCGGTGTTTTCTATATGTTTTTATGGAAGGACTGATGTGGAACAACGGTATTCTGAAAGTTATCGAACATTATCAGATTGTATGATGAATTGCGTGATGATTATGAGCTCGTATACCACATTTTTCGATCTTAGAGACTTGAAAGTTGTCTGATTCGAAATTCGCCCAGCGGCTTACGGAAAAATTATTTTTGGTAACTTGTTTTGACTCACACTTGATGATCCTGTTGGAATTTCGGGAGTTTCTTCCAGTCCGATTAAAACTTGGTTCAAGCTCACCGTGAGCTTACGGTTGGCAGCAAAAGATGGAGACAAATCCAATAATTATAAGTAAGTGGGTACGTGAGGGTAAAGTACATATTCGTAAAAACGATGGGTACGAACGAATGACGACCCTAACGGAATCTGATTCTGATTCAATCACCTAACTACCATCGGAAGAGAAATTGTTTGAACCGCATATATTATCGCACACATCTCTTCGAATCGGGGAATTAAATGCCACTTCCTTGAAGCGGAATTGGAATGAAGTTGCTATATTTATTGAAAAAAATGAGATTGATATCTTATGTGTCTGTGGAACGTGGCTGACACCAAACTGTCCGGATTCAATGGTTATTGTTTCAAACTTTTCAATTGTTCGTAATGATCGCGGTCTCTAATCTACTACCGGCAAACGCGAATATGTGCAAGGAGGAGGGGTAGCTTGTTATGTGCGAAAGGACCTCACTTTTGAAGTCATCGACACCCCCCAAATTAAATACATTGATGATACTGAATATATTTTACTTGAAGAGAAAATGCCAGAGAATGAGAAAATCTTGGTGCGATCGTTGTATCGCAGACCGGACGGACATGTTTTGACAAATTTTTCCGTTGAATTACTCAAAGTCACTCAGGTTTATAGAACTGTTGTTCTTGCTGGAGATCTGAATTCTGATTTGACATCATCCCGTTATTATGGTCCGCATCTACATGATCTGATTGATGAACACTCACTCCACTGTGTCCCGTTTGGTCCAACGCACCATCTTGATAATTCTGAGTCCTGGATTGATCCGATACTTGTAGATTCTAATAGTAAAAATGTCAGCTCTTCTAAATCCAAAACGCCCTATATTCATGGTCACGATTTCCTCATTATTGAATACAAAATACCTTGCTCAAAGGATGAAGAACTGAAAATTACCTCAAAGAATTTCGATAGATTTGACCCAGTTACATTCTCCCAGACACTCGAAACGGCTATTACAGATTGCAAAATACTGAAAAGTGATGATGTGAACGAATCCACTGGTGAATTTTGCCATTTGGCTATCGCATTACTCGACGATCAAGCACCTTTTGGAACTCGCACTCTCAAATTCCAGCGATACCCGTGGATGACTGTTGAATTCCTTGAAAAATGTAAACAACGTGACATGATGTATGCTAGAGCAAAACGAACAAATAACGTAGAACTCACGCGCCAGTATAGAACCAAACGATCTGAACTGGAAAGAAAAATGAATGCAAATAAACGAATATTGCCAGCAAGCTCTCAAGGAAGCCACGGATAGCTCAGCTCACTGGTCCATTCTCCAAAAACTTGGCTTAACCAAATCACATCATCAGATCCTTTCAACCAAATTTCCAGCCACTGAGCTTATCAGTCATTACTCGAAATCTCGTGTTGCCACGAAAACTGCTGACAACTTGAACTTGAAGAAATTATCTCATCTCGTTTACAATCTGAAATTGAAGTCTTTCTACTGTCTTCACTTAATGGTTCACAAGTGTATGAAGCTATGATCTCGTGTTTACCTGGAACGAGAGGAAAGAGTAGCGATGGGTTATGCTTATCATACTGCATAACCGTTCCCAGCGATCTTGTGCCCTATCTTGTTACGCTTTTTAATCTTTTTATAGCGACGTGTGAGTACCCTGATACTTGAAAAAAATCGTTGGTCATCCCATTGAGTAAAGTGCCATCATCATCTTTAATGTCTGAAACTCGGCCTATAGCTAATCTCCCCCATTTTGCGGAAGTGTTCGATGATTTGATTACTAAACAGCTCATTCATCACCTTGAAAGCTATGACCTACTGTCACCATGGCAGTCAGAATTTCGATCATCGTTTAGTACGCAAACTGCACTCTTGAAAGTGTCAGAAGACGTACGCATGGAAATTGACGAGGGACTGGTCACTCCACAAGTATTATTCGACTTCAAAACTGCCTCCGATAGCATCGACCATGAAACTCCTCTTCTGACAATGAGAAACCTGAACTTTTCTGACGAGGCTTTGAGATGGTTTCACTCGTACTTGAGTGGAAGGACCCAAGCAGTAAGACCCCAGTGCAATAGCCGCATCGAAACTATCGAGAACAAGCTATCTAACTTTGGTACAATGATTCAGAATCAGGGAATGCGTCTCAAGGACCTCGGAGATCATTTATCTCGCATATACCTGCAACTTTATAGTATAAAGAATGCCAATACAACCCAAAAGAACTCACTCGAGTACCAAAGCTGACATTGTCATATCGGGGTTATCGACGGCAGCTACACTTCCCGATCTCGAAATTTTGGAACATATATTCTCATAAATTGATGCACTGAATTCCACACCTGATATCATTCGTACCAACCGTCGTACTCAGCCAACAGTCAGTGGTCCGGCGAGTGCGGGCCCGCCAACAGCTGAGATGTTCACTCTTCCTGTTAGACGTAAATCCATACAAATCAGAGACGAGATAATGCGCCGTAATATAACTCATGGAGACTTGCTTGCTTCGGAAGTATTCCCGGAGTTTGTTGATCAACTCCAGAAAAAATTGTTCTTGAATGAATTCTTGCCTCCTATTCAGGAGCTGCTTGGTGAGATCGGGCTGTAGCTAAGTCAGAAGGTTTTGAAATCAAATGAGTCAGAAGTCGCTCGATCTATGTACGAAAGAACGCTCGATCTGAACAGAATACTGATCGCACTCGATGGGGACATCTCGAAAATAGTTTGATGATCATGTACGGAAGCAAGTTAATGAATCATGACTTAGAATCTCACTTGTTAATCCATATAGCCTGACAAAGTATCATACGAATGTGAAAGTCTTTCTCCATAATCATCCTCAAGATATTTTTGCAGTCACAGAGAGTCGTCTGGAAGGAATTGACACTAATGCTAGTGAAAACATAGAAAACAACGCCGTAGTACGTGATGACAGGATTGGTCGTGTTGGAGGAGGTAAACCTATTTATTTTGCTAGTTCAATTAATCTCGAAATTCTTATTAAATCCGGCTTCTCACGCGTGAACCAACCTGAGTACCTAAATTGTGAAATCAAGAGTGTTGATCAATGCCTGCTATTCGCAGTTGTCTACTGACCTCGTAATGCATGTCTTCCAACAGAGTTTTTTAACAGTTCATCCCCTCAGTTACCGAAATACACATCCGTTGTCAACACTGGCGATTTGAATTGTAACATGACAATCGCTGACTCCAAATCCCAATTCATTCTCAAACATTTAAAAGATTACTCATTGGAACTTGTACCATCAAAATCAACTCATCATACCCTCAACGCCGAGAGCCAGGTAGCACACACGTGGATTGATTTTTTCATTGTAAACTCGCTTGACCAAGTCTTAAAATATACAAAAACCGACGCTCCTTTCACCGTAGGAAACGACAGAACTGAGATCATATGCAAATTTGACAAAGTCATCGGACAACCAGTCAAGTTACTAAGCGCGGTTGCAAGAATTTCAACTCAGAACAGTACCATAGTGATCTCTCGGTCAAACTCGCACTACTCTCCTGCCTTGAAAACATTTATGATGAAGTATCTGTGCTCAATCGTTCAATCAACGAAGCTCCGGAACAATCAGCACCTTCAAGAGTCTACAAGATTCGGGCTCGTAACAAACCTTGGGTATTTGAAGGAATTCATGACTTGATGGTAGAACGTGATGTTCTTCATGAAAAAGTGCGAGTTACTCGTACTAACAGAGTTGATGCAGGAATATCGAACTGTCAGATCGAATGTTCAAAAATTATTACGCGTTTCCAAGAACCAGTACTACGCTTGTCGAATCGAGGCTGCTGAGAGTTCCAATCGACTACGCATCAACAACCTACGCATTGTCTCGTCGCGCCCTCCATCGCCGTTTAGAACATTCTCCCCTGCCCACATTGATACCCACTTTGACTCCATCAACATACCCTCAATACATCTCATACATGGATTGATCACATTTATGTAGATGACAATGACATCATTACTGACTTTCAAAACAGAGTCCTGCCCAGTTTTGGCAAGCACTCGGTCATTGACGTCACTATCAACGTTTTTACTCCCACTCCGCCGAAAAATTCCTTCACCTACTGAGATTTTCGCAACATCACTCCGGAGATATTGAATGACCGGTTGCTTCGCTGTGACTGGACAGCTCTTGGAAATGCTGTTACCAGTTTGGAAAATGCAATTCACTGCTTGAATGAGAATTTGAAGACCGTTATAGATGAATGAGCACCTAAAAAAACTATTAATCCACGTGAAAATGACGCTCCTTGGATTGGTCCTAAGCTCAGGGTACTCATGAATAAGACGCACAGGCGCTGGGAACGGACTCAACGTAACAAGCGCAAGTGTCCTGAGCTTCAGAATGAGTACATTCGGCTTAGTGAAGGGTTGACTTACGCATTGAACAAGAGCATAACTCCTTCATTCAAACCCAGTTATCAGATGCTCTTGATCAGAAGAAGAATATTTGGAAGGAGATGCGCAATCTCGGCCTCTTGCCCAAGAGCAAAGAGGAAGAACTTCACGGTTTCACACCGGATGAGTTGAACGCTCACTTTGCGGGGGTTCCCGTTTCGCCTCACGGAAAGATTAATGAAGCAATGGACGAAATCAACTCTGCACCGGAGGTGGGGTTTAAATCTAAGCCCACAAATTTCAATGATGTAGTCCTTGCTATTGAACATTTCTCCTCGCAGGCCCGCGGGGTGGATGGGATCCCCCAGAGCGTGATCGCGAAGGCTCTTCCGGCAGTTGGTGATCTTATAGTACATATTTTTAACTCCTCTTTCGCACATGACATTTCTCCCGAGGCTTGGAAGCAAGCGCAGCTGATCGCATTGAAGGAGACTGCCGCTCCATCAACGGTCTCGGACTTCCGTCCTATAGCGCTGCTGTGTTTCCTCTCTAAGGTTCTGGAAAAAATCGCACACGACCAAATCACGGAGTGTTTGAAAAACGAGAAGCTACTTGATCGCTTCCATACTGGTTTCAGGCAACACCATAGCACCCAGACAGCTTTGTTCAAATTGACTGACGACATCAGAGTAGGTATTGACAGGAAGAAGATCACTCTGATCCTACTATTCGATTTTAGTAAAGTTTTTGACACAATCTCACCATCCAAGCTGTTAAGGAAGCTACAACATCTTGGCTTCTCAAGATCGGCACTCCTATGGATAAAATCATATTTACAGGGTCGCACCCAACAAATCACTTCTAAACTAGGCAAATCTGATTGGCTCGAAATCAATCTGAAGGTTCCATAGGGGTCCGTCCTTGGGACTCTCCTCTTCAGCTTGTATATGGATGACTTGGCTGGTTTGCTAGACTGAAAGTCGGTACATCATGTATTCTATGCGGATGACCTCCAAAATTATCTCCAAATCGAGAAAAATAAGACCAGGGAAGGTGTTGCTCAGCTGGGCAAAATAGGACGAATAGTCGGCGAGTGAGCCAAAAGTTCCGGACTGTGTCTCAACGCTGGCAAGACCAAGGCAATCTATTCCAGTTCGGAGAGAAATGTCAGGGATCTGAAGGAAATGGACTCGCCAGAGGTTGAGATACAGGAGGGAAAGTTCATCCCGTTCAGTGATATGGTCGTGAGTCTTGGTGTTACACTTGATAGTGAATTGACGTGGAAACCGCACATTGAACAAGTAACTAAGAAAGTCAACAGAGCCCTATACGGTCTGCGGTTTTTTAGGGCATGTATCACCAGACCTCTCCTAATTCGCCTAGTCGAGTTATTGGTTCAACCGCGCCTAGATTTTTGCAAGGTCATGTACCTCGACGCCACGTACGAACAGCGGCAACGGATACAGAGAGTAAGCAATTCATGTGTGAGATATATTTTTGATCTTAGGAGAGACGAGCACATCACCCCGTTAAGGGAGCGTTTGGGTTGGTTACGTACTGATTCGCGGAAGATGTACTTCGCAGCTTTTTTGATGCATAAAATCATGCACTTAGGAGAACCTGGCTACCTAGCTGCGATATTTACCAGGTACCAATCCGAACGCCCCGCACGGGGTGATCTAGGAGAGCTGGTACTCAAAGTTCCCAACATGAGACTTGAATATGGAAGAAGATCTTTCCAGGTTCAATGTGCTTACTTGTGGAACTTTCTTCCTCCGGGCTTTCGGCAGCTTGGGAAGATATCATTATCTAAAGAGTCATCAAGAGACTTCCTGTTAACACAGTCTTCCCAGAGGATTGATGTAGAGAAAAATCATTACTTTAATCTTTAAACTAAGATAAGCATGAGCCCGTTTCAATTGATAATTTCTACTCCAGAACAGTTATGCGTGGCTTTCTTGCTACCGAACTGAGACTCCTGTGATATTACTGTGGGCCCATGTCTTTTTCATATGTCTTCCCAAACGTGAGAATGTTCCTTTTTCCTTAATCTTCCTTGTGAAGACTGATATATGTATATGAAAATGTGACTTTTTCTTCCCTTCCTTTTCCATGACTCTTAGCATCTTACGATGCCTCAAGATGGCTAGTCACTTTCTGTGATAATTCTGATAGCCTTGACCGAAATGCCAATTTTTCTTTTAAATTTGATGTATTCATTATTATGTAAGAGTGACATATGTTTCATATGCTACTGTATTTTTGTATTTTGCCCTTGGGCGAATAAAGGTTATCACTCATCCATTCATTCCATTCCCTGTCCTCCGCCAACTCATATGACCCTTCCTCCTCTCCACTCAATCCCCCAATTGCACCTTACTAGTATCCCAGTTTTCTCACTATCGCCTACCAGCAAGAACGAAGTAACACGCATAGCTCACTCCATGGAATCAAAGACAGTCGCGATTGACTCCATCTCCCTATGAACCTTTCGCACGTCATATCCAACCATCATTGACCCGCTCACCGATATTTTCAACTCGAATATAATAGATGCCTCTTTTCCTGATTCATGGAAGTGCACTCTTATCACGCCCATCCCTAAAACAAACAACTTGGCAGACGCCTCAGATCTGAGACCCATAGCGAGGCTTTCTGAGTGCTCTAAGATTCTTGGAAAAGTTGTATCGAACCAACTCAAACAGTTTATTGAAGATTACGAGCTCCTCGACCCGTCTCAGGCGGGGTTTTGAGAAGGCCACAGGACCCAGACGGACTTGCTCAGGGTATGAGATGATGTGCCGAAGGGTATAGATAGATCGATGTTCGCCATTTTGTTCCTTTTCGACTTCTCTAAAGCTTTCGATGAAATACCCCATGGAATTCTGATCAAAAAATTACGTGCCTCCGAAGTTGATGATCATTCAGTGCTCTGGTTTCTGTCATACCTTGCCGATCGGTGTCAATCGGTTATTGATGACGATGGAACGATTTCTGACTGGATAAATACAACTGACGGTGTTATTCGAGGATCAATTCTGGATCAGTTCTCCATCTTCATCAATGACTTACCCCGAGTCTTACGATACACTAAGCACATGATATACGCCGATGACACTCGAATTTAGAGAAGCTGCTACCGTTACAAAATTGAGGAAACACTAAAACTCATTGAGGAAGACGCCCAGGCCATTCACTCGTGGAGTATTGCCAAAGGCTTCATCTTGAACCTCAAGACTCAAGTTATAATCCTGGGCAGTGTCAAAAACCTGCGACTTCTAGACACGATTGCTCTTTCTCCAATCACCATTGATGATACGCCTACAGAATTCGTGTCTGAAGTGAAAAATCTTGGTATCCGGATGACAGCCGACCTGTCCTGGGAAAAACACGTTTCCTACATTTGCCAAAGAGTCTTTGGAACAATGCGACAACTTCGCCCTCATCAACACGCACTCTCATTCTCCTTGTGTGAATCCCTCATCCAAACTCTCATCCTTCCCTACTTCGACTATGCCTGTCTCGTTTATCTTAACCTCACAGATGAGCAGGGCAGGATGCTAGACTGCAGCGTGCTCAAAACGCTTGTAATCGTTTTGTATTCGGTAAAATTCCCCGGCGCGAACATGTAACTCCGTACCATCTGCGACTAGGCTGGCTCTCGGTAAGAGCAAGAAGAGAATACTTTTTGGCAAGTTCCATGTTCCAAATTCCGAAGAAAAACTAGCCCCTGTATCTAGCGAAAAACGTTGTCGAGGCTTGTAATACGAGTGTGCACAGGTCGGCAAGACTCCAGACTGGTGATCTTGTAATCCCAAATTGCCACACTCCTGCACTAATGAACTCAATTTATGTTCCGGCTCCATCGTTCTGGAGAAAATCGCCTCGTACCATCACTACCTTACCGAGAAACACTACTTCGCTGATCGTTTTCAAAAGAGTCATTCTGCAACACCTTTAGCAGTCTGGAGTCGAGTTTGATCAATGTCAACAACTAAGATTACCCAGTGAAGTCAACGGATAATACCAACGTGCTATTTGTATATTTCCTTATCGATGCGTGGAGATATATATTTATATATTTTATGTACATACATTTCTTCAACCACCCCTAGAGTTTCATCATTTACTCTCATCATCATTATTAATTCACATTCTCATCAATATTATTAATTCATAGTTTTAAGAATTTATCCCTCATCATCATTCTAATCATGGAAGTTATCAAATTTCCTTGCCCCATGGGACCCATTGTCCCAAGGTGAATGAATAAATGAATAAATAAATAAATAAATAAATGAATAAATGAATGAATGAAATGGATACATGAATTAATGAATAAATGAATGAATGAAGAAATTAATAAATGAAGAAATGAACGAACGAACGAACGAACGTTCGAGAGATTCGTTTCACAAGCATTCTTGGACCCTCACTGGCTCTCGACAACATTCAGTTTTCACCAGGTTGGGTCAATATACAGCCAGGAAGCCAAGATACCTGTTGTTCACGAGCTGGGGTTATGTCATCACATGGCACAAACTTCAACACGACGCAGCGCTCCTCGCACATCGTAGCAGCAACAGCGACAACTACAGAGCGCGGTTGCGTCGGCTGTTAATATCCATCGTCTGCTCCAGCATACTACTCATCGTCGCAAACAGCTGAGTCAACAACACAACATACATTTCGCAGCGGAGCGGAAGCCGATACTCTGACTGGATGCTGTTAGTGAGTGATGAATGTGCGTAGTGCTCTGCCGGCAGACTCACTTGTGCTGTTTGTGCAAGTCCCCTGGAACGAGACAAAACCTCTAAACTTCGCACAAGTTGCGCTAACCTCACGCACGTTGATTCTGCTTCAACATGTTCAAGCCGAGCCATGTTTTAATCCTCTAGCGCCCAAGGTATCAAGGACACAGAATTTTTCTTTCTTTTTCACTTCAAATGTTTCCATTTGGCTCCTAGATGGGCATGACAAATCTCAGTTTCCTCGAAATAACCGGAAACAGCATTTTTTCGAATGGGTCCTGCAGGATCCACTGGGCGTTCAGATCATTATATTGAATCTACACGAACAATCTTCTTGTTTCGAAGAAAGGGCTCGTATTTTCCAACATTTAGAGCGAATTCATGACGGAGAAGCCTACAAACATGGATCAATGAAAAAATTATAAAATTGTTCAGTTGATCTGAATTCATATGTCGGAAGTCATAGAAACAGTTTTTTGGATACCTTACAGCAAAGAGTTACTTGACACTTCTCACAAAAAGAGTATACTTTACTCTTGACGCAGAGCTTACATCTTTGTTTGCCATTCGCAAACTTGACAAAGTGCTCTTGCGAATCATACCTCATATCCACAACAATTTTCTTATGGAGATTCGACGGCTGAGATTCTGAGCTAAGCTTGATAGAGATCGATTCGAATGACCACTTGACTTTTGTGAACGCAAACGCCCAATGGGTCTTGTAGGACCCACTTCACGCACAATTACACGCCCAGATATTCTTCTACGTGAAAGATATTCATGCATAGATACCATGTCGCGGAAGCCCAGTGGGTCACCCACTTTCTAGATTGACCAGCCCCTAGACAATTTTCCCATTTGAACCATCCCAACGCATGGATACCTCCAAGGGCATATCCAGAACAATTTTCTTATAGAGATTCCACGGCTGAGATTCTGAGCTAAGCTTGATAGAGATCGATTCGAATGACCACGTGACTTCTGTGAACGAAAACGCCCAATGGGTCTTGTAGGACCCACTTCACGCACAATAGAGAACTTGCATGAAGAATATTCCTTATCTTAATCGATAGATCACACCAAAATAAGCAAAGTTACAATACAGTTTTTTATTTCGTGGCCATTAACTATTTATTTATTAATGTTAAAATTCGCCTGCGAAAGACGCCCGATTCAAATCGATGTCACGTGACTCCTACGTCACAAGGGTAGCCGCCGATACACACATGCAAACCCGCGCGCATTGGTGTTGCGTACGTGTGACGGCCGTCTGCCAGCGCTAAAATAACAAATCGGACCCGGCTTTTTTGATGCTCGAAACAGTTTTTTTGAACAAATTGGGTGTGAATTTTCCCCATTAGCAGTTGCTCCTGGCCTTTTACTACAACTGAGGTGCAGCGAGACCGACTGTTATTCCGTTTTTCGTGCATAGTGAAGTGAAGAAGGATGCAGGTTAGTGGGCTTTTGGAGCCACAATTTTGAGGTGGAGAATTGTCAGATCACCACTCAAAGTGTTATCTGGCCCATGAAATGAAGCAATAGTGGCATAATATATGTGACTGTGGTGAAAAATTTCCACATTGAATCATCTGATTCTTCTTATTCACCTTCCTATCTGAGAATGTTGACATCCTTCGACGATGATTACACAAACTCTTCTTGTGATGCATCAGACAGAATCAAGTTGAGCGTACTCAACCAAACATTCAGTGGAGTAGTTGTAAGTTGTTTGATGTGCTTCCAATGATCCAAATCAAGAATTATGCTCTGGTGTCGACATCAAAAATGAGCACTCACCACTTCTAGCTTCCCAGCACTAGATCATTATGCTGTGGCTGCGTTAGATAATTGGTGCAGTCGAAAAGAACCACAAAAAAGATACAAAATGATTACCATTCATTCTATTAATGAAAGTTTATGATTGACCAAACCAGTAAGCAGCCTCGGTATAATGACCTAGTACTGGGAAACTAGAAGTGGAGGGTGCTTATTTTCGATGTCGACACCAGAGCTCAACTCATGATTTGGATGGTTGGAAGCACATCAAGCAGCTCACAACTACTTCACTGAATGTTTGATTGAGTACGCTCAATTTGGTTCTGTCTGATGCATCACAAGAAGAGTTTGTGTAATCATTGTCGAAGGATGTCAACATTCTCAGAAAGGAAGGTGAATAAGAAGAATTGAATGATTCAATGTAGAAATTATTCACCACAGTCACATATATTATGCCACTGATGCTTCATTTCATGGGCCAGATAACACTTTGAGTGGTGATTTGACAATTCCCAAACTCAAACTTGTGGCTTCAAAAGCCCACTAACCTGCATCATTCTTCACTTCACTATGCACAAAAAACGTGATATCAGCCGGTCTCACTGCACCTGAGCTGCAGTGAAAGGCCAGGAGCAACTCCTAATGGAGAAAATCCACACCCAATTTGTTCAAAAAAATTGTTTCGAGCATAGAACAAGCCGGGTCCGATTTGTTATTTTAGCGCTGGCAGACGGCCGTCACACGTACGCAAACCAATGCGCGCGGGTTTGCATGTGCGTATCGGCGGCTACCCTTATGACATAGGAGTCACGTGACATCGATTTGAATCGGGGGTCTTTCGCGGGCGCATTTTTAATTATTTATTATAAATCGGATATTGCCCCTAAAATTATTCTGTTTTGACCAAAAATCCTCTCGTAGTCTGCGCTTTCGAATGCATATTCTATATTGGCAAACGCTCGACCATGCAAGTTCCCCTATTACACGCCCAAATATTCTTCTACATGAAAGATATTCATGCACAGATACCATGTCGCGGAAGCCCAGTGGGTCCTGTGGGACCCACTTTCTAAATTGACCAGCCCCTAGACAATTTTCCCATTTGATTCATTCCAACGCATGGATACCTCCAAGGGGGGCTCAAAGAAGATGTTCCAATAGGTATTGGATACTTAGGAGTCATTCGCATCTATACATGAATCGATTAGGATCGTAAACGCACGTCTTCGTCGAGCGACGCGCGAGGTCTGAGTTTCGCGTGATCATGAACAATATGTAGACTTTATCAGGGCCTCGTACGATGACAAACTCCAAGTTCTGGCCTAGAAGAAAGCCACTACCACGCACAATTGCCGAAATATTGCCGTGGTGCTTCTCATGTCTGGATTTTGGAAGTGGGTCCAACAGAACCCACTGGGCGCTAGAGGATTAAGTGCCCTAAGTGCAAATTGTCTGAGCTCGTGCCTGCTTGATTTCCAAAGAATATAGATGTCGAATCCGGGAGTCTTCCAGCTGCCTCAGAACTATCATTATCAAGTGAGTGTCAAAGTGCTAGCTCAGCTGTTTTTCTGCAGTGTCCTATGAGGCTATAGCGAAAAACCGGTCGCTAGGAGCGCTGGAGGTGCAGCACATGCAATCTTGCTGTCCGTGTGGGTCGGTGAGAGTTACCGCATACTCTCTCACACAGATACTCACTAGTATACACCGACTCACACGGATGGGTAGAATCCATGTGTTGGGGAGCTTATTCGCATCAGCGCCGCCCTGGTGAACGTTTTTCCGCTATAGCCTCATTCCATCTACTCCCCCACCCCTTGCCAGTGTGACCATTGAAAGTCAAGTGCCGGCGTTATTTCGACTCCCAAACGTGTCTTCACCTCCCTCTCCCACTACAGCCATAAACGCGAGACAGCATTGTCTATCTTCCTCACTCTTGGATTCAAAAGATTCATTATCCTCGGTCGAGTCTCAAATTGACATGGGCAGTAGAGCTAACGGCTCTACGGGGCAGCATGCCACCCCAGCCTTTTCTACCAAGTTTATTGAAAACTTCAATGAACGAATAGACAATGTTGACTCGAAAATTAATGCTCTTGATACCAGTGTGACTGCACACATCGCGCAAATTGAGAGTCGTGTTGACATTGTGCAGAATGCAGTTGACCAGCCGCACCAACTTCTTAACGCGCTAGAGGTGCCTCATCATACTCAACACACCATAAACCTGCGCGTATGGAATGGCCCCGACTGATTGTTAGTCCATGCTGTTGAATTCTTTCTTCGATTAACATCTCGAGGATCAAACACCGATCGATAATTTCTCATTAAAAATAACCTCAAATCCGAGGTCAACCACAGAGGAATGCCAAACGCCGATTCACAAATTCAACATCATTGATTCATATAAGAGGACGATTCAAGTTCGAGAAGTGTAATTTGAATTCCGCGCCGCGGCTGAAATAATGGCGCTAATGAATATGAGTGACATCGAGACAAAAATCTGCGGGGCCCTGGATAGCTCAATGGTAGAGCATCTTCCCGGCAAGGAGAACGTTCCCAGTTCGATCTTGGGTCCAGGCATTATTCCACGATTTTATTTGATCGCATTTTTTCTTTGATTAACATCTCAACGATCAAACACCGATCGATCATTTCTCATTGAAAATGGCCTCAAATCCGAGGTCAACAATAGACCAATGAAAATGAGTCTTCCAATTGCCAATTCAGAAATTCAGCATCATTGATTCATAGAAGAGGACGATTCAAGTTCGAAAATTGTAATTTTTCGTTAGCCCCTTTGCAAGATGTCCCAAATATGCAACCTCAAGCCAACTCGGTCAATCGGACTCAGGATCCAAATTTTTTTGCCCTTAATATGAAGATGAATTCGACGGTTGTGAGAGATGAGTTAATCTTGCGCACAACAGTTTTGGAAGAGGAAACGATCGCCACTGTGCTCAATGTTCCAGGTGACTCCTCAATTTTTTGCAGAGCCTTGTGGCCACGGGAAGTGTACCAACTGTACGAAAGGGCACATTTAGCTTACAAGAACTTGAATTACACCGGCACACAAAAAAAAGTATCTGTACTTTTGACCAGACCTACTTTTCTTGATGTATTTTGGCACGCTGAATCCGAATCCGAGGTCGGTTTGGCCCGACTACTTCTTGTTTTCGAGGAAATCGTGCTATTCTGCGCTATTTCCACGTTTTCCACCGAATTTTTCACGATTTTTTCGGAGACAAGACGTAGCCGGGCCAAACTGATCTCGGATTCGGATTCAGCATGCCAAAATACGTAGAGAAAAGTGGGCCTGGTCGAAAGTACAGATACTTTTGACTAGACCTACTTTTCTTGATGTATTTTTGCACGCTGAATCCGAATCCGAGGTCGGTTCGGCCGGACTACCTCTTGTTTTAGAGAAAATCGTGCTATTCTGCGCTATTCCCATATTTTTCAGGATTTTCTCGGAAACAAGAAGTAGTCGGGCCAAACCGACCTCGGATTCGGATTCAGCGTGCCAAAATACATCAAGAAGAGTCGGTCTGGTCAAAAGTACAGATACTTTTTTTGTGTGCCGGTGTTATAAGAGACCTGTGGTTGAAAATTTGATAGTTTGCATGCGCGAAACACGCATGTCTCATCTTATTCCTCTGAGCTCTGAATCAGAGCTGAATTTTTTGCCACGTCGCTCTCCACCTGCGAACTGACTATATCGCAAAAGACCCCTCCGCCCAAATCTCTCTAGTTTCATAAAAATCGCTCACGCGAACGTAAATGGACTAAGGTCAAATTTCAATTTGATTTCATCTCATTGTATTGGAAATTCATATGATACTAGCGATTTTTGCCTCCCTCGCTACCGCTCGTTCGGCTAGTAAATGTTCCCGATGAGCCAGGGGACTCTGGAATGCTTTTCTAGTCCAATACTGATGGTAAAAGAATGATTGCTGATTAATTTGAGGTGCCAGGAAGGAATTCCTCAAGGAGTTCACAGAAATGACTACATCTTGGATTATATCTGCTAATAGATGAACCATTCATGGAAATTTAGGGTAACTGTTCTGAATTTTCGGGATGGCAGGGTTGGATATATCAATATTTTTTGGAGAACTCATCCTAGTTACATCAAATTGAGCTGAGAAGGACGTGATGAGACCGGATTATACCGAGCGAGATCGGAATAGACTCAACTAGACCGGAGTAGACCGAATGAGGTTGAGCTAAACCGTACTAGATCTAATTACACCAAACTAGACCGTTAATGAGGTCCATTTTTTAATCTCCTACCCCTAGACCACTCACCCCATCCCCATCCCTATCCCTGTTCTTATCCCTGTTCCTATCCCTGTTCCTGTCCCTGTCCACATCCATATCCCGCCCCTATCCCTATCACTATCCTTATCTACATGTCCATGTCCCTATCCGTATCCCCGCTGCTATCCTCGTTCCTATCCCTATTGCTATTCTCATCCCCATGCCCCTGTCCCTAACCCTGTCCTCATGCCTATCTCTATCCCTAGCCTTTTCAAAGCCCTTGTTTCTTATTACACTGAACTAGACCGAGCTATATCGAACTAGTTTTGGATTTGGTCACTCATGTTAACTATACCCTATATCGAACTAGACCGTATGAGTATGGTACTCCCCATTCCCAGATCACCCACCCTTTCCCCATCCCTATCCATGTTTCTATCCTTATTGCTGTTCCCATCCCCGGACCTACCCCTACACTGAGAGCGGAATTCGGTAGAAAGAACTTTGGCGAGCACGGCACTATCTACTCAAGTGCTGCTCGGTAGGTCGAACCGAAACTTCGGTAGAATCTACCAAACGCCCGGCTCTAGCTACTCGAAACGCGGTAAACAAATACCCGAAAGGCACCCGTTGATATGAAATGTAGGGCAGTATATCTATATAACTTTGCGAGTCGGCGCGGCGTTGATCAGCTTGGCGTCTTGCAATCAAACGTGTTCTAACTCGTGTACGATTATAGCAACCGGGCCTTTATTACATTCAAAGAATCTTGTAAGCTTCGGGCTTCCTTTATGAGATTTGTGGACGTTTTCAGTGCACTATTGCACTGTATGGAGGCTTTGAAAGAGCAGAGCAGAAGACAACGCGGCATATTGCCTTGCTCACTCGGCAGAGCACGGTAGATTCTACCTGGTTCCCCGGTTCTGCCTACCGAATCCCGCTCTCAGTGTATCGAGGTCCCTGAACATATACCTATCCTTGTTCCCATCCCTATCCTCACTCCTAACCCTATTCTTATCCCTATCCTGACCCTATCCCAGTTTCTCACCCTGTCTGTAGGCCTGCCCCTACCCCTGTCTCGTTCTATCCTTGAATTTGTTCCTATCCCTGCCCCTGTGACTATGCCATTTACTCTCCCTGTCTCTAATCCTGTTCCTATCCCTGACCTCATCTCTGTCTCTTGTTGCTATCTCTGTTTCTGCCATATCCCTTTCGCGTTTGTATCCTTGTCCCTATGACTGTTGCTATCACTACCTTGTCTCTGTTACTATCCCCATTCTTGTCCCTGATGATATTCCCACCCCTGTTCCTGACCTGGTCCATCGCAGTTTCTATCCCTATCCTTATCCGTATCTCGATTCCTACACCTATTCCAATCTCTGTACCGTCCTCAGCCCTGCCCCTAGACCTTTTCCTGTTGCTATTCACATCCCTGTCCCTAACCCTACCCCTGTATCACCACCCTTGTCCCTATCCCTATCCCTATCCATATACCTGACCCATCCTCATCTATGTTCTTATCCTACCTCTGCCTCTATTCCTGTCCCCACCTTTATGTCTGTTCCTATTATCATCCTGAATCCTATCCCTGTTGCTATCCCGATCCCTTCCCGTCCCCATTCTTGTCCCTGCCCCTATATCTGTTCATATCCCTATCCCTGTTCCTATCCCCATCTTTATCCGTACTCTGTCCCTGTTCAAATTCCTATTCCACCCCTACCTCTACCCCTTTCACTATCCCTATCCCTATCCCCGTCCCCGTCCATCCATCCATCCATTTATCCATCAATCCATCCATCCACCCACCCATACAGTCACTCATCATATATCGACGACTCCTACGAAGAGTAACACCGAGCCACTTATCAACGACGAAGACTAACACATTTCCTTACTAACGACGAAGATTAACACATTCTCTTATCAACGACGAAAACTAACACATTTCCTTATCAACGACGAAAAGTAATACATTTTCTTATCAACGACGAAGACCAACACTTTTTCTTATGGACGACGGAGAGTAACACTTTTGTATGAATGACGAAGCGGGTTGCCTGTCCTGCAGGCGTCGAATACAAGTATTGGAGCTGAATGAATAGATAAATGGACGGATGCGTGAATGGGATGGATGAATGAAAGGGATGGATGGATATGATGGATGGATGGGGCTGATGAATGGGATGGGATGGTTGGATGGAAGAGATGGATGGGTCGGATGGATGGTATGGATGGCTGGATGGGTCGGATGGATAGTATGGATGGATGGATGGATGAATGAGATGTTTGGATGGATGGGATGGATGAATGGGATGGATGGATGGGATAGATGGATGGAATGGCTGGATGGGTCGGATGGATGGCATGAACGAGATGGATGGCAGAATGAGTAGGATAGATGGGATGAATAGATAGGCTGGACGGAAGGGCTCATTCATCCAATCCAATCATCCCATCCATCTATCCCTTCCATCCATGCGTTACATCCATCTTATCCGTTCCATCCGATCCATCCATCCCATCCATCCGACCCATCCATCTGTCCACCCCATCCATCCATCTAATCATCCCATCCATTTATCTCATGCATGCAACCCATCCATCCAACCATCGCATCCATCAATTTTATCCATTCCATCCATCTGACCCATCCATCCATCCTATCCAACCATCCCATCCACCCACCCCATCCATCCGTCCCGTCCACCCAACTCAACGAGCCATCCAACCCATCCATCCATCCGACCCATCAATCCATCCCATTTATCCATCCACCCCATCCATCCATCCCATCCATCCATCTCATCCATTCCATCCATCCAACTCGTCCAACCATCCATCTCATCTACGCATCCGTCCTTTCATCAATTCATTCAGCTTCAATACTTGTATCCAACTCCTGCAGGACAGGCAACCCGCTTCGTCATTCATACAAATGTGTTACTCTTCGTCGTTCATGAGAAAATGTGTTAGTCTTCGTCGTTGATAAAAGAATGTGTTACTTTTTGTCGTTGATAAGGAAATGTGTTAGTCTTCGTCGTTGACAAGAAAAGTGTTACTCTTCGTAGGAGCCGTCAATATAACCCCTGGGAGACAGGCAACCCGATAAGAGGATCCGGACGGACAAAATTTGGCTCGGTGTTTAATTATCATAACTAGCGAGCGATACTGCCTTACTCGCTAACGCTCGCTCGGCTTCACTTCATTTGAAAAACTTGACATTTTTGCGATTTCTGAAAGTGTTGTAGAATATTCATAGAGTCGATAAGGTCGGTTTCTAATATGCTCCTTCACTACTGAGACTAACTATCAATAGAAAAATAGACGCTGATAATAATTAAGGTCACTCTTTTTCTATAAGAAGAATTCCATACTATGGAGACAACCATATTTTCGGCCTTTTTATTCTTAATGAAGATTCCTCATCGTCAAATAAAATTCAAACATGCCTCCAACAGGACGTTTGGACAATTTTCAAGTATCCTGATAACAAAATTCAAAATGTATATGGGATTTTCAACTCTCATTCCATACCTCACTCATTTGATCTTGAAATCCTCCCTAAAATCGCCTAGATAAGAAACAAGAGAATATAAGTAGATTTTCAAATCGAGTATTGTGTTCAACCCAAAAAAATCGAAATATTCTCGATTAACCGTTCAGACTCTATCAAACAAATCCATTCACAATTCTCGCAACAATATTTTCATCCAAAATAGTTGAATACATCTTTCAGTGTCAATCTCAATCATTTCTTGAAGTGATTCTGGCTAACAAGGGGGACACGCGAAGAGCGGGTCACATAAGCTCACCAGACTTTATTCACAGTCTTGTACCACCTAGAATATGAGGAATCCAGAGTAACTCCGTCAAATGGGCCCTCTGTCCAAAGTTACAGCCCATGACAATAGTATTGCCTATATCGGCTCATGTGAAGAAGTGATATATATATATATAGATATAATGACAATGCTAACATTTTCACTTGAAGCTCCGAACAGGGAGCCCATTGACCGGAGTTACTATGGATTCTTCATATTCTATGTGGTACGAGACTGTGAAAAAAGTTTGGTGAGATTTGGTGACCCGCACTTCGTGGGTCCCCCTTGTAAGTGTTGGAAATATTTATTGAGATATTCATACAGAGAGTTTCGCTATTTCTCCAATTAAGCATCCTGAAAATCTAAAAAAGAAACTTAGAATTCCTTACATGTTTTTCAGAATTTGATGAAGTCTTATTCCCAAAGTAGGAGCATCCGGGAAGAAATTGTGAATGATTTCTGACTTTTGTTGGAGAAAAACTTTTTCGATACAGTGTGCCTAAAAGTGCACTTTGCGCACAGTTTGTCGACTTTTACTCACAGTTTATCGAAAAGTATAGTTAGATACACGGGCGTCAAACCTATTATTCGAATCCGCGTGATGATTCCGACCCTCGCCTGCGGCTCGGGCCGGAAACCCATCACTCGGACGCGAATAAAACGTTTTACTCCCTTGTATCGAAATGTACTATTTTGATTGTGTGTGCGGAAATGCGCCATTTGCACACTGTTTGTCGCTTCTCATTCGCTCACAAACGATCAAAAAACACAAAATGATACTCGGGCGCAATGTCGTTCGCTTGCTCGTGACTATTTAGACCCTCGCCTGCGGCTCGGGTCTAAAAAAGTCACTCAAAGTGCGAAGAACATCTTTTGCGCCCTTGTACCATACTATACTATTTTAATGTTTGATGAGACTGTTGTTTTCACATTTCCCAAAGAACAACTTGTTTACTTTTGTATTCATCAATGAAGTTTCCTATTAATGTCAATTCAATCAATTCAATTCGATCGATCATCTCAAAAAAGACTATCAAATCAAATTCTAGTGGAAAGAAAATTAAGGAAATGATGAGATAACTTAAAGATAACGAAAAGATAACTAAAAGGTGAGGAGATAACCCAAAGATGACGTTTAGATAAAAAGGTAATGAAAAGATACCTTCAAGATAATCTTAGATATTGAGATAGTCGCAGATTACTATAAGTATTTAGATACATGCGACATCGATTATCATAAAAGTCGCTAGAGGGAGCTGAAGGAAATATAAATAAAGCTAAAGCGTCGAGGAGGGCCAGTTTGTCTCAACCCATCGTAGGGTGAAGTCGATGCCGCTCCTGATGAGTGAGGAGTCACTTCGAGAGCCAACCCCCAGGAGATATGGATTCAATCGAAGTCTACCACGGATAAGTTTATAGGTGAGTAATTACATATAAAACAATTGAGGGGCCGCGTGGTAGAAGGGCCTAATTGCAAAAAGGTCATTGAGAGAAAATCGAAAAAAACTTAATAAAAACCGCCAGAGCCATACTTGGACAAGTAGACCTGACTTAATTCAAAGAAGATAGCATTCTCGGAATAGCCCAACTCGAGCCGGGGGATAAAATTTGATTTTGAGCTTTTTTCAGCAATTTCAAAAGATGCAATTACGCCCTTTTTCCGAATCTAGGGTCAAATTTCGGCCTTTCTCCCTTACAAAAAGTGGAATTTCAATCGTCTCCAATTTTTTTGAGAGTGTTTCTGGGCATGTTTTGAAAGATATCTGATTGCTAGGGGGTGGTTCGTTTCATGCTCCACGGTTCTATGGACACGAAAAGCTTCCATGAGTCGTGTGGAAATGACGAGAAATTTTTTTCATTCGGGAAGGATGAAAACACTTTATTTGAAGGTAGAGCAACATGTTTTCATCGTTACATTAGGTGGAAAAGCGTTTCCAGGCCTTGGAGAATTTTTATAAAATTTTTCCATTACATATGAGGCCCTTTTTCCGTATTGTACCTGATTACGCCCTTTATGGAAAGTGATAATCACTTTTTTATCTTATTTCGCCAGGGACTTATGCCCTTTCGGAATATGATCATGGCGATTACGCCCTTTTTGGAATTTCCTTCTGCAGTCACGCCCTTCTTGAAATTTTCTTCTGCAGTTATGCCTTCTCCGAAATAGATGATGTCAGTTGTGCCCTTTTTACATATTCGCTTTCGTTATCAACATGTGATAAGGCTTTTTTTGTGAATTTAATGTAACAATGAATATTTTATGAATATTCGGAATATATACTTGTTATTGTAAGATTTGTGTGCCCATATCAGGCACCCTATGTGAGAATATTTGCTCGACCTTACAAGGAAAAAGAAAATACTCTATGTAAATTTAGCGTTGAGACTGTCCGAAGAGTCGAGTGATGGTATATCTCCGTGATGTGATAGGATTTCTCGCGTGTGTAGCAGCGTATGTCATCGACCACACGGAACTCGCGACTCGTCGCAACTCGCCGTCTGGGAGATTTTGATCTGCAAAATATAACTGCCCAGAGCTACTAGTGCACATACACTGTGCGCGCCCTCGACTCGATATCAAATTTCGTTGATTCCATCAATCCATAGTGCACTGGCAGTTATATTTTGGATCTAAATACCCTAGACAGCAAGTGGTGAGTTGCGCGCTCGCGGTCGACGATGCATATAAGCTGCCACGGGACAATTCCTGCTGCTATAAAAGCCGCCATATAAGAGTCAAAAGCGCAGTATAAAGAGCCGCGTACTAGGCGCGCGGCCTAGCCACCTTGGCAGCATCAGATCGGCATCGCTTTCCGGGGTATATTATGCATCGATTTTTGGTAATATACGCGTTTTCGGTACGAGACACATGAAGAAATTTATAGCTATCCATCGTTTGTGTTCATATGTCATTCAATATACATGAATGTGTTAGATTAAATTTTTTATGTTGAATGTTTTATATTAATTAATCATTCTATTATTTCGTTTGAGTAATCAATAAATGAAAATGACTTTTTAAGATGATTAATTCATTCACTCACCAATGTAGCCTCCTATGATGATCCTTGAATTTCCTTTTGGTGGTAAGTTCATCTCCTCCGCGGTCTTTTAATGTCTCTTTTGTACAGTTTTGTGAGACTGTTGGATACTGAAACGATATATAATTATTTTAATTATATGTTTGAATATTTATATTTTAAATGTTTTATAAGTAATTACTTACGGTTAACTTCTCTGTGATATACCTCGATTAAACTCATAGCTCTTGGGGGTTGGCTCTCGGAGTGACTTCTCGATCACCATGAGCGGCATCGACTTCACCCTTCGATGGGTTGAGACAGACTGGCCTTGCTCGACGCTTTAACTTTATATAGGAGTCATTCTTTTTAATATCGCCAGGTTTTGTGGCGGGGGGTCAGGGATTTTTCTGTAACTTTAGGTACATGTTGTATATGATGGAAGAAGATGAAAAGCACAGTTTTTAGGTCCCGAAAGTCATCCGCGCGAGTTTGGCGCCCTATTTTCGTTTTCAAAATTCGTGAAAAATTCGATTTTTCAACTTTTTGATTGATTTCTCGCCAGTATAGAACCCGGTAAAAAAATTATCCAAGACACATATTTCGACGTAAAATGAGCTGAATTTTACGAAAAAAATACTCTTAGATCCGTCAAAGGTAAACATAACCTCAAAAAAGTGTTTTTTTTTCAGAAAAACACAATTTTCAAGTCTTAGGCCCTATTTTATCTCAATTTTGACATTTTTATCGGATTTCTCGTCAAATTTTACGTCGAAAACCGTTTCCATAAAATTGGGCTGAAGATGGGTTTGGCCACCATAATAACAACTTTAGTAGCAGGGTCGTAAAAATAGTGCTAAATTGTTCGTTTCGGGAGGGACACTTATAACACAGGACAACATAATGTTGGTTCATAAGTAGCGCATTGATCAAGCAATGACTTTTTCGTGTATTTTTCGACGCAGAAACCGAATCCGAAACCAGTTTTGCACCTAGACATCAGGAATTTTTTTGAATCGCGATATACTGAGCTTCTAAAAAACTGCGTTTTTAGCGTTTTTTGATGATTCTGTAGATACATGATTTTGATGGTGCAACCTTCAGCGGGCTTTGAGCGTACCCAGACTATGATTTCTGACGTATTTCGAGCTGCTGAACACGATGAAAGTTGTTTTAGAGGGCTAGCATGCGTTCGGAACGAAGGACAAGGTGATTTTTTGAGTTGCTATCAGGAGAGTTTGGACAATTTCGCAATCAATCTCAAAGTGCTCACGAAATTGATCAGAAACACCCTTTTGGATCTCACGAGGGCGCATTCTTTTCGTATTTGTACACGCAGTGAGGGAAAAATATTTCTAATCGCCTAGAAATAGATGAGTAGAATATACGTGTGTTATTCCGGAAAGAAACTTTTGATCTATTCCTGAGGTAAGCTCAAGCTTTCTCGTAATGAGTCAAAGCAGTTTCCTAGTCTCATGTGCTTCTGAGAACATATGGGTAGCCGTTTGCAACCAGCCCAAGATGGTACATCTGACGCTGAATATTCTTATTCACTCGCCTCCAGAATAGAATCATTGGAGTGCCCACATTAGCTTAAGGTGAAAAACGATGTAACTAGGTTGATGACATATTCATGGTATGTCAAGGTACGTTCCGTGACCTAAACCGAGTTTAGGTCTCCGGGACTTCTGATACCGTATCCTAGCAACAAAATGACATTGTTTTAATAGTTTGAGTGACTTCTACGTACAAATACTCGAGCTTTGATCCAATACGAGGAGGCTTGAACTCACTCGAGGAATAGATCTCGAAATAGATCAAAAGTTTCTTTTCGGAATAACACGCGTATATTCTACTCATCTATTTCTAGGCGATTACAAATATTTTTCCCTCACTGCGTGTACAAATACGAAAAGAATGCGCTCTCGTGAGATCCAAAAGGGTGTTTCTGATCAATTTCGTGAGCACTTTGAGATTGATTGCGAAATTGTCCAAACTCTCCTGATAGCAACTCAAAAAATCACCTTGTCCTTCGTTCCGAACGCATGCTAGCCCTCTAAAACAACTTTCATCGTGTTCAGCAGCTCGAAATACGTCAGAAATCATAGTCTGGGTACGCTCAAAGCCCGCTGCAAGGTTGCACCATCAAAATCATGTATCTACAGAATCATCAAAAAACGCTAAAAACGCAGTTTTTTAGAAGCTCAGTATTTCGCGATTTAAAAAAATTCCTGATGTCTAGGTGCAAAACTGGTTTCGGATTCGGTTTCTGCGTCGAAAAATACACGAAAAAGTCATTGCTTGATCAATGCGCTACTTATGAACCAATATTTTGTTGTCCAGTGTAATAAGTGTCCCTCCCGAAACGAACAATTTAGCGCTATTTTTACGACCCTGCTACTAAAGTTGTTATTATGGTGGCCAAACCCATCTTCAGCCCAATTTTATGGAAACGGTTTTCGACGTAAAATTTGACGAGGAATCCGATAAAAATGTCAAAATTGAGATAAAATAGGGCCTAAGACTTGAAAATTGTGTTTTTCTGAAGAAAACCACTTTTTTGAGGTTATGTTTACCTTTGACGGATCTAAGAGTATTTTTTTCGTGAGATTCAGCTCATTTTACGTCGAAATATGTGTCTTGAATAATTTTTTTACCGGGTTCTATACTGGCGAGAAATCAATCAAAAAGTTGAAAAATCGAATTTTTCACGAATTTTGAAAACGAAAATAGGGCGCCAAACTCGCGCGGATGACTTTCGGGACCTAAAAACTGTGCTTTTCATCTTCTTCCATCATATACAACATGTACCTAAAGTTACAGAAAAATCCCTGACCCCCCGCCACAAAACCTGGCGATATTAAAAAGAATGACTCATAGATATTGTTAGCCCCCCCTAGTGACTTTTATGATGAATGTTGTCACGTGTATCTGAATTACTCACTGTATCTCCAACTATCTTATCATGTAAGATTATCTTGAAAGTATCTTTAGATTATCTTTTTATCTAAACGTCATCTTCGGGTCATCTTTTTGTTATCTTTTTGTCATCTTTAAGTTATTTCATCATTTTTTCTCTTTTCTTCCCAATAGAATTTCATTTCATGATATTTTTCTGGGATAATTGATTGAATTGAATCGATTGAATTGACAATGTTTGGAAACTTCATTGATTAATACAAAAATGAGCGAATTGTTATTTGAAAAATGTAAAATTAACAGACTTATCAAATATTATAAAGTTTCTTCCAACTAAAGTCAAAAATCATTCACAATTTCTTTGCGGATGCTTCTACTTAGTGAATAAGACTTTATTAGATTCTGAAGAACATGTAAGAAATTCTGAGTTTTTTTTTTAGATGTTGCGGATGCTCGATTGGAGAAATTGTAAAACTCTCTGTAAAAATATCTTAACCCTTAGCTGGTGCCGCTCCGCCGAATAACATAGCTGGCTGACTGGGGTTCATTGCACCCCAGTCAAAGAATTGATGTTGTAGCTATTATATTGAATATTGAGACTTCAAAATTTCTTTGTAGCTTCTTTCATATGTTATTCATGAGCCCATATAGCCAGATAATCTCCAAGGTCAAATAAAAGATTCCAAAAGATACAAATGCCCAAAAAAATGCAAAAAATCATCTTTTTCACAAAAAAAATTGTGAACGGCGCAATTTTCATCCAAATGGGCTGAAAATTTAACTGAGTCATCTCAAGATAAGGTCAATTCAAGGAAAAAATAGCGCGAGGGTACATCTTGAAAGAAAGGTATTTATTCCGACATATTTCGACGCATGAATTGAGAATTTTTATTCTCACCTAATATGCCGGAATGAAGACCTCCATTGAAGGATTGACCACTGGACTATGCTTTTCTCATATCTACTTGATCTTGAGATGACTCAGTTAAATTTTCAGCTCATTCCATTGAAAATTGCGTCCTCCAGAATATTGTCAATGGAAAGGCCTTTTTTTGCAATTTTTTGCAATAATTTATTATTGCATTCAAAATGCACTAAAAAATAGCGCGCATAGCTGGCGCTCTGGGGTGTGTTGAACCCCACGCCCATTTTGCTTGGCTGTTGCGGAGCGACACGCGCGCCAAAACTGGCACTATGTGCACGGTCAGTAAGTGGCACATCTTGACTACCAACAAATGTCACTCTGAGCCGGGGAAACTTCGAATTACGCGCGTGGCGTACTCATGAAGGAGGCCTGGGTGTAATGCACCCCACAGGGACAGCCGAGGGTTGATGAATATTTCCAACATCTAACTAGAATCACTTCAAGAAATGATTGAGATTGATACTGAAAAATGTAATCAACTATTTTGGAAGAAAATATTGTTATGAGAATTGTGATTGAACTTGTTTGATAGACTCTGAACGGTTAATCAAGAATTTTTTGACTTTTTTTTGTTGAACACTATACTCGATTTGGAAGTCTATTAATATACTTTCGTTTCTTATCTAGGAGATTTTGGGGAAGATCACAAGATCAAATGAGTAAGGTGTGGTACATAAGAGTTAAGAACTTCATACATAATTCAAATTTTGTTATTAAGGTACTTAAGAACTAGCGGTATTGCCTTGCTCGCTAACGCTCGCTCGGCTTCTTTCTATTCAGTACGATCGATTTGAAAGGAGAATATAATGTTTCCTCTTCATCTTAATCCAAAAAATACTATGAGATGAATTCAGGTGGATCCCTCAAAGCTTCCGTACAAATCATTCCTAAATTTGCGGAATCGGTGGAGTAGGTACTACAACACCCTCTTGTCATCGATGAGAAAGTCACAAGAATTGGAATAATTCAGAGCCAATCAAAACTCTGTATATCCGGATCCCGCATACTGAGTTGCTTACGTGGAAGTGGTAAAATATAACGGGTATCTTGGGTAGGCGCATGAATTTTGGTGGATGGATGAGTATATGGATTGATGGTCTGGCCCAAACTGATCCGGTCCAGTACGGTGTGAAAGATCTACTATGGTTTCTTTCTATCTAGTTCGATCTGTTACGATCTTACGTGAGGGGTAGAATATGATGGATGGTCATACGGGTGGATAAGGATGGATGGAGAGGTGGACTTATGGATGATGGGTCGATGGTCGATGGATGGATAATTGATAAGGTCGATAAATGAATCGAGAAATGGATGGTGGGTGGACGGATTGATGATGGGTGAATAATGGACGGATGCATGATGGATGGATGGTCAACGGATATTCCATTGACCATCCATACATCCATCACGGAATATAATTGCTTGGTTAAAAATTCAACCAGTTGGTTGAATGAAAAATTCAACCAGTCTGGTTGAAAATTCAACCAATTCGTTGAGAACTCAACCAGTGTGGTTGAAAATTCAACCAGATGGTTAAAATGTTGGTTGAAAATTCAACAAATTTTTTACAGTGTAGGTATAATTACTCACAACGTAAGCAGTGGCTGCAACGCTAGCTTTTTTACTTTCACTCTCATCTTCTAGAAATTTTGATGGTTGACCCATGGTTTTCCTGGTATCAATTTGTAGGGAATAGATGAAAGGTCCGTTTCCTTCAGTCAGAACAGAAATCATATGAATAGTTAGCGCGCGAGCTCATCTTAACGCATCTGACCCATAAGGTTACGTGTAGTCAGAAACAATTTTTGACGTTAATTTGCTCACGATTTTAGTGGTTGACTCCATGTATTTGCAACGGTTTTATATTTCTGGTAAAATTAGCTATAGTTTAAGCCCACTTGCGCTTGAAACAAATGTTTTATTAAAAAGTGCTTCAGCCACCGTAACTAAAGGACAACTTAAAATTCCATTCAAGGGACTGCAAAGAAGGGTATCTTCATAATATCGAAAAATTCTCATAGGAAACTCGTAACCTTCATTATTATCAGCGTCAAAAATTTTCTATTAACCGATAGTCTTAATGGTGAAGAAACATAGCAGAAACAAACTTTATGTACTTTCTAAAATATTTTAAATACTTTCAAAAATCGCAAGATTTTCGATTTTACAAAATAAAGTGAAGCCGAGCGAGCGTCAGCGAGCAAGGCAGTATCGCTAATATCAATTAAAAGGCATGAAACAATTCTCTCACTTCATACTCTCTCACCCACCCACCCATACATGCACATACGCAATGATTTTCAATATTCAATATCTATACACACAACCTTCCTCTTAATTCTATCAGACACACACATACACACACTCACAAACATACTCATATATACACATATAGACACAAACGGATTCAATTATTTTATAGTGGAAAAATAATCCGCTATAATGATTTTTCCCTTCTACAGCGCCGTCAAGGGCGAGGAGGATTATATCCCGCCAATCCATTGGATAATCTAACTCAACAGGGAATCAAGAAGCAATGGCGATGCCATCATTGTCTAATAGGAGACGTACTTCAGGTGATTCCAAATAATTTAAGAATAATCAATCTAGATGATATCATATTTATTCTCATACTGTTTCTAGAAAATTATAAAAATTTTTCAAGGACTGTGAAGAAGGATATGTTTATTGAATAATTGAATAAAAATCAACAGAGGCGGGATATTTGCCCGTCTCTCCCCTCTCGTCTCCTTTCATTTCATAGGTTTAATTAGACTAAAGCCCACATAATTCAGTAATAACTCAAAAACGATGATATAATCATTTTTACTAAGGTTCAACAAAATTCAACTCATTCACTTTTTAATTCCGACGATTTTAATGAATTGCAAGATTATAATCGATCTAGAATCAAAACCATGACGATAGGACAGAGCTCCATAAATCAGTAAACTTAACATCAGGATAGAATTTTTTCTAACAATAAATCGACGTGACTCCCACATACGAAGAATCCAATACTTGGCTATCGCCTGCGGTAGGGTATCTCACAAAAATGCTGAGGTAATGTCAAGGATTCGGTGTTCTTATTAGCTAACTGACGGATCCCATCAAAGAATTTCCGCCCAACTGAATCCCTACATTTCTAAGTCATTCTACACAGCACCCTGGAAGGTCCCCTGTTAGTAAATGACTCATCCATAGATTCGTATATTCTTTTGGAATCGTGAAATTCTGGGCTACGAACGCACATACTCTGACTGCATTATTCAATAATACATAAATTCAACAAAAGAGAAGGAAAATTCTTCCAGTCATAACTTTCAGATGATTTTGCAATCAATTATGGTCGTCGTTAGAAATCAAAGTTTCCCTTTTTCTCATTATACTCACCATAATGAAATCACAAATATGAATAAACTTTTCTACAACTATTGTTGCAGAATGGACTTTGCACTAGAAAACAATCAGAGACCCCCATACAACAACATTGATAACATAGTACAAACGATGAAACACATCGATCACAACTAAGACACTTCGATTCTACACTGATGAGAACGTTGCGGTGAGTCGCCTAGGCCATGGCTCAAGAGTGACTAACTCCGCTGAGAGCGACCGAAGCGAAAAATCCAAAACAAACTCATCAACACTACACTCTTTACATATAGACCATAATACAAACATTTGATTACAACTATTACTACTGAGACACTAACTTTACACTGATGATGAGGTTTGCGGTGACTCGCCTAGACCATGGCTCAAGAGTGATTAACTCCGCTGAGAGCGACCGAAGCGAAAAATCCGAAACAATTTCATCAATACTTCACTTACAACATGATAACACGATTGGATCAGTATAACAGAAAATCTAACAATTACCATAGTGCAACAATAGAGGCTTTGTTCATATTCATTAACACCTTCACTGCGATGGGCCCCACCGGTGGGGCCCACGCGTCCAACTCTGTGTGCGGCGGTGATCAAAATCCCATTAAATGGACCTCACCGGACCCGCACACAGGACCCAAACGCGATTTTCGTCTTCGCAGTGAACGTGTTAATAACATCGTTCCAGATAATTATCAAATTTTGTAATGAGTATTCAATACATAGTTGAAAAGTTATTCGGCAATCAACTACTTTCATGGTAAAATCATTGGAATTTCCAATCGAGAATCATCAGTTCCTCATAGCCGAACAATAACAGCTCTGAAAAATTGCATGATAGATGAAGAAAAAGATTCCATTAAAATATTAGCTGAATATTGTAAAATATAATGATGGAGAATCAAACTGAATAATGAATAATAAAAGAAAGATCATCAAAAAATGACGGACTAACTTGAAAATTTCGAAAAGATCAGTTTCTTACGATTGAATAATACTATCTCTAAATAAATATGAATGATACCATCTTTAAAAAATTGCACAATACATAAAAAATGAATTACCCAACATGATATACCTAAAGGATGAGAATGTATCAAAAATTGTTCGAAAAAGTAGAAACAACAAAGAAAGCAAAGTAGAGATGATGAAAAACGACGAAATAACTTAAAGATAACAATAAGATTAATGAAAGATGAAAAGAGAATCAAAAGATAACATTCAGATAGAAAGATGATCAAAAGATAACTTTAAGATGATCCTAGGTGATCTCAGATGATAAGATAAACTTGGATGATAAGTACTCAGATACTCGCGACACAGAAGGTCTTTTGTCGCTCTCCTAATCCCAACTCATATTTTTTTCCGTCAAGTTGGCAGCCCTGCTTACAATTTTATGTTGACAGCCCTGCTCGGAGGCATCCGGACGGACGGGATTTCACCCGCGGCTTAATTATTGTAAATTTTTGCAGTAACAGAAACTTTTCTGAAGGATCGTAGTGCAGTGAGTTGATTAGAAGTTGAATGTTATTTCAAGAGGTTATGTTATTTATCCTTTATTAAGAGCAATGAACAGAAAACAAACACCTTCATTCATTAGTACTTTTTAATAACAATAGCCGCACTTCTCGACCTCAATCTTATCACAACTGCAATAGGAGGGAATGATTATACCGGCAAAATCACTAGTTGGGAGATGATTGATAGATGTCAGGTAATGAATCGATATTGAGCCGATAGAAATGAGACAGGAAAATTCAGTCAGTCAAAATGTAAACAATAAATGGATCAACCGCAAATCAGTTTTAATTCACCTACCACTGTGATAAATTAATGATAGCGAAAAATATGACATTTGTAACTCCACATCCAACATTCCATGATTCCCAAAGTAGGTATGTTGCACGATAGAGTGATTTTACATTATAGTCGAGGCAAGTATGAGCAGACAAAAAATCGAGCGAGGCGCTGTGCCTTATATACTTTGAATTGGGGGTTTTCTAACCTCACACATTTTTCCCACCTTACTTATTTCAACCACCCGGGTGCACAAACATCTCCTGACTCTCTATTCAGGGCTGTTTTCATACGGACTCACTGTTGGTGTCAACAATTTCCCGATTCTGACCGCTGGGACTTTTATTTCACTTCGCCAATTTTCACCACCTCAAGAAAATTATCCATTTCGATTGCTTTAGACCCTCGAATGCAGCTTCGATTTGTTTAGACCTCGAACGCACAGCTTCGATTCGAGAGTTGTCGACGAGCGAGTGAGAGAGAGGAGAGAGAGAAAATCCGTCTGCTTTGTTCAATCAGTGCATGCATTTTCTTGTTTGGACAAAATAGATGCAAAATGTGTATGTTTTCATGGGAAAAGGAGCTATTGAGAGAAAGGTGTTCTTAAACGCGGTATATTGTATAAACCTGTGCAAGATGTATGCTGGGATTCTTTGCCCCATCAGATCAGGAGTTTATAGATCAACTTTGAAGTCTTGTATGTGATGCAGTACTAAATGTCTTCAGTCTTCAGAAGAATCAGGGAGCATTTGCCAAATACATGAGAATATGGCTTTGTTGTCGAATAAGTCACTCCATCTACGTTAATACTTGTGATATTGCTTTCCATGTTTTTTTTCTAAACATTCAGTCAAAAGTTGGATGGAAAGTTTCAGTGATTGATTATATGTTATTACATTCATACTCTGAATAATCTAAATGAATAGAGATTGAGCGGGTATTATTTTACTATTGGTCTACTGATATCAAGAGTCGATATCGCTGTGAGGACTAGACAATACATTTTATCATTTTGACTGCTTCTGAGCTGACTTTTGAGTTCTATTCATTGGTGTCATCAAGTAAGAAGCTTGAGAGCTTGTCTGCGCCAAGAAATATTGGCAAGTGGTCAAGCGCTTTTGATAGAACTACCACACACTTCCACAATATCTCACATCCAGATTAATAACTCTTTCATCGTCACAATCATACATGCAACTCATGGATCCATGTAGTACTACTAAAAAGTTCTAGCAGAGTTATTGCTGCTCCAAGAAACTTTGATATCATGGGTTGTAACTCATGAGTTAAGATGTGACGTGGAGAAGATATTTGAGCGCTGTATAGAATGGAAATTTGAATTTTTGGACACTATAGCAGTTGAAGGTTGAAATTCTGCTAACAACTTTTGACTATCAGTGAATCAAATATTTATGTAGGGAAGCAAAACCTATGTCATTCAAATTATCTTGTGACTGAAGTTGACTTGGATCGGCTTTTGCTCCTCTTGTACTATTCCTTAATACTATTATGACTGTGAAGTTAGCCGCAATTTTGTTGCAGCAATTTTAGGGTATTCTACAATGATGGCCACTAATGCGTTCGGCAATTAGGGGTGCGTCTGGACATCTTTCGGGGCTCTGAATGATTGGAAATGGATCCTGGATGATATTTTGAATGCTCACTGACACCTGGACCACCCGTGGTTACTTATTTTGATCAATTTTCCCATGAGCACAAGAGGCTGGGAGAGTGAAGAAGTTAGACATTGATGTCAATTTAGGGGGTAGATTCGGACTTTTACCCCCCTATCGATGCTCGGGGTGTCTCCAGTCACCGTTGAGCCATATATTCGGAGGATTTATAGTCACCTAGATCACCCTCGATCATTGATCTAAGCCAATATTCGCGTCGATCCGGGAGTCGCTAAAATGGAAAAACGAAGCTTTTCGACGAACTTTGGGGGAAATTCGGAGTTGAACCCTATCAGCAATGAGTGGGATATCCTCTGATATTGTGCAACTATATCTTAGAAGTATTTCGGACTGCCTAGATCACCCTCGATCATTGATCTAAGCCAATATTCGCGTCGATCCGAGGAATGCTAAAATGGAAAAACGATGCTTTTCGACGATCTTGGGGGGAAATTTGGAGTTGTACCCTATCAGCAATGAGTGAGATATCTTCCCATATTGTGCAACTGTACCTGAGGAGTATTTTGGACTGCCTAGATCACCCTCGATCATTGATCTAAGCCAATATTCGCGACGATCCGAGAAATGCTAAAATGGAAAAACGATGCTTTTCGACGATCTTGGGGGAGATTCGAAGTTGTACCCTATCAGCAATGAGTGGGATATCCTTTCATATTGTGCAACTATATCTGGAGAGTATTTCGGACTGCCTAGATCACCCTCGATCATTGATCTAAGCCAATATCCGCGTCGATCCGAGAGATGCTAAAATGGAAAAACGATGCTTTTCGACGATCTTGGGGGAAATTCGGAGTTGTACCCTATCAGCAATGAGTGAGATATCCTTCCATATTGTGCAACTATATCTGGGGAGTATTTCGGACTGCCTAGATCACCCTCGATCATTGATCTAAGCCAATATTCGCGTCGATCCGAGAGTCGCTCAAATGGAAAAACGAAGCTTTTCGACGATATTGGGGGGAAATTCGGAGTTGTACCCTATCAGCAATGGGCGGGATATCTTCCCATATTGTGCAACTATATCTGGGGAGTATTTCGGACTGCCTAGATCACCCTCGATCATTGATCTAAGCCAATATTCGCGTCGATCCGAGAGTCGCTCAAATGGAAAAACAAAGCTTTTCGACGATCTTAGGGGGAATTTCGGAGTTGTACCCTATTCGCAATGCTTGGAATATCTCCTTATATTGTGTAACTATAACTCAGGAGTATCTTGGACTGCCGAGATCACCTTCGATCATTGATCTAAGCCAATATTCGCGTCGATCCGAGAGTCGCTTAAATGGAAAAACGAAGCTTTTCGACGATATTTGGGGGGAAATTCAGAGTTGTACCCTACCAGCAATGAGCGGGATATCTTCCCATATTGTGCAACTATACCTGAGGAGTGTTTTGGACCGCCTAGATCACCCTCGATCATTGATCCAAGCCAATATTCGCGTCGATCCGAGAGTCGCTAAAATGGAAAAGCGAAGCTTTTCGACGACATTGGGGGGGGGGGGGGGGGGGAATTCGGAGTTGTACCCTATCAGCAATGAGTGGGATATCCTTTCATATTCTGTAACTACATCTAGGGAGTATCCTGGACTGCCGAGATCACCCTCGATCATTGATCTAAGCCAATATTCGCGTCGATCCGAGAGTCGCTCAAATGGAAAAACGAAGCTTTTCGACGATATTGGGGGGAAATTCGGAGTTGTACCCTATCAGCAATGGGCGGGATATCTTCCCATATTGTGCAACTATACCTGAGGAGCGTTTTGGACCGCCTAGATCACCCTCGATCATTGATCCAAGCCAATAATCCCGTCGATCCGAGAGTCGCTCGAATGGAAAAACGAAGCTCTTCGACGCTCTTAGGGCGAATTTCGGAGTTGTACCCTATCAGCAATATCTGGCATATCTTCCTATATTTGGCAACTATACCTGAGGAGTGTTTTGGACCGCCTAAATCACCCTCGATCATTGATCCAAGCCAAGATTCGCGTCGATCCGAGAGTCGCTAAAATGGAGAAACAAAGCTTTTCGACGATCTTAGGGGAAATTTCGGAGTTGTACCCTATCAGCAATGCTTGGAATATCTCCTCATATTGTGTTACTATATCTCATGAGTATTTTGGACTGCCCAGATTACCCTCGATCATTGATCCAAGCCAATATTCGCGTCGATCCGAGAGTCGCTAAAATGGAAAAGCGAAGCTTTTCGACGATATTGGGGGGGGGGGGGGGGAAATTCGGAGTTGTACCCAATCAGCAATGAGTGGGATATCCTTCCATATTGTGTAACTACATCTAGGGAGTATCCTGGACTGCCGAGATCACCCTCGATCATTGATCTAAGCCAATATTCGCGTCGATCCGAGAGTCGCTCAAATGGAAAAACGAAGCTTTTCGACGATATTGGGGGGAAATTCGGAGTTGTACCCTATCAGCAATGGGCGGGATATCTTCCCATATTGTGCAACTATACCTGAGGAGCGTTTTGGACCGCCTAGATCACCCTCGATCATTGATCCAAGCCAATATTCCCGTCGATCCGAGAGTCGCTCGAATGGAAAAACGAAGCTCTTCGACGCTCTTAGGGCGAATTTCGGAGTTGTACCCTATCAGCAATATCTGGGATATCTTCCTATATTTGGCAACTATACCTGAGGAGTGTTTTGGACCGCCTAAATCACCCTCGATCATTGATCCAAGCCAAGATTCGCGTCGATCCGAGAGTCGCTAAAATGGAGAAACAAAGCTTTTCGACGATCTTAGGGGAAATTTCGGAGTTGTACCCTATCAGCGATGCTTGGAATATCTCCTCATATTGTGTTACTATATCTCATGAGTATTTTGGACTGCCCAGATTACCCTCGATCATTGATCCAAGCCAATATTCGCGTCGATCCGAGAGTCGCTAAAATGGAAAAGCGAAGCTTTTCGACGATATTGGGGGGGGGGGGGAAATTCGGAGTTGTACCCAATCAGCAATGAGTGGGATATCCTTCCATATTGTGTAACTACATCTAGGGAGTATCCTGGACTGCCGAGATCACCCTCGATCATTGATCTAAGCCAATATTCGCGTCGATCCGAGAGTCGCTCAAATGGAAAAACGAAGCTTTTCGACGATATTGGGGGGAAATTCGGAGTTGTACCCTATCAGCAATGGGCGGGATATCTTCCCATATTGTGCAACTATACCTGAGGAGCGTTTTGGACCGCCTAGATCACCCTCGATCATTGATCCAAGCCAATATTCCCGTCGATCCGAGAGTCGCTCGAATGGAAAAACGAAGCTTTTCGACGCTCTAAGGGCGAATTTCGGAGTTGTACCCTATCAGCAATATCTGGGATATCTTCCTATATTGTGAGACTATACCTGAGGAGTGTTTTGGACCGCCTCAATCACCCTCGATCATTGATCCAAGCCAATATTCGCGTCGATCCGAGAGTCGCTAAAATGGGAAAACAAAGCTTTTCGACGATCTTAGGGGGAATTTCGGAGTTGTACCCTATCAGCAATGCTTGGAATATCTCCTCATATTGTGTCACTATATCTCATGAGTATTTGGGACTGCCCAGATTACCCTCGACCATTGATCTAAGCCAATATTCGCGTCGATCCGAGAGTCGCTAAAATGGAAAAACGAGGCTTTTCGACGATCTTGGGGGGGGGGGGGGGGGAAATTCGGAGTTGTACCCTATCAGCAATGAATGGGATATCTCCTCATATTGTGCAACTAAACTTTGAGAGTATTTTGGACTGCCTAGATTACCTTCGACCATTGATCTAAGCCAATATTCGCGTCGATCCGAGAGTCACTAAAATGGAAAAACGAAGCTTCTCGACGATCTTGGGAGGGAAATTCGGAGTTGTACAGTATCAGCAATGAGTGGGTTATCCTTCCATATTGTGTAACTACATCTAGGGAGTATCTTGGACTGCCGAGATCACCCTCGATCATTGATCTAAGCCAATATTCGCGTCGATCCGAGAGTCGCTCGAATGGAAAAACGAAGCTTTTCGACGATATTGGGGGGGGGGGGGGGGGGGGGAAATTCGGAGTTGTACCCTATCAGCAATGTGTGAGATATCTCCCCATATTGTGCAACTATACCTTGAGAGTATTTTGGACTGCCTAGATCACCCTCGATCATTGATCAAAGCCAATATTCGCGTTGATCCGAGAGTCGCTAAAATGGAAAAACGAAGCTTTTCGACGATATTGGGGGGAAATTCGGAGTTGTACCCTATCAGCAATGGGCGGGATATCTTCCCATATTGTGCAACTATACCTGAGGAGCGTTTTGGACCGCCTAGATCACCCTCGATCATTGATCCAAGCCAATAATCCCGTCGATCCGAGAGTCGCTCGAATGGAAAAACGAAGCTCTTCGACGCTCTTAGGGCGAATTTCGGAGTTGTACCCTATCAGCAATATCTGGGATATCTTCCTATATTTGGCAACTATACCTGAGGAGTGTTTTGGACCGCCTAAATCACCCTCGATCATTGATCCAAGCCAAGATTCGCGTCGATCCGAGAGTCGCTAAAATGGAGAAACAAAGCTTTTCGACGATCTTAGGGGAAATTTCGGAGTTGTACCCTATCAGCAATGCTTGGAATATCTCCTCATATTGTGTTACTATATCTCATGAGTATTTTGGACTGCCCAGATTACCCTCGATCATTGATCCAAGCCAATATTCGCGTCGATCCGAGAGTCGCTAAAATGGAAAAGCGAAGCTTTTCGACGATATTGGGGGGGGGGGGGGGAAATTCGGAGTTGTACCCAATCAGCAATGAGTGGGATATCCTTCCATATTGTGTAACTACATCTAGGGAGTATCCTGGACTGCCGAGATCACCCTCGATCATTGATCTAAGCCAATATTCGCGTCGATCCGAGAGTCGCTCAAATGGAAAAACGAAGCTTTTCGACGATATTGGGGGGAAATTCGGAGTTGTACCCTATCAGCAATGGGCGGGATATCTTCCCATATTGTGCAACTATACCTGAGGAGCGTTTTGGACCGCCTAGATCACCCTCGATCATTGATCCAAGCCAATATTCCCGTCGATCCGAGAGTCGCTCGAATGGAAAAACGAAGCTCTTCGACGCTCTTAGGGCGAATTTCGGAGTTGTACCCTATCAGCAATATCTGGGATATCTTCCTATATTTGGCAACTATACCTGAGGAGTGTTTTGGACCGCCTAAATCACCCTCGATCATTGATCCAAGCCAAGATTCGCGTCGACCCGAGAGTCGCTAAAATGGAGAAACAAAGCTTTTCGACGATCTTAGGGGAAATTTCGGAGTTGTACCCTATCAGCGATGCTTGGAATATCTCCTCATATTGTGTTACTATATCTCATGAGTATTTTGGACTGCCCAGATTACCCTCGATCATTGATCCAAGCCAATATTCGCGTCGATCCGAGAGTCGCTAAAATGGAAAAGCGAAGCTTTTCGACGATATTGGGGGGGGGGGGGGGAAATTCGGAGTTGTACCCAATCAGCAATGAGTGGGATATCCTTCCATATTGTGTAACTACATCTAGGGAGTATCCTGGACTGCCGAGATCACCCTCGATCATTGATCTAAGCCAATATTCGCGTCGATCCGAGAGTCGCTCAAATGGAAAAACGAAGCTTTTCGACGATATTGGGGGGAAATTCGGAGTTGTACCCTATCAGCAATGGGCGGGATATCTTCCCATATTGTGCAACTATACCTGAGGAGCGTTTTGGACCGCCTAGATCACCCTCGATCATTGATCCAAGCCAATATTCCCGTCGATCCGAGAGTCGCTCGAATGGAAAAACGAAGCTTTTCGACGCTCTAAGGGCGAATTTCGGAGTTGTACCCTATCAGCAATATCTGGGATATCTTCCTATATTGTGAGACTATACCTGAGGAGTGTTTTGGACCGCCTCAATCACCCTCGATCATTGATCCAAGCCAATATTCGCGTCGATCCGAGAGTCGCTAAAATGGGAAAACAAAGCTTTTCGACGATCTTAGGGGGAATTTCGGAGTTGTACCCTATCAGCAATGCTTGGAATATCTCCTCATATTGTGTCACTATATCTCATGAGTATTTGGGACTGCCCAGATTACCCTCGACCATTGATCTAAGCCAATATTCGCGTCGATCCGAGAGTCGCTAAAATGGAAAAACGAGGCTTTTCGACGATCTTGGGGGGGGGGGGGAAATTCGGAGTTGTACCCTATCAGCAATGAATGGGATATCTCCTCATATTGTGCAACTAAACTTTGAGAGTATTTTGGACTGCCTAGATTACCTTCGACCATTGATCTAAGCCAATATTCGCGTCGATCCGAGAGTCACTAAAATGGAAAAACGAAGCTTCTCGACGATCTTGGGAGGGAAATTCGGAGTTGTACAGTATCAGCAATGAGTGGGTTATCCTTCCATATTGTGTAACTACATCTAGGGAGTATCTTGGACTGCCGAGATCACCCTCGATCATTGATCTAAGCCAATATTCGCGTCGATCCGAGAGTCGCTCGAATGGAAAAACGAAGCTTTTCGACGATATTGGGGGGGGGGGGGGAAATTCGGAGTTGTACCCTATCAGCAATGTGTGAGATATCTCCCCATATTGTGCAACTATACCTTGAGAGTATTTTGGACTGCCTAGATCACCCTCGATCATTGATCAAAGCCAATATTCGCGTTGATCCGAGAGTCGCTAAAATGGAAAAACAAAGCTCTTCGACGATATTGGGGGGAAATTCGGAGTTGTACCCTATCAGCAATGTGTGGGATATCTTCCCATATTGTGCAACTATACCTTAGGATGATTTTGGACTGCCTAGATCACCCTCGACCATTGATCTAAGCCAATATTCGCGTCGATCCGAGAGTCGCTAAAATGGAAAAACGAAGCTTCTCGACGATCTTAGGGGGAATTTCAGAGTTGCACCCTATCAGCAATGATTGGGATATCTCCTCATATTGTGCAACTATATCTTGAGAGTATTTTAGACTGCCTAGATCACCCTGCATCGTCAATTTTGGACGATCTTTACGTCGATCCGCGACTCGCTCAAATGAAAAACCGAAGCTTCTCTACGATCTTGGAGGGAAAATCCGAGTTGTCCCTATCAGATACGTTCAACAATCCTTCCCATATCAAAACCTAGATGTTTGAAGACTTTTCCACTGCCTACATTGTCCTTGATCGTGGATGAGGTCCGTATTTTGTTGTGATTGAAGATATGTTAGAATGAAGAACTGTAGCTTGTTTATTATCTGGAGGGGAATTGAGGGATCTTAGCCACTCGGCAACGCCTACAATCTCTTCTCATATCGTTAAAGTGTATGCTGTAGTACATTTGTCGACTTAGATCACCCTCGATTATCGATCGAAGCTGATATTTCCGTCAGATGGCGAAGCTGTACAAGTAAACAACGGGGGACGCCACCAACTCTGTGTTGAATAAGAGGATGTCAGTTCCCAGCAAACTTCAAGTATATCCTGAATCATCCTACGACATATCTGCACTAGGACACCTCAATTGCTCCCAACCTTCGATCTTACCCAAATTTATACGACGGACCAATAAGCGGTTTTTGTTAAGATCAGGGTTTAGAAACAAATTTGTAAGCTTATTAGGGACCGTACCATCATACCAGTGATCTAGGCAGTACAAAATACTCCTAACATAGAGTTGCACGATATGAAAGGTTCGCCTACTCATCGCGGATAGAGTACGACTCCCATCCCCCCCCCCCCACCCAACCCCCAAGATCGTCGAAAAACTTCGTTTTTTCATTTCAGCGTTCTCGGATCGACGCGGATATTGGCTTAGATCAATGGTCGAGGGTGATCTAGGCAGTCCGAAATACTTCTAAGATATAGTTGCACAATATGAGAGGATATCCCACTCATTGTTGATAGGGTACAACTCCGAATCTTCCCCCAAGATCGTCGAAAAGCATCGTTTTTCCATTTTAGTATTTCTCGGATCGACGCGAATATTGGCTTAGATCAATGATCGAGGGTGATCTAGGCAGTCCGAAATACTCCTAAGGTACAGTTGCACAATATAGGGAGATATCTCAGTCATTGCTGATAGGGTACAACTCCGAAATTCCCCCTAAGATCGTCGAAAAACTTCGTTTTTCCATTCGAGCGACTCTCGGAACGCCGCGAATATTGGCTTAGATCAATGATCGAGGGTGATCTAGGCAGTCCAAAATACTCCTAAGGTACAGTTGCACAATATGGGAAGATATCCCCTTCATTGCTGATAGGGTACAACTCCAAATTTCCCCCCAAGATCGTCGAAATGCTTCGTTTTTCGTCTTAGCGACTCTCGGATCGACGCGAATATTGGCTTTGATCAATGATCGAGGGTGATCTAGGCAGTCCAAAATACTCCCCAGATATAGTTGCACAATATGAGAGGATATCCCACTCATTGTTGATAGGGTACAACTCCGAATCTTCCCCCAAGATCGTCGAAAAGCATCGTTTTTCCATTTTAGTATTTCTCGGATCGACGCGAATATTGGCTTAGATCAATGATCGAGGGTGATCTAGGCAGTCCGAAATACTCCTAAGGTACAGTTGCACAATATAGGGAGATATCTCAGTCATTGCTGATAGGGTACAACTCCGAAATTCCCCCTAAGATCGTCGAAAAACTTCGTTTTTCCATTCGAGCGACTCTCGGAACGCCGCGAATATTGGCTTAGATCAATGATCGAGGGTGATCTAGGCAGTCCAAAATACTCCTAAGGTACAGTTGCACAATATGGGAAGATATCCCCTTCATTGCTGATAGGGTACAACTCCAAATTTCCCCCCAAGATCGTCGAAATGCTTCGTTTTTCGTCTTAGCGACTCTCGGATCGACGCGAATATTGGCTTTGATCAATGATCGAGGGTGATCTAGGCAGTCCAAAATACTCCCCAGATATAGTTGCACAATATGAAAGGATATCCCACTCATTCCTGATAGGGTACAACTCCGAATTTCCCCCAAGATCGTCGAAAAGCATCGTTTTTCCATTTTAGCATTCCTCGGATCGACGCGAATATTGACTTAGATCAATGATCGAGGGTGATCTAGGCAGTCTAACATACTCCTAAGGCATAGTTGCACGATATGAGAGGATATCCCACTCATTGCTGATAGGGTACAACTCCGAATTTCTCCACAAGATCGTCGAAAAGCTTCGTTTTTCCATTCGAGCGACTCTCGGAACGCCGCGAATATTGGCTTAGATCAATGATCGAGGGTGATCTAGGCAGTCCAAAATACTCCTAAGGTACAGTTGCACAATATGGGAAGATATCCCCTTCATTGCTGATAGGGTACAACTCCAAATTTCCCCCCAAGATCGTCGAAATGCTTCGTTTTTCGTCTTAGCGACTCTCGGATCGACGCGAATATTGGCTTTGATCAATGATCGAGGGTGATCTAGGCAGTCCAAAATACTCCCCAGATATAGTTGCACAATATGAAAGGATATCCCACTCATTGCTGATAGGGTACAACTCCGAATTTCCCCCAAGATCGTCGAAAAGCATCGTTTTTCCATTTTAGCATTTCTCGGATCGACGCGAATATTGGCTTAGATCAATGATCGAGGGTGATCTAGGCAGTCTAACATACTCCTAAGGCATAGTTGCACGATATGAGAGGATATCCCACTCATTGCTGATAGGGTACAACTCCGAATTTCTCCACAAGATCGTCGAAAAGCTTCGTTTTTCCATTTTAGCGACTCTCGGATCGACGCGAATATTGGCTTAGATCAATGGTCGAGGGTGATCTAGGCAGTCCGAAATACTTCTAAGATGTAGTCGCACAATATGAAAGGATATCCCACTCATTGCTGATGGGGTACAACTCCGAATTTCCCCCTAAGATCGTCGAAAAGCTTCGTTTTCCCATTTTAGCGACTCTCGGATCGACGCGAATATTGGCTTAGATCAATGATCGAGGGTGATCTAGGCAGTCCAAAATACTTCTAAGATATAGTTGCACAATATCAGAGGATATCGCTTTCATTGTTGATGGGGTACAACTCCGAATTTCCTCCAAAGATCGCCGAAAAGCTTCGTTTTTCCATTTTAGCGACTCTCGGATCGACGCGAATATTGGCTTAGATCAATGATCGAGGGTGATCTAGGTGACTATAAATACTCCGGATGTATGGCTCAACGGTGACAGGAGACACCCCGAGCATCGATAGGGGGGTACAAGCTCGAATCCACCCCCTAAATCGACGTCAATGTCTAATTTCTTCACTCTCCCAGCCTCTTGTGCTCATGAGAAAATTGATCAAAATAAGTAACCACGGGTGATCCAGGTGTCACTGAGCACTCAAAATATCATCTAGGATCCATTTCCAATCATTTAGAGCCCCGAAAGATGTCCAGACGCATCCCCAATTGCCGAACGCATTAGTGGCCACCATTGTAGAATACCCTAAAATTGCGGCAACGAAATTGTGGCTAACTTCACAGTCATAATACTATTCCACTCCAAATATTGATATCAAGTTTGAAACCAGGGATATGCTAATTTTCTGGTTCTAAAACATATCCTGAACAATGCGGAATCAGGAGATTCCTAATCACAATCATAACATCCCAACTTTCACTCTGAATAAGGAATGTCTAATATTGTTCAAGCATTGATATTATGATCGTGATAAGGGAATTGTCTAAATTCTTATAAATGAAGTAAGTTCTATAAGTTCTAGAATAAGATAAAGAGTGATGTCTCGTTCAAAAATATAGAATCAATACTTGGGTGGAATGATATCGAAGAATTTCTCAAGTAAATCAAGAGCCGCTCCAAGTCAACTTGATCAAAAAGATGATCTGAGTGAAATAATTGTTCATATTCTAGAGGGATATGTGATTACCAGATTCCCAAAAGCTGTGATTAGATAAGGAAGTTTATTTCTTCATTTTGATTTTCATGAGAAAGAAATTAGATCCTTCCCCCCTCCATTCACTTTTTTCAAAAGTATAATTTGGCGAGTATGAGTTAGTTCCTCAAAACTCATTGATTTTTATCAGGTTTCCACAGTAAAAATGATGATTGATTCAAATCAGCTGTATTACATAGTTTCGACTCTTGAAAGAAATGAAATCAAAGGAACTATGTCGAGTATTCCTGTAAGTTTGAGAGACCAACCATTTTCCGGGCGAAATACTTATGGCATTGTTTCAACTCGTGAAAGGAATGAAATGAATAAGAAACCATGTCGAGAGTTTTTCGAACAAGTTTGATAGTATAAGGTGATGGATTTCGGAAATTTTGCACGGTCTTTCTTATTCGTTGTTTGTTAAATCCAAACCTTGAATTGGAAAAATTGAAGAAATCAAGTATAGTTGATTAAAGAATCACGCTAATTATTCTCGAAACTGTAGAATTTTCTTTGAAAATGTGGAGCGAATCACTCGTTGCTCTCTCATGTATTATAAGAATTATCAAAGAGAGCGACGAGTGATTCGCTCCACATTTTCAAAGAAGATTCTACAGTTTCGAGAATAATTAGCGTGATTCTTTAATCAACTATACTTAATTCCTTCAATTCTTCCAATTCAAGGTTTGGATTTAACAAACAACGAATAAGAAAGACCGTGCAAAATTTCCGAAATCCATCACCTTGTACAATCAAACTTGTTCGAAAAACTCTCGACATGGTTTCTTATTCATTTCATTCCTTTCACGAGTTGAAACAATGCCATAAGTATTTTGCCCGGAAAATGGTTGGTCTCTCAAACTTACAGAAATACTCGACATAGTTCCTTTGATTTCATTTCTTTCAAGAGTTGAAACTATGTAATACAGCTGATTTGAATCAATCATCATTTTTACTGTGAAAACCTGATAAAAATCAATGAGTTTTGAGGAACAAACTCATACTCGCCAAATTATACTTTTGACAAAAGTGAATGGAGGGAGGAAGGATTCAATCAAACATAGAATACACAATACATAAACAAACTTATATTTTACTAGATAAAAGATCAGACGCTCGCCAATATGAGGTAAAAGATAAATTGGTTAAGTAGACACACTGTATTGTTTTGAGAGGTATGTGAGATCATGTGACTTACTTATTCTGTATATTTGCGAAATCCTGAATTTAAACATTGCTTTTCGACTTGATAAGGGTGGAAAAATTGTCACCGAAACGTCGTCAATGAAATTCCACTGTGACTCGTAAAACAGCCGTTGTGAAGCAAATCATCAAGATATTTTATGAGGTTGAACAGAACTGGTGGCGGCGTGGGAATTTACTTCAGGAGCCAGTTCACAGTGTCAATTTTAGTACAATCTGATCCTGACTCCGATGATTCTCCCGGATCCATTATAGCTGAGATCGGCTTTCGCGATCAAAAACATCTTTTCTCAGTCGTTCACCGTCGTCCACATGATCTATACCCTGAAGAATTTCTTCGGATTATCACCTCAGTACTTGGCAACCATTTCAATACAGTCGACCACGCTTAATACGATCACGGATAATGGAATCGTTCGCTTAGTATGATCCCTATCACTAGTCCCGGTCCGCTTCTATACTGTTGCATGTAAAATTTGCTGGTTAATGTGATCAAGAATCCGGTTAATGGAATCAGACCTTGGCCGACTTCAGTATATAATCATATGGTTACGAAATTCTCAATGTGCTCAACCTGTGAGACGACTCGTGTAAGCACACGCGCCGTTCACGTTCGGTTCGCGATTGTCTCACGATCGATGATCAAGATGAGTGAACGACATAAATCGAGCTAAGCTCAAAAATTAGATCTGCTCGCGAAGTATGATTCTCTGCCGAACACAACTCAATGTGACGCTGCAAAAGACTTGGGATCCCTCGTAGTTTGCCGAGTGAACTCTTGAAAAATCGAGTTGGAATCGAGAGTGGCAGCTTGAATAACGCGAGCCCAAGTCAAAAACGTTAAAGAGATGGCAAAGACAAGGAAGTAGAGATGAACTGTGTGGATGATTCACAAGAGTACGAGAGTTTGAGTAGTTCCTATTACATCTCACACTTTTGGGTCGTTCCTTTCATCCAAAAGTTTTCCAGATATTTTCTCTCGCCAAAAACATTTGGATCAGTTTTTAATTCTGTTTTTTCAGATAGTTTCTTTCTTCTCGGGGCCATCGAATTTGTTCAATGATCACGGGTGGGTTATGAAAGTAGAAATGTGTTGAATTTTAGGTGCCGATCATGATCTAGAAATTTCCTTCAGAAAAATCATTGGAAGACACGATTTACTTCATTTTGATACGATTCGATATGTCTTTTGACCTCTCCAAGAATGCTTTTGAAATAATAGTCGTGGATAGAACGGCAGATATTAATGCGCAAACTCACACATTTTCTGTCCAGAAATCCAGAAGTTGAAAATGAGACCTCAGCATGCCTTTTCCAATTTTTTCCATTCCTTCTCGCATATTGAGTGATAATATGTTGTAAAACATATGCAGAAATATTCCTGACCGAGTTAGAACGGTATATGTGATTATCACATGTATAAGACATAAAGAAAGGAGTACACGGACCTGACATTAGCAGAATTTCGCGTTTTATTGTCTAGCGAGAAATTCTGACGCGATGGGGCCATAGGACCGTGGAGTTCGTGTTCAGATGATTGATTTGTGTCGGAACTACATGCTCTGGAGCAGATAATCTCATCTCTTCGTCTTTCAAGTGCTATTGAGTATCCCAGGGAACAGTTTTTGAGTCCACGGACCTGACAATCTGCCCCTAAAATTGATCGCAAGAAAATAGAAGAGTTGACGTGAAAACTTCTCAATAAAATTCCATCTAACCCCATCATATTTTACTGAAAAAAAATCATTCCCGCCGCGATAAATCGACTCTTAGTTGGGTAACGTGGAATGCACGGACCTGACATAACTCAATTACATAGTTACTTATCGGCTATAAATGTTCATGCGGTACTCGGAACTTCGATTATGAACTCTCTTCTCGCAACGGCATTTGATTATTCGGCATTTTACCTTGAAATCTTGTCCCTGCCAAAGTCATTCAGGATGAATTCGGCATGCGCTGATATTATTCCAAGAAAGCGTCTCATTTAAAGTTGAAATCTCATTACCAAAAAAGGCGCACGGCTCGGGAACTAACCATTCCGGCCATAATGCCTACGGGAAAAACTTGATTCAATGTTGTACTTTGAGAGAGAAATTTGGGGGAATCCATTATATGCATTACCTCGACGCTAGCACTAAGAGTATGCTTTGAACTCCAATCAATACATACATGGACCTGACATTTCAACCCTTAAATTTTGAAAATAAAAAAGACGTGTTGACGGATGGACCTGGAAATTTATTCCCAGCTGTATTTCAGTAGAACATGTGTGGAAGGATTTTGATGGAGTGATTCGGAGCTCGCTCGTTGAAAGGCAAGGTAATTACACGTTCTGGGTGAGTTCTCGCGATGATGCCCATAGGCGTACCGCTATTTTCATGAAGGCACCCGTGTTTTTTTTTAATAGAGAACTGTATCATTTTGCAAGGCAAAATTTTCCGAATTCCGGTTGAGAAAATTGGAAATTTTTTAATAAACTCTCCCCGGAACTGAATCTTCCGAAATATCACCTTCACCTTGGATTCGAGTTAGCGTGATTGAATTATGAAGGAAGGGCGTTTATTCATAAAAGTTATCGAGACAATCGAAAAAACGAGATGGATACGAATGGAAGAGAAATCATCCCTAGCTTGGGATCGAACCAGAGATCCCGAGCGCGCGAGGCCAACGCTCAATCGACTGAGCTATACAATGTGTTACATGGTAGGCATTGGAGGTTCCATATGTCAGTCGGCCCTCACGGGGTGCTTGGGATTTGGATTCCATCCTTGAAATTTTTCTCTACAACTTGAATTGACGGTCTATTTCGAGGCCAGAGAAATAAGCGCTCCGTGATTTTTGAATATCAAAATTGTCCATCTGAATAAATACGAACTCGTTTTGAGCCAGTAATAAAAACGTATGGCGAAGTAGGAAAATTTGTTAATCTCGGGTTCAGAAGAGAACTGAAATGGAACTTTTGTTACGCCGATGTTTCTCAGCCTATCCTTGGAGCTGATTTTGTTGATCATTTTGGAATCCTGATAGGTATGGAAAATTAATGCCTAATCGATAATCTCACCGGAATAGTTCAAGACAGCACAGTCAAATGGACGAACGCGTTAACAATCAAAACGGTTGCTATAAATATTCGCATTTGCTTCAAGAGTTTTCTATAAATTACGAACGAGGGAAGCACCAACCTTGTGGGTCCTGGATCGTCACGAAACTTTAGGAATCTTCTTATTTTGGTGAGAAATGAAGGTGCCAAAGAGAGTTTCGTCCAATGGGGATCCTATCTTGAGATACAGCCATGGAGGTTGGCATTATCAGTATATCTATATATGTGCCTTTTAACATTGGCCTCTATGGACAATGCTAATCTCCATGGCTGTATCTCGGGATGGGAGGCCCATTGAACAAAACCCTCCTGGGTTCCTTCACTTCTCACCAAAACAAGAAAATTCCCAAATTTTCGTCAAGATCCAGGACCCACAAGGTTGGTGTTCCCCTTGTGAGTCAAGGCAAGAGTGGCTTCCAACACGGAGTAAAGTGTTCCATTACATGTTCACTGAAGATACACCGGTCTATTCAGAACTTAGGAGGCTAGCACCAGAAAAAGTAGAGGCAGCGAAAAAAGAATTTGCAAAACTCATGAAATAGGGTGAGCTCAGACCCCCTCCTAGTTATTGGGCCAGTCCAATCCACATGGTTAGAAAAAAAGATGGCACATACAGAATTTGCGGGGATTATCGCCCGGTAAATGATAAGATTGTCCCTGATCGATATCCTCCGGCTAACTTGTGAGACTTCTCACCCAAACTTGAAGGTCAAGTTATATTTACAATTAGAACTACAGATTTAAAAGGAGCCTTTCATCAAATTCACATGACACCTAAAGACATACATAAAACGTCAGTAAGAACGCCGTTTGGGCTATTTGGATATTTGTTTATGCCGTTTGGGAAGAAAAGCTGTCAATACTCTGCAACGACAGTCGAGCAACATTTTTAGTGATCTAGATTACGTTTTTGTTTTTGCCAACGATAGTTTGGAGGCCTCAGCATCTGGAGAAACAACACGGAAAGCACTTGAGAGGAATTTTCAAACATCTAAGAGACAACAATCTGTTGATAAACCCTGAAAATGCGTTTTTGGGGTGGAAGAACTGGTATTTTTGGGTTACGTGGTAAATAAAGATGGCGCTAGACAAACTCCTGAAGAAGTGCAAGCTATTGAGATTTTTCATAACCTAAGACAGTAGTAGAACTTAGACGTTTTTGTGGTATGGTGAACTTTTAGAGACATTGTCTACCGCACATCGCAGATAAGTGAGCACCTTTAGAAAAAATATTGCCTCAGTCTACGAGAAATGACGAAAGTGAAATTTCGTGGTATCAAAAAGCGTCTCAAATTTTGGCAGACGTCAAACATGCACTTGCGAATTCTGTGATGCTTGCTCGCCCATCAGCTGATGCGCCAACCAGTATTCTAACGGATGCGTCAAATATAGCGATGGGAGAAGTACTCGGACGAAACATTAATAGAATCGGGCAACCTCTTACTTTTCATTCGAAAAAATTCAATGATGCACAATGCAAATATAGTACATATGATCGAGAATTATTAGCTATCTCTGATACGATTGAATATTCCCAATATTTCTGGATGGACGCGACCTCACATGCGTAACAGGAAAAAGAGCTCTTATGTATGCGTTCATGCAAACGGTGGATAAATTCGACCCTCGACGCGTTAGATATCTGTCATACATTTCACAATTCACAACAAGAATTGAATATATACCAGGCGATGCTAACGTCGTAGCTAACACTTTGCCTAGAGTTGATACTATTGCAATTTCAACTATAGGTGCATTCACAATACCACTGAATGTGGGGTTGGCCGAATTGTACGAAAAACGATCTAACGACCCAGAGCTTCAACAGCTGTCAGGAGAACCGAATTCAGCATTCAAAATTGAACGCCTACAATGGGACAGTAATTCAGAGAAGTTCATTTATTTTAAACTCTCAGGAGGAGTAGTCAGTCCATACATTCCTATCTCTATGCGTCAACGTATTTTTCAGATTTTCCACAAATTATCTCATCCAAATGCCAAAGTAACTATTAAAATAATCAGAAGAAGATATTTCTGGCCTTCAATGGTCAATGATATTTCTAGATTTGCCAAGAGTTGTTTAGATTGCCAACGTGCAAAAGTTAGTCGTCATGTGGAATTAAATCCAGCTCCTTTGATTATGCCTGATAGAAGTTTTCAACATGTACATATGGAAATTGTTGGCACATAGCCTGAATTGAAAGGGTATAGATACTGCTTAACTGTTATGGATAGGTTTTCTAGATAGCCTGAAGCAATTTCTTTGAAAGACATAACCGCAAGTACCATGATTCGGGCTTTTGGGGATCACTGGGTATAGCGTTACGGTGCTCCAGGGCAGATCACAACTGACCAAGGTAGTAGATTTGAATCAATTCTTTCCAGGGCGTTGCTTTCCTTGATTGGTGCTGAAAGAATTCGCAAAACTTCATATCATCCAGCCTCAAATGGACTAATAGAGCGTTGGCACACAGACTTGAAATTTTCTTTGATGAGTCACAAAGGAGATCCACTATGGTCAAAAAAACTCTCAACGGTTATGTTAGGATGAAGAAGACGTGTTAGACTTGATACAAAAGCGTCACCTACATATCTGTTCGGGAATCCCGTGCGTTTACCTGGCGAGTTTGCTTTAGGAGGAAATGTCAATGTAAATCCACAAATTCTCTTGGAAGAGTACCGCGAGTACATGCGTGATATAAGATCAGTCCCTGTTGCACAAAAATACCGACGTCGAACGTTCTATTTCAAAAATCTGCATGACTGCACTCATGTCCTTTTACGTATTGATGCAGTTGAAAGACCTTTAGAACGACAATACACGGGTCCACACATAGTATTGCGCAGAATCTTTGCGTGTTTGAAATTGATGTGAACGGTGAAGCACCAACTGTATCTATAGAGTGGTTGAAACCCGCATTTCTCATTCCGGAAAATACACGTCCAACCGCCGCGGAAAATGTTAGTATCGATCATCCGTGCTCCATGAGCGTTAGTGATAAAGGCACAATTTCAGGGACTCGAGAAAATCCGCAAAGTGCAGATACCGAAACAAAAGCGACTAGTGGTACAAACTCAGATGGAAAAAATATTAAATTCGTAGTCGACAATGAAAACGAGTGTGAAAATCATGTATACAAATGTGAATGCAAGCTGCGACAATCCGCAAAGGCCTTGCAAAAAACGGAGCCGACTCGACAAGTAGCAAAGGTTATTCAAAATACGGAAAGTTTGTACTTGAAAAATTTTGAATAATGCAAATCTGATGAATAGAAATGTATTAATAGAACGCGAAGAAAAAGGCTCATCACCCATAAGATAAGGATATTTAGACTAAGATTAAGAATTAGTGAGGTCTGATGCAATATAACTAGCCCCTCTCTTCAACTTAGAATTCAAATCATAGTAGCATGCTTCCGCGATGCGAAGCGGGTGGTGATCTACTCGGCTCTTAACCTTCGTGAAAGATGATCGTCTCCCTTTGGGCTTGGTTTCCCGGGCTGCCGTAATTTTGTTTCTTTCCACACTAGAATGATGAAAACTTTTCAAAACTTTGGCTTAGGCCCAACACATCGGCTGACTCATACAAAAACGCACAACATTTAAGACATTATTTTTGAGATCACTCTAGTTTCAAGACAGAATTTTCTTGAGACACTTTTTAGTTGTCAGAGTTGAAATATTCACCATGACGCAAAGGTTTTCTATGCTGAAAATCATAAAATGCTTCAAAAATGACGATTCATTTTTATTGATCAAATTTTTTGACAGATTGTATTTCTGTTGATTGTTTTGTGCAGAGATTCTTTGTGAAAAATACATGGAGAAGCTCTAAATAGAGTCAGGAAATTCAAGGAGTACCAATTGCTCAATTTGTAGACTCGAGTAGTCAAAAGCTAGACAGCATATACGCTGAAAATTGTAACAGAATCAATTATTCTCAATTCAGATCCGGAGATCTATTTAGTTAGACTTGGAAAGTATTGACAATAGAGAGTAGTTTTTCAAGTTTACGATGAGTCAAATAACTCAGAATTGATGTTTCAAGTAATTTCTTGGTATTTGATAGAAGCATGAATCTACAATTTTTCATATCAATCATTCTCTACTGAGCAAATCTATTCTGAAAAACTCATATAGATTGTAACGGGGAGGATCTTCGCAAGGGGATGTTGACCTGAAAAACTGAACCCACCCACGTCACCTCACTTATTTTAGGCCGGATCAGGTTAGGGCCAGATACCCCGCGCCATGAAGGGCGGGACGGCGGGGGAAATCGGGAGCACCTGTAAATCGCGAAAATCATATGCTGCGGACACTTTTATATAATCTCATCTTGATCGAATAAATACACGTGATTTTGTCTGAGAATACAAAATATGCGATTTATTGCTATTAGAACTTCATGTCACGACTCGCAGGTCGATAAACCTAATTACAACGCCACCTATGGCGTGAATGTTCCTGAAATGTCCGTCGAAATGTTCAATATTCAATATCTCATGATTACTAGAACTAACTTGTAGCGGAAATGCCCATATACACACGAGTCGAAATTCACTTCACTCGGTTACCGCAGAAATGCCCATATAGATAGTGGCGTATTAACTTGAGAGAAGAGCAGACTATCCCCACACGGCGGGCCCGTATCCCTCCAACTCTCCGCGCTTTCGTCTCCGGAAATCGGAGCTGCTATGCGAAAATGGCCGTTTCAACGACCCGCGTGGCCTAACAATGCCAAATCGAGTATGCTAACCTGGACACGGGGAGCTGGGTGGACCGGTGACGACGTGGGGAGACGGCGGATCGCCCACGGACGAGAGGAGCTCACCACGTCGCCAAGCAGGGGATAGACTGCCCGGTAGCTAGCCTTAGCGACACGACTCTCCAAAAATAAGGGCAACGATAAGGGCAAGCGTGCACTGGGGAGACATTTTACCACTCACCGCGTCCGTCGGCGTCATCCGGGTGGACGCCGGAAGGAACTGCACTGCTGCCGCACCGCTGCCGATGCTGCAGTTGATACTGCTGCGTATTGCAGCTCTCTCTCTATCTCGCTCTCGCACGTTGTCGCTGGTCACCCGGGCGGGGTCACCCTCCAGGGTACGGATGCCCTGGGCGAGATGTGGTCGTGTGTGGCACCCGCGTATCCAGCGGCTAGTACAAGTTTGGGTCACTCACCACTGGTCACTCATAGTCACTCTAGCCCACCCGCGGCGCGATCACTGGGCCCTTACTGGGCAGACTCTTGGGGCACGCGCGCGGCGAATTATAAATGCAACCGGTGTACAGGGAGGTCTGCTACAGGCGGCTGCCATCCCAAGATTGCCGGCCGGCGACGCGCAGCACGGCTTCCTCTTGCCCGCGCGAGCGCCACGCCGCCTGGCTGGATGGGCCGGCAAGTGCTGCCACCAACTCGGTGGCGGGAGTTGCTGGCCCGTTCGAAAGTTGCCTGTAGTCTCCTCCTCTCGTCACCTCGGGTAAACCTCGGAAGGAAAGTTGGACATAAGAGATTAGTCCTAAATTCACCTTGCCCGAGGTGACGACGAGGGTTTGACGAGAGGAGACGAAAAGCGTGCTGCAACGTCCACGTTGCAAGATCACTTCTATAACAAGTGAAAAGATTCATTCTGGTCAACACAAAAAAAAGAAAAAAAATAGTCTATTGACTACATTGTATTTTTGATACGCTGTGGATATCACTGCTCGACAAAATTTTGGGTCCGGAATATCGCATTGACCAGACAAAGATTTTCTTATGTATTTTTCGACGTAGAAACCGATCCCGAAACCCGTTTTGACCCTACACGTCAGGATTTTTTTTAAAACGCAAATTACTGATTTTAGAAAAAACAACGTTTTTCGGCTTTTTTGCAAAATTTTCGAATTGATGATACTGCCGCTGCTTCGTCCCGATTGGTAGAAAATTATATCAAAAGAGGTTTTTCAATGTATTTTGAACCGCTGAACACGATCCCAGTGGTTTTACGAGGCTAGGATGCATCCAAAAAAAGATATAAGCAGATGAACTGAGTTGCTATCAGCAAAATTTCACGGATTTCGCGATAAATTTTCAAAAAATCGCCAAATAGCCCCAAAACAAGATATTTGAGCTCACGAGGTCGCATTCTCTTCGTTTGTGTATGTACTTTCATGAAAAAATATCAGCAATAACCGTCAGGAAGATGGGTTGAGTGTAGAATCGTTCTGGGGAGGGGCTCCGTTGACGTTCGCCATAGATAAAAGCAAGCAGATACTGCATGCTCCCCTCTCACGCTGCCTTCCTGATTCTGAGCTTCAGAATCTTGCCGCTAGGTGGCATACCGAATCCCCGTACATCGCATCAGGAAAGAATAGATTTGGTAATATAAGTGAGTCGAAACTGAGACCCTTATACAGAATTGTTCTGATAATCGCTCAAGCCTAGCCCTTGAGTGCTCCGACGTGTCAATTTAGTTAGCTGGTGAAATTTTTGTATACTCTAATGCTACCGCTCCTATTGAATATGAACTGGTAATACGTTCGTGATCCTGAAACGTTCGGATTGATCCTGATACGGTGAGCTCCCATCGAAGATCAGAGGAAACATGTCTCGTCAATACAGATGCGTCAACGATCCGAGCAAATTTTGCTTTGTGTGTAGCCAATATACATTTGAGAAAGAAAGGCGTAGTTTCACGACTGCTTTGCAGGAAGCATATGAAAATTATTTTGGGTTCAAACCTGAAAACTTGAGCAAGCCTTGGACCCCTGATAATGTATGCCTCACTTGTTCGATCAGATTAGTGGCACAGAACTCACATCTCAATTTTTCAATGCCCACATTGTGGAGAGAACCAAGGGACCACGTGTATGATTGTCACTTCTGTTTGGCTCAAGTATCAGGATACTCATCAAAAACTAAACATTTGATAAAATACTCAGATGTTTCGTCAGTGACAAAGCCCGTGCCTGGCATACCTTTGCACTTGTCTTCTGTCTCATCGCAAGAAAATGTCTCTTCGCAAGATGTTGTGATGAAAGACTCACAGCCATCTTCGGGAAGTCAGTCTAACAATTCAGAGTATTCCTCTTGTGGTTTCGAACCGGAAACGAGGAAGACCCAGATGCTTCCCGAGCCTACTCTTTTCAGTCAAGAGAGGCTCAACGATTTAGTCAGAGATCTTGATCTCCCGAAAATTAAAGCGGAGCTTTTGGCCTCTCGACTGGAAGAAATGAACCTTCTCGGAGACGGAGTTCGCATTACATCTTTTAGAAGCCGAGAATCAGGGTTCAGAGATTTTTTCACTGAGGAGGACGGGAATCTTTATTGTTGTGATATCGACGGTCTCTTTGGCGAACTCCAATACCAACACGTACCCGACGAATGGCGTCTCTTCATCGATTCCAACAAAACCAGCTTAAAAGGTGTTTTACTGCATAATGGTAATGATAAGCCTTCCATTCCGATTTTCTACGGCACCCAGACTAAAGAAAGCTATGAAAACGTCAAAAATCTTCTAGACAAAATCAATTACGGAAGGTATGGTTGGACTTTATGCGGGGATTTCAAAATAATCAGCATTGTTCTTGGGCTACAATTGGGATATACGAAACATATGTGTTTTCTCTGTGAATGGGACTCACGGATGAGGAACGAACATTACATTAAGAAAGATTGGCCACAAAGAGAACAGATTATACCTGGGGTAAAGAACGTCATCGCTGAGCCCTTGATTGACCCTAAAAAAGTGTTTCTACCACCACTTCATATCAAATTAGGTTTGGTGAAAAACTTCATCAAAGGAATGGACCAGACTTCGGAAGCATTTCTTTATCTACGGAAGATATTTAACAATATAAGTGAGGCCAAATTGAAGGCTGGGGTATTGAATGGTCCTGACATCAGAAAATTGATGCTTGATTGTACATTCGACCAGAGACTTGTAGATATTGAGCTGGAAACATGGAGGTCCATAAAGGACGTCATAACAAATTTCTTAGGGAACAGGAAATCGTAGAATCATCAGATTTTGGTGGATAAAATGTTGTCGAATCTCAAGATGATGGGGGTGAATATGAGTCTCAAAATTCACATGATGGATTCTCACTTGGATTTCTTTCCTGAAAACCTCGGAGCAGTGAGTGATGAACATGGTGAGAGATTCCACCAGGACATAGCCGAGATGGAGAAGAGATATGGTACCAAAAATAATACGAATATGCTGGCCGATTACTGTTGGTTCCTGGTTTCCGAGGATGACAGTTTACATAAGAGGAAAGCGGCTAGGAAAACATTCTGAAAACTTGATATCAAACTTGAGAAATGGTCATTTGATATAAGTGCGTTGACAAGACGAATGCGCTGGAGACATCAGAATCCACTCACAAAGAAATGTCCGGTCTTTTCCTAAAAGACATAGAAAATGCGACTCCCGAGAACGATTCTACACTCAACCCATCTTCCTGACGGTCATTGCTGATATTTTTTCATGAAAGTACATACACAAACGAAGAGAATGCGACCTCGTGAGCTCAAATATCTTGTTTTGGGGCTATTTGGCGATTTTTTGAAAATTTATCGCGAAATCCGTGAAATTTTGCTGATAGCAACTCAGTTCATCTGCTTATATCTTTTTTTGGATGCATCCTAGCCTCATGAAACCACTGGGATCGTGTTCGGCGGTTCAAAATACATTGAAAAACCTCTTTTGATATAATTTTCTACCAATCGGGACGAAGCAGCGGCGGTATCATCAATTTGAAAATTTTGCAAAAAAGCCGAAAAACGTTGTTTTTTCTAAAATCAGTAATTTGCGTTTTAAAAAAAATCCTGACGTGTAGGGTCAAAACGGGTTTCGGGATCGGTTTCTACGTCGAAAAATACATAAGAAAATCTTTGTCTGGTCAATGCGATATTTCGGACCCAAAATTTTGTCGAGCAGTGTATTTAGAAACGAAGAAATTCACGATCGTCAAAGAAAGAACTAGAACTCCGTTCAAAACGGGGGGGGGGGGAATACTGTGGGGTACTGCCACACACACACACAATGATAGGTGCGCGTCTGTATCTCTGCGGAGAGCAGGAATGAGTCACGGGCGAGCGTTGAAACGAATCAGTCTCGCAACGAGCATTGAGCAATTATTGGCTCAGTTGTTCAACTTCTGAATAATCATTGTAAAAATGAGAGAAATAAATCAACCAGGTAAGAAGTCACTGGACCCTCCTTCTATGGAGACCAAGATTACCTTGGGGAATATGTATATATAATACCCGAGCACGCGATGCGGATAAGCGTTCCTACAAAGGGCCCAACTGTAGTTCTCTCATCGATTCTTTGAATAAATTCAATGCGCTGATGCACTCGAGATTCATGACAGCTTGGCGGTTGGAAGGCGGTCAGACAGTCGTATTTATTGACAATGTATGATGGACTCCATTTGAAAACGACACATGAAAAATAGTGATGTCTCGGATTAGTTTCTCGTAGTTTTAATTCGATTTTATAGTTCGAAATATGAAGTTTCCACCCACTGGGGGGTCCCGAAAAAATTTCGGAGTCGCCTGGGGATCTATTCCTGTTTCGCTTCTCGATTCCACCAGAACATCAAAATCCTGATTTTTTTGTACTGAATTGGATCTATCTCGAGTTTGGCTCGAGATAATGAAACGCGGTTTGCGTCATTCAAAAGAGCTTGGAAGAACCTATCAATAGTGACCTTGAAGATTTTCTTTCAGCATTTTCAGGCTTTGATTAGGCGAAATCCGGGGAAATCAGGCTAACCCGATTATCTCAAAAAACAATTGTTTTTAATTTTTCAAAAATATGATTTCTCATGCAAAATTGCACGATCTTTGCAACAAAACTAATCCGAAGTTGTTTTTTTACTGTTTTATGCGTTTTTTAATCAAATTTTCCATTTTCCGTTCTTCGACCAATCGAAAAAACAGAGATTTCTGCGCATACGCGTGGTTGACCGAATTTCAAAGTAGTTCTAATCGAAAGCTGAGGAAATTTCTTTTGAAATGACCCCTTGCAGAACTCCATTTGATCGACTGAAACTGAAGATGCACGATTCTTTAGACATCAAGATTATTATCACCACTGACAGCATGGATGCGAGAGAAGGTCTCGAGGCTCTACTTCACGATAGACAGGTCATCCCGCTCTGGTCATCCTTTTTTTTCAATCAAATTGCCGTAACTACTGACTGGGAGCATGGAATGGACTTCTGCAAGAGGTCATTTTAAGGCCAGTCCGTAGTCGCCGCAATACTGCAACCAGACACGCACCGGAGTGCATGCAGATTTTTAAACAATATCTAATTTTCAAATAATTGCGAACACTTTTTGAATAAAATCATTGAGTCAGCGCGCTTCCCAATAAAATTTCCAATCATTTCAGCTTTATTGCGTCTCAAAATTCGTGATATATTTTGCAGGATTTGGAAAACCGCAATCTTGAGCTGTTCCTGCCGCATCGTAGGAACCACGCTGTCATGCATGATTGCCATTTTCCAAATCTGGCAAAATATACCGCGAGTTTTGAGACGCGACCAAGCTCAAATGATTGGGAATTTTATTGGGAAGCGCGCCGACTCAATGATTTGGTCCAAAAAGTGTTTGCAACTATTTAGAAATTAAATATTGTTGGAATTACGCTATGCAAATCACCGTGGCGCCATCTATGGAGTAGTGAGCAAGTGTAAGCACTACGGACTGGCCTGAAGGAAATTTCCTCAGCTTTTGATTGGGACTACTTCCAAATTCGGTCAACTACGCGTATGCGCAGAAATCTCTGTTTTTTGATTGGTCGGAGGACGAAAAATCGAAAATTTGAACAAAAAACGCATGAAACAGTCAAAAACAACTTCGGACTAGTTTTGTTGCAAAGATCGTGCAATTTTGCATGAGGAATCATATTTTTGAAAAATTAAAAAGAATTACTTTTTGAGATAATCACGTTAGCCTGATTTTCCCGGAATTCGCCTGATCAGGGCCTGAAAAGGCTGAACGAAAATCTTCAAGGTCACTTTTGATAGGTTCTTCCAAGCTCTTTTGAATGACGCAAACCGCGTTTCATTATCTCAAGCCAAACTCGAGATATATTCAGTTTAGTACAAAAAGATCAGGATTTTGTTGCTCTGATGGAATCGAGAAGCGAAACAGAAATAGCTCCGCAGGCGACTCCGACATTTTTTGGGACCTCTCAGTGGGTGGAAACTTCATATTCTGAACTATAAAATCGAATCAAAACTACGAGAAAGCGATCCGAGACATCACTATTTTTCATGTATCGTTTTTAAATGGAATCCATCGTATACGACTATCCGTAGACAGGTTACGCTAGCGCCGCGACGATGAGATGGTGTTGAAGTTTGGAACGTTTCCATACAACGAAATGGATAATTTTACGCCCCTAGATAGTTCTCAAAGCATGAATTGAGGTCTTTCTGTTCTGAACAACAGCAAGGAATGATCGGTGTGATAAATTCTACCAATGGTTGGTTATATGAGTCTTGGAAATAATTCATATTCCTGGAATTTCAGTTCATCGTTGCAAGAAAACCTTCCAAACTTGAACAGCATGAGGTGAGTGTTGTATACGTGGTGATTATCAATACGTACTTTCGTGAATAAGCCTAGGGAAAACACGGCCTAAGCAGATTGTCCTGGCAAAACGCATGCCCACTCAAGAGGATAGTAGTTCAAGATCTCGAAAGCTGTTTCGACTCTTATGCATACCGTGATAGTTGCTTCGACATAGTCCTACGAAGCAACAAAACGATTATCCTGGGGAAGCGCGAGCCCGCTAAACGGGCTAATAAATTTCGGGGCTGAGTCGACTTTGATGCATACCACAACATTTTCGGCAAAATTCGAGGACAATTCGAGGATTCATGCTTTAGAATTCAAGGGCTTCAAGGGTTCCAAGGACGGCTAGACATCCTGGCGTGGCATTGTGGCGTGAATGTCATGACTATCTTCATGTTCCCCGGCGCATAAAGCGCGCAATTATGTGCTCCTGCGCGGTTTGTACCTCGTTATGGGAACGCGATCTTTCACGACTCTGGTACGTCATCTACTATTACGCCATACATTACACCAGTGGCCTCAGAATTACTCTTCGCCTCGCAATAGCAGGATTGAATTTAGCGATGGTACTCATGACTGTCGCTTATTGTGATTAAAACTTCAAAATCCAAGGGCACCTTATCCCTGAAATCCGTGGAGGAATCACTAGGAGATGGTTCTAGATCGTCTGGGAAGCAGAACTTAGCAATTTTCAATTAGACCCAACAGAATTCTATTGTGACCAGTAACAACTCCTTTGAAGCTCTTCATGAGCACTGGAAGTACTGTCACTTCTCGAGTCTTGTAATGTGATCATTTTTATTATAAGGTGCATTGAATCAATCAAATGATGTCTCTGAGTCGAGTTGAGAGATAATCCTGTATCAACACCAATTAGCAGTACTAACAAGGAGCACTCAGGTGCGTGGGACACTGATTTGGCTGAAACACTGGGGATAGTCTTTTTTACCACCAGAAGGTTGTCGCGCGATCCTAAATAATTTATTCAAGTTTTTAAATCAAAATGATTGAAATTTTGCTAACGAATAGATTTGAATAAGGGTTTGCCGCGAAAAGCATCATGTATATCGTCGGAACGAGAATATACGGAGCACATTTATTTTTCTGAGTGTATAGCATATGACGTCATTCGTTAATGAATTAACGCAACCGTCTGTTTTTTAACATGCATAACTTAACGTTCGTAACACATCCCGGCGTTAGCACCCTCGCCGAATGCGGTAACGCCACCGCGCGTTTTTGACGAGGATGTACAATACTCATTCACGTAACGTGCTGTTAGAAGCAACCTGCCGAGCGGTAACGCCATGTCGCATAATCCAACGTTATGCCTTATAGGAATAACGCCGCATTGCGTTAGCATAATTGAGAACGGCTAACGCCATGCACCGTGATTATGGTTTAACTAAAAGACGTATTCACGCCACAGGGCGTGAGGTTTTTCCGTTATCGACATAACTCTGCCTGCCATTATTCTCATAAGAAGTTTATAACAAATCACGGCACAGGGCGTTAGCATTTTTATTCTCCGGTTATGGGCTTTACTCCTATATAAGGGTCTCCGCCGCGATCAAAAGGGGAACAGTTCTTTTTGGGCACGCGAGAAAGTACGGAAAATGCGTTTCCCTGGGGCATGTTTGCCGTCTGCGAGTCATGGCCGTCACGCGCGCGTCGTCGACACCTTGTTTCGCGAGTGTACGAGTGTGTGAGCCGAATAATTTTCAGGGCACCCACAACATTGTAACCGAATCTTCAAAAATTGTTCTGACATGAAGTGCAAACGTCCGACTTCAATACATTAGTGTGTGTTCATTTCGTTTTCATCGACAATACGAATTTTTCCGATCAATCAATTATTCTCGATTCGACAAAGAACCCGAGCAACAGCAGCAGTGGAAGTCGTAGCAGCGAAGCAGCATCCGGGTGAACTCGCCCGAGATCATTGCATTCGACCTCGTCGAGCACCCTGATCTTTTTGAGCAATCATACGAGACTTTAAAATATTCTGAATTTCTTCCTCTTCGTTCGAGTAACCATTAAAAGCCCTTTGTTCACCGGCATCCTCGCCCTTATCAAGGTGGAACCCAGAGCAGCACTTGCAAATTCTCAACCACTTTTAACCTTTAGACTGCCGGCCTGGCGCATATATGAGCCACTATTTCATGATCAGTTTGATTTTCGTGTGTTTTCGATGAAATTTTTATGATAGAATGGATTAAGAAGCATCGTGAGCTACCCTGACATTATTCCATACCAATTATTATTCCATACCAATCAATGTATCTAAATTACCCCTAACGAGGGTGTGAAACCCCTGAAAATCCAAGAATAAAATATCAGACCTATAGCAGATTTCCCGAAACTTCTGCTGGCTAATAGCACCGGCACACAAAAAAGAAAGTATCTGTACTTTTGACCAGACCTACTTTTCTTCATGTATTTTGGCACGCTGAATCCGAATCCGAGGTCGGTTTGGCCCGGCCCCCTCTTGTTCTCGAGGAAATCCTCGAAAATATGGAAATAGCGCAGAATAGCACGATTTTCTCGAGAACAAGAGGTAGTCGGGCCGAACCGACCTCGAATTCGGATTCAGCGTGCCAAAATACACAAAGAAAAGTAGGTCTGGTCGAAAGTTTAGCTACTTTTTTTGTGTGTGTGCCGTTGTTATATTACACCGGCATACAAAAAAAAGAAGTAACTGTACTTTTGACCAGACCTACTTTTCTTCATGTATTTTGGCACGCTAAATCCAAATCCGAGGTCGGTTTGGCCCGGCTACGTCTTGTTTCCGAGAAAATCGTGGAAAATTTGGTGGAAATCGTGGAAATAGCGCAGAATAGCACGATTTTCTCGAAAACAAGAGGTAGTCGGGCCAAACCGACCTCGGATTCGGATTCAGCGTGCCAAAATACATTTTAAAAAGTAAGTCTGGTCAAAAGTGCAGATACGTTTTTTTTTTGTGTGTGCCGGTGTAGTTTATGTACATTAGTGTTTTCACAACAACTGCAGGTAACAATTAGGTTCCTCCACGAACCATCTCATCACATAAATCCTCTCAGAAGTCAGTGATTCTCTAGATCTAAATTTTCAAATTTTCAACCCCTGATAAGGGGTAGTTTTGACCTTCAGAGTTTTCTTGAATTGAGGTGATTTTTCTTGATCTTGGAGGACGAATATCTAGAGTAAAAATTATATGATGTTGGGAACTATATTCTTGATCGTCTGTGCGCAAGTGAGTCATTTGCGCACTGTTTTTTGCTTTCCATTTGCTCACAGAAGATCAAAAAACATGGTATGATTTCGGGCGCAATGGTTTTCGCTTTCTCGTGACTATTTAGACCCTCGCCTGCGGCTCGGGCCTAAAAAAGTCACTCGAAGTGCGAAAACCGTCTTTTACGTCCTTGTATCATAATACAACATGTTTCAGAACTCGTGTGCACCCGGGAAAAATTGGGTAGCGGTGGGTTGGTTATTTCGATTAGTGAGATCGAGAGAGTTTGTTATAATTTTCTGAGTTTGTAACTGTCGCGTGAGAAAACGTATTTTCGGCACACTGGCATCGAAAGCCTATGGTTTCCGCCCCGATCCCGGGGCAGAAAATGCCGCAATGCCGCGCAGGCTAGAAAACGAGTGAGCATGCGCAGTAGCCCTCGGGCTGCGCCCTCGGGCCACTACATTGCATGCTTCGACGTTTTCTAACCTTACGGCGGAGCGGCATTTTGCCCGCTCGGAAAGCATAGAATTTCGATACAAGTGTCACCGAAAAATAGTGTACGCACCTCGGGCCAAAAATAACCCATCGCGGCCACGGGTATGCCGCGCTCGCCTGCCGGCTCGTGCGGCAACCTACCCGGGCCGCGATGGGTCACTTTCGGCCCTGGTCGCGTAATGTACTTTTCTTAGCGTTATGTCTGTAACGCTTGGTGTGTAATGCTCAACGGCTAGCATTACACCGAAGCGTTACATTGTATTTTCTGCTTGATTATGGTTCGGAGGGGTGTGTTTGTCAGCTGATCTGATGTTGATTATGAACCGTGATTTTTTTTTCGCGATCTGTTGGCGTCGGAAAAATACAAATTAATTCGGTCTTCGCGTGAAGACTTTTGCGAGGCGCCCTTCTAAATATTTTTGCGTACGCGAGGAGTTGGTCTTTCGCGTGCGCGGAGGCCTTGCGAAGCGCCATCCTGAACATTTTCACGTACGCGAAACGGATATGGTTTGGCGTGCGCGAATGATCCAGGTTCGCGTGCGCGAAGGCTTTAAGGTGGCGCCTTTCCGAAAAATCCCGCGTACACGAAAAATGGAGCCTTCACGTACGCGTAGAATTTCTGATTCCGCGTACAGGACAACGGCACTGAATTAGCTCTCACTTTAATACAAAGTACGAGGGCACCTTTCGCGACTCCCACAACACAGAAACACAAACTCAACCGCCAAAAACACTGCGTCGTTGCCTTTGCAAGAGCGCTCTTGAAATTGTGCAATGCCGCTGCCACCGCCAAAGATGTCCGGTAGTCTAACCCGCCGAAGACACAGCTCTCATCAGAACGCCCCGACACGCACAGCACACCGAATTGATTTGTAATATTTCGACGCCAACAGCTCGCGCAAGGAAATCACGGTTCTCAATCAACATTAGAGCAGCTGACAAACATACCCCTCCGAGCCACAACCAAGCAGGATGCACAAAGTAACGCTTTGATGTGATGCAGACCGTTAAGCATTACACACCAAGCGTTACTGACATAACGCCAAAAAATACGTTTTTTTCACACGACAGTTACAAACTCAGGAAATTATAACGAACTCTCTCGATCTCACCAATCGAAATAACAAACTCACCGCTACCCAATTTTTCCGGGGTGTACACGAATTCTGAAACATATTGTATACTACTGCGACGTTTTGTCGACTAATAGTCGACCTCATCAGGCTGAAAATTTTACACAGAATCACAGTATAATTCATAACGACACACTAAATTTACGAGTAAGGATTTTTTACCTATATATCCAGAAAACAAATTTTACATCGCACAGAGTTTTTAGATGAATATTTGATGTGGGATTGTTAACCACATCGTGTCAGCTGTTATAGAGCGAGCAGACGACTGAACATTAAAATACATGAGCATACATTATGAGTAATTTTGTAGATTTTTCGTACTTGATGTTTAATATATGAGATGATTATTGGGTTTATCGATCTTGAAGTACGGTTTTTTTTCACGTTTCATCCACTAGGTTTCGTGGACCTCATCAAAAATTTCATATATTTTATCTTTATATCCCGACAAACATTTTCGAGAAAGTCCCGGACGTCCAGATAGGAAAAGACGTCCGAAATTTCGTCTTACTCGAGACGTCTTGGAGAATTGGTCTAAAAGATGACTTTTGGACGTCTGTGAGTGAAGCATTTTGAATAATATGCGACCGGTCTGCGCGGGGACGTCCGAATGTGGTTTTTTGGACGTCTTCGCCCTGTACGACTTCTTTTGAGATGATATATATAAAGAATTTAATATATATAACACACGTCGTGGTTGGTTTTTGTCGACTGCTTTATATTATTTGCGCATCGATCAGCTGTTAGAGCGCGTGTCATACTTTAAATCAGAGTCGAGCAGCTAGCTGGGATTCCTCGAGAGATCAAAAATATTTTTGCAGGTAAGTGCTGAATTGTATAGTCTAATCACGCAGACACAAATTTTTATTTAGTAAATTGTCGTCGATTCAGGATCGTCATTATGAGCCACCGGATGCCATACCCTAACCTTTCACCATGGCAACAAAAGAGACGTTTGCAACAAGCCGTCCGTGAGAATTTAAATGAAATTGCATTGCAAATAGCTTTCAATAATAGCTCAATTCCTACTGATAACACAAATAATGAGGCAATCGCACCCTCGAATGACGTCGACGATGGAAATAGTTCTGGAGATGAATCGCGCGAATTGAATCGTGATGCCATCGAAAATGGTTCTGTTGATATACAATCTGATAATGAGCACGGCGTTATTCCCCCACCCTTTGATGAACTAGGTGACTCATCGAACGACTCAGATCAAAATGAACAGTCTGTTTCTGACAATTCTGAAACTGATTCAGCAAACACTGACCCTGATGGTTCTTCAAGGGATGGTGATTTTTCTGAGAGCTCGGATAGCGACGATCAAGAAGAGTTCGATTTAAAATCATTCCTCAGAGAGTGGAGCTTGACGAATTCCATAACTCTTTGGGCGACATCAAAATTATTGGTAGGTCTCCGAGAGGCTGGGCATGGAGAGTTGCCTAAAGATGCCCGAACTCTGCTGCAAACACCTTCAACTTCAACTCTAGTCAAAGCCATCGGTTCTGGATCTTACGCTCATCATGGCTTACGCAAAGCTATTTTGGACTAATGTTCATGCATCCCTCAAAGATTGATTCCAAGGGTTCTTTTGTTGACTGCTCATGTAGATGGAGTTAAAATTTCAAAAAGTTCAAGTAGTGAGCTGTTTACGATTTTAGGCATGATCAGTAACTGCGAGCTCTTCACAGAGAGTTTCATAATTGGCGCCCATCATGGTGCCGGTAAGCCACAAGATGTTCATGAGTTTATGCGAGATTTCCTTGCTGAGCTGACTGACTTAACGGACAATGGTTTCCTTTATAACGATATTCTATACAGAGTGGTTTTAGAGAAAATTTCAGCTGACACCCCTGCAAAAAACTTTTTGCTGAACTTTCCACCACATAATAGTAGATGTGGAAAGTGCATTCAGGATGGAATCAATATCGGTAGGAGGCGCGTTTTCCTGGAAAATAATGCACCTCTGCACACAGCCCATGATTGCAGGGCTGGAGTGCCTGAAAAATATATAGATTTATCATCACCTCTTGAAGATTTTGTTGATCCAATCAATCAAATTCCCATCGATCCTATGCACCACTACTATTTAGGCGTCGCAAAAAAACACATTAAACTTTTCGTATCGTCTCTTGAAAGCGTAGGTAGTGATGAGTTGATGCAGCAATTAGATGACGACTATGAGGCTTTTAAAAAATGGACTCCCATGGAATTTGGAAGAAAACCAAGAAAATTTGTCGAATTCCCTTATTTTAAAGCCACCGAGTTTCGTTTACTATCACTTTATACAGCACCAGTCATTTTTTCGAAGTACATCAATGATGAGAAAATGCTTCATTTCAATCTATTGAATTTAGCTACTCGGTATTTAAGCTGTGAAGAATATTGCTTTTCTAAAAACGCAGATGCAAGAGAATTGCTAGGAGTTTACGTTGATGGGATGAAAAATTTATATGGAGAACACAACTTGATTTATAACGTCCATAATCTTCTCCATTCTCCCGATGATGTTCTACTACATGGTACTTTGGATTCCTATGCTGCATGGAAGTTCGAAAATCACTTCAGATTTCTGCGAAAAAATGTTCGTCAAGGCAATCAGGTTCTAGCTCAGATCATCAACAGATCAAACGAACAGGCAGTAGTGACCATGTCTAGATCTAGAGCCAAGAACAAGGAAGTCTTTTTGCGCCCTTCAGATTTTAAAATCAGGCGACCGTTGAAAAATGTTGATCTCCCGGAAGGTTACGAGGATCCCCAGAGAGAGATCAAATTCTTACATTTCACTCTGACTACTTCTGTTCCAAATAACTCTTGTTATTCAGACGATGGGTCCTTGATCTCGATTCAATTCATTTGTAAAAAGAGTAGCACAGGGCGACAAGTCATTCTCTTCAAAGAATTTACAGATTGCAGTACAATCGAGAATTACCCCATTGATTCCAGAGAAATTGGAATTTGTAAGTCCAATACATTGAACGAAGATTTGTTCGAGTGTTCAGTCAATTTGATAAAACTAAAAGTATTCCAAATCCAGTTCGAAAATTCGTTCTATTTCTTTCCGATGCTTCATTTTTGAACTTTTCCGAGCACTGCGGTTTCCATCCATCTGAAATATACACACTTCTCTCACTTTTGCTTCTATCTGGAATATATTGTAACCATATTTACATAGTATTTACATAGATTCACGAGACAGAATTGGGAAAATCATATCCAAAATCCGCATTCAGTGATCGCGATTGCCTCATTAGCAGAGTGTTCGTCATATCATGATGTTTCAATCAAATCCTGATCAAAGGAATAAAACCGACGATTTTGACTAGACCAAACTCTGATGCTAATCTTTTCCGACTTTCGATGAATTTTTGGTGAATGCCTTACTTATGTACCCGTTCAAATCACCCGCCACTGTGAAAAGGTAAGGTTGGGCTCGGTTATGGCCGCTGAGACCCCGCTCCCCGCCGCGCGCCACTGATGGTCACTTCGCGCCGAATCGTTGATCCAAATTGTCGGTTTGGTGATCTGCGAAAATTGGCTCGAGGAATTCTCAAAAAAGGTAAGAAAATTTAATATCGATTACCAATTCATCGCGTGGGGAATCTCGGTAGTGGTCGAGACACCAATTCGATCGGGTCTGCGCTCACGAAAAATCTGGCCCCAGCCCCAGCCACCCACGTGTATTCTTTTGAGGTTAGAATTAACAGTCCGGCTCGCGATACATGTCCTCTTGTTTCATTTTCCTGAATGATGACACTCGAACGTGGGCTCGTCAATTTCTCTATTGAATTTCATCAATCACGTCACTTCGCTTGTATGAGTCTCTTCTCTGAATTTTCAGAGAAAATTGTCTCCCCACCACCCTTGCTATGCTCCATGACTACAATCAGATTTTCCATTTAAATGTTCTCACAAGCAAGCTTATTCTTGGATATTCATTCCATTCCATGTCATGCACTGTCTTGAGACTGCTTTTGATTGATTGCTATTAATCTCATTATAGATCTTGTCATCATGGGTAAAAGAGGAGGCCCGCTGGCAACTTCAACTCAGCTGTCGACAATGGCTCAGAAGCTCTTGAACTCTCAAACCATGCTCAGTCAGCGGAGTGAAGGCTTGACCCAAGAGACACCACCTGAATCTCATGTGTTCCCTACCAAAGCTAAAAGAAGGAAGCTCAACACAAAACCACCAAGTAAGTTTGTAAAATTGAGGTGTAAAAGTTTGCGGGTGAACACTTGGAGAGCCTACTTATCAATATCTATGTTTGTCTGATACAGTGGCTACTTCTTCATTCATTTAGGAATCAATTTTTTAATCTTTTCCTTGTCATTTTCATGCTTGTTTGAGAAAATTATCAAGCGCTTGGCCAATACTGCTTCGCACTTGATATCAGTGAATTTGATTGGTTATGGAATTATTCTTATTTTTGCCAATATTGATTCATGTTGATATTCTGTTGGTTGATTTATCCCTGTTTTCTAATTCCAGAAGTCCAAGCTGTTCCTAAAGCTAGTTCGACAGTCAAAACTGCAGTTCTTGCACAGTTCAAGAAACCAAGGTGCACGGTGAAACAAGTTATTGTCCAGAAAAAGAAGATTGCCCAAAAGTCTCTGACAAAAGAAAAAGATGTCACTGTGCAAGCTACTGCTTCTAACCAAGATAAACCATCATCAAGCAGTACTGGGATCTTTCTGACGCAAGACCAACTCAGGGCTCTACAGCAAAGTATGTACTTCTGCATTTCAACTAAAACGTAAGCTATTATATTCACAATACCAGAACAAGTCTTTATTTCCATGTTTCTTTGCAGGATGCAATTCAGGAACATTTGATCCCAAAGACTTCTTTGATTCCCCTCAAGATTCTGGAACTTCCACTCAGTCCAAGCGTACTTTGGATTCTGGGGAGGATTCTAGTGACGAAGACCTTGATGAAGATGCTGAGACACCAGATTTGTTCAATAACTCATTTACAAGGAAATCACCACAACTGTTTGGTTCTGACTCAGATCCAGAAGATGATAATGATGATTATGAAAATCAACTCGGTGATCCTCAGAATAATCCAGATCAAAATGTGGAGCCCATCGATCAAGACCATGATGACTTCTCCAATCTTGATAGAACTTCACCAGCTAAAGCTTCATCATATGATGACCAACCCAACCAAGGAAATGACTTTGACTCGCTGGATGAGGATTTCAAAATGGATCAAGCGGAGGCTTAATCCAATAATGATCAATCGAATGAAGAGTCTAATCCCACTTTACCAGAGGGTAAAGTGATAGCCATCGAAGGGAATATTGTACTCGGTGATGTAGAAATCAATCTCTCTGAACTCAGTAATCTTGTCCACCATGAACACTGTTGTTGTGAGTATACTGATAATAACTTATGAATCTTACTGTAAATTCCCAGCGTAACATTTTCTCACTTGATTTTTGGCTGCGAATGCCCTGCTGGTAAACTTTTCTGACCATGTTAAGATTATTTCCCATAATTTGAAATTGGCATAATCTTACTTTCAGCTCCTTGTCGACTTATGCTCATCAAGATATTGGAAAAGTTGACTGAATTGTTACTCAGATACCCAACAAGAGCACCAATTCCACAGCGAAAGGAAAAACCAAAAGCAACAGATTTTACTCGCTTGCCATCTCTACCTTGTAAAACTCATGAAGAGCTTCTGAAGTTTTCTACGGACTTGACAACTAATGAACCATTGAAGAATGAATATGTAAGTTCTGTTTTGTTGTACTTGTGAAATAATTTTTTCTGCAATCTCAATTTCCAAAAACGTAAAAAAAAAATAATTTGTTACAGATGAGTTACTTGGCTCTGTTTCGGGGACTAAATCATGTAGCAGCAATAAGAACTATGCTGCTGGAAACTATCTCTAATGAACTGGCTAATGTATGCACGTGGAAAATCGTCAAAAAAGATAAAAATGGGAAACCCAAACTCATGGTTGGGAAACCAGTGTTATACCTGTTTGAGGTCATCTCAGGTAAAGTTTTACTTTTTAAATACGTTGATCTGTAGGTGCATAATTGTTCAGTTGTTTCATGGCAATTTTTCTTTATAGGTCTCGCCATCGATCTTTGGGACGGGTACCATGATGCAAAAGATCCAAAAACGAAAATTTCTGTCAACCACGCCGGGAATTTTTCGATAATAAAAGATTGGGTTAAACGGTCATCAGCTAGAGTCTGATTTGAGGATACAGCAGCAGATAAAGATGCTGACACTTGACAAGGCAACGACGATCGAATTTCCAAGTTGAACATTTGGTCTCGTCGATCTTGAAGGACGGTGGGGAACTAAATAAATTCCCAAAATTTCATGATGGAAATTTTATTGCAACGTTTCGTCCACTAGATTTTGTGGACCTCATCAGGCTTCAGGTTTGTTATTCTTTAGATCGTCATGATATTTTGGACGATCTTGTAATAGACCACAGACATAACGTCTAGCTCCTGTCAATACAAGTAAACAGAGTGAGTACTTGTATTGACAGGAGCTAGACGTTATGTCTGTGCTCTATTACAAGATCGTCCAAAATATCATGACGATCTAAAGAATAACAAACCTGAAGCCTCATGAGGTCCACAAAACCTAGTGGACGAAACGTTGCAATAAAATTTCCATCATGAAATTTTGGGAATTTATTTAGTTCCCCACCGCCGTTCAAGATCGACGAGACCAAATGTTCAACTTGTATATTAAACATCAAGGACGAAAAAATCTACCAAAATCACTTATGACGATCGAATTTCATTTCATGTAATTTATGTCATTTGTATCGATGTTCACGTCAATCTTCTGTTCGATTTTCTGACCTATTTTGAAATTTGTAACTCGCTTGTAGCTTCACCGCTTGTGACTCAAGCAGTAGAATTTCACTGTTTCTATGTTCAGTTCTTGTTTTCACAAAAGAATGTGCCATTATTTTGATGACTTTTTAAGTGATACTACTTGTGGAATTATATTTTTTGGTGCTCGTAATGTCTATGAGTCAGGTGGAGGCTTCCGTCTTATGCTTAAGAAAGCAGTTTTCCAAATATGCAAAGTTCCACGTTTCAACTTTCTACGATGTCGTGAAAAATTTTTATCGTAAAACTTACATTTGTGTTAGTTGCGTTTGTAAAACATTCCTACTGTACTCAACGTAAGAGGCAGGTACTATATTTCGATGCGGTTTCGAAATAGTGGGAATTCATAAGTTAATTATTAACTTCTTCTAAGAAAAGAGTTTATAACAGTGATTTTCACGTATAAGGAGTTAATATTTGTTATGAAGTGCTGCATTATTGTAAGCGACATGACTGTACGTGCAAAATAAGCTGAGTCTAATCGTAAAAGGTTGTACCGAAAATACGTTAGGAATGGTCACTCACTGTGTAAATTTCTTATTGAATAAGAAGTTACTCTTTTTCCACAGAAATCTATGAAATTCTTCTTTATTCTCTTAAGGAAATGAAGTTTTTTCATGGGCTCGACACCAGCAATGCTACATATACTCATGTGCTTGCTGTTAATTTTAGTGTAACTCATGATCTAGCTTCATTTCCTTGAAAATCAAAAAATCCTCTTTATTTATCATATATATTGCATATTCCCGATACAAGGCCGTCCAAAACCCTACTAATGCACGACTTTCGTAGGACGTCCCCCGAAAGACGTCTTGAAGGTTACATTTGGACGAGCATTCGACGTCCAAAAGTAGTCCTCTGGACTGCCTTTAGAATGGTTTCGGACCGTTTTTAGGACGTCCGGTTTCCTCAACTTTGACGCCAGGGACGTCCAAAAGACGACTTTTGGACCAAAAAATGTTTGTCGGGATGTCATAAACAGAAACCTGGAGCCTGATGAGGTCCACGAAACTTAGTGGACGAAACGTAGAAAAAAAACCGTCCTTCAAGATCGATGAGACCAAATAATCATCTCACATGAGCATATAAGTCGGGATCGGTGTGTACACTTGCCATGCGGTATATATATATAACAACGGTGGTGAGGTGGATCCCATTGTTATGTCATCATTTCAATCAATGGGCCATACATTTTGTTCAATTTTTCTACGTCCTCTTTTTTATTGATGCTGTTGAAATCTGCTTTTATATGGAACATATCTGATAAAATACGTCTTGAGTAGTTAGGTTCTTTATCTAAAACTATTGTTTTTTCCCAATCGAAATCATGGTCAAGATTCTTCATGCGATTCCCCGATGTTGGGGTGCTCGTAGAATTGCATAAAATAGTATTTGCACCTCGTTCTTGAGGTTCCCCGCTTCCGAGCGATTATTTCGACCCTCGCATACATCCTTATGACCTTGGTGCAAAACATACTATTCTATGCATAGAAACTACCGTATTAGGGTCTTCATGATCTACATGTTCACCAATCCGAGTATCCAAGGACCTTTTAGTTTCACCAACATACGATGCTGGGCAATTTTTACAAGAAAATTTATAGACGGCTTCGTTGATGTCAACCTTCTGAAGGGGGTCTTTCCCCAGGACTATCACTCTATTCAAACTCTTTTCAACAATTGGTATAGTACTGAAGTTACTTTTTGAAACAGCTCGAGATGGCGAGGGAGGCAAAATTTCTGTTGTAATGCGAAGAAGCTTTTGGATTCCGGTCCCGGTTTTTTCACATGTTGGATGGTATTCAACCTTTCTTGGATGTGTAAATCAATAAATCCTCGAGGGTAGTTGTTATCTAGCAAAATTTTTGAGATCGTCTGAATATTTTCACGGTAAAATTTTTTGTGAGACAATGAGATAGATCTATCGACTAAATTGTAGACGATATTCTTCTTCTGTTGAAGGGTGTGATTCGAATTGGAATTCAACACTCTGCCCGAAGCCGTGGGTTTCTGGTACCAATTAGTTACGACTTTATTCCTCTGTTTAATTGAAGAAATATCTAAGAAACTGATTTTATTGTCAATTTCACTTTCAAAAGAAAAAGTTAGTTGCTGATCATAACTGTTGAGAACTTGGAGCACCTTATCCAAATGTTTCTTTTTCATGGAAAGAAGAATATCATCTACGTATCTCGTGTAAAATATTGGGGAACAATCGTGTTGGTCAGATAGCGTTCTCAAACACGACGTCTCCAGATCATCCATAACTAAATCTGCGAAAGGTGGCGAGATGGGGGAACCCATCGGAAAGCCTAACACTTGCTGATACATTTTTCCATTGAGCTTGGAAAATTGTTTTCAGAGATGACTTTGATACCTCTCCTCATTTCGTCAAAAGAGATTTTACATTTACTATGGATGGCATCAAACCGTCTATCCAAACTGACATACACCAATTTCACTGGTATAGTCGTGAACAAAGTATTGGCATCTAAAGGAAATAAACTAAAACCATCAGGAATTCTCTCATTTTCAAACATCTGTTTTACTTCAAAACTATTGTTGACTCGGGACTGTGGTGGCTTTAAACACCTTTTGAGCTCATTATAGAGGACTGATGACACAGAATGAGTTGGGCTATTGATACTCGAGATGATGGGTCTCAGGGGAGCATCTTGCTTATGTATTTTTGGAATTCCATAACATTTTGCCTATGTAGTGTTGCTCATATTCAAATCATTGTTATGTTACTTTCTCGGTAAATGCTCTCCATCATTCCAGAAGTTTGCTCACTCATTCCTGACTACCCATTAAAGGATTCAATCTCCTAGGTTTATAAAATTCGTTATCTGAAAGTAACAATTCGTTTCCGAAAAATAATCAGACTTATTGAGGCAAACAGTGACATTGCCCTTATATGCTTTAGTGAAAAAGATATCGTCATTCTCTCAAAAAGTGCTCGGTTTCACTATACCAGTAAAATTAGTGTATGACAGTTTGGATAGACGGTTTGATGCCATCCATAATAAATGTAAAATCCCTTTCGACGAAATAAGAAGAGGTATCAAAGTCATCTCTGAAAACAATTTCTTCAAGTTCAATGGAAAAATGTATCAGCAGGTATTAGGCTTTCCGATGCGTTCCCCCATCTCGCCACTTTTCGCAGATTTAGTTATGGATGATCTGGAGACGTCGTGTTTGAGAACGCTATCTGACCAACACTATTATTCCCCAATATTTTACATGAGATACGTAGATGATATTCTTCTTTGCATGAAAAAGGAACATTTGGATAAGGTGCTCCAAGTTTTCAACAGTTATGATCAATAAATAATCAGTTTCTTAGATATTTCTTCTATTGAACAGAAGTCATAACTAACTGGTACCAGAAACCCACGGCTTTGGGCAGAGTATTGAATTCCAATTCAAATCACACCCTTCAACAGAAGAAGAACATCGTCTACAATTTAGTCAATAGGTCTATCTCATTGACTCCCAAAAAATTTCACCGTAAAAATATTCAGACGATCTCAGAAATTTTGCTAGATAACTACTAACCTCAAGGATTCATTGATTTAAACATCCGAAAAAGGTTGAATACCATCCAACATGTGAAAAAACCGGGACCGAAATTCAGAAGCTTCTTCACATCACAACAGAAAATTTGCCTTCCTCACCATCTCGAGCTGTTTCAAAAAGTAACTTATCGTCTCAAAAAATTCAACATCAGTACTATACCAATTGTTGAAAAGAGTTTGAATAGAGTGATAGTCTTGGGAAAAGACCCCAATAAAAAGTTCGACATCACTGAAGCCGTCTATAAATTTTCTTGTAAAAATTGCCCAGTATCGTATGTTGGTTAAATTAAAAGGTCCTTGGGTACTCGGACTGGTGGACATGTAGATTATAAAGATCCTAATACGGTAGTTTCTACGCACAGAAAAAATCTTAACCATGATTTCGATTGGGAAAAAACAACAGTTTTAGATAAAGAACCTAACTACTCGAAACGTATTTTATCAGAGATGTTCCATATAAAAGTAGATTTCAACAGCATCAATAGGAAAGAGGACGTAGAAAAATTGAACAAAATATATGGCCCATTGATCGAAATGATGAGATAACATTCGGATCCACCTCACCGCCGTTGTTAAATAAATGAGGAAATCCCAGAAACGTTTGACTTTTGCTGTCACTCCACCATCATTTGGGCTGTGTGACGTATAATGAGGCCTAACCAGTCAAAATTTCTTTGCTCGGATGTCCTGAAAGGGGACACCAAATTTGAAGTGGATTGGTGGATGTGGATAGATACTAGAGCCGCTCAAGTGCGAGAAAATACCCGAAAATCGACAAAATGATGTGTCACTCGGCCCAACTCTCAAAATTCGTTAAGCTCTCGTGGTTTTACTGTACCACAGTAGGCTCTGTCACTTTGCAAGCATGTTTCTTATGATCCAAAGTTATGATTCTTCCCTTCCAGGGAGATGCACATCGATGTACTCAGCCGTGGCACGCATTGGACGGTCTGTCACTCCATTCCGTTGAAAAATCATTACTCCTTTTCTCAAGCTCATACACTTTTTAGCGTATTCTAAAGGGACTCCCCGATAAACTCATTGTGTTACTCACGCAAAAACGAAGAAATCGACCTATTGCAAGTCCATGTACATCAACGGGGAAATCAAGGAGCTGCGTTCAACCGGAATGAAATTAGTGTTACTCATGGTATATTTACGTCGTTCTCAGCGGTGTACACTTGCTGTAACCAACGTATGAACTCCAAAATACCGAGGAATAGTAGATAATAGTACCAGGAAACCATATCCACTTCGCTACGCTCAGGCTTTAGCGCGTTTGAGAGTACCATCTGTTTGAATGGGGACAATTGAACATTCTATATGGACGAAGTCGTCATGAAACGTTCCATAAAATCTTTCAAAAAGTTCAAAGACACTCCGAATTCGTATAAGATCGACTCAGATCGTATTTAATATTCACATCTTATATGCCAGTGGATGATGGGATCTGGTAGGACCGAGACTCTTCTATATTTCGTGTGTTTTGGCCACCTTTCGATAGGTCGGAAGCCACCATCATTACAATTGTGATATCCAAATCGATGGCTCAGAGTAAAAAGGAACTATCTAAAATCGTAAGACTTGGAAGGAACTATCTGTAAATGTTTGGTTAAGAAGAACTATCTGAAAATGTTTGGTTGAAAGGAACTATCTAAAAGTGTCTGTAAAAAGAACTATCTATAAATATTTGGCTGAAAGGAACTATCTAAAATCGTAAGAGTTGAAGAGAACTATCTGGATTTGTCTGATTTAAAACGAACTATCTGAAAATGTCTGTTTTAGAAAGGAACTATCTATGAATTTTTGGTTAAAAGGAACTATCTAAAATCGTAAGAGTTGAAAGGAAGTATCTGAATTCGTCTGATTTAAAAGGAACTATCTGAATTTGTCTGATTTAAAAGGAACTATCTGAAAATGTCTGGTTGAAAAGGAACTATCTGTGAATTTCTGGTCAAAAGGAACTATCTGAAAATTTTCAACCGAAAATTCACGAATAGTTCCTTTAAACCAGACATTTTCAGATAGTTCCTTTTAACTCAGACAAATTCAGATCGTTCCTTTTAAATCAGACGAATTCAGATAGCTCCTTTCAAACCAGAAATTCACAGACAATTCCTTTTAATTTATACAAATCCAGATAGTTCCTTTCAACTCTTACAATTCTAAATAGTTCCTTTCAGCCAAAAAGTTATAGATAGTTCCTCTCTCAAACAGACATTAGCAGATAGTTCCTTTTAAATCAGACGAATTCAGATAGTTCCTTTTACAGACATTTTTGGATAGTTCCTTTCAAGCCTTACGATTTCAGATAGTTCCTTTTTACTCTGAGCCATCGAAATCATGAACTCTAAAAGTTGAGAATCTTCAACATCCGTCCAAGTATTCTATAAGAGATCTCCAGCCGGCCAACCCCCGACGCTCACTCAATCAATGAAGATTTCGGGCCGAATTTTTAAAAAATTCCCAAATTGTGGGACAAAACCTTGTTCTGTAAGTCGTTTAGCGAGTTTTTTATGATGATCTACATGAGAGGTTTTGTTTTTGAAGCTCTCAAAGAAGTTGTATAAAAAATTCCAGAGATGTACACAGCGTTTTTCAGTATTTTCACTCTCAGGGGCCAAAAGTCAGAAGTTTCTGGGATTTCCTCATATACCGCACGGCATGTGTGCATACCGATCCCGATTTATATGCTCATGTATGTTATTGTTCAGTCATCTGCTCGCTCTACAATAGCTGACACACAGTGTGGTCAACAATCCCACATCAGATATTTACCTAATACTCTGTGCGATGTGAAATTTGTTCTTTGGATATATAGGTAAAAAATCCTCACTCACAAATTTAGAGTGTCGTTATGAATTATACTGTGATTCTGTATAAAATTTTCAACCTGATGAGGTCGACTGTGAGTCTACGAAACGTCGCAAATATAGTTTTCAACATCATATAAGAGTGTTTTTACTCGGGATATTTGTCCTCCAAGATCAAGAAAAACACTCAAATTTGTTAACTTTTGGGGACGAGAAACCTGTCTCAAAATTTGGAGTTTTTTGATGATGTGAATGCATTGAGAAGCGATTTGGACAGCCTATTACATCCGAGGTCGCCAGGGATTCACTTAGATGTAACTGGATGATAATCTGCAAAATTCTAAAATGTACATTATGGAGCCCAAGTGTTGACTGCTGGCCTGGTTCATATATGAGCCACCCATGACCCTGAGAACTCATTGCGGTGTATTAGTTAATCATATGTATAAAGTTCCCCCTTTGGAGGTGGCTATTTTATTAGGAAAAATGCCGCCAGTTGAAGGTTGAGCTCCAGCGTATGATATTAGCATTGCCCATAAGGTCCTATGTTCGAAAAAAAAATATATATATATATGTACTCCTAGTACTAATGTTATGAGCTACAGCTGGAAAATGGTTGGGCGTTTACGAAAGCGGCTCTGAGATTCATCTTTTGGGGTTAAGAGAAGACTATCCCCAAATTTGGCGCCAAATCCCTGTTCCGCAACCCATGGGTGCTCCTACTTAGACATTGATTAATCTTGACATCACTGATCCGCAACCAAGTCCAGAATATGTACTTTGCACATTCATGATCAATAGTCAGAGAAACAGCACTTGTATACCATTAAAGCTATGCAAAATCAATCGCAGTCAATGATTGAACCAATTACGTTCATCCATATGATGTACAAAGGATCTGGGAGATTGGGTTAGCACCTGAACCAAACCCATTGTGATATATTGTACATTCAAGGGTGGTGATGAAATATTAAATGCACCAAAAACGGAGAATGATTAGAACTATATTACTGCTCCATGGGCTGACAACAGCAGCTTAGATTGATTGGTCTCCATTTCGATTGAAAATCATGGTGGAAGGGATCCAAATTGCAATTTATGCTTCTGACTGTTTTTGATGTGCTCAACAAATACTGATGTTGGAGGAGCTGTGTTGGATGTACACACTCTGTTCTACAGCTGAGTTGCGCAAAATTTCAGTTACCATGATAAATTGAAGACACTTGACCATTCCACTTCCCTTCTCTAGAGGTTCATGTCTTCAGTAGTCAAACTATTGCATGAAGAGGTACTTCAACTTTAAGCTCTACTTGTATTTTGTATTATGCTGATCTTGTTCAATGAGCGTGAATGCTGGTTGGAAGAAACCACTTGGAATTTCTGTAGCTGACAATTTCGGTGCCAGGAACACTTATTTAGCCACTGGGGACATGCCGTGAGTTCGTGAGGATGCATCTCTTCATATGTTCTTTCATTCAATTTATTTCCCCATTCGACAAGAGGCTCGTGGAATTGCAATCATGGAACACTCAAAGAATCTTTAAGAACCTATACGAATTCATCCCATAACTTCACACCCTTATCGTCGGTTTGTTCTTTCACTTTCACTTTCGAATTGTGATAGGAGCATAGACCCCGTGGAAACTGGGGAAGAAAAGTCCGAGGGGAAATCTGGAAAATTCACCCCAAGTAAGTCGTATCTTGTCAACCTAATGCCGTTGTCGAAAATATTTGCTTACCCTCCATTTTTTTATAAATAAACATTCGAGTTATACCACCTGGTATTACCTATTTCTCCGCATAGAATGCCGATACGAGGACAAAAATGATTGCTTGTCATTGCTTTTACTTTGCTGAGCCCTCAGTATTGGATGAATTGCGATCAATTCTGAATAAACAATCAAAAGCAGTTTTTCCAACTCAAAGTACTGTCCAATGCGGAATGCGCATGCGCGCCGCCTGACATCTCAGGCCCACTCAAGCCTGTGTTAGGACATGAATAGTGCTTGCGTAATTTTGGCCAAAATTATAATTTTCAGGGCAATTGCAAAAAATCCATTCGAAAGGGGCTGAATAGCTCACCCCTAAAATACAGCCCGTTCTGATGGCTCACCCGTACAACTTGTTGAAACAATTATCAAACGCCCCCTAATGTCACGTGTTCGTGTACAAATATTTTTGCACTTCACTTTAGTCGTGGGTCACCAATATGTAGGGTTTCACCCTTTGTCAACTTGCTTCACTTGTGATAATTAATTAGAGGCGTGTTTAAAAATGAACAGTGCAATATTTATTATGTCTTGTACAGGTTAGCTCGGGTGCCACAGTCCGGCATCCACGAGTTTGGCTTGGGCATTACCATGGCGTAAAGATAACAAGGTGTGGGACCCCGAGCGGTTAAAACGCATCGGCTATCGCGCAGACATGGCGGCCCACCAACGCCATCCATATTGGATTTCTAGATGTTAAATTGAGTGCATGTGTGAGTAACCGACAACCAGCTGTCGTGCCGTGTTGCTCAAATTTGCATGTAGCTCCACAAATCCCACATCTAATATTTTCGAAATGTTATATTGGCGTGTTGAGAATCAATGCAAAAATATATCAGGGCCAGTCTGCGATGGAAAGAAAAAGTAATTCTCCCGATTTTCTCGAGCTAAAAATCTTCTGGACATATGCATAAGGGCTTGTGAAGTTCAAATGGGAATTCTAAACTCCAATATCGTCATCAAACATTGGCATTCATAGAGAAATTCAAATTAGTGATTAATGTGTTGATCTAAACATTCTCCACTCGTTCGTATGAATGAATGAAGTCGTACAGTCGTAAAACCGGCGACAAAACACTGTGCTACGTTCATTCAAAGGTCCCGCGACGAAATATCATTATGGCGTCGGTCGGTGGGCTAGCGAAAACGTGCGCGATCACACACCTTGTTATTTTTACGCCATGGGCATTACTGAAACGAGAGTCGCATGAGAGTCGCGTCGCGCAAGTGCGCATAGAAAGAGACGCGAGATATTTATTGGGAGAGAGACAGAGTATATATATATATACCTCTGTTCCCCACATAGGATGGAACTAGTGGTTCCATCTAGTGAGCCTAAAGTAGTGATGTAACTGTTACGTACTAAATCTAGGGAAACAGTACGTATTGGATATTTGAATTGGAGAATGAATAAGAATGAGTTTAGCTCGAATGGTCCAGTTTTCAATAATCATTTCATGTTTGAATTTACCGTTTTGGTTCGCCGACGCGGGTAGGGAGAAGGGTGAATGACTTATACACAGAGTTATGAATAAACTATTTGAGCTATATTGTTCAGAATAATCAAAGACTCGAGAAATGGATGAAGCGTGAAGCGCTTTGACAAAATGATGTGATCTAGCCGAAGGCCAGTGTAGCTCTGATGGCGGGCCGCTTGGCTCATCGCTGCGGCGGTGGCGTGGGCGCCGGGCCCTTTTGGTGGGCCTTGTTGCTGTCTCTCTCGCACTTGTGGCTGCTTGGCTAGCGAGAGCGTCGATCGATGTTCTGGAGGCGAATCTTCATAGGTTTCAAAATGGGATGGCTTGGATTATTCTTAACTAATTACGCTGCCAGCTATAGTGACCATTTATATTCGGTGATTTGAATCGGGCGCGGGTCTTGTACCATATTCATCAGTTATCTACTTTATCCACATATCAGCTCGTTACAACTCCACCCTTGAGAAAAAAAATTGTTCACAATTTTTTCAACAAACATTCATCTATGATAAATCTGATATTAACGAGCTGAACTTATTATTCTTTCGTTTCATAATTTTTTCTACGTCTCAAATCATATCTTGTATTACTATTGATCTTTGTCGCAACAATATTATGTCACTCATTACAGCTATCAAACGTTTCCTCCATTTCTCTCCAAATTGAATCTATAACATGATCGCTTCTAATGAATAAGTTGAAAAACTTTCCAATCCCGACAAAATAAGAATGTTTGAAATACCTGAATCATCTTGAAACGCGCAGAAATTCGAATGATTTTTCGTAGGAACTTTGAATGGCTATAAGAACTTCCAAAATGATATTAACCAAAAGTATTCAAAGAATTTTCAGAGAAAGTCCTGAGATGTTGCTGTCAGTACTTTACAAAAATTGTATTCAGAATTTTGGAAGTTTGAAACTGCAATTTTCGGTTTTTTATGAATACTCCACTGATTACGTAGGATAATAGAATTAAAAGAATTATTGTGATGTGAGTAGTTTTAAGTACTTGAATTTCATCGATGAATACCAACTCATTCTCTATTATATTCCAACCCAGATCATGTGCTTCAAATCATACAGAATTACTCTCAATTCGAATGCATCATACTACACATCAATCCATTCTATTTCGCACAATAGTCCTATTTCTAATTTGACAAAAGCAGTTTTTTATCTCACTCATTTTTCTTCAACATGGATCCATCATTGTAATCATTAACAGTTAATACTCACAAACAATCATTCACTAATCTGGCAAGGAAAATTTGGACCGAAAAATTGGGAATAAGCCAGAAAAAAAACAACATAATTCTCATACAAGGTAAACAAGAATTTCATCACCGAATCATCTTTGAGCGCGTCATTCTAGATCATATAAATTTGCAAAAACCAACGCTGAACCTAATTTTCTCATTCAATCTAAATCGCATGACTGGATATCGAATATATGATCAATACATCTGTCAAACAACTGAGAAATCCAAATGTGATCAATAAATCTGTTAAACAACCGAGAATTCTTTCAGACACTTGAAGCGACGTGATATTCTATATTTACTCCTCAATCAAGATGCAATTCTTCTAAATTTTGCAACACAGTTATTCATAGCAAATGGGAAAGTTTTCCATGCTGGTTCCATATTTCCCTGCCAAAATAAGGTTTGTTAATACTAAATACCAAATCCCAATTTGATACGACGATATTCAGAAAAAAAAATTGAAAGAGCAGAACTACTATATCTGATAGAGACGTAATCCTGATTAAGAATCCTACTTTGAGTAATTATAATTTTCTCGATCTGTACTTTGCATTGAAATCGTTAATAAAATCAAATCGTAAAATTCTTGGAGAAAATCCGACCCTATACTCCCGGTGACGTCATAAAAATGAATACAATGATTTAAACTGAGATAAGAAATTTCAATTTCAAATGCTGTACTCGATTTAATCCGATTTTGACTACTCGAATAATACCCTAAATTCGAAATTAAATAGTGACAATTCATCCAACAACAGTCAGCAACAAATCAGCCATACCATTTCATTACTTCAGATCTTATTCGTATTATTGCTGCAAAATATTTCTCACTCATAGATCCTCACAATCTGAGAATCTCATTCTTGATTTGAATTTTCGACTAAAAATTCATTTGAATAAACGAGATGTGATTGAATTTGTTTGAATAAAAAATACGAATGCTGCAAAGAGCAAAATTTTAGCAGACGACTTTCTGAAATATTGACATACGAAAGGTCATCAGCAATTTTAGATGTGTCCCAAAATACACAAATCCGTGTAAAATATGCTGTAAGATCAACTATTTGTGGTTCATCCATGCTTCAAGAAGTTAAAATTCTATACCAATACCGAAAATTTCTCCGAAAATAAACTATGGAAATGTTTCAAAATTTTACTGCATATTATGGCAATATTTTCATGTAACTTCCTGAATTTATCTTATCGAATAGGCTGAAATGATATCGTTGTTCAATCTGAAACTATCCGTCGAATAGTCGGAACGCGAATCTCAAGAAAGACACGAATATATCTTATCAAATCATCATTTGTTTTTCGCTGAAATTCATCACGTGATTTAAAAGAAGATCTAGGAAACATTCATTAATATCAGTCACTCGCATTCGTCAAATGCTTATATGTACAATCATTCAGTAGCCTAATCAGAGCGCATGAGAAATTCGCGGGTGAGAGCTACACTGTGAACGTGGCCTTATGTATAACATACCTTAACGTACTTCATGAAACGCCCCTGCATAGTACAGGCTGAAGCAGACCGGGGCCCCGCAACTCCATGGGCGAAAGTGGCTAATTTTTTTGGCTCGATCCGTGGCCCGAGCGTAGCGCCATCGGACGGATTTTCGCAGGAACTTAGGCGAGGAGCTCGAGCCACGGCGTGAGCAGGTATTACAGTCTGCTGCAATCCCACACTTGGCTCGAGCCAAAACTTTATGCTGCGTCTCCACTGAGGCGTCAGTTTTTACAAATTACTCTACGTGAAAAAAGCATTGAAAAAAGATTGGTGCAAGAGTACTTAAACTGTCTTATTTACTTTATGATGGGGAATTCAAATTCGACGATTTCATTTTATATGGATCGACCAATGGCAAAGATTCAAGGATTTTGGGAGAAGGGAAATTATGGAATTTGACAATGAAATTTATAATTTTAAACGCGCGGCTATTAGATATAATCGACAGTGTATTAGTTGTTCATCTTTCAAAGAAAAATGAGCGCAGAGTTTTTTTTGGTCATTAGGTTTAAAATGAAAATTAGAATACACTTTTCCAAAAAATACATCCCACTTTTTCAGATCCTGAAACCGATGAGGACACGTTATGCTAAATAAGTGAATCGAAAGCAAAAATTAACAACACTGGAAACCCAGGCCCCTTGGGGGGCCGATGAACATATGTAACATTCAGCCATAACCTGGCGAGCGTGCTTTGGTCTAGTAGTATTCCTCCCGACTGGTACCCGGAAGTTCTGGGTCCGATACCCGGCAGCCGAATTTTTTTTTCGGTTTTTTTTTTCTATATGTGCATTTTGAAATTTATCTTTTTAACTTCTATTGATATTTTTCTATTTTCATTAGAAACTGTTGACAAAAATTGAAAGACTTCTCGATATAATTACATCGACTCGCATACCTTTAAGATCATTGAATTATAACATTTCGTCATTATCAATGTTAATAATAGTTACTAATAATAAATTATTCTGAATTCAATTTTCCCTAATTCCCAGGGTGATAATACAATTAGCAACAATGCCCGTGTGAAAATTTAAAGGACGTGGTCCCGCGGAATTCTACAGGGAAAATCTACGATAATGGTCCGATATGTTCTGGAGAAATTTACCGCGAATACGGAAATCTGCAAAAAAATGTTTGGTGAGTTTGTGAAATCCAATCTTTGCGAATAGGAGTTCTTTCTGGTTACAAACTTTGCAAACTTAGTTTGTAAATCCAACAAATACAAACCTCACAAACAGGTGTTTGTTTTGCCAGTTTGTATTTGTTGGTCCAACAAACTATTTTTTTCCGTGTACCCATCTAAAACATAAGATTCCAGGAACATACATAATCGTGAGGAAAATCGGGTTCAAAAATCTTATGATTCTGAATAATTGTTGTGCACTATTTTGGAGCTGGCGCAGCATCACAATACCTCAATATATCAAACACCCACCTCGCACTATGAATAGATGAAATGGTGAAAGAAAAAAAGAACAGAATCTTAATATAATTTTTTATCGGGAAAAAGATTCAGTTCATACAATTTTGCATCTGGTTACGGGATTCAATAGTAAAGTTTGCATAGGAATTTCCGGAAAAGGTATGAGTAGACCGTAGTGTCAATGATATCATTCTCGCATGAATTATGTGGCTAAAGATGAGTCGATCAAAGGTTGGGGTTGTGATTATGGTTACTGAAAATGTAACCGACGTGCTTTTTCTAGACTCGATTATGAAACATTCAATTATTAGTTCTCAAAATCCTGACTTAATTCATTCGATATAACAAATTAATTCATTGTGAAAACGAGTCTGTCTAGTTTGACAATTATTTGATTCTTCAATTTTTTCGTACCTAATTTATTTGATTTTTCGAATTTGATGATCCGAGTTGAATGATTTTTCCGAGATTTTACGTAAAGTATCTCCCGCAATACCTTATAAATGAATTTCGTAGCCAAATGTGTCATTGTACGAACTGAATTTGATTTGAGTGAAAACTTATATCAAAATTTTGTCTTTTTTTCTTTCACCATTTTACTCTGCCATATACCCTGGTATATAGAAACGTGACAAATTTTATTGGCCACCCATGCAATATATAGATATAGTGACAATGCGATTAGCTAGGTTAGACTTGGCTAGTTTTTGGCCAAAGAATGATCACAATTTCTACCAGGGTAGTACGAGATTGAATTTCAGACACATTTTGTGGGTGTTGTGCGGTCAATATTGTCAGGTATTGATGCTGCGCCAACTCTAAAACAGTCATGACAAGTTTCCCGACTTATAAGAATTTTGAACCCGATTTTAACATGATCATGTATGTTCATAGACTCTTATGTTTTACATGGGTATGTTTTCATTTGATAGTTTTCTCTTTTCTACCCTCCATAAGTCGACAGGAACGCATTTTATCCAAAAATGTGTAGAGCAATTTTTAGTAAAAGATCTTTGGAAGATGAACAAAAAAAGTATGTACCGTCAAATTGGCTAATTTTGGTACGGTTTTGGTACTTTCCATTTTGTTTGGCTTGGAATTCCTATTACATTGACAATACCCACTCCTATTAGTAGCCAATCGGAAGCTCACAGTCTCAGCTTTCAATTGACGGGCTACAAAGTTCAATTTGATGTGTCTAAGCCAGATGAGCTGTTAGCAGTTTTGTAAGTGCACCATCAAAGTTAGACCCCGATGGGGCAACTTTGGTACACTTACAAAAAATTTCAATCTTACCCACCACCATACGGAGGATCCAATTTCGAACATTCATCTTTCATGTTCTAAGCTATTTAAAATATTTATATGGTTCGACGCGCAAACTGCGTGTTTCCACGTCTCGCCGTATAGTGGCATATATGCGTCTCGTGCCAAAAACTTTGTTCTCCACGATGACCTTTGGACGTCTTCGATAACTTTGTTGGATCGGCTTCGCAGACGTCCAACAAAGTTATCGCAAAGAACAAAGATTTTTGGTTCTCGACGCATAATATACTAAGGTAACTGTGCCTAATTTGCCCCCATTCCCTAATTTGCCCCCACTTAAGTTCTCGAATGTATGCACCCACAGACCTTGCCACGCATTTTTTCATGTTTGTTAGATTGAAGTATGAGAAAATAAACGTTTTGAATCGATCCTCAATGGCACGCGCATTTCTTAGAAAAAAAAGTGGTTTTGGTACTTTCGACTTCTTTTTTGTTAGTCACTAAAAGCTATGCCAAACAAAATTGATGCAATCAATTTCAACGTGCCTTAAGTCATTTTTTTGTCTTTGTCCCAACTTTGGAATGCTTTCTGCAAAATTGCTCAATTAGATTTTTACTGGTTCTACGCCCATATTACTAGAAAAAGTGCAGCGTTCCTAATTTGTCCCCATAATCTTTTTCCAAACTCGTTTTTCATTTCATTCAAATATCAATCTCACTCAAGAAATTCAGAAGGGGATAAAGAAGAGCTACAAAATGAGCTAAAGTACGTCTTATTTGGAGGTCTGGGAGCCGAAATATCCCGATCATACGCAAAACCCGTATAATCTCATGCAAATAGGCCTCTTTTCTACGTGTGGGGGCAAATTAGGAACACACTTTTGAAAACTCGGGAAAAATCTTCTTTAGCTAAGATTAAGATATCTCGGGTCCAATTTGTTGAAATTAAACGTGCCTTAGCTCATTTTAAAGGTCTCAAAACAAGCTTTAGAATGAGTTGAGGTACGTTGGAAAATATGGAGATGAATCAGGATGGCGAGCAAAACAGAAGTAGTGGGGGCAAATTAGGCACACTTACCTTATTCAAGACCTCATAGACCATCACTCGACTCGAGATGAGTTGAATAGAAGCTGTCATAAAAAATTCAACCAAAGTTACCCTGCCGTCTTACGTAGAGTGGGGTAACTCTGGTCCGATTATTTCATGGGGTTTTCCCGATTTTTCAACCGTTAAAATTCCAAATGCAGTAAATACACCAATGTAACGATGATTCCTTCAATATGGTGATATATGTGGTCGAAATGTGTCGTTATTCACCCGTAGTTCGTTCCAGAACACTTCTTGCCAGGTATACTAAAAGGACCACTTGCGTATCGGTGCTAAATCAGCCTTTTCGGAAAAAGCTTCAATAAATAATTACAATCATCCACGCGGGATCTGCGTCGGCTCAACACATTGCTTTATGCGTGTGTCAAGAGGGAAGAATCGGTTCCACATCGATAGAATCATCTACTTTGCCAAACGCAGTTCTGAAAGTCATTTTTTAGGGGTGTACCAAAGTTCCACCCACTGTACTAAAAGTTACCCAATTTGACGGTACTCAGTTCCTCATATGAGGCGTCCTGTTCCCGCAGTGACGTATCTTTGTCCAAGTGCCATATTTTTCACGGGTTCAACCCCATAACTCGAAAAGAATACATTTCATCGAAACTTGTAGAGCAACTTTCTGTGGGCCTTCAAAACAAAAAAATTCCTACACATTTCTTCGTATAAGGCTTCCTGTTCCCACAAATGAAGTGTATTGATCCAGAAAAGATGATTTTGTGTTCAATATGTCGGTTTCGGCTGTTATCAAGAAAAAAATATGGATTTTGGACGAAATTACGTTTTTTTAGGAAACAGGAGGCATTGCATGAGGGAATGTGTGGAGGCCTTTTTTGTTCTCCCCTTCAAGATCTACAGAAACTTGCTCTATACACATTTTTCGATGAGATGTATGTATTCTTTTTGATTTATGGGGTTGGAACCGTGAAAAATATGGAACTTAGACGAAGATACATCTATTCGCAGGAACAGGAAGCCTCATATGAAAAAATGTGTGCAGTCCTTATTTATTTATCTTTCAAAGATTTAAAAGAAGTTGCTCCCAAAATTTTTGGATAAAAGTCGAATTATCGAGGGTAGGAAAGCTGAAAGGATCAAATAAAAGCCTATTTTATTTTTTTTTTCGCGTGCGGCTTAGGTGGCGATTTCGCTTCTTATTGGGTTTTGATCCCATAAATTTCCCTAACCATATCCAACAAGAACCCTACTTGGGGTCGGCAGTCTGAATTACAACCTTCTTCAAAAGCACCGTGCGATCGATGGATGTGGGTTGAAATCAATAATTAGGCTCGTTGAGCTCGACCGTTCCAATGGTAAATGAATGCCCCATCAAACAGTGAATGTTACCTCAACGTTTCTGGAACGTTGCAATTGCAACCTTGGAACGTTCCGTAAATAGTCCGAAACCCCGTTGGTGGAACGTTTGAGCAACGTAAAATGTCTACGAGATGTCTGTTGTCTCAACGTTCCCAGCACGTTTCTGGACGTTGCGGATATAAATAAATTAATGGATTGTTTTTTATAAATTGTTGTTCATTAGCTCTTGTTGCATTTAATCTTTCTTGTACTATGTGGGTATGTTTCTGATTGAGCGCAAACGATGGGATTGAACGGGGATGGAGCTGATAGCTTGCGAGACACAGAATTTAAGAAACAATTTATTTATTTATTTAACAAAAAATTTTCTAAGTGGTTGCACAAAAATCATCTCGGAAACGTTTGTGCAACGTTTGAAAAACCGTTGAAATGCCCCAGAAACGTGCTGGCAACGTTGAGACAACACACATCTCGTAGACTTTTTACGTTGCTCAAACGTTCCACCAACGGGGTTTCCGACTATTTACGGAACGTTCCCAGGTCGCAATTGCAACGTTCCAGAAACATTGAGGAAACATTCACTGTTTGGTGGGTGACAAAATGAGAGAGAGACAGAGAGAAATGTGAAATAGGAGTAAGTATTTGACCAATTCAAAACAATCTACGGCATCGTTCTACATTGCGGGCTAACAAGCCATTATACTCATTTTTTCCCAAACTCACAATCAACGGAACAATTGATTCTATGGTATTCGTGGTTTCCCAGTTGATTCATTCGTAAAGAATGAATCAACTGAGTTAAATTTTTTTCAACCAACTGGTTGAATTTTCAAACACTGGTTGACCATAATTTGGTTGGAAGTCGAACAATTTTTTACAGTGTATATCGAGAAGTCTTTCAATTTTTGTCAACAGTTTCTAATGAAAATAGAAAATATCAATAGAAGTTTAAAAGATAAATTTCAAAATGCACATTTAGAAAAAAAACCGAAAAAAAATTCGGCTGCCGGGTATCGAACCCAGACCTTCCGGGTACATGTCGGGAGGAATACCACTAGACCAAAGCACGCTTGCCAGGTTATGGCTAAATGTTACATATGTTCATCGGCCCCCAAGGGGCCTGGGTTTCCAGTGTTGTTAATTTTTGCTTTCGACTCACTTATTTAGCATAACGTGTCCTCATCGGTTTCAGGATCTGAAAAAGTGGGATGTATTTTTTGGAAAAGTGTATTCTAATTTTCATTTTAAACCTAATGACCAAAAAAAACTCTGCGCTCATTTTTCTTTGAAAGATGAACAACTAATACACTGTCGATTATATCTAACAGCCGCGCGTTTAAAATTATGAATTTCATTGTCAAATTCCATAATTCCCCTTCTCCCGAAATCCTTGAATCTTTGCCATTGGTCGATCCATATAAAAGGAAATCGTCGAATTTGAATTCCCCATCATAAAGTAAATAAGACAGTTTAAGTACTCTTGCACCAATCTTTTTTCAATGCTTTTTTCACGTAGAGTAATTTGTAAAAACTGACGGCTCAGTGGAGACGCAGCATAAAGTTTTGGCTCGAGCCAAGTGTGGGATTGCAGCAGACTGTAATACCCGCTCACGCGGTGGCTCGAGCTTCTCACTCAACTTCCCGTAGAAATCCGCCCGATGGCGCTGCGCTCGGACCATCGATCGTAGTAGAAATTTTAGCCATCGAAATAACATTGAGTTGCGGGGCCCTGAAGCAGACAGTGGCAGAACACAACACATGCTGATGTAATAGGGAACACGCATGTGTCAGATTAAGATGTTCTAGCTTATGCAGTCGATAGTCGATATGAAAAGAATAACTTCTGTGAAAACAGAATATTTTTAAACGCTATGAATTTTTTTTGAGAGTCGATTGAAATTGGGAGTGATTCGGACGCCCGTTCAAATCGATGTCACGTGATTGCTGTCTGCCGCCGAGCCGACTGTCAGCAATCCAGCCGGGTTTGTTCTGTTATGAATTCGTGGGGTAAAACCCGATTCACGAACCCGGTAACAGGCCTGACCGCAGCGCCAGGCCTACTGTCCGTCTGGCGTGCGGACTATTATTTTGAATTTAACGCGGGTTTAGATATACTTGGGTCGTGAGTTCGCTCCGATTAAGCACAGAAGTGCAAAGGAGTTTGAGAAGAATTTAATTCATTGAATATGCTTGACAATGTGAAGCTCAAGAGCTGAGTGGATATTGAAAACCAGGAAAAATGTACAAGATAAAATTGCTATAAGTAGAAGTGCAGTCTAGGAACAGCAATCCAGAAGTAAGAATAACAAGTGCCGCTGGCTGCCGTGGCACCCGAATTTATAGCTGGTCCTCGTCTGAGCGTACGTGCATGCCGGCACTATGGGTGGTGGGGCTTGCCCACAAGCCAGAGTCTGTGCCTCGGAAAATTACAAATGATCTGTAACGCAACGCTTTGACACGTGTCGATACTGCGTACTATCTGCGCGACTCTCGTGCGTACATCAATACTGGAAAATTCCATAGCTCGTTCACATTTGGATGCTGCGTTATTGTAGTGTGTGCGTGTCCATACTATAAGATGGGGAGGGGAGTCCAGAGTCTATTTATATTAGAGTATTGCGTAATTCATCTCGTGCGTCGCGCTTGAAGTTGCGCAAACCATTGAGGTTGTTATGAATTGACTCTAATAGGTGTGCAGAAATATATATATGGGGAGTATTTACTGCTCTCAAATGGCTTCAATACTGGCGCCAATATTTGAATTGTGAGAACTGAGTTGCGACTCTATGAGCATGGGTTGTTCTAACTATGGCATGGAAATGCCTGGAGACTCCGTAAAATCAAAAAGACTGCTATTAATTGGCAAAGCACCAAAGCTTTATTGATCTCAATTACGATGCCTATGATATGACATCGGTGTCGTCAAAATATCAAGTGTCCCCTTCTGCAGAGTTTGGGCTTTATATAGCCTGCCCTGCCTTCTCCATGACCTTCATTCTATCGATTCATTTGGGAATTGTTGACCTCGTGAGGCTGTGGAGTTTCCCGAAATCTATAGGTGTTGGCTAACGAGAAATCGGGCTCATGGAAAGTTGAGTACTTCTGATTCTGAGATTGCCAACCTTCCATTGCCTTATTTGGATTCCTGAAAGAGAAGATAATGTTTTCGGCAGATAAATTCATTATTTCCTAGTTCAATTTCCTCATCTCGCGGTTTGAAGGCTTGTCACACGTCTCATAAATCGCTTGGCCCCTTTTCATTTGGTACCTGATGCAGGGAGAGAAAGGTTTTACGGCTTTTGTGGCGTCTGTCGATAAAAATTGTCTTGACACTATTCATAGACTATTCGAGTTGGTTATTTCCTAACTGGCATCTGTTCTCAAGTGTTCAGTTCTAAAAGCTTCGGGGAAAAGATCGAGGTTTTGCTTATTAATTACCCTGATTGAGGCGGATTGATTTTCTTTCTCTGATCTGTGACACGATTGATATTTGGTGTCGTCACGAATTAAGGCTGTTTGAGTTGTTTATGTCCTAGTTGATTTCTAGTGAAAAGCTTCTAAGGAGGGATCGATGTCTTGCATACTAATTTCCTGTTTGATTGATTTTCTTATTCATGCTTGATGGAAACTCTATAACTGAAGGATATTCTGCTGTTCTATAATAACCTATTCTATATATGGGTCTCCATTAGTTCACCCGGTCTCGATTTGAAATACTCCATTATTGCATTGCTAACATGTGAATACTCTTTAGCCGTAGCATGAGCAATCCCCGGCATGCGGGAGGGAGAGAGAGAGAACGTTACGATCTTTTGTTGCAGCGAGTGTGTTGGGAGACTGCCTCGCGTTTACTTGTTTGTATGTGTGTATATGACACTATTCTTGGATCATTACAGCTCCCCCACGAATAAAAAGATTAATCTATGATTGATCCTTTTTCTTTTCATCATTTCACGATTCCACCGGAGAAAATATAATGTGAGCATCAGCCCTGTATGGTTGGCAAGAGCGACCCGCTCCTCTCCCCAACAACGCAGAGCCTCGCGCGGGCGAGCTCGCGAGCGAAGCATCTGGCGAGAGGAGCCACTTGCTCTTGCCAACTCCAGAATCGGCCGCGAGCGAAGCATCTGGCGAGAGGAGCCACTTGCTCTTGCCAACTCCAGAATCGGCCGCGAGCGAAGCATCTGGCGAGAGGAGCCACTTGCTCTTGCCAACTCCAGAATCGGCCGCGAGCGAAGCATCTGGCGAGAGGAGCCACTTGCTCTTGCCAACTCCAGAATCGGCCGCGAGCGAAGCATCTGGCGAGAGGAGCCACTTGCTCTTGCCAACTCCAGAATCGGCCGCGAGCGAAGCATCTGGCGAGAGGAGCCACCTGCTCTTGCCAACCCCAGAATCCGCCGGTCCTCTCACCCGCAAAATTCGATGTAAAAGTTGCCCAGGTTGGGACGAATGAACCCTCTTGGGCTCAAACGATAGGTGGCACTCCCAACAATCGATATAGACAAGAACCATTGTTCAAAATTTGGGCGATGACAAAAATAACCGTCGAAAATATGCATTTTCGTTCCTTCCTCCCGATTTTCTCGCTATAAGTTGGGAAATATCAGTTATTCATAATACTATATAATGAGTGTAAAACATCGAATATAAAATATGAAAGAATTGTGAGAAAAATATTTCAACCCTGCGATGTATGATGTTTAATCGAATTTGTTACTGTTATTGCAATGATTTGAATCTTTTCTGAATATTACCTGTTCACAATTTGTAACATTTTTACAAAGTTTGTAATTTTCAACAGAATATAGCACCAATTTTTGTTTTACCTCAAAACTACCTTTTTCACTCAAAAACACCCAGCCTAACCCCTTTGAGTTCATAACAAGGATGTTGGCTGGAAGTAATCGAGCTATGATTTTATCCTTCTTGCGTAATGTTATGATTCTGTATCAAGTATTTTGAACCTGTCCTTAAAGTGACTCCTTCTGAATGCTTTGAGACGGCTTGTAGATTTTTAAAGAATAGATATGAAAGTCAAATGGTGATTTATTCTATTGCTTTATGTTCGATCCTGCATCGCCAATGTCTGGTTTTGTATCTAATTTATTTGACTTGATTTGAGTCTAGAGAACCATATTGCGAATTCAACCCAGAGAGCATGTTTCATCACAAGGAACCTGGCAGAGCTTTTGCTCTTATCAAAGTCCCTCGATTCAGATATTTGCGATGCGTCAAGTATATAGGCAGACAGAGTTTACATTTTATCGGACGAGGTTGGACAGTGACTACGTTACACCCTGGGCACCGGCCGCAGGACAGTCGCCCTTTCCATCCCACCAAATGTATCATGCGTACTTTCCATCCAGCTTGTTGCTGTCGCCGTGAACAGGGCACACAACTCCAATTATGCCAATCATCAGGAGCGTATATAGTAGCCTGAAGGTGATAGATTTGACTTGGGAATTTGTTGTCGGTAGTTCTACCGTGAAGCGAGAGCATAAGCTCCCATTCTTCTTCGTCATTGCTTGGCGTTGGGATTCCGTGACAAGGATCTATGATTGGGTGGAAAGCTGGGCCAAATCGGCGAACCCTTAATTGTAGCACAGCTGAGTTGTTTGCCATTTTCCTGTTTCTTATCTGCTGGAGTCGTGCAGGAACTTCCCGAGTAGGCTTAGTGGTTTCAGGATTTGTTTGTGTTCCTATTTGCTTGGTACTCCTCAGGGTAGACTCACTTGAAAAGATTGAATTTGTAACCCTGATGTCAGTCAGTTTCTGTTGTCCGTTGTTTTGTCTATGGCTCGATTTGGTAGTCAAGGTGAGCAATTCTGGAAAACTTGGAAGAGGTTGAGTGGTTTCTCGATTAATATCTGCATATAAGTTGTCCAACAGGACTTGTGATAGCTGTGACGCTGGTTGAGGTCCTTGAGTCCCATCTTCGAGGTCTCCCCAAATGAGATGGTCCTCATACTCCTCCACAAATTTGGAGACCTCCGGGGGTACTTCGGGCCCGTTGCCTGTTGAATCAAAACACCTTAACTCCGGACTTCCAAGGGATCGGTGGGATGATCCTTTCTCATACTCCTTGATTGGCCGATCATCCACCTTGTTAACTAAAGGAATACTGTCCTCTGAGGAGGGTGAGGTAGGAGGTGTGACTGGTTCTACTTCCAGCTTGATTTTTAATTCTGCTGCCATCCTGGAGAGAGGGATTTTGATATTGTTCAGAAGGAGTCCTTGAGACGTATGTTCAATAATCAATCATGTTTTGACTTAGGAAAATAGAAGTAAATGATTTTACAGAGACAAGATTCTCGAGAGAACATGGTCATTCGCTCAATGCTCTGATTGAAAAAGATAGCCTTTTTTTTTTTTTTTTTTTTTTTGGGTGTCATCCGAAAGAGCATTCCTTACGGAAATTTAGCAAAGAAAATCCCCCGAACGGTTATACCCGATTTCGTTTTAATACTTCTCCCGGGTGCTTGGGTTATGAATTTACTCCTAATCCCACTATAAGAGATGGCCTCTACGCAACATTCAAAACAGAGAGTTGAAAGAGGAAGGTGAGCCCCTCCTCGCTCCCTCCTGTGGAATCTGCCCAATACAACTGTGGCCGCATCTAACCGTGTAGTCAATTATGACCCACCAGCCAAGGCAACTCACAGCCGATTCCTTCTTCCTCCATTGCTCTCTCAACTCTCTGTTTTTTTTTTTTTTTTTTTTTTTTTTTTTTTTTTTATTATTATTGATGTGGATAATACAATATATATACATATACATATGGGGTTACAACTATGCTAACCAGGGATATAAATAGTATTGATGTGATTATGGTGGCTACATTTTTTGAAGTATAAATATAATAATTATAGATGTGAATGTTATTAATGCGCTTCTAATGGCTACCCTTTTGAAGACGCGTATAATGTAATGAACTCTTGACTAGAGAATACTCTAACGCGATGCTAGATGTAATGTATCATTACCAAGAAGGTGTCCCTCCTACATATATTAGCATGACTCCTTGTAATATTAGTTTATGTTAGATATAGTTTTCATGCAATTTAGGGCCGAATACATGCATGTTTGAGTTTATCTAAATGCACGACCTTGGTCCTCCCATTCCCTAAATGAATTTTAGCATTTCGATCTCCGATTAAGTCGAGAATTTGATATCTCCCCGCATATTGATCATCCCATTTGCTCAACCTCGGTTCTTTGAGAAGATATACTTCCTCCCCTATCTCGAAATTCTGACAATTTAATTTCTGATCATAAAAACGTTTCGAGCGTTCTTTTGCAAGTAGTAATCGATCTTTAGCAGTTTTTCTAGTCTCGTCTAGTGTCCGAATTACCTCATCTAAGTAAATGGCATAAGTCTTTTCCGGTGCGTGAATATTGAACTTGGAGGGGAGTCTGGCTTTCCGTCCAAAAATTAACTCATGAGGTGAAAAACCATGGCTACTATGAATGGAAGAATTGAATGAAAAACAAGCGAAGGGAATGTAGAAGTCCCATTCATCTTTTTCGCAATACATTTTTAAATACTCTATCAGGGAATGATGAGAGCGTTCGAGGGATCCCATCGTGGATGGTCTCCAAGGGCTGGATCTTAATCTTCCTATTTGAAAGAGATTCGTAAAGTATTCCATCAATTTTGATTGAAAATTACTACCTTGGTCCGTCTTCAACACCTCAGGACATCCGAATCGACAAATGAACTCTTTACAAAAGGCTGTTGCATTGGTCTCCGCGGTAATATTTGGGAGGGGAATCGCGTCGGAATATTTTGTCAAATTACACTGCAAAGTGAGTAAAAATCGATTTCCCCGAGAGGTACAATCCAAAGGCCCGACAATATCCATTTCAACAACCTCGAATGCCCTCTCTGGGGTACTAGTGATAGTCATCGGGAGTCTTGTTTTAACTCTAGTTAATTTTTGTTTTTGGCATGCTGCACATGAAGTTACGTAATTTCTTATTTCTCGACGCATTTCTGGCCAAAAAAAACGTTCCCGTATCCTTTCGTAAGTTTTGAAAACGCCTTTATGGCCTCCTACTAATGAATCATGACATTCCTTAATGATCTCAATCCTGTCTGATTGGGGTGGACAGATGATTTCACCCGTGCAAATTGTGAGACTGGGATCATCCTGTTTCCATGTGAGTTGAAGTGCCTTCTCTACGGAGCTCCAATTAAGTTTTTCTAACCCATCCCCGTTCCTCGCAAAACTAACGGATTTGATTTTCATTCCAATTAGCAAATTTTTCAGCTTCCCCATGTAGAATATGAACCTGGCGGATGACGGAGGATCAGTGTGAGATTCTTTCAGGAAAATTGTGAAAATGTATTTGTTGGAAGGGGTGGTGGTCTGAACAATGGTCCCTAATTCGATTTTCTGCGTTTTTATTACCTCCAAATCGATCAATTCCATATCGACTAGTTGTTTGCAAATAGCGGTTGCTGCTATGAAATCCAAAGAAATAAAATGGACGAGGTTGTCTTTTCTCATAAGGAATTGATCCTTTGAAAATTGCAAGGATTTGACCATTAAAACTCCAATCTGGGCTGACGGATTTTTTATTGATATTTTCTGTACTAGCGTAGGTTTGGATGCAGATTCGTTTTCAACTGTTCGTTCGACTCGGTCATGCCCACTCTCGGGAAGGGGAAACTCTTGAGTACATTTTGTTGGTTGTACTCTTTCTCTCATCAGTGGGGTCGATCTCTCTCTTGTCTCTTCCAGCAATGCCACGGCAACGCTACGATCTTTTGAGGAATTCGATTCCTCTGACAATTTCCCAAACTGCGGGTCGCCTGGACTCTCGAGTTCAGGCAGTGTGAACTGTTTATTGTCACCGGCACTGCCGTTAAGGGTATGGCTACTCCGATTGAATAGACAGAACTCGCCCTCGCAGTCAGGGGACATAACATCGGGTGGCTGACTCATGATTGCCGACGCGATTGATGGACCTGTCTCCTTACAGCCTTCCGAGAGACGGACAAGAGAGGTCGATTGCTTCCTCTCTCCTTCGCACCCTCGCGGTTGGCTCGAAGGAGGTTGCGGTTTCTTCTCAATCGCGGGCACCGTTATGATCTCAGCGGGGAATCGATCAATTTGGCTCCGGTTCCTCTCCTTCCCTTGACGAGCACGTGAGTCTCTTCTTACGGGGTCAGTCATTCTGGGTGCTTCTGTCGGGCAGTCAGGGTTGTTGTTTGATGCAGAGGGGTGCATGTTAGTTGTTTGATTACGTTCAGGGACAGGAAGTATTGGGTTTCTAGAAAGCGAATCTGCATTTTTATTGCTCTTGCCATCTTTGTGTATAATTGTAAAGTCATAATCATGTAGCTTTATTTTCCAACGAGCTAACCTAGATACCGGATCTTTCAATCCCTGCAGCCAGATCAAAGGTTTATGGTCGGTTACAACGGTGAACTTTCGCCCGTATAAGTATGGCCTAAAATTTTTCACAGACTCGACAACTGCCAAAATTTCTTGCTCAGAAACTGTGTAAGATCGTTCAGGTCCCGTCATCATTCGTGAATAATATGCAATAGGTAGATCCTTCCCTATGGGACCCTGACTGAGCACCGATCCAATCGCCCAGCTTGAACTATCACACGTAAGGACAAAATCCTGTTCAAAATTAGGGAACTGTAACAGGGGTTGGGTGCAAAGGATCCTTTTTAGGCTGACAAAAGCCTCTTCCTGCGGTGGGCCCCAGATGAAGGGAGCATTCTTCTTGAGTAATTGTGTGAGCGGTTTGGAAATGCTAGCGAAATTGGGAATAAACCGACGGTAATATCCCGCAAGACCCAGGAATTGTTTGATATTTTTCGTAGTTCGAGGCTGTGGAAATTTCTCAACTGCTTCTACTTTCTTTGGGTCAGGCCGTACGCCTTCTTCAGAAATGATATGACCCAAATACGTTACTTCGCGCCGTAAGAAGAGGCATTTGTCGGGGGAGAGGGTAAGTCCTGCTGCTTCTAATCGTGCCATTAATTTGGCCATTTTTTCATCCATCTCTTGTAAACTTCGGGCTGGGATGACAATATCATCCATGTACACAAATAATTCGATTGATTGTAATCCCGTAAGAATTTTATCCATCATTGCTTGGAAAGTCGAAGGCGAGCCCTTTAAACCCATAGGCATTTTTTTATATTGTAGGTGATGATATGGAGTACTGAAGGCCGTTTTTTGTGCGTCATCGGGGTGAATCGGTACCTGGTGGAAGCCTTGAGCTAAGTCTAGTACTGTGAAGTACTTACATTGTCCTAATTGATCTAATATTTCCGTTATGTTGGGTAGGGGGTAAGCCGAAGCGATGGTCTTCTCATTCAACGCCCGAAAATCTATTACAAGCCGCCATCGCTTATTCCCTTTTGAATCCGGTTTCTTGGGCAGAATCCACAAGGGTGAGTTGTAAGGGGATTCGGAAGGTTCGACAATATCATTTTTTATCATTTCCTCTATTTGATCCAAAATAATCTGTCGTAGGTGCGGGGGGTGACGGTATTGTTTCACGTTGATCGGTATATTGTCGGTCGTTGGTATTCGATGTTGCATGACGTTAGTTTGTCCCAATTTCTCCCCTGGAACGTGGAAAACATATGGAAATTTCTCAACGATTCTTTTCACTTGGGCTTTTTCTTCGTCATTCAAATCTTCCAAATCTAAGAGTGCCAAAATAGTCTTTATACGTTCCCTTTTTGCCTGTTCACTTTCCTTACGATTACGTTTATTGATCAATCGTGTAAAGGATCTATTGGTTTGATATTCCTCTAATCTGACCGGAGGGAGGCTCAGTTCAATGTCCTCCTCGTTAGAGTTTATTATGAATACTTTACAAAAACCATCGCGGTTATTCACGACGCATTCTCCACCAAATATTCCTGGACCCGCTTCAATCCTAGGTAAATAGCCACCTTTTTTGTGAGCATTTTCGATACGTAGGGTGCATAGTTTCCGAGTGCGAGCCGGCAAGGATAGAACATTATGCGATTCGAATGGAACAGATTCGGATAGATAGTTTCGCAATGTAATTAACTCATCTGCGAAGGATACAGTAGCTTTCTGTTGTTTTAGAAAATCGACCCCCAAGATTCCGTTTTCTGCAATTGGAAATTCATCAGATACCACGTGCATGTTACAATTTGTATTGCCAAATCTTATGTTACATTGCCCCAAAGTTGAAACGATCTTGTCGTTGATTCCCGTCAATCCTAGAATGGAATCAATATCAATTTTCACATGGGTTGAAAGTGCTCCGAGCTTGACTATATTAATTTCTGATCCAGTATCAACGAGAAATGTTGCATCTTCTGTTGAAAGGTCAACGCTTTTCAGTTTTATTTGTGGAGATTTGGGTTGATTGGGTTCAATTATTTGTCCAATCCGGAGGACAGAACGACGTTGGACACGATCTGGGGTCGCGCCCCGGGACGACTCGCCATCGTGTCCGGCTGGCGAGCTTGATTTGAGTTTAAATTGTGTTCTTGCGAATCTCCTCGATTACGTTGCGCACAGAAGGTGGCAGAGTGTCCGGCCCTTCCGCAGAAGATGCAAAGGGTGTCTACTTTATGTCTTTCTTCTTGCATTCTTTCACGGCAGTGTCGGGATATGTGACCTGCTTTCCCACAAAAATGACAATGAAAAATACGAGGTACGGTGCAATTTCTTGAGAAATGACCTGGTTTATGGCAATTATAACACCGTGATTGCTTCTGATCATCATTGCGTCGGAACGAATTTGAATTTTCCATCGAGTCCTCTCGACCATCAATTTTGCGCACGAAGGCACGGCGGGGCTCAATAACGCGAACCTTCTCATTTTTGCGTAGATCGAGTCTTTGTTGGACATGTCTCTCTGCATCAATAGCACTTGAGATTGCTTGCTCTAAAGAATCAAAATGTTTACCTGTTAACATGTGAGCGATATCTCTATTCAATCCGATGAGGAAACATTCAATTGCGGTCTTGGTCGTGCCACCTATCATACCGATAGCCACGGTAGGCTCAAATTGTTCTTTGATTAGTTCTATTGATTTCCGAAGTATTTTATTGACCCTCAAGCCAAAATCACTTGCCTTTTCATAATTATCTTGTAGCACTCGGGCTAACTCTACTTGTAGTTGAGGTAAATTGTGGGTGGGAGCAAAGGATCTTTTAAGCTCTTCTAATAATTCATTCAAATTTTCAAAATTCTTCCCCTCCAAATATGATCGAGCTTCGCCACTGACTTTTGACTTTACTAATCGTAGAAAGAATTCTCGCTCGGTGGGGTCCACGAATCTTTCTGCATCCCGGCATTCCCTAGCGAACTGATTTACAGATATGGTTTTCCCATCAAATACGGTCAGGATGTTAGCCACCTCCGTGGTTCGTCTGGCATGATTCCGCATTTCCGAATTTGATCTATTTTCCAACGACGGTGCTCGCGCCAAAAGGGAAGCCCAGTCAAATGGGAGCGATGAGCAAAAGGGATGATTCAAGGGATTAACCAATTCGGGTTGAATATTAGCAGGGGGGGAACCAAGATCAGGTTGGTGCTCAGGCATAAAGCTTGTATTTGGTTCCTGGTTGAACTCCGGTTCTCGAAGAGGAGGAAGGGACCCGGCCGAATCATCATTATTTTGTTCTCTTATCTCTATTTCGGCTGCTACTACAGGTACGTGTGGATCGTCTTGCATGGGTATATCGATTTCTCGTTGCATGGACGACTCTGACTGGTTACTGGCCATTTCCTATGAGAGGTGTGACAGCCTAATCTATCTTATGCCCTATTTAAGTGTTCACGACTATGATTCTTATGCCCAACAAGGATTGAATGAATGGTTCCTCAAATTTCTAAGTTTACTGTAAATCTAATAAATTGCACAACGATCGACAAGTGATTGAAACTACTTGTGAAAGGTATAGAACGATTATTGCCACTATTATGCTGACTAAAACTATTACACTAAAAAGGAATTGATTACTCATGGAAATTAGATTATCTCTATGTATTTCATTTCTTATTGTTCGTTTTGAGAATCACCACTCCTCACTTCTAGAGATTCAATTCGAGCGTTAAATACGCCGAGTGCATCACCGCATGCCTCAAAGCCCTCTCTGATAGTAGAAGTCAAATTATTTTGTCCGGTTTGTAGACTCGCAACTGTTTGTTGTAGTTCAATTATAGATCTACGAAGCTCACAATTGATGCGATATTGCTCGGCTAAAATATAACTTTGTGAAGTTAGTTGCTCAAGGTTGAATTGTCCGGCGTGCCAATGTGCATTAGAAGCTGTCTCCAAATCGATTATTCGTCGGAGCAAACTATAATTATCGGACATGATACCCTACTAACTTTCTTAAAATCCCAGTTTACAGGCCTGACAAAACAGTGAAACGAAACTACGACAAGAAAGAGCAGAGCATAGAATAAAACCAAACATAGAACTCAGCATTAACAGACAGCCGGCTACGAAGATACAAAAGATTCTTGTTTCGCGATCCATTGATCCTTTAGTTAATTCTTGTATCTGAAGTAACGAGCGACACACATAGGCAGCGATTCAGAAACTCGTGGCGAATCTAGGTTGGCATAAAGAGTTGCCCGAATTTTAAAACCAATCTTAATTCAATGTTCCCCTATCCATCCGACTATACAACTAATCTCTATTAGGCTTTAAGGTGGCAATATCCGAGCTAAATCGTCGACAAGTGTTTCCAGAAAGGCAATGAACATCCAATGTAGCTTAATCGTAAATTCTATACGGATCTCACTCTCTCGATGATCAATTTCGAAATTTGTAGGGACTTAACTTGTAACTGAAGAGCGGCGAGGGTGGTAGAGATCTTGATCAAGCTTGCGATGTGATCCCCTGGTCGGGATGGCTGAATGCGTGGTTCCAGTACGCTTACTTGCGGGTCGGAGGTTCTCCCGTTAATCTTGGGTACGGCAACGATCCAACTTGATGTGTAGCGCTACGGGGCTCTCCTTTCAGATGATGTTGATTGCCACTCGTTGTATCCACAGATCGGGTCCAAACTCCAGGTAGACTGAACAGCGTGGGTCTTGTATTGCAAGTGATGTTGGTCCGTAGTTATAAGTCGATGAGCAGAGACAGTGATTCTTGAGCAGTTAGTTGATCATGCGATCAACTCCCGAGTCTGATCCAGTGCTCTTGACGATTGATTTTCGCAGTATATTTTTCCCAGGAGTCTCCGTTAGAATCCCACTTCTGACACCATTTTTTATGTTATGAATTGACTCTAATAGGTGTGCAGAAATATATATATGGGGAGTATTTACTGCTCTCAAATGGCTTCAATACTGGCGCCAATATTTGAATTGTGAGAACTGAGTTGCGACTCTATGAGCATGGGTTGTTCTAACTATGGCATGGAAATGCCTGGAGACTCCGTAAAATCAAAAAGACTGCTATTAATTGGCAAAGCACCAAAGCTTTATTGATCTCAATTACGATGCCTATGATATGACATCGGTGTCGTCAAAATATCAAGTGTCCCCTTCTGCAGAGTTTGGGCTTTATATAGCCTGCCCTGCCTTCTCCATGACCTTCATTCTATCGATTCATTTGGGAATTGTTGACCTCGTGAGGCTGTGGAGTTTCCCGAAATCTATAGGTGTTGGCTAACGAGAAATCGGGCTCATGGAAAGTTGAGTACTTCTGATTCTGAGATTGCCAACCTTCCATTGCCTTATTTGGATTCCTGAAAGAGAAGATAATGTTTTCGGCAGATAAATTCATTATTTCCTAGTTCAATTTCCTCATCTCGCGGTTTGAAGGCTTGTCACACGTCTCATAAATTGCTTGGCCCCTTTTCATTTGGTACCTGATGCAGGGAGAGAAAGGTTTTACGGCTTTTGTGGCGTCTGTCGATAAAAATTGTCTTGACACTATTCATAGACTATTCGAGTTGGTTATTTCCTAACTGGCATCTGTTCTCAAGTGTTCAGTTCTAAAAGCTTCGGGGAAAAGATCGAGGTTTTGCTTATTAATTACCCTGATTGAGGCGGATTGATTTTCTTTCTCTGATCTGTGACACGATTGATATTTGGTGTCGTCACGAATTAAGGCTGTTTGAGTTGTTTATGTCCTAGTTGATTTCTAGTGAAAAGCTTCTAAGGAGGGATCGATGTCTTGCATACTAATTTCCTGTTTGATTGATTTTCTTATTCATGCTTGATGGAAACTCTATAACTGAAGGATATTCTGCTGTTCTATAATAACCTATTCTATATATGGGTCTCCATTAGTTCACCCGGTCTCGATTTGAAATACTCCATTATTGCATTGCTAACATGTGAATACTCTTTAGCCGTAGCATGAGCAATCCCCGGCATGCGGGAGGGAGAGAGAGAGAACGTTACGATCTTTTGTTGCAGCGAGTGTGTTGGGAGACTGCCTCGCGTTTACTTGTTTGTATGTGTGTATATGACACTATTCTTGGATCATTACAAGGTCCATAGTTGGTGACGTCACTTGGTGTATTTCCTTCCCACGTTCGTCCTCATCGGCATAAATATATGAGAATAAGTATGATTCATGCCTCATTCAAATAGTCGCAACGCATAATTTCTTTGTATGATACATCTAGAGGTGTGAATGGATGTAACGTAGATATTCCTGTAAAAATAATAAGTATTGGAATGCGCAATATTGAGAGCCTGGGGTGCTATCCCTGGAACCTGTAAGAGTGAAGGATTGGATAAGTCTCCTATCATTGGGTGGCTCGTTATTCCTGTAAAAAAGTAAAATAGAAGGGTTTCCCAATAGACTGCTCCTGGACCTATAAGAGTGAATAATTGTGTGATACACCTATCGTCAGGCTACCCGTCTCCCCTGTAAAAAGATGAAACAGAGGGTTGGAAGTGCGCTAGGCCCAAAAGGTCAAGGCCTAAGTGCGTGATTACGGAACGCATGCGCCTTGTAGCAGGCACCCAGCTCCCGTTTATTCATTGTAGACTCACACTTACCCCTACTGAAAGAGGCCGAGTCGGTGACCGAGACGGTTGACCGAGTCGGGGTACGGAGTCGGTGACTGTTTCGGTTTACCGACTCGGTCACTTCGCATGGAATGGTCCCAAATGCCACGAAACGAACAATAAATGATAAATTATCGTCAGAGGTTGATAGAAAAATTGAAAAAAAATAGAAAAAAACATGCCCGGCTATTTTCACAATTTTGACGCGCGTGGGTAACGAACCTGCAATCTCTTGCTTACGAGTCCATGCACATGTGCCCGGGGCCAGCGAGACATGTTACGAGAGCTGGCTTAGTGAGCGTACTTGAAGTGTGACTCATAGGAAGTACCTAAGATCTGTTTATCATCAGTTTTATCATGAGTTGATCATAAACTCTGGCGCCAGAGCACTGAGTCAAGCCGTAGCTAGGATGGGACTTGGAAAAATTCTCATCAGGTTTTATTTTCTAGATCTGGCTGCTTGACCGAGTCGGTTGACCGACTCGGTCAACCGAATTCAAATTTTCACGGGGAAGCAACACGCATAGGACTTGGGAATTTCCGAGATTTGGCTGGTTAACTACCGACACGGTACACCGACTCGGTCAACCGAATCCAAATTTTCACGGGAAAAGTAACACCGAGTCGGTTAACCAGTCAAATTTTGAAAATTTTCCTAGTTTTATGCGTGTTGCTTTCCCGCGAAAATTTGAATTCGGTTGACCGAGTCGGTTGACCGAATCGGTCAACCGACTCGGTCAAGCAGCCAGATCTAGAAATATTCTAAGTCCCATCCTAGCTACGGCTTGACTCAGTGCTCTGGCGCCAGAGTTCATGATCAACTCATGATAAAACTGATGATGAACAGATCTTAGGTACTCCCTATGAGTCACACTCCAAGTACGCTCACTAAGCTCTCTCTCGTAACATGTCCCGCTGGCCCCGGGCACATGTGCTTAGACTCGTAAGCAAGAGATTGCAGGTTCGAATCCCACGCGCGTCAAAATTGTGAAAATAGCCGGGTATGTTTTTTTCTATTTTTTTTCAATTTTTCTATTAACCTCTGACGATAATTTATCATTTATTGTTCGTTTCGTGGCATTTGGGACCATTCCATGCGAAGTGACCGAGTCGGTAAACCGAAACAGTCACCGACTCCGTACACCGACTCGGTCAACCGTCTCGGTCACCGACTCGGCCTCTTTCAGTAGGGACGTTGGGGAGACAGCGTTCTTTCTCTCTTTTGATACTCACAAGGTTTATGCCTCCGAGCCACGGTCCCCCCCCCCCCCGATGCGACTCCCATAGTCTATGGTCCGAATTCATAACAGTTCGTCATTCAGTTAGGGTCCCTAGACAGTTTAGTACTATATATAGCGACTGTGAGTCTGTAGTGTTGTGTCCGTGTGCCGTTCAAAACTCCAAACTCCACAATATGTCGCAAATAAAATGAAATTATGAGAAAATATGAGGCTCAAACACTTCCCTGGGATAGGTAGTTGCTAGACCGATAACCAAAGGCAACACCGAGTTCTCCATGTGTTTTTCCTTTCATCAGATGAGTATTTACCAAGTTCATAAATAAGGATGATCTAAATGAAATAAAAGAACTCTGTTCTTGGTGAAGAGATCCCACTTCATTTTCAGGTTTCTGGTATATGAGAATACAGTGGATATGATGAAGTCGTACAGGGCTTGATACCAATGACCTTCATCAATACTCAAAAACATGTAATTGGCAGACCATAATATGATGTTTTCACCACCTCATGTGGTGCTTCATGTGCATATGTTTCCATTCAGTCCCAAAACCCAGTGAAGCATTCGAATCCCCAAGTACAGCAAGGGGGAACGGTGCAAGTTCATGTGGACGAATTGGATATACTCAGACAGGTATTTTTCACTTCATTGTTCTCTGTGTTTCAACATCATGGTGCATATTTCACACATGTAACTGTAAAATGTTCAATTAAGAAAAAGTCCTTATCTACTTCTATGAGATTATCTTACGTTGACACAAGATGGAACATTCTTTATAAAGTCAACCATAAAATTTCAGGAATTTCAGGTGTAGTCAGATTCATGACTGGAATAAAAAGATTCTATATATTTTGTCACTATACCAATCTGTACTGACTTTGTGAATTGGTGTAAGTCGATTGGTACGGTTGTTGCCATTCGCCTTTTGTACATTGTGTCCAACACTATTAATCAACCAATCTGAAGCTTAGCAGAAGAATGAATTGTTTGGGTACACTGACGACTGGTGAATAACATGAAGGATGAAATGAGACGTGTTCTTGTTGCAGATTGTACCAGCACAGAAAAATCCTCTCTCGATAGAGATGACTCTTTATTCCTTATACAGATCGTGAGAAGTGATGGTTCTCTCAAATACACAATGGTATTATATCTCAGTATAGATCACACCAATCTTGTGACAGAATAAACCAAGTCCACTCCGATATCACTGATACTGTCACTGACTCCAATACTGCAGATGGTAAAATATGACCAAAGAGTTTGCATATCATTCAATAGGAAGAGAAGTGTTCATTTAACTAAATCCATTACTCGAAGGCTTGCTCAGTGCTGATGTAATCTGCAATAAAAAAAAAATGTTCCTCTCAATTATTTATGTTCCTTTGCAGTCTCTACTCACATTGTCAGAAACTCACTCTTGAGTCTCCCAAAACAACCATATTCCTCTGCTATGCTTCAGATTGTTTGGTCTGTGATGATGAACACTGTTTACAAAGTGATAATGGCAACAAATGTGCCAAGGGATCGACACCAATATCCAAAGTCAGCACAGTAGCACAGACTAGTGTAGTGGCAAAATTTATAGAATGTTTATATTCCAGTTATGAATCTGACTACAGCTGGAATACCTGAAATTTTACGGTTGAGTTTATGAAGAGTGTTCCATCTTGAGTCAACATAAGATAATCTCATAGAAGCGGATAAGGATTTCTTCTCAACTAAACAACTTATAATTTTTGTACAACATGCACCATGACGTTGAAATATTGAAGACTATGAAATGAGAAGTACCTGTCTAAATATCCAATTTGTCCACATAAACTCCTCATTCACTCTTGCTGTACTTGGGGATTCGAATGATCCACTGGGTTTTGGGACTGAATGGAAAGATATGGATATTGAGTGGTGAAATCATCCAACTATAGTCTGCCAGTTACATGTTTTTCAGTATCAATTAAGGTCAGTGGTATCAAGACCTCTATGGCTTCATCATTTCCATTGTATTACCATCCACCAGAAACCTGAAAATGAAGTGGAATCTCTTCACCAAGAACAGAGTTCTTCTATTTCATCCAGATCATCCTGAATTTGAACTTGGTAAATACTCATCTGATGAAAGGAAAAACACACGGAGAAGTCGGTGTTGCCTTTGGGTATCGGTCTAGCAACTGAGGGACGTGTCTGAGACTCACTTTCACAATTCTCATAAATTGTTATGATTTCATTTGTGCCACATGTTGTTATTAAGTATCAGATAACATAAGGGTACACAACAACACCGCAGCCGACTGACTACTAGTCTAGTGCATGGCTGTGCACAGCTGTGCACGCTCGCATGGAAATAAAGTTTAGTGATCCTGCGGCACCGAATTTGTCAGCTGCGGAAATTCCAAATTGAGAAATCGTTGAAAAACAATGTTATGCAGATGCAGCTCATATGGCCATGGGCATACTTGTGGGCACTCACGGGAGTAGGTAATAATGCGGTCAATCACAATCTACGACGTCAACTTTTACCACGCCGAACAAACCCGGCTGATTGCGGACAGTCTGGTTGGCGGGAGACAGCGATCACGTGACATCGATTTGAACGGGCGTCCAACTTTCAATGATTATTGAAAAATACTTATCGTTCATCAAATGAAAAACTGTATTGTAACTTTGTTTCTCACGTCATCAACTTTATTTCAACAAAGTAATTTTATTGCATGCGTGTTCTCTATTTTCAAATAATTTCCTTATACTCCCCAGTTACGGCTTACTGTCGCTACTCGAACTTACAATTCACTTTGATGCAAACTTATCTCAGTCTTTGTAGTCAGATTTCAGCTGACAAAACTTCTATAATCAAAATGCAAAAATCGAATCTGCTTGGTATCACCATTCTTTAGTAGGTTCACGTTTCCAATTTTCGAAAATCCTGAGGATTGACTGAGGCTTTGTCAGTAATGTTGGGCTTATAAAATCAATGATTCTGTAAAGAAAAATTGAAAATGAACAACTTTTATCCTCAGCAATTTTTCGCTAAACCTCTCTGTTTCCGATTAAATCGCTATATTAACTCAAGAGTCATGAAAATCCTAGAAATAACACGGTTTTTAACCCACTAGCCCATCGTTCCCCTTCACCAAAGTGTACAGAGAAGTTGTATCTTTTGATGGACAACAACATCCCATTAGAATTAGCCAGGGCGATGTACATAGTTCCGAGCTGTGAACCAAAAATGGCATATCAGCTCAGGAACATTAGCTATTCAGGAAACAATCGCGTCCGCTCTCGCGGTTCCTTAAAAACGCTGCCGAAAAATAAGGTGATTTTACTCCACATATTTCTATCTCTTCAACTTTCGACAATCGAGATTCATCTTGGCGCATGTCACCTCGAAATAGTTCACTACTTGGCAAATCATTGTTTTTTGGATCAGCATCATGAGGCGGATGTTACTTGACTTGATGTTTAGCAGTTTATCTGGTCTTCAACCAAATTAGGAACCATGTATATCCGTGCCGTTGCCTATTGAGAAACCATCTGACAAAAGCCTTGTTACTGATAATATGGATCAAGAAAACGGAGACCCTGGTGTGGTTGGCAACGAGCAGGAACAACTGCAGGTCCACCACCTGGCTGCGGTCCCGATGCAAGAACTTGAGAGAGAAATCGAGAATTTGAACAACGAATGCGTCGAGGATCAGAGTAATGACGAAGTTCAAATGCATCATATTCGAGGGCCCGCAACAGGCACGTGTCGCCGTTGTGTCCCCATTAGGTCGCCAACCGGAAGGCCCCTCTACTGAGAACTGTCATATACAATTACACGTCCATTTAGATGTGTAATTACACGTCCGTTTTCACCATATTAAGGTTGTAAAGAAGGGTATGGGTATGACAGTGAACAGGCGGTTAGGTAAAGACGTCAAATTAGATATGGAAAGAAGGGTCAGAGAATGGCCCACTTCCATCTAATGAAATTCCACGAACTTTGGGACGTGTAAATGTACGTCCATTTTCACTTCCAAATAGATGTGAAATTACATCAGCCAAACTCAAAATTGAAGAAACTATTCGAGAGAACATAATTGAGAGTGATACTAGCGGGTAGTTCTAGAGGAGGGAGGAATTTCGTTCCAAATATTCTCGAATTCTCTTGCGATTTGGGCGCAACGACGAGTTGAATCACATTTGCTATCATCTAACTTGAATGGCTCAACTCGTCGTTTAGCTCAAATCGCAAAAGAATTCGAGAATACTCGGAACAAAAATGTGTGTATATTATAGGTGAGGATGTACCAGACACTCAGTGGTTCTAACTTTTCTGCAATGATCTAATGATTTGGGGTGAAAAATGAATTGTCGAGAATAAATCGGACATCAACAATAACTACCCAACTCATCTCAAACTTCGCCCCATTGAAATTTTCACATAAATGGTAAATGGAAGTTGACGGCCGTGCTGCACGGCTACCGCATGCCCTTAAGACTGTTGCTCAATCATGAGCCGCTATAAATCATCCTCTACCGAGGTTTACTCGCTCCAACCGCATTAGGGGCCCTACGTAGGATCGGTTATTCATTATACTTGAACTCACCATATCAACTTTGCCTTGTGACTGCTGTTTGACCTGGATATTGTTGGCTCGGTGTACACGCTCCTGCTACGACGCTATTCTGTGTCTTCTTCATCTTCTGGAAAATATTCGGTCTACGCGTGCGCCACGAAATCGCATCGGCTCGTGCTTCATGTTATTCACCCAAAGGGAGCCGCCCCGCTCTAGTCAGGGTGCCGCGTCCGATGAGAACCGGGATAAACTATCTCGGATCTTTTAGCACGTGCCCGAGTTAAGTAGGCGAGCTTGCCTCGAGAGAACAGGCGCGATGCCCACGTAGTCTGATCCGCGTAGGCCTTTTTGTTCGTCTGTCGCGTACAGCTCTATCTCGCAAAGTACTGGGCAAAAAGTGCCCTCGTCAAGTTTATTATGATCTAGAAATAGAATAGTGGAAGTGACAGGAACGTGGGCATGTTTTAACAGTGACTTCTATAAGAAGGCCCGGTTCGAATTTCTGTACGACGGACAAACAATAATTTCTGCGCGGACCGGACAAACGGTAAAGTTGATCAGCCACATCACGTCTGTTTTTTCGAGGCGAACGAGCCTACTCAGCTCGGGTGAGCGCCCGAGGAATCAAGTAAGTTCATCTCGGGTTTATTAGGACGCGGCGCCCCGACTGGAGTGGGGCGGTTTCATTCGCGTGAATAGTGTGGAACATTAGCTGATGCAATCCTGTGACGTACGCGCGGACTAGGAATTCTCGAGGCGATCAACAAGACCCAGACCAGCAGCGATGCAGGGTCTTACACCGGGCCTACGACTCCCAGGTTGAGCAGCAAGTACAAGGCAAGACTGATATGGTGAGTACAAGTATAATCAATCACCGAACCTACGAATGCCCCCTACAGCGGTTGAGGCGAGTAATCCTCGTTTGAGGATGATTCATAGCATTTCATGATTGAGCAAGAATCTCACGGTTTCCCCGCGTTCCGCCGAGATGAAAATTTAGAACATTGACTTATAAATTTTTTCAAGAGTTCGAAGATCCTCCCGCGACAGAATAAGGATATGAAAAATGGAATTCTTGAACTTTTTGGAAATTCTCGGAATCTTCCTGACCTCCACCAAGATAAATATGTGAAGAAAAAATCCCCTAGACTTTCAAAAAATTTACAGGTATCTCCGGCACTCCAAAATGATATTATGAAAACAAAATCCTTAAAACTGTGGGATCTTACGAAATTTTCTAGCACTTCGCTGAACTGAAAGTATGAATGATGAATTTTCAAATCTTTCCAAAACTTCTTGGAAATTCCTCTCACTCCGCAGGAATAGAAATATGAGAGATACGATATCTGAAGTATTGCATGAATTCCTCAAATTTTCTGGCACTCAACCGAAATAACAATACAAGAGAATGGATTTTCCAAATTCCCCAAGGATTCTGAAAATCCTTTTTTCTCCCAATGAAAGTTTTCCAATGAAGCTGAATTATCATCCACGTCTTCCTAATCAATTTTCTATTGACGAGGCGTATATCTTCTATTCTATAGATTCTTCACGGTGGCCATATTGCGTGGCGGCCACCTACTGGGCCGATTTCTTCCAAAGAATTTCATGTTCGCTCTCGTGGTCGCTTATTTCCAGTAGGGCGTGATCGATACTCTCTTTGAATCATACCGCTGAGATAACTCTCAATTACATCCTACCAAATAGGTTTTCAATATTTTGAGTTTGGCAAATATAATTCCACATCGTTTTGGACGTCAAAGATGGATGTATATTTACACGTCCGAAAGTGCATGGAATTCGATGAGACGGAAATGGGCCATTCTCTGACCCCTTTTTCCAAATACAATTCCACGTCTTCACCTAATCACTTTCCCACTGTCATATCCATACCACTTTTCACAAGCTAAATATGGTAAGAATGGACGTGTAATTACATATGTAGATCGACGTGTAATTGTATATCACAGTTTTCAGCAGGGCCTGAGCCGCCACCACCAGCAGGCCTTCCAGTCAGGAATGCCTTAGAAGAACTAAGAGCCTTGGAAATGCGATTTGGGGTTCAAAATGAGTATGAAAGATACGTGAGCGGAGGAGAAGATGTCGATAGGGAGCCTTTGGACGAACGTCTCCGCGAGATGGAGTCTCAGATCCTTGAACGACCTTTGGTCAACCTGGATTTTGAAATGATGGAAATCTTACACCATCAAGAAGCCCAGGAAAATAGCCCATCCTGATAGAAAACGAGCAGCCAAATTGGGCCAGACCTCCGTTTCTCATAGAAGTTCACTCAGAGGAATTCGGAAACCCTCTGCCAATCGAACTTATTGAACTAGAAAGGGCACCGGCACCGGGGTTGTTCGAAGCAATAGCATTTTTATGGCACCGATGATGCCTCAAGGTCAAGGAGCCAGAGCCATGGTGGAGGCAATTCATCATGGGCGTTTCCAACTACAACCACGAGAAGGGGTAATCCAATGGGGCCATGTGTATGGTCTTTTAGCCTTGTCGCCAGATCGTACGATGTGGGAATGCCACGCATGCGTCATCGATGACCCAGACGCTTTCAATGGAAACCTTGGATGGGAACCTTTTATGGAGCACGTCCTGGGGATCGTACCAGTTCTGAATCATATATTCTGCGAATGCGGAAGGATAGCTTTTTTTACGAGGAAGCTGACCAATGCAGAATCTGTCTGCAGATGCTGCGGTCACACTGGCCTTATATACAAGGAAGAGTAAAGCTGAGGGGCGAAGTGGCCCGCGCACCGAATCTACAAGGCTATTAAAGTCACAACTCCTCGGGAACAAGAAAACACGAAGCAGTAAACAGTCACTATTTCAACCCGCCTCATCGAACTCACGAATTTTGATTATTAAAAAACCATGAAATAACGTATAACTTGTCCATTGCTGCAATTTATCGGATGTACAGATTTCGACACTTTTCGCAGCCGACAATTTCAAATTTCCATCTTTTAGGATCTTCACACTAAAAATAGTCGGCTATCGTGTTGAGACTGGAATGAAGGGAATATTTATTTTCCTCTTTTGATGCATAGAAGTGCTACAGCTGTAACCTCTATGTAATCCTTGTTGGTAATGAAGATCAGAAACCATACTGCCAGATCGAACAAGTTAATTTTTTAGCTATTCAGGATCTCAAGACTTGAAGGGGGGCAGAATTTAATCGCGATTTTCCTTTGGGTTTTGCCAGTCTCATATGAATGGAGGTATTTGTTTCGGTAGATTTTCAAAGAATGACCTTTACTCCACTAGAATTTCGATTTACTTAGACTCAAGATGTCAACATTTCACGGCAATTTATGATTTTTATTATCATCTCAATATTCTGACGATTACGTATGTGTTAGGTTTGCTGAGGTATATTTCGATACATTTGAAAAGAAAGGGAAGGGAAACCCCTTGGACTACCCTAATATTTTTGATTTATTTGGAACCAGAATATTAAACAATTCAATGTCAATTTTTATGATTTATGCAATCCTCCGATGTTTGGATGCTCGTAAAATTGCATAAAATAATTTGCACCTCATTCTTGAGGTTCCCCGCTTCCGAGCGATTATTTCGATCCTCACCTGCGGCTCGGGCCGAAAACCAATCGCTCAGAAACGAGCTACAACCTCATGAACTTGGTGCAAAACATACTATTATCTAATTGTCATCTCAACGTTCTGCTAACCTCGCGTGAGCTGAAGATTTTCAAGTTGATATTTGTACCGTTTTCAAAAAATCGTTGTTTCCTAAAATAAATCTTATGGTAATCAATTTCAATAATTATTTTACAATTTAATTTAACATTGAATGAATTCTTATTCTTTACATACGTGACTACTATAAGATAGTAAGTGTCACATGTTGTTGTAATAAATCCAGTAGATAGTTTATTTAAAGTGTAACTGAATAAATTTTGGAAATCAATACTGATAGCGTATCGAACATGAGTTGGAGACTCAATTCTCGATTTGATTTTGGGTGCATCAATTTTATTGCTTAACACTCACTGTAAAAAAAGTTCTTGCAAAATCGCTAACTACTACGTAGGTTACTAGGGCACCTACGTTTAAGGCAGCAATATCACCAGAAATTAGCAATTTTGCTAGGAAGAATCTCGCGAATTTACCTGCAGAGGGAGCCCGTTCCATGCGGCCAGATTTTACCAGTTTTTAGCGATTTTGTCATGAATGCGATTGAGAATTTATAAAACTGAAAAAATTCAGAAAAAAATACGGGAAAATCGTAAGCATGTATTTTATCATCCTTAAAGATTGATGATTTCATGGACTATTTATCCGTAGTAGTTCGGATAGATTTTTTGCAAACACATGGAATCGAGAGGCGAGGACTCATAATCACATCATATCAGTGACATGATGTTTACACAATCATAACCTAAAAAACTTAACTAATACCTTAGCTTCTTCTCGGCTTTCGGATAACATGCGCGCTCGCAGGACATGTAGAAACATTTATACTACTCTTGGGGCAATTCGAGCTAGAGTTACACGATTACCCCGGTCAACTTTTCATCAAAGCTTGCAGAAAATCAATAACGATAAGCCAACCTTCAAAGCCGGCGTATCTGACGCCGAGGAGGAGCTGAATGCATCACACAGCAATTCGTACTTCACAAAATGATTCTACTCGCGTAAATATCCAACTCTTTTTTTCTGTTGAATTTACTATCCCAAAATGTATCGGGACTGTCCGCCGGGTCACCCGGAATCGGTCCTCGCCACCTCAGATTCAGATCTCTTCCGCACCCAAACACAATGCGTTTGGTGAAGTTATTTATCCACAAACAGCGATGATCTTAACCTCAAACCCATAGGCCCCGGCCACCGCCACGCCGTAATCAGCTTTTGTAAATTCGCCACCAGGGGCGGTGGTCCATACCAGCCTTGGTCAAGAATGAAATCGGTGAAATTTGAATAGTTTCCATCAAAACTTCCAAATTAATGAGTTTACGATTTGACAGTGTAGATCTACGTGTGGATTTATGTAAATTGAAGAGGAAAATGGAAATAAAGTATATCGAAAAAGAAGAGAATGGATTGACAAAATATAAAATTCCAAATGGTCCTTCAAAGAAAATATGCGGTGTTCGATGATTTGAGATTATTAGATGATGAAATAAATATTTCACTGTGGAACACTGTCCCAAGCCGAGGTATATGATTCATAACTATACGCGATTCCACTATTGGAACATTTTTTAATCAAATCGAATGAATTTTATCATTGATTTTTCCGAAATTTACGTAGATTTACAGAAAGGAGTCAGGAACTATGAGTCTAATTTCAATTCCTAATAATCCTGAGATGCGATTTGGTTCATACGTCAGCCGGGTGCTGTGGAGAGATCGAAATTTGGCGATACCTAATGAAATCTCAAGTTTTATGGGATTTGTCTGAATCAATGCACACTAAGGTACCAAGAGAGATTGGTTTCGTTTTCTTTTGAACTCGAAAACTCATGGCTGAATTCACCATTTCACACAAGGTGTTCGTTTCGTAGACAATAGCCACAGAGTCTCTCACTCTACCGGTTAAATACATGATTGGAACTCATATCGTATCCGAATGAGCGCTCGCCTCTAGATCGGGCATTTTATTTATATATGAATATGAAATTTCAACAAAGTTTAACATGAGTACTCTTCTTAAGGCATTATCAATTACGGAATCACATTGGTTCGTCTATAAACTATACAAAAAATCATCTTTCAATATCTGTTGTTGACACACTGGAGTACAGGAGTCAAACTATACGTTTTAAAGCGATCAATATAGATATGGTAGACATACGGATTTCAGCGATCCATTGCCGGATAGTTGATATTGGTATATTCCTTCGCAAAACATCGTTCGACATTCGAAATGAGTAAGGGTTTTTACTTTGATCATGTGGAGATATTAAGTAGGTTCGTGTAAAACATTGCGTTGCTTGGTTACGGTTTCAGAAATGCAGCCTCACGGAGACTGCATTTCGTGTATGGGAAGAGCTGTGATAAGGCTCTGAAAGAGCCACCACAAATCGGCAAAACACTATCCCACAACTCAGATGCCCGCATAACCACTGTATCAAAGTTTATTATACGTTTTGTGCGCGTGCATTCGGTTAGCTTGTGTGCTCGTTTGATCTTAATGCCAAATAGTTGATTTCTTTGATATTATAATCAGTAGAATAGTAACGCGCAACGCGGACAGATTTGAAATAATTGCGCAAGAAGTAAGCTCCCAGTGCTTCTACAGCCTCCTGGACACATAACGGTCGAACGAATTCGGGATTTCTATGGAGCCCTAGACACACGTGGAATATATGGGCGTTCCTCTGGAGCTTTGCATCTTGCTAGATTGTTTAAAACGGAAAATGAGAACCGCTCAAAACACACTTGCATATTGCTGAAAATTGTTAAAAACAAAAATGGAAACCGCTCAATGCACATATTTAACAAGATTGACACTTTCAACAATCGCCATGAGCTTTTTGCAATTTCATAAGGTCGGGGTATCCGATCACGAATAATTTTATCAACATGAACTCAAGGTGGGATGAGAAAAACTGAATTTTTCGTGAGTTATGTTTTTGTTTCCCCTCAGAACGGTCGTCTCGTAACCAGAAATATCGTACTAATACGAGACTCGTCGCAGAATCTCCTCAAATGCATCCCAGAAATGGCGTGCAGAGTCACGGCAGAGCTTGGCGTAATCATCTTTGAGTTGAACAAGACATGATTGAAATTTTTTCCAATTATCAAGGTCGTAAAATTTGGCCGAAATGTTAGCACATGGCGCTCCTGGGCCGTCCTTTTCGATATTTTATCCACCAAATACAGCTTGAATCAACGTGAAAGGTTGCGTGGCCCCGGAATATCCGAGAGGATATTCGATCCCTTTCCACCAGATGCTGTACTTTTGTCCATCAAATGGTTTGATGTTTCTCTTGTAAGCTGATTTTCTCTCCATATTCTTCTCTCTCTCTTGTATAATTGGCTTGTGTCTGATTTCTCCGATTCAAGGCTCAAAACACTTTCGTTCAAGAGTAACGACACGCAGAAGCGTGCTGGTGACATCGTCTTTTGACAAATTTCATACGTCACTTAATCCAAAAATCTGTCATCAATCTAGCAAAGATGCTGGGCCCATAAGCTATTAATTTATATGGAAGAATCAAAAGGAGATGGCTTGAAGTTGTAATTGATTGGCATTTTCAAGGCTCAAGATTCGGGAAATTCCATGCTATACTAGTACTATAATCGAATCTGCCCTTGCATTGCCATTCCAATTCTCTGTCGCGTTTTGGGGATTTCTATTATACGGCGAAGCTCGGAACCCTCTATCACCATTGTTGTCACGCTTATCAGAGATTTTCCTTCCTTCAGTAGCAGCTAGAGAAATTTCGCGCTATACTAGTACTGTAATCAAATCCGCACGACTCTATTCCAGGTGGAAAAGCATACAGGGTATTAAGGATGAGAAGAGGATCAACGGAATTCAAAATCAACCACCTCGCGTGTCTCTCTCTCTCATGGTATCGAGAGGGGGGCACGACGAGTCGGAAACCCGAATAGGTGAAAGTTGCGTGAACCTGGAAAATGCTTGGGGGATATCTTCCGGGATATTTTGAACATCATTCTCCAACAACAACCAAAAAAATCCACCGAATGTTTTTAAAATGAAGTTGATTTTTGCATTTTTCCACCCAATTTTTGAGGGAAATTAATTTTTTTCATTTTTTCTCTTGTCTCACAGCTCTGCATCGGCTCCGAAAGATCATTGCAACTCGCTGACTTGATGTGAGAAAGTTTGGTCCTTAGAAGTCTTGAATGGAAATCCAGACCAGATACAGTTTCCGGTATTTTTTTCCATTCGATCCGAGTATATTGTCTTGATTGGCGATAGAAACATACAAAAATTGAAGATTTCGTCCTATCATCGACAAGATAGACTTTCATCTTCATCGCTCACAAACCTATCAGTTTCACCATGCTATGGACTATTGGTTACGATTTATGCGATGGACAGATGATAGCCAGTATCGCAGGAATCACACGAAAAAAAAGATTGGTTGTCCTAACCAATCAAAATTCATTGGGATATTTAACGCTTATCGAGTTGGTTAGATCATTCAATTCTCTTTTGTTGGATCTGTATTTATTTGCATGATCTTCTCTGGGCAAGAAAGGTACTAACTTTTAGTGATGCACTGGGAAAGTTACGATGACCGACCGATACAGAGGACCTGCCTCGCACTTTTTAAGGAACCTCGACTTAATCCTCCTACGCACAAAGCCGAGATAACTCGTCCTAATAACACGGGATCCCCATCTAGACTCTGCGCAAGGGGGTTAAATCCTCGTCATTGCGAATATAACCAATCATTTTTTTCATGCGTGACGAATTGTCTATAGCATGGCAAAACTGATGATCTTGTGAGCCATAAAGGTTTTGTGAGCCTGACTTGTCGATGATGGGACCGGATTTCTCATTTTTGTATGTTTCTATCGCCAATAAAAACAATACACTTGGGTCCGATGGAAAAAATCCCGAAAACTGTATCTGGTCTGGAGTTTCATTCAAGATTTCGAAGAACCAAACTTTCTCACATCAAGTCAGCGAGTTGCGATAATCTTTCAGAACCGATGCAGAGCTGTGAGATAAGAGGAAAAATGGAAAATTTTCATTCCCCCGGGGAAAGTGGGAAGAGTGCATGAATCAACTTCATTTCAAAATCCCTCGGCAGATTTTTTTGATTATTATTGGAAAATGATGTTCAAAATATTTCGAAACATATCCCACAAGCATTTCCCAGATTCACGCAACTTTCACCTATCCAGGTTTCCGGCTCGCCGTGGGGGGAGGGGGGGGGCGTAGCTGAGACACCCCGAATAGGTAGATTTCTGGAGAATTGCCCATGAGTAGATATAAATTAGTTGGGCAAGGATTTCCGCTACAGGTCATATTCCTCGATTAGAATCCATAAGTGTAGTTCCATCATTGGACATGTATATTTACTCCCACAACACTTTGCCTCATAAGGGCAGCACTGGGCGTGCACGGTTCGGATGATATGTAGCTATACAGGTAACGAGACAATCGCAGATAATTTATGATTAATAGTCATTGGCAGTGATCTAGGCCCTAACGCTTCTTTTATCGTCTAATACGGTAGGCTCCTATCTGTTTGCCACGCTCCAGATCAGAATTGCGAGGCTTCGGGGTCTCACCTACTTTTTGGTACTTGTATGTGAATTATATTATCTCGGAGCTTTTTGAGTGATTGTCATACCTCTCTACTATTTTCGCTGGCCAGGCGACCATGGCTGATTTCTGTTACCGTCCCCGGCTGGAGATTTCATGGGAGACTTGCATATCTTCCGATCTACCATTTTGAGATATTAAATTTTAGAAATGCAGCCTCATGGAGATTGCATTCCTGTATGGGGGGAGCTGTGATGAGCGCGCGGTGGCTCCGTGACGTAGGCACCCGAGTTTGCGAAAAAATTATAAAAAAAAGGACTACCTAATTGTGCGTCTTAAGCGCGTTCAGATACCGTTCGAAAATCAATTGTGGATGTTATGGTTTTTCCAAAAAAAAAAAAAAAAGAAATAAAAAAGTTCTCGGGCCTGGGAAACTTGACTAATTTCTTTCTCAGCAACCGTACAGTCTGAGAATCGTGCGTTTAGTGCGGTCGATTACGCATGCCTTCGTTCATATTGACGTATTTTACTTTTCAAAAATCAGCATTATTTTGGTCGATAATTAATTAAAACTGCTTCTCGGCAAGCTGCAGAGCAGGAGAGGGTGCAAGACTAACGCATGCGCCGTAGCGCCTGTCTGCCATCGGCTGCTATGTGGACACGAAAACACTCATTAATTAGCCAAAATCTTGCTTAAATTTCTTTCATCTCCTCGGCGTTCATCTCGCATGAGGGATGGTTTGGTTTTTGAACGCAAAACCACTGTCTAAGCAAACTTCTGCCATCTCCTCGGCGGTCATCTCCCACGAGGGATGGTTTAGTGTTTGAACGCGACACCACTGTCTTAGCAAAGTTCTGTTATTTCCTCGGCGATCATCTTCCAGGAGGGATGGTTTAGCTCATCAGCTGCTTAATCGCTGTCCAAGAAACTATTGTTTTCTTCTCTGAAAACATGGAACTCGTCAAACACGAATCATCGGGTGGACGCGGTGGTTCACCTCGTCGCCGCGTCGTCTGCTGCAGTGACTGGCACAACAGCTGAAAATCTGTTTTCGTTAGTTTTTTACAGAAATAAGTTGTGTTTTGATAAAGTGAAAATACTTACTTATAGTATAAACTACGCGCAATCGACCGCACTAAACGCTTAATAGGCATCTTGCATTTTTTTGAAAAAAGGTTTGGCAAGCAAATCGAGATACGCATGGTGCAATTGAAGAAAAAATCCCAAAAATTCTCTTCGTTTCGTGCAAATTGTTTGAAAGTCTGATGACTTGCGCTGTGTGACGTCATTCCGCCAAAGTCGCCGACTGCCGCTGTTTTATGGCGTCTTGCCATTTCTTTGATCTCTGCGGGAAAAGGTCTGGCAAATTCGAGCAAATCGAGACAAGTATTGTGCAATTGAAGGAAAAATCCCAAAAATTTTCTCCGTCTTGCGCGAGTTGTTTGACAATACGATGACTTGCATCGTGTGAAGTCATAGTGATATGGTATGAAACCCTCGGTCCCAGATAACCGTGGACCTACAATCTGGAGAATCTCGACTCGTACTGCAAGATGAGAGGAAAACGGGCTTCTTACACGTAGTCCAAGGCTCGAACTATCATTCCGCATTCACCCAGGACCGTACCTTGTGCCAGAGAGTGACTCCCACGTGTAGTCAAAGATGTAAACTACCATTCCGCATTCGCACGAGATCAGTGTGATGTGCTTCGTGCCGGAGAGTCCCCACGCGTGATTTGTGGTTGTGTTTTGTGCTGAAGGGTGGCTCTCGACTAAATAAAGATATTAAAATTAAATGATAGATCAACCATAAGCCAACGTTCACGTTGGTCTGAGAACACGTTGTTGACATGATTTACGAGTCCGAAGCTGGGACTCATGATTTCAGAACTCCCTGCGGATACACGGCATAGAAGCCGTCGGCAACGGACATCGGACAAGCCTCAAGCCAAAGCAAGGGCCAGCAACAGCTACATGCATCAGCCAAGCAACGCCAAGAGGACATGAGATGCAGCATCGCAACAGCCGAAGATGTCGATCGACAAACAACACTCGCTGTACAATAGGGTGTCACTTATTTCCCAAGTTTTTTTTAGACTTACGGGCACCCCCTAGATCATTTCTAAATGCCAAAAAAATGAGTTTCCCCCCATCCCGGGTCCCGAAAAAAAAATTAAACCGTGCCGCGACGAGCCGACAGTTAGTGGAATTGAATCAAAAACTTTCGTTTTTGATTCTCCGACTGGGCAAGATTGGACTACTCTGTTCAGCTTCCGGGGGGGGGGGGCTGGAAAATACCTCTCGATACCATTTCCCGCGTGAATTTTCATGCTAAATTCGAATTTGCCTCCATATCGGAGGTTAGAGTGAGCTGAAATGGTCAAAATTGCAGTTTTACGCAGAATTACTCGTTTTGTCATACCTTCTCTCCTCATTTTGGCCAATACGAACGGACTGAAACTCCGCAAAAATTTTCGCACAATGCTGTTTTCCATGTAAAATTTTGTGCTGAATTTGAATCCACCCTCATATTGGAGGGTAAAGTGAGCTGAGATGGTCAAAATTGCAATTTTACGCAAAGAAACTCTTTTTTCATACCATTCTTTCTCACTTTGGCCGATACGAACGGACTAAAACTCCGCAAAAATTTTTGCACAATGCTGTTCTCCATGTAAAATTTTGTGCTGAATTTGAATCCGTCCTCATATCGGACGTTAGAGTGAGCTGAGATGGTCAAAATTGCAGTTTTACACAGAGAAACTCTTTTTTCATACCATTTCTTCTCACTTTGGCTATTACAAACGGACCAAAACTCCACATAAAATTCTGCACAATGTTGTTTCCCATGTAGAATTTCATGCGAAATCCGAATCCAGTACTATCCCGGAGCTTAAAGTCAGTTCTGATGGCCAAAATTGCGATTCAACTCGAAGAATTCCCTTGACCCCATCGCTTTCCTTGATTCCCTCGCACGAACGGACCAAAACCCCCCAAGAATTCTGATTAATGTTGTTCCCGCATAGATACCCATGTTGAGTCCAAATTGAGCCCATACTTCGCTAGTTGGGTAGCTTGGATTCGTCAAAATACCAACCTGAAGCAGAAAAGATCCTTCCTCCCACTCGTCAAGTGAGTCAAGAAGTCATTCCTCACAATCTTATACTAACGAACTAAAATATATCGAAAATTCTCAAGGTTGTCGTTTTGCATGGGGAATTTCATAGCCCCTATCCAATTAGATCTCATGTCAAACCTGAAAGCGAACAACGTAGTCGAGTTTGAACTTTCACGTGGAAGCCTCATTCCCCTTGCAATTTCCCGTCTTGGTGGCTATATTCAACGACCCTAAGCATCAAAAATCATCCTCTGGTTTACAATTTTTCGGGTAGGATTCTTTCAAAACCAAGAAAAAGGAATTGCTAAGGGCCTCAGAGGTCCCTCCTCTCAAGCCCGCAACTGATGGCATATTCAAATAGTGATCTCCTGGAAATGAATTTCGAGTAGAAATTATTAAGACTCTCGTATCCTTTCAAGCTAATGACAGCTTTTATTATGGATTCGATTCGCAGATGTATAAAATGGATTTCCTCGATTGGAAAATTCTGCACTATGAGCTAGCTTTCAGTTCTACACTTTTTCAAGAATGTTTCTTCCCTGTCATCTGGGTGATCTTGCCTATACTCTTTAATAACTTGAGCAAGATATTGTTTCTGGTTTTCATCAGTGGTCAAACCATTCATACACTCCTGAGCTAGCTTGACGGCTCTCTCAGAGATATCGTTAACAACTTTCAAATTCCTAACTATACGAAGATTCTCCAGGTATCCCTCATGACAAAGCCATGTTCCACAATCGATTGATAGGAAAGATGTATCCAAATGGAACCGCCTGAAGAAATTCATTGTGTCGGAATTGATGAAATAGTCCATGTTCTTGGAAGCTAAACTCTGCAAATCCGCATCACATCTCACATAGAAGCGTTTGGGAGTCTTGGCATTTGGGAGAAATTCGGATTCCAGAGCTTGTACCATTTTTCTTCTTATATCTTCACTGAGGGTCTGGTCGAAGAAAGCAAAAGCACTTGCTTCTGGGCTCAGGTACCACAAGTGATTCTTCATCTTCCCCAAAGCTGCTCGACTCAGATCAAAATCAACATTCTGATAGAGGTAGAGCTTCTTTATCAGGTTCAGGTCGTTGTTTGGCGCTGCGGGAGCTAAGGGGGCAGTGAACCATACTCTCACGTAAACAAATACAATGAACTGGCATAAATCAAACAACTTCTCCACTTCATCAGAGCTGAGAGGGAACGATTTTCGGAAGATATAGATTTTCAAACAGTAAATAGCTCTAGCTATCCATCTGGCTCTATGCAAGGCCCCGGGCTTATAAAAAAAACCTCATCAGCAGGCATGGCACCGAGGAAAATCAAACATCGTTCCAATAACTCTTTATAATCGTCACGGGGCTGGTTCTCTCTGAGACATTTGTGGATAAACTTGATGACTTCTTCTCTTTCGAGCATTAACTGTGGATGAAATGGTTGATCATCTGATACTGATTTGAAACTGTTTTTATCGATAGCGCTCCACGAACTCTGAAACCTCTTAAATAATAAGATTCCTGGCCCAGTAGAACCTGGGAACTTCACATCAAATACCTTTGATAAAACAGTTCCAAAAATGTGGTGGCGACATGCCAGGTAGAGAAGATCTGTGTCTAGCAGATGTTCTAAAATCACAGCAGTGCCAGAATTGACACCTAGATTTGATGCTGTGGTATCACAGATAATTGCTTGCACAAGCTTCACTAATCCCCAATCATATAGAGTTTCATGAATAGCATGTGCCTGCGTGACACCTCTACCATCTTCTAAACCTGGAATGGCCAGCAACTGTTCCTTTTCATGATTAGATACTGTTATTGGAACTCGATCATACTGTTTGCATTTAAAGGAATCTGGGATGATCTTCCCATCCCACATAACAATTAAGAACTTGATTTCTTTTTCGCTAAATAGTTTCTTCACATTCGCAGCTTCTTCTTGCCGGGATAACTCTCGTATCTTCTTGAATGATGTTCTATTGAAAATCACACCTTCAATATTGTACTCTAGAGCATCAGCCATTGCAGCTACTAAATGCAACGATTTTCTATACGGCGTTTTACAAAGTTCAAAAGCTGAGGCCAATCTTGGCGTCAGAATATTCTTAGTCCCACGCATATTCGTCTTTTGGTAGTTCCGCCCTGGTGGACAGTACACAGATCCAATACTACTCTGACTTGGATAACCTTCAGTGTTTTCTCTCGATTCATATGGTAGTGAATTAGATCGATTCTCTTGACTTGAATGTTGACTGAAATTTTCTGAGGACAAAAAGCAGAGAAATCGACAGATCAGCTGTCGGGGTTGCTCAAAATCTACGAATAGATAATCTCAAGTATTCAAATAAAGGCGTAGTCCAATTGAGTTGGTTATGGTTAGTCGAAGACTGAATTATAAATGGATGTTTGATAAGAGCTCGGATGAGAACATGAATTAGGGTTTAATTCAATATGATTTATCGAGTCGATATTAGCCCTCTGACTTCATTTTTTTCTGGACGAGCGAAATTATCTGTGAGAGTTACAAAGATGGCTACAGATTAGAGGGGTTAAATTGTTCTGAGAATGTCTTGATCTCCGTTGCTTTCGGAGATAGTTTTTCTCCCCTTCTGGAGCAAGAACTAGACCATACAGGAATCAGGCGCAAACAGTGATACAAATATAATGTAGCCGACTCATAGAGAATGGAAAGTTGACCCCCAACATTGGACTCAAAAATATGCAGAGATGACTTTCGATATCACAAGTCCCTGACAAACTCGTTAGAAAAAATCAAACAAGATTAGAGGGAGGTGGGGCCAAGTCTCTACAAAAAAATCAAATCCAAGCAAATGGATTAGAGTGGGATAACAAAAGTTCAAGGGCCTGAGTGTAAATCCCGCAGAACTCTGTTACAATAATAACTAAAAAGGAATCATATATTTCCTTCTTGATTAATGGAAAAAGTTCCGAGTTGAGGGGAAAAAGGAGAAAACATCTCTCAAAGCAGATCCTTATTATTTTCACTTGAGAAAGGGTTATGAGCTAAGTCAGGAGAATTGCGTCATCGTATCTGAATGAATCTAATTGAATGAAATTCATACATTCTAATGGTTCTCAAATAATGATTCTTTTGAGTGGAATTATTAGATGGATACAAGTAGCGTCAATCCTATGTCCTGTATAACTGGAAATTCATTCATCCAAAGTTTGCACCCACTTCCAACTAGGATATTTTTTGGATAAAATGACTATGCTGGACGAAATAGATACCAAAAAACAAATGAGATCAAAATTTGATCAACTTCTGTTCATCAAGTTCCGATCTCGAACTCATATTTCCCCCCAATCCTGATGGATTCATGATATCGAGAGATTGTTCGTTCGATTCAAGACAAAATCGGGTACCGTTATCTATTTTGCTGAATTGATGGTGAGAATTTATTCGGATAATATAATTTTCTCCTTTAGCGCGATCCTTTACCCATAAAAGGAACCACAATGTAATGATCATCGAAAAGTTAAGGGTAGAAGAAGATATATCCCACCAGCTAATTGGTCTGTTGAGTAATCATCCCCGTGAGGTTTTGAGCTTCGGAGGAAGCTCAGATTATTGTCATCGGCGATAGCTGATGATATTGCAACACATGTTTGAGTTCCTTGTTCCTTAGTCGCCACAACACAGACATGGCCTGAAGTAATAAAAAAGAGGTGTGAAAGGAGTGAAGATAACTGATATTCATAAGACTATGAAGGTCATCTTTACTCACTCGCGACATCTGATTCTGCACAGACGACATCCAATCCCACATCTTCTCTAGGCATCACAGACTTATTAGAGACAATTTCTCGGCTAGTATTCCTTACAAGTCCTGTTTGTTCTACGTTAATAGTGTCTTGATCAATGTCTCCGATGTATTTAGTTGGTTTGTCAGATCTCTGATCAGTCAAAAAAGCTTTCCTTGCATCATCAATTGTTCCCATTGCATCCCCATGTGAAATGTCGAATAGTTCTTTTAATTTGACACGAAATTGTGGCTCTCGACTCGCAGCATACTGCGAACGTCTACTTTTTTGAATACTTCTATAGACTCATATAGATGAGTGATCACTTTGATACACCTTCGCACATCTTTGACAGGAATACCAGCCTTCTCCCAGAAAACCACTACTTCTTTAATAACGAGTTGAAAACTTTGATCTAGCTTGAGGCAACACTTACGAGTGTTGAAGAATAAGACTTTGAGAACTTGTAGATTTGTTGGTAACTGATTACCAGAAATCTGAGGTGTCACAGCTCCAATCAGGTACAATTCATCAGTTGACTCTGATGAACTCATGTTTTAATTCGCTTTGATTTCATCTGTCAAGTAGATAATATTTATCACAGGATGGGAGAAAGATATTCTATCTTTAAATTTCCCACCGATACTGTTTGGAGTCATGCAGGAAATACAAGAATATGGTAGCAGGTGTCAAAGCTTTTTGACCATGATTAATTTACAGCATACAGCAGAGTTGGAATGACGATTCCTTATTCTTGGCTCGACTCAACCCAGACTGCTATGGGGCAGGATTTCATGCGGATATTTGATCAGACAATGAATGATAAGGAAGATAATACACTGAGTAATAATGAATGGGATTTCAACTAGAACACTTGATTTGTTCATGAAAAAGATTCAAAACACAGAGATGATCTTTGATCCCCATTTCATCGACAAAAAAAAATCCGATTTACCGTCCACACCAGACTAACTTCCTAAAGATCAAGGCAGGCCTGACAGGGTTGTTAATCCGCCACACCGCGGTGCACTCGACTACGTTGTTCGCTTTCAGGTTTGACATGAGATCTAATTGGATAGGGGCTATGAAATTCCCCATGCGAAACGACAACCTTGAGAATTTTCGATATATTTTAGTTCGTTAGTATAAGATAGTGAGGAATAAGAATCCAGGAAGAAGGAATCCATATAAGAATGACTTCTTGACTCACTTGACGAGTGGGAGGAAGGATCTTTTCTGCTTCAGGTTGGTATTTTGACGAATCCAAGCTACCCAACTAGCGAAGTATGGGCTCAATTTGGACTCAACATGGGTATCTATGCGGGAACAACATTAATCAGAATTCTTGGGGGGTTTTGGTCCATTCGTGCGAGGGAATCAAGGAAAGCGATGGGGTCAAGGGAATTCTTCGAGTTGAATCGCAATTTTGGCCATCAGAACTGACTTTAAGCTCCGGGATAGTACTGGATTCGGATTTCGCATAAAATTCTACATGGGAAACAACATTGTGCAGAATTTTATGTGGAGTTTTGGTCCGTTTGTAATAGCCAAAGTGAGAAGAAATGGTATGAAAAAAGAGTTTCTCTGTGTAAAACTGCAATTTTGACCATCTCAGCTCACTCTAACGTCCGATATGAGGACGGATTCAAATTCAGCACAAAATTTTACATGGAGAACAGCATTGTGCAAAAATTTTTGCGGAGTTTTAGTCCGTTCGTATCGGCCAAAGTGAGAAAGAATGGTATGAAAAAAGAGTTTCTTTGCGTAAAATTGCAATTTTGACCATCTCAGCTCACTTTACCCTCCAATATGAGGGAGTTGAACATGGCATGAGCTTCATTAATCGACAGTGGAATTGTTTACTCAATATGAGTCCCAGTTGAATCGCTTACAACTCAAATCATATATCCAAGCAGCTGCTCGACCAGAGGATTGCCACAGTTCTGAATAAAATAAGCATTTCTGTTAGATTTTGATGATCCGCTCATTGGTTGTTAACACAAAATAATCTAACTTGCTTCCTCAGTTTCCACAATAGTAGAACATCTACTGCTGATCACATACAGATTCTGAAACAGAGTTGGCATGGTAGACTCAGATTAGTAATTTCAACTGCTTGAAGTCGCTCCAGTTCCAAATAAAATTTCTTTGGCTAGCTGAAATGAAGAATTATGTCTACATTTGATCAACTATTGGTGTAGGAAGTTAGCCGTAGCTGATTGATTGTTTGGCACTTGACATTTCAGTCAAGTACAGGCCAAAGCACTCACCCACGACTAGTCTCAAATCATTTCTCATCTCTTGTGCTCTATACTAACAATCCCTAAAAGCTCATGCAGGATTCCAGGCTGAGCTGCCCACTAATTCAATCAGGGTATACCATCCTGTTTCTCTGGTGATCAAGAGGCGCGGTAGCGCCTCGCTGGCGAGTATGAGTAGCCGAAAAATCGAGCGAGGCGCTGTGCCTATCTATACTTTGAATTGGGGTTTTTTAACCTCACACCTTTTTTCTACTTGGATGATTAACCTCTTAGCGTCGCTCATAGAGCTCTGCAATGCTTTAACAAAGCCTTTCTGAAGCGATTCAGAGTTCTGTACAATTATTTTCTCAATCCGAGCACTGGACGCGTTTTATTCAGCACCGCAAAATTCATGCCTTCGTTTTACATCTCAGTTCGACTTCTCCAGTCCCGCACTTCGACTCGAGAAATATCGAAACGTCTCTGCTACACATGTGTTGGGTATGTAAGATGGTCGAGGAAGAGGAAGAGAGAGAGAGAGAGAGAGATAGATAGATAACCTTTATTCGCCCGAGGGCAAAATTGAAAAATACAGTGGCATATGTCACATATGTTACACCTACATAATAAATATATAAAAAGTATAAATAATTGTCTTTTTGGTCAAGGAATATTAGGATTATCACAGAAAGTGACTAGTCATTTTAAGGCATCGAGAGATGCATAAAAGTCAGGAAGAGAATGATAAAATACATTTCCATATATATATATATATATATCAGTGTTCACAAGAACGATCGAGGAGAGAGGACATTCTCACGTAGAAATGCATATAAAGGCTTGGTCCAGCAGAAATATCACAGGAATTACAATTCAGTGGCGAAGTAGCCACGTATAACTCTTAAAAAAAAAAAGGAAACGCCGGTTGAAAAGAGCCCAAGCCTATCACAGTTTAGAGATTAAAATAATGCCTCCTCTCCACATCAATCCTCTGAGAAGACTGAGTCAGAAGGAAATCTTTTAAGGCCTCTTTGAATACTGATATCTTCCTCAGCTGCCGAAAGCCCGGAGGGAGAAAGTTCCACAGATGAGCACATTGAGCCTGGAATGATCTTCTTCCGTACTCAAGTCTCATATTGGGAACCGTGAGTACCCGCTCTTCTGCGTCACCACGTGCGGGGCGTTCAGATTGGTACCTGGTAAACATCGCAGCTAGGTAGCCAGGTTCTCCAAGATGCATGATCTTATGCATTAAAAGTGCTGCGAAGTACATTCTCCGCGAATCAGTACGTAACCAACCCAAACGCTCCCTGAACGGGGTGATGTGCTCGTCTCTCCTAAGATCAAAAATGTACCTCACACATGAATTGCTCAGTCGCTGTATCCGTTGCCGCTGTTCGTCCGTGGCGTCGAGGTACACGACTGTACAATAATCTAAATGCGGTTGAACTAATGACTTGACTAGGCAAATTCGGAGAGGTCTGGTGATACACGCCCTAAAAAACCGCAATCCGTATAGGGCTCTATTCACTTTCTTAGTTACTTGGTCAATGTGCGGTTTCCACGTCAGTTCACTGTCAAGTGTAACACCAAGACTCACGACCGTGTCGCTGAACGGAATGAACTTTCCTTCCTCTATCTCAACAAGAGAGAGAGAGAGAGAGAGAGAGAGAGAGAGAGAGAGAGGCGAGTACACCGCCCATCCACTTGCTCGTCGCGGAGCGAGTGAGGATCTGGGACCGCCAGAAAGTGATCGGAGCCGAACGAGTGCTGACTCCGACAATGAAGGAGATCATCCGCGACAACGAGAAAGAGACCACCCTCGAACAGTGGCAAACTGAGTGGGATTCACCATTTGCGAATGGCAGATGGACGCACCGGTTGATCCGTGATGTAGCCAAGTGGGCGGAACGTGCCCACGGAGAGATGGACTACTGGACGACGCAGGCACTGAGTGACCACGGTTGCTTCGGTGCCTACCTGACCCGGTTCAAGAAGAGGACATCCCCAGCATGTCAGTCATGCGAGGACAACTAGGATGACGCTGAACACGCCCTGTTCACGTGCAACGACACCCGAAGAGAGCGCGCCGAGTTGGATGAACGGCTAGGTGCTCAACTAACACCTGAGAACCTCGTACCGTACTTGCTCCGCATCCAGGAGACATGGGATAGAGTCACCGGATACATCAAGCTTGTGATGACTCGAAAGGAGGAGAAAGAGAGGGAAGTGAGGCGCCTCGGAGCAGGCGAATCACAGTGAGTATGCCAACTCGAACAGAAGAGGTCCAAATTGTTCCAGACGGAACATGATGCTCTGAAGAGGGAAGGAAGAAGAAAGAAGAGAGAAGAGAGAAGATCGAAGAAAGAAGAATGAGGGCAGGAAGAAGACCATGGAAGGAGGAACAAGACCTGCGAGTCCTGAAGAGAGAGCCGCTCGATCTAGAGCGCGAGACGCCGCCGGTCCTGAAGTAATGCTCACGCGGTCCCGGGGCCGGATTGGTAAGTTTGGTGGATCTCTCCCTTGTCCAATGGCCGATGCCAACGGAGAAGGAAGAGAGGGTTTTAATCGGAAGGGGTGGCCGTATCGATGCGGATCCCAGCCCGGTACTGTTGGGGGGGGGGGGGGGCCACGGACAAGCCGTATTGACCGAGACCTCACCAACCCGGAGAAGCAGAATGGTCGCTTCCCGGAAGAACGTCGCAGCGTTGTTCACCCTGCAACCACCTAAGAAAAAAAAAAAAAAAAAAAAAAAAGAGAGAGATAGAAGCGCGTGCGCAAGATCTTCCTGTCCGGTTGACGGCAGTCTACAATGAGGCTGTCTGCTGCGTACCGAGCAACGCGGGCACCGATCACGATCAGCTGGTTTGTTATTGCGGATAAATGAATTTTCGAATTATCTGAATTTCTCGATTCTATAATTATTGCATCAGATGTTGATACTCGAAACTAGCCACGACTAGAGGTGACGTAAAGATCAAAGCGCCATGCGAGAAGGACAGGGAGGAGAGATTCGTCTGCTTTGTTGTGTTTTGTGTGTTCGTCGCGGCTCTGCAATATTGCTCTTGCCTGTAGCTGCATGGCTCTCCAGATTGAACTGAACGAAATATACACTGATAGTAGTGTATTTTTTTATGGAAAAAATGACGGAGCCGTGTGTACGAAATTCTCAAGTGCGGTGGGGACAAGTGCTTAGAAAATTTGTGATTACCCTTAGATTTTTATAACCAAGGAGTGAGACCCTCCCCCCCTCATTCACTTTTTTTTCAAAAGTAAAACTAGGCGAGTATGAGGTTTAGAAAAGAACCATTCATCTCCAGTACATCAAAACTTCAAATTTTATACGACATGGTTTAAACTCTTGGAAGGAATGCGACTCGCAGCATACTGCGAACGTCTACTTTTTTGAATACTTCTATAGACTCATATAGATTAGTGATCACTTTGATACACCTTCGCACATCTTTGACAGGAATACCAGCCTTCTCCCAGAAAACCACTACTTCTTTAATAACGAGTTGAAAACTTTGATCTAGCTTGAGGCAACACTTACGAGTGTTGAAGAATAATATACGACATGGTTTAAACTCTTGGAAGGAATGCGATCTAAAAAAACCATGTAGAGTATTTTTTGAGCCGACTTGTCACGATCAACATATCATCACTGGCAGAGACTAGAGCCACTTTCCTCCAATCAAATCTTTCTTTCAATTCATCCTAATGGTGGTGGTTTGAAAATTTCTTACTAGCTAATTGTCGATGAAATGACCCGAAGTTTAGGTGAGTAGAAGAGGTACAGGGGAATATCGAAATAGAGAAAATATAACTGAGTTTAATTTGGTTTTCATGATGATTCACTAAAATCTCATATCATACTGGGGGAATGAGGGAAAGCGGTGAGGAGAAAGGGATTCGTCGGGTTAAATTGCAATTTTTGCCATCGGGACTGACTTTAAGCTCCGGGATAGTACTGGATTCGGATTCCGCATGAAATTCTACATGGGAAGCAACATTGTGCAGAATTTTATGCGGAGTTTTGGTCCGTTTGTAATAGCCAAAGTGAGAAGAAACGGTATGAAAAAAGAGTTTCTCTGCGTAAAACTGCAATTTTGACCATCTCAGCTCACTCTAACGTCCAATATGAGGGCGAATTCGAATTTAGCACAAAATTTTACATGGAAAAGAGCATTGTGCAAAAATTTTTGCGGAGTTTTAGTCCGTTCGTATCGGCCCAAGTGAGAAGAAACGGTATGAAAAAAGAGTTTCTCTGCGTAAAACTGCAATTTTGACCATTTCAGCTCACTCTAACCTCCGATATGAGGGCGGATTCAAATTTAGCACAAAATTTTACATGGAAAAGAATATTGTGCAAAAATTTTTGCGGAGTTTTAGTCCGTTTGTATTGGCCAAAATGAGGAGAGAAGGTATGAAAAAACGAGTAATTATGCGTAAAACTGCAATTTTGACCATTTCAGCTCACTCTAACCTCCGATATGGGGGCGAATTCGAATCCAGCATGAAAATTTACGCGGGAAATGGTATCGAGAGGTATTTTCCAGCCCCCCCGGAAGCTGAACAGAGTAGTCCAATCTTGCCCAGTCGGACAATCAAAAACGAAAGTTTTTGATTCAATTCCACTAACTGTCGGCTCGTCGCGGCACGGTTTAATTTTTTTTTCGGGACCCGGGATGGGGGGAAACTCATTTTTTGGGAATTCAGAAACGATCTAGGGGGTGCCCGTAAGTCTAAAAAAAACTTGGGAAATATCTGACACCCTACTGTACAGCCATGATCTCATTACGGTATACGGCCATGAGACTCGGCAATGTTGCATACGTTTGGCAACGCCGACGCCACCACCTAGCAAAACCAAGCCCGGCGCCGTTGCAAACCGAGAGAAGGCCTCATTAGATGACGCAACCAACAACCAATCAGAGACGCTCCCCAGACGAGAGAGAGTCTCTCCTTCAGTGCGCAGTTCCACGATGCGCTCGATCGATTATGGCCGCGCACGAATTAGGCAACAGCCCGCCCCCTTTCACTAGTCGGCACCGCCGAGATCCATGATGGCGCATCAAGGAGAGAACGCGCACGCAGCACCAGTAACCAGTCAAAAGCTTTCGTGGGCGAAACCACGCCACTCAGCTAATGACGTCATTTCGTCTATATAAGGAGCCTACAGACGCCCGCTAGCAGACTTGGGGCTTGAGACCCAGACCCATAATCTCAGCCTCGCTCGAGTAACCACATAACGAGCCTTGCACTGTCATTCTATACTCTCATTTTGTATAACGCATTTCATAACGCCAGTTCTGTATAGAGTCTTCCATAACGCCAGTTTTGAGTAGAGTCAGTTAATAAAGCCACATTGATTGTCACCACTGCTTCCATTGTGCTTCAGCACTTAACAACCAAACGAACCCGGCCCCTCCACAAGTAACAATAGCAACGATCCAGAATCGAGCCATCCAGTAGTTCCAGCAACAGCAGCCGACACCGAATATTTATAAGTACAAGGTTTGTAAGCGTATGAAGAAGACCCAGTCCTCGCCGGAACGGCCGACGAAAATACCAGGAGGGGCTAGTTCCGTGACTGAGGTCTACCCTGAGGAATACCAACCTCCTCTGAAGGTCTCGAAATACACACCTGAGTCCGTACGTACGCTTCGCCGCACGACAAAAGTGCTCGACCTGACCGTATACGGCGCATGAACGATGTCTGACGCCAGCGGACCCAAGCGTTGCCCGCGCTGGGTCCGGATTACGAACAGGCGAACGCGCGAGCGAGCGCATGATGCTCACGGTGCGCACGCCATACGACGGGACGAGCGACCGAACGACGGAGCGCGCGAACCGCAGGTACCCCCACCATACCGGCTCCTATACTTTTTACATGGGGGAGGTGGAGTGGGGGTTCGCACCCTCCGTCGTTCGGTCGCGTCGTATGGCGTGCGCATCGTGCGCTCGCTCGCGCGTTCGCTTGTTCGTAATCCAGACCCTGCCATTTCAGATTCTCAGGAGCCAGCCAAACCGCGACCGTGTACGAGCTCTACGCCTTACAACAGGCCCGTCGATTAGCACGCGCAGGCGCAGAATCGAGTGGGTCTCGAGTTATAAACGGCACCGTGCCAGATTCGACGACTGAACCCAGCGTTCCGGCTTCACCAGAACCGTCGTCCCAGTAACTTCAAGGCTCGTTCATAACAATAGGGACACAATGGTCTGACTTTCAAACAATTTGCGCAAGATGACAACAAGTTTTGGGAATTTTCCCCAATTGCTCCTTACTCATTTCGATTTGCTCGAATTTGCCAGATCTTTTTCTGGGGGCGGGGGGTCCAAAAAATCCAAGATGCCTATTTCCAGAGTGTACGGTTGCTGAGAAAAAAATCATTTAAGTTTCCCAGCACCCAAAAACTTCTTAATTTTTTTCTGGATAAACTATGATATCCACAATCATTTTCGAAACGATTCCTGAACGCTCCTAAGACGCACAGTTAGCTAGTTTTTTCCCATATTTTCTTTGCAAACTCGGGTGCCCACGTCATGAAGCCGCGCGCGGTTACGAGTTGAGACTCATCGTGGAGAGGGAGAATTGCCGGAATGATTTCATTGGTCAAGCGTTTGGCTTAGTCGCATCTGGCTGGAAAAGATAGAAAAACTCATAACTTCTCTAGCTCATGATACTCATTCAATTAAATACATTCGGAAAATAGCCCAGACGAATTAAATACATTTTTCATTTTTCCAAAAAAGCAAAAAAAAATATCCCAGCTTGCACGGCATCCGCCGCGAGATCAATACCTCACCAGCTGCCTGTATTCAATGATCATATTTTTCTACACCCCTATACCGGATAGACTGACCTCTTATTACTCACTTAATTGCGTGTTGTTAATTATAATTTTATCATTTTGTTGTTCCGAGATAGCCCAGATCACAAGCCACTGATCTGTAGCCCTCTCACCAGAATTCCCTGGGACTGCCGCAGTCAACTAAGCTCTTCGACGCGGTAATTGGAATGTAAGCTATTAGTACACGGTGACTAATAAGTGATCTCACATTATCTCCGATGATCGTCATAATTACGAGGCACAGGGAAAAAAAGGAAAAACGTCCATTCCCATCGTTAGCAGTTTTTTCAGATGTGTAAATAGCACCCAAAAGGGTGAAACATTTGTGAATGATGAAATCTGCAGAACGGTTGACAGGGCCACATTCTTAGTTGAAACTCTAACAACTTACTGAGTGCAGCAGTGGTACTTTCCAGCTGTCTTGATTCGGATTTCTGAAATGGCAAAGAATGGGAAATATCATCAATGATGGTGCAAATGAAATTTTAATGGAACAGCTGTGCATTTGCTGATTAAAAATGAATATCAAAAGGTTAGCTAGTTAACTTCTCAAAGCTAGACCAGAGAGTTTGATGGTCGCGAACAATGATTTCTTCTCATGTTGGAGCAAAAACAGATTTTGAATTGTATTTAGAGATTGATGATTCAAAGAAATACACATAAACACTCATGCACAAATTTTATGAAAGATGAATCTTAGAGATATCATCCTCTACATTACAAAAACTGGGCTATAAGTTTCTAAATTAGATATTCTTTCAAATTTGATACCTTCTGCGCCGACGAGTAAAAAAGTTCCTGAGCACCCTTACGCATTATCTGATTAGATTACCAGCCCTCCGGATTCAATATTATCTGCACTTATTTTGATAAGACCTTTGACATATGTGATAGAGTTATGTTTCACTGTTCTTGTGGGGGTGCTCGATAGCTGCACGTCCTTTGTAATATTGTATCGGTTACATGTATGGGATGGAACAGGCAAAACATACAAAAGGGTGCTAAGGGACTAATCGGACCAAAAAATTCAGGATGCATCGCAGGCACTTCTGATCGATTGCGATGCATCAATCAAAACAAAACAGTAGCAGACGACGCCAGTGATCCCAATTGCCGCGTCGGAGACGTACGTCAACCTGTACCGCGACCAAAATGTGACAATTGTTTTGGGTAGGACTCTAACTGTTCTAATTGTATAGAAAATTTCAGAATTTGCCTATTTTGCCTTTTCGAGAAAATCGACTTTTAAGTCGTCAAAATATGCCCGACTTCCAGAGGCCACAGCTCTTCGAATATTGAGCCTAGATCAACGTACCTGGGCTCAAATCGAAACTCTGAAATTGCCAAAATTGTTTTAGGTATTAAATCTTCAGAAAGATTATCGCGAAGGATGATACCGTCCATTATAAGTTACACGTGGTCACAGTATACCTATATATACGGCAATACGGCGCGCAGAGGGGGCAACTGATCTCGAGCAGACGACAACACTGCTTTTGCGGGCTGGGATCGCCCGGATCGACGTTTGACGGGATGACTTGGGGAATATCTGCATTGGAACCTTCTACGAGGCCAGCAGAGCAGATCTAACCCCTTGCAGACGTAAAGCGGGTGCTAGAAACCTATGCATGCATCGAGATTATCGCGAGACTTGTCTTCCCGCCCTGGCGCCACCCGTCCGCCATCTCACCATATATATAGGTGTACTGTGACCACGTGTAACTTATAATCGACGGTATCATCCTTCGCGATAATTTTTCTGGCAATTTAATACCTAAAACAATTTTGGCAAGTTCAGAGCTTCAATTTGAGCCCAGGTACGTTGATCTAGGCTCAATATTCGAAGAGCTGTGGCCTCTGGAAGACGGGCATATTTTAGCGACTTCAAAGTCGATTTTCTCGAAAAGGCAAAATAGGCAAATTCTGAAATTTTCTAGAAAATTAGAGAAGTTAGAGTCCTACCCAAAACAATTGTCACATTTTGGTCGTGGTACAGGTTGACGTACGTCAGGGTTGGCCGGGTCACCTACAAAACTCTCGCCCGTCTCAGTTTTGCCGAAAGCAGTTTCGGCAAAACTGGTTTCGCCGTTTCTGATTGGTCGAGAGCCCCTGCCGTATGCGCCGTGCATAAGCACGGCAAAAGCGGGGAGAGGGGCGCTTTTGCCAGATGACGGCAAAACTGCAGATGAAATCATCTGGTCGTCTGCTCACATTCTTCAGCCGTCTGCACCTGCCGACATAACCGAAGTTTTCTATAATCCGTAGTTTTAAGGAATTTCTTCAAATAATTTGACCAATTCATCGAATTTGATCAAACGTTTGATTTGATGAACCTGTTATCATCTGTCACAGTTCTCAGATTTATAAACTCACATAACTTCATGAAATTATTGGAATATGGGATCAAGATTGCTGCTTTGCTCAGGCGAAAGAGGATGAGGAAGCATGCATGGCACAGGTATAAAATAAAGCAGAAACTTGGAACTCCGAATTCACCAAGCGAAGGGGAATTAGTTGATCAGAAATTGGAAATTCAAATCTAGATTCTATATTGAACAAGTGATATTTATTTGAAGTGCCTCTGACTGTACTAGAATATGATCCGCAAGCCATAAAGTTCTGAAAGTTGTCAGGGCACGGCATCAGTTTGTTGTGACAAGTAAGCAGTGATTTGTATATCCATAGCGGTGGCAAAGGTGGTGCTAATGATGTAATTGGTGAATGCTTGAGTAATGATGGTAATGCCAATATGACTTTAGTGATGAAGATTAGAATGTGGTACTTATAGGGAATTGTTGGAAGATCAGATATCTTGGAGAGATTTACAATTTTCAGGTTCACATCCTGATCTTCATCACAAAACTTATAGCGGTATTACCATCATCACCCAAGCATCACCAATTGAGGGATCTGAATCATTCATCACCATCATCATCACCACCTTTGCCACCGCTTATATGGATATACAAAAAACAGCTTACATTGTCACATCAAAGTGATGCCTCGCTCTGACAACTTTCAAACATTTGGCTTGTGGATCACATTCTGGTGGAGTAAGAGGCACTTCAGACAAGTATCACCTGGTCAATAAAGCATCGGAATTTTAATCTTGAGTTCTTGAACGTCTGATTTCGCATCATTGAGAATTTGTAGTTCCAAGTTATTGCCTATTATTCTGATGTGTCTGTGCCATGTATGCTCCCTCATTCTCTTTTGCTTCAGCGAAGCAGAAATCTTGGTCCCATAACATCGAATACTTCCATCTAATCATTGGATATTCGACCCACAAATAACCGTATGCTCGTACTAGAAATTCTATCGGGGGTAAAATCAACCCCAAAACCTAGGAAGGTAAATTAAACCGCAAATGCCCAGATACTCGGACCGAAAATTCTGTCGGGGAGAAAATCAAACCCAAATCCTAGGAAGGCAAATTAACCCGCAAATGCCCGGATACTCGAACCAAGAATTCTGTCGGGGGGAAAATCACCCCAAAACCTAGGAAGGCAGATTAACCCGCGAATGCCCGGATGCTCGGTCCAAAAATTCTGTCGGGGGAGAAAACAACCCCAAAACCTAGGAAGGTAAATTAAACCGCAAATGCCCAGATACTCGGACCGAAAATTCTGTCGGGGAGAAAATCAAACCCAAATCCTAGGAAGGCAAATTAACCCGCAAATGCCCGGATACTCGAACCAAGAATTCTGTCGGGGGGGAAATCACCCCAAAACCTAGGAAGGCAAATTAACCCGCGAATGCCCGGATGCTCGGACCAAAATTCTGTCGGGGGAGAAAACAACCCCGAAATCTAGGAAGGTAAATTAACCCACAAATGCCCGACGCCCCCTAAGGGCGACGATTTGAGGTCTTGCGGTTGATTTTTTCGGTGTTAGCGGGTTAATTTCTATGGTGTCTAGCGATCTGGAAATCAGGGAATTCTTTGGGAAGTGACTTTGGCTACGGAAATCAGGGAAATGTGTGGGAAATCGCACTCGAACCATGGAAATTTGCATGAACGATTGCATCTTGAACATTCTCACTACCACTCCACCGAAATAATTCCGATTTCAGGGTATATAACGCACACCGCTTGTGCCAAACCAATATAATACCTTATATTGAATTCGTCTCTGAATTCGCTGGTAGCAGATTTCAGCAATTTATGGGTCTTTTTCCAAGTGATCTAGCTCCTACTAGACATGTAATAATCGACTTTTACCAGTAGTCATTTTAAAGGTCTTGAAAAAACCTACAGTTAGACCATCGGTAGAAGTCGATTATCGTATTTTTATAGAAGTTACAGTCGTCACAAAGTGAGCAGTTTCGTGAAAATGCCAAACTTTGGCTGGAATTTATAGTCGTCCCCTAAATTTCGCCCTTAAATCGACACCTACTTTCTGGGTTCAGAATGTCCCAGATGGTGGCGCATCTCCATGCATTCGCATTTTCGTCGGCGGAAACCATTCGGCTGCAGCTCATTGATGAGGTTTAGCAGTGTCTGGCAGTCTTTGAGTAATCGAATGAGGCAGATGCGCCACCACATGGAAAATTCTGAACCTAGAAAGTAGGTGTCGATTTAGGGGCGAAATTTAGGGGACGACTATAAATTCCAGCCTTTTGAGCTCAATTAAAAAAAATCGTTTTTTTCTTTCGACCCCAAACCTGTGCGAATGTTGTCTGATCCAAATACTATCAATTAGAACAATAATCTGGGTGGCTTTTTTGGTTCCTGATTTTCGGTAGACTGTTTAGAGTACCGTCAAATTGGGTAATTTTGGTACGTTTTCGGTGCTTTTCATCTTTTTGGCTCAGCATTCCAACATACATTGACAAAACCCACTCCTATTAGTAGTCAATCTAAAGCTTACAGTCTCAGCTTTCGATTGACGGGCTACAAAGTTCAATCTGATGTGTCTATGCCAGAGCTATTAGCAGTTGAAGAAGTGTACCAAAGTTAGACCCCGATGGAGCAACTTTGGTACACTTACAGAATATCTCAATTCTACCCACCATCATGCGAGTGAATTGATTTTAATCGTTCAAAAGCTTCATCTTAAGCTGTTTGAAACATTTTAAAACCTCACAGACCATCACTCGACTCAAGATAAGTTGAAAAGAAGCTGTCATATGGAGGTGTTCCGAAGTTACCTATCCTCATGCTTCTTACCCAGAGTAGGGTAACTTTGGTACGTTTTTTCATGTTTTTTCCCCCTGTCTTTCATTCATTAAAATTCCAAATGGTGTAAATACTCTAATGTAACGATGATTTGTTCAATATGGTGATATATGTGATGGAAATGTAACAACATACACCGGTAGTTCTTTCGGGAACACTTCTTGCCAGGTATCCTAACTGGATCACTCGCGCATATCGGTGCTAAATCAACCTTTTTGGAAAAAACTTCGATAAACGATTACAATCATCCACACGGGATCTATGGTGGCTTAACACATTGTTTATGTGTGTGCCTAGAAGAGAGGGTAGATTTAAGAGCGATAGAATCATTCACCTTGCCAAATGCAGCTTTGAAAGTCATTTTTCAGGGGGGACCGAAGTTGCACCCACTGTACAAAAGTTACCCGATTTGACGGTACCCTTTTGTGACCTTTTGCTGAAAATGATCCCATAGGGATGGCTCGAATATGCTCCGATCTGAACTAGTGTGCGCGAACCTGTGGGAAATTACTCCACAAAGTACCCCCAAATATGTAGAAAAACTCCCAGACAGGAGCCTCAAGCCAGACGCGATTTCCCGGGTTCTTGCCCACAAACGAGACGAGTGGCTAGGATAAAAATACAAACATGTTTTTTCGACTAAAAATGACCATCTAAAGACGATTCTGAGGTCAACTTGTGCCTACGATATCATCCAATCCTCAAACGGCGTTAAACTCCATAATAACAGGTTTGGGGTTGTTTTTCCCCCGACAGAATTCTTGGTTCGAGTATCCGGGCATTTGCGGGTTAATTTGCCTTCCTAGGATTTGGGTTTGATTTTCTCCCCGACAGAATTTTCGGTCCGAGTATCTGGGCATTTGCGGTTTAATTTACCTTCCTAGGTTTTGGGGTTGTTTTCTCCCCCGACAGAATTTTTGGACCGAGCATCCGGGCATTCGCGGGTTCATCTGCCTTCCTAGGTTTTGGGGTGATTTTCCCCACGACAGAATTCTTGGTCCGAGTATCCGGGCATTTGCGGGTTAATTTGCCTTCCTAGGATTTGGGTTTGATTTTCTCCCCGACAGAATTTTCGGTCCGAGTATCTGGGCATTTGCGGTTTAATTTACCTTCCTAGGTTTTGGGGTTGATTTTACCCCCGATAGAATTTCTAGTACGAGCATACGGTTATTTGTGGGTCGAATATCCAATGATTAGATGGAAGTATTCGATGTTATGGGACCAAGATTTCTGCTTCGCTGAAGCAAAAGAGAATGAGGGAGCATACATGGCACAGACACATCAGAATAATAGGCAATAACTTGGAACTACTAATTCTCAATGATGCGAAATCAGACGTTCAGGAACTCAAGATTAAAATTCAGATGCTTTATTGACCAGGTGATACTTGTCTGAAGTGCCTCTTACTCCACCAGAATGTGATCCACAAGCCAAATGTTTGAAAGTTGTCAGAGCGAGGCATCACTTTGATGTGACAATGTAAGCTGTTTTTTGTATATCCATATGAGGGTTTCCATGGAACTTTTAACTATTGACCCTCCGGAATAGAAAGAAAAATTTTCCATCGCACACGTTTGAAATGGTTTTTATTTGATACTAAGACCTCGGAAACATGTAGAAAGGGTGGTGCCACTCTCTTCCAAGCTAAGGTATCTGGTTCAGAACGACAAGTAAGGAATTCCACTCTTGAAACATTTGTGAATCAACTCCAATCGAGTAGATTCGATTCAAAACATTGTCTAGACGATCAATAGGGATTATATTTCGCCTGATTTGACTCTAAGATGTATTTCATCATTGATTTTTCCAAAATTGGATGTAAATTTCCAGAATCGAGTCACGACTTATGAGTCTCATTTCAATTTCTAGAGTATACTGTAGTGTTATTCCATTCATATTTCAGCCGTACACTATGTAGAAATCAAGAAATTCGCGATACCATCACATTTAGGGGCTTATTTAGCTTACCATCGAGAATCAAATATTTCTCCTTAGCTTCTCACAGAAATACCGATCGACAATTGCAACTCAAAACAGTGCGATTATATCCTTTTTGGGATGAAAAAAAAGAGCACAACATCCCAATCCTGTGCTTCACGTTTCCTGAGTATGCCATCAAAAAATAACCATTTTCAAAGCCAGTGGCGCGATAACTTTATGAGCTTTGAAGCTTCATAAAATATGTCCGGATCAACGCACACTCTCAAACCAAACGGGATTCGATTCGTCTTCTTTTTAACTTCGAAAACTTATTGCTAAATTTTCCGTTTCGCACAAGGTATTTCATCATTTCCGTAAACAATAACCAGAGAAAGTTTTCCCACAAAACTCGGTTACATCGATGAATGAGAGCTAATATCATAGCCAAATCAGTCACACCTCTGAATCAAAGATTTTCTCGAAATATGAGATTAGTAGATGAATATATCATTCCAGCAAAGTATTTGAGAGATAGGTATTTTAGTTACAGCCTTATCAATTCAAAAAATCGCGTTGGTACGTTTGTAAACTACCCAAAAATCATCTTTTGCAGTCTTCTGTTGGCAAATTAGGATGCGTTCCAACAAGAAAGAATGTAGGCCATATTAAATGATGCCAAATACTATATAATGCCACTCCTGCGCACTCCCCATAGTTCAGAGTACTCCAGGAACATTGCAGTAACACAAAAGTCAAAAGTTCCGTGGAAACTCTCATATAAGCGGTGGCAAAGGTGGTGATGATGATGGTGATGAATGATTCAGATCCCTCAATTGGTGATGCTTGGGTGATGATGGTAATACCGCTATAAGTTTTGTGATGAAGATCAGGATGTGAACCTGAAAATTGTAAATCTCTCCAAGATATCTGATCTTCCAACAATTCCCTATAAGTACCACATTCTAATCTTCATCACTAAAGTCATACTGGCATTACCATCATTACTCAAGCATTCATCAATTACATCATTAGCACCACCTTTGCCACCGCTATGGATATACAAATCACTGCTTACTTGTCACAACAAACTGATGCCGTGCCCTGACAACTTTCAGAACTTTATGGCTTGCGGATCATATTCTAGTACAGTCAGAGGCACTTCAAATAAATATCACTTGTTCAATATAGAATCTAGATTTGAATTTCCAATTTCTGATCAACTAATTCCCCTTCGCTTGGTGAATTCGTAGTTCCAAGTTTCTGCTTTATTTTATACCTGTGCCATGCATGCTTCCTCATCCTCTTTTGCCTGAGCAAAGCAGCAATCTTGATCCCATATTCCAATAATTTCATGAAGTTATGTGAGTTTATAAATCTGAGAACTGTGACAGATGATAACAGGTTCATCAAATCAAACATTTGATCAAATTCGATGAATTGGTCAAATTATTTGAAGAAATTCCTTAAAACTACGGATTATAGAAAACTTCGGTCATGTCGGCAGGTGCAGACTAGGGTCACTAGAAGGGGGTCTCGACACGGTTCTCCCACCCCTGGGTAAATCGGCGCCATTGTGGGGATCTAAGCGCTGAGGGCGCGGATGATTTGGGCCCCACTGCCCAGGTTGAAAGGTGCTGCGTCCGCCAGGGCGAATGATTTTCACTCCGACTCACAATTAGAATGAAAACTGGTTTATTGGAGCTCGAGATTTACAGACGGTGTACAGAGCTCTTGCCTCCTCGGGCGAGCGAACGCAACTAAACGCAACTGAGCCTGCCGCATGCCGGGCCGGCGGCGAGGCAAGATTCTTCACCGCTTCTGCTTCTGCGCAGGAGCGGAGATTTACATATGTGTGAGTGTATGTAGGGAGCATAGTGCCTACAATACTCCCCCCTGGGGAAACGGAGTCATGAATTTTTGAAAAAATGATCAAAATTTGCATTACAAAACAACAGAATTTTGAGAGTTGATTATTTGGTTTTATGCATTACTAGAGGTATTAAGGTATCTATGGCCAGAATAAAAGTTTTCCAACATTTTGATTGGTGCTGCAAGCTAGATAGATTAGATGCAAATTCGAAATGGAGTTTTCAAATGATTAGAATTTGCACCATAAGCAGCATGGATTAGAACTGTCAATATGTGACTTGAGTTTTCAAACGGTAAAAATTCCTGACAGGAATACAAATCTTGAATAATGGTAAGAAGATATACCCTTGAAGCGAACAAAACATTGATTGCAGGTCAGTGACATATTGTATCTTAAAAAATATGTAAATGAAGATATATAAGTGACTTAAGAGCTAGTTAACAAACACAGGCACTTTCTTGAGAGTCATTAGTTTTTTCACTTGTTGGTACACACTAGAAGCTAGGACGCAAGTTCTATTTACACAGGCCTAGAAATAAGTGCGGTCGCGGAGAGCTTTCTAGATAGCAATTCGTACACGCTTTTTTGCACGGCTCATGGGCGGCGGCGCAGAGCTTGCAGGTGCCGATGGGACGGACAGCGAAACGGACGAGGGATGTGGCACGCTGACCGCGTAAGGATGATCTACGGCGACCTGGCGCGCGGTCCCTGGCGCAGGGTTTTCGTCGGGCGAGGGTATGGTCGCAGGATCGTCGCTCGGCGGAGTCGGATCTGCAGGGTGACTGCTCGCGAGTGGAGAGGCGGGTGGGATGGGTGGTCGCGCGGCTGATTCTTCAATGAAGAATGCTGGTTTTAGACGCTCGATTGAGATCGCTCTCACCGTGCCGTTCACGTCGACTCGGAACACCCTGTCAGAGTCGCGACTGATGACTTTGTGCGGGCCCGTGTATGGTTGGTCGAGTGGCCTACGCTGCGCATCGACACGCAAAAAGACGTGGGAGCAGGTGTACAGGTCTTTGAAGTAAAACGACCTACGTTTGTACTTCTGCGCGACTGGGACCGGACGAATTTGACGCATATACTCGCGAAATTGTTCGAGGAAGGCGTGTGGGTCAGGAGTGAAGTCACCTTCGGACACGAACTCGCCAGGGATGCGAAGGGTGGTGCCAAAAAGGTACTCCGCAGGTGAAGCGTTGGTGTCGAGGCGAAGACGAGTGCGCAGGCCGAGGAGAACTGTGGCGAGCTTGCGAGACCATTCCGGATCGTCTTCATGGCACATGAGAGCGACTTTCAGGTCTCTGTGCCAACGCTCGACGAGACCGTTTGCAGCCGGGTGGTACGCCGTCGTATGGATGCGTCTCGCACCGATGAGCGAGATAAGTGCGTTCAAAATGATTGACTCGAACTGCCTACCTTGGTCGGTCGTTATGGTATCTGGAGCGCCGTAACGAGCGACCCACTCGTTCATAAACGCCTTCGTGATCGTCTCAGCGGTGATGTCGCGGAGAGGTATTGCCTCTGGCCAACGCGAGAAGCGGTCGACGATGGTCAAGACGTACCGGTAGCCGTCGGAAATGCGCCACGGACCCAGGATGTCCACGTGGACATGCTTGAAACGAGCATCAGGCTCGACGAAAGGCTCGGGAAGCATTTTGACGTGCCGAGAAACTTTGGAACGCTGACACTGGAGGCAGTTTTTCGCAAAGCGTTGCACGTCCCTTGAAATCGTGGGCCAGAAGTAATTCCTGCGGACGAGACGGTCGGTAACGCGGTTGTTGGGGTGTGATGGCTCGTGAATGAGCTTGATCACTCTGTCGCGAAGCGAGGTTGGGATAAACGGGCGAATCGTGTCACCTTGCACGTCAAAATAGAGAGGTACGTTCTTCCACGTGAGACGCTTGTAGCGGTGTGTGAAATTTGGCGCTTGTCGGATAAGGGCGAACTCTGGATCAGCGAGCTGCTCGGTAGCGAGCTCGGCTAGATCGAGTTCGTGTGGCAGAGAGATAGCCTCGACACGCGACAGGGCATCAGCGACGACGTTGCTGGAACCAGGGATATATTCGATATCCGTCGTAAACTGGCTAATGTAGCTAAGCTGGCGCAGGCGTCGCGGATCAGCTTTGTCGTGCTTCTGCATAAAAACGTACATGAGAGGCTTGTGATCGGTTACGATTTTGAAGGCTCGACCTTCTAAAAAGTATTTGAAATAACGGACGGATTCAAAGATGGCCGTTAGCTCACGATCATAAGTCGAGTAGTTCCTTTGCGCAGCGTTGAATTTGGTCGAAAAAAACGCGAGGGGTTTCCAACAATTATCAAGGAATTGTTCGAGCACCCCGCCCATGGCCATGTCCGAGGCGTCGGTGACGACGCGGGTCTCAGCATCGCCGGACGGATGAGCTAAGAGAGCAGCGTTGGCAAGATCCGACTTGGTTTTCTCGAAAGCTTCTCCAGCTTCTCGAGTCCAAGAGAGAGGTCGCTTGTCGTTCTTCTTAGACTCTGGGAGAATCGCGAAGAGAGGTGCTTGGACTTCAGCAGCGTGAGGTAGACAGCGACGGTAAAAATTTACCATGCCTAGAAACCGACGCAAGTCGCACACCGCAACGGGCTTCGGCATCTCGAGAATTGCTTGGACTTTGTCAGGAACAGGTCTGACGCCTTCTGCATTAACAAAGTAACCTAAGAAGACGACCTCTTCTGCGCCAAAGACGCATTTATCGAGGTTGATAGTCAAGTTGAATTTTCGCAGTCGCTCAAATACTTCGCGGAGGTGTGCCTCGTGTTCTTCCGGCGTAGCGGAGAATATGAGAATATCATCTGCGTAGATGAAGACGTAGTCTAGATCGCGGAATATGTGATTGAGCCACCGCTGCAGAGTGGGGGAAGCATTTTTGAGCCCGAAAGGCATAAATAAATACTCAAATAGGCCAAACGGCGTTATTACGGCCGTTTTGTGAATATCTTCCTCCGCAACAGGGATCTGGTAGAATGCTTTTCGCAAATCAAGGGTCGTGAAGATCTTCGCACCACGCAGATTTGTAGCAAAATCAAGGACATGTGTGGGAGGATAGCGATCTGCAACCGTAACCGAGTTGACACCGCGATAATCGCCGCAAACGCGATACGTGCCATCCTTCTTATCCACGAGATGGATAGGGCTAGCCCAAGAGCTACTAGAGGGCCTGACAATGCCTGCTTCGAGCTGGCTATTGAAATCTTTTTTCGCGGCCGCAAGTTTATCCGGGGGTAACCGACGAGCTTTGGCAGCAATGGGGATGCCCACAGTTTTGATGTGGTGAAGAACATGCGTCTTCAATGCCGGATTTTTTTGGAGCGGATTCACGATTTCAGGAAATTCTCTGAGAAGTTCCCTGTATTTGCACGAACTGCTTATGGCCTTGATTTGGATGTAATCGATTCGCTTCACGGTACCGATCGCGACGAGGTGCGTGAGGTTGTCTGCGAGAAGTTTGTTTTTCACGTCGACGGTTAAACCATAGTGAGCGAGGAGATCTGCGCCGATGATCGCGTACGGTACGTCCGCGACGATGAAATTCCAGGAAAAATCACGACGGATGCCAAGATTCAAAATGAGCCTCTCTTCGCCGTAGGTTTTGATGACCGAGTCGTTGGCTGCGTAGAGGACGCGATCTGAAATCTCACGATGTTTTGAACCACGGGGAATTACCGATACTTCGGCGCCAGTGTCGATGAGGAAAGTCGTTTTAGAGTTCCGATCGTACAGATGGAGACGCTTGGAAAGACGCTGTCCTGCCCCCGCCTCCGTTGAGGCAGAGACACTTAGTTTTCCGTTTTTTTAAAATTGCACGTGGCATCATCGCTACACTTGCGAGCTTTCGCACCGTACTTGCGATGGTACCAGCATACCCACGTTGCCGGTTCACGAGCAGAGGCAGGTGTAGGGTCACGAGAGTCCGTGCCACGATTGCCCGAGCGAGCGCGAGGACGCGCGCGGTCGGACTGAGGCTTTCCGAGATTGTTTGCGAATTTCTCAAATTTCTCTGAGAGCGCAGCGATAGACGCAGCCATGGCTCTCATGCCCGATGAGTCATCCGGGATTGAGGGTTGCTGAGGGAGACTATTGAGAGCTGCAACTTGGGAAGAATTCGTGCTGAGGTCGAGAACCTCAGACACGTTGTCGGCAGACTCCGCAATGTCCTGCAATCTATCGAGTTTGAGCGACGCGACGATTGCTCTACAAGAGGGACTGAGCTTCTCTAAGAAAATCGAGTGCAAAAATTTCTCGTCGGTGCCCGCAGGAGCTAGGCTGCGGAGGCGGTACAAAATCTGTGAGGGTTTACCCTCTGATTTGACTCGGCCTTGTAAAAAGTGCCGCAAGCGCGCCTCTTCCGAGAGTGACATGGTCTTGAGGATGCGGCTTTTCAACTCCTCGTAATACCCGATTGCTGGAGGCGCGTCGATTAGGTCCTGGATAGCGCTCAGGGCATCGGTATCGAGAGCCATTACGACGTGGTTGGCTTTCATGTCGGAGTCGGTCACGTTGTAGGCTTTGAAAGTAGCCTCCGCTTGAGAAAACCAAGCTCTAGCTTCTTCGGCCTTGAATTTATTCAATTTTGGAATCGAACATGTTCGGTGTTGTTGCGCGTAATGAGGCCGGAACGAGGGAGCCAAGGGATCGAAAGAGTGCGTCGAATTTTGATCGAAAGCTGGAGTGCGGGCGTCTTGCATCGCGGAAGGAATCACGTCGTTTCCGATACCGGTGATGAGATCATGCGTCGTGTTGAGCGCCTCGGGTGGCTTCGCTTCGGATTTAAGTAGTGCTTGTATTTGATCTTGCACTTTAACGAGAATCGAAGCTTCAACCGCGGCCGCGATAGCTTGGACAGATTCCACCGAGAGCGAAACGGCAGGTGCGGCCTCCTTTTCGTGAGTCACTTCGTCGTCGGTTCCGTCAGGCATGTTGTCGATTAGGCGAAACGGCTTATTATTACGTAAAAGCGATGCTGGTGGTGAGCGCGGCAATGATTTTGACGGCGCAAACATTCGCGAGCACACGGGCGTACATGTAATATAGACTGTGTACTCGCAGGTACCTCACAATTCACAATGCCACATGCGCGAGAATGATTTTACTGCCACCAGCAAGGCAAGCGCAAAAATATGTGACGCGAGTAAAACTACCCGGCGCGGATGAAATCTGGAACAGCTATCTGCCACGCTTGACCCTAAAGATACGAAGCGAAAGAAATAATATGATTCCGAGACGCCGGGCGCATCAATTCCGATCGAGATTGCTTATTTCGCAAAAGCAAGGCAATCCGGGTCGATTTCCGACAATGCGAGTCATTTCTCGTCGAGCGATGCGATTTCCGAAGACCGAAATGAGCGACAGCTGATTCCGCGTACGATACACTAAAATTCGGAGCAGAGCGAGTCTAACGCTATGTTACGAATGAGCGTGGGATGAGAGAGCGCGCGATAGGAAAAATCTCCGAAACGAGCGTGGCAGATTTCGCGGCGCGCACTGAATACCTGGTTGCTCCTGAAGACGATGATGATGCTCGAAGTGCTGGCCGGGGCGCGAAGACGTGGCCCTGTTGCTGGCTGAGCCGATCGGATCACACCAAGTACAGGTGTGGCATGTGAGCAGGTCGGCGCCGATGAGTTTTAGCTGTCAGGCCAGGGCGCGCCCCGGATGATGAAGCTGCTTGGAGAAGGCGCGCAGGAATGCACGCTGCAGAGTGGCCTCGCTAGGCGTAGGCGCGCAGAAATGCACGCTCAGGGGAGCGGATCCTCTGGAGCAGATGCGCAGGTGAGCGCGATGCTGGGTGGCCTCGCTAGGCGTAGGCGTGCAAAAATGCACGCTCAGGGCGGCAAATCCAGTGGAGAAAGCGCATAAATGAGCGCTGCTGTGTGGCCTCGCTAGGCGTGGGCGCGCAGAAATGCACGCTGAAGAGGCTGCTTGACGTCGTCGGCGCGCACAGCAAAGTCGGAGCACGATGTGAATAGCGGCAGCTCCCAAAAAGCCGGTGGCAGCTGCAGCATGCTCCTGACGCTGGTTTGCTGCAAGCTGGCTGCCGGTGATGAAGCTCCGTCGGCTGGCTGCTTACATCGCCGGGGTCGACGTCGATGCTCAGGCTCCGGACGTCCAGGAGCCGTTGTCGGGGTCACCAGTTGTGGGGATCTAAGCGCTGAGGGCGCGGATGATTTGGGCCCCACTGCCCAGGTTGAAAGGTGCTGCGTCCGCCAGGGCGAATGATTTTCACTCCGACTCACAATTAGAATGAAAACTGGTTTATTGGAGCTCGAGATTTACAGACGGTGTACAGAGCTCTTGCCTCCTCGGGCGAGCGAACGCAACTAAACGCAACTGAGCCTGCCGCATGCCGGGCCGGTGGCGAGGCAAGATTCTTCACCGCTTCTGCTTCTGCGCAGGAGCGGAGATTTACATATGTGTGAGTGTATGTAGGGAGCATAGTGCCTACACCATATTCAGACAAACGAATACTTTTTGTATGCCTATATTAGGGAGGGTAGAGAGAAGGAGAGTAAACTCCGGCCCCGTTGCATGTACGGGAAAGTTGAAATGTGAAATACAGGGTCAGTTCAAAAACCCACCACCAGAGGCTCTCCGCGCATTTAACTCTAGATCGAGCCAGGTTTAAAATATGAGTAGAGAGTAGGGAAACTCCGCCTCCAACTCTGCCCCACCATGAATACATGAGCCTCAGTATAGTAGTGTGTGCCACTATGTTCTTCAACGCTTTATATGTCTGATTTTCAATGCTCGTGGGCGCTGCATATATTTTTCCATCACAGATAGTGATATTATATATAAATATTTTTTTTTACGTGTGTGTGTTTGTGTGTGTGTGTGTGCGCGCGTGTGTGCGTACGTGTATACCACGTATATTTTCCATAGAGATGTGATATAATACCATCTCTATGACATTTTCTCAACAACTCTGGTCAACCTCTGAATTTTTTCATGTACTTTAGCTCATTTCAAAACTTGGTTTAAGAACTTCAAAATGACCTTATCTTATTATAATTAACCGAAGCTGGGCTGTCTCAATTTTCCCAAAAAATAACTGTTGTGTAAATCGGTGATAAAGAGTATGATAAATCGCCCTGAACCAATTTTGTCGCCGTGCAACCACATTTTGTCGATCAACTACTTTTGGCCGCTTCAAAACACTATGACCGAACTATCTTGACTACGCGATAAACCTTGAGACCTCTCAAAAAATTTGCACGACTTCATCGTTGAAATATGTACATACAATGCATATTGTGCTTGATTGGCACGATTTGAACTGATTGAGACATGCTTGTTGTTCGCGACGCAGCTTCCAAAAATGACGACCACTAATGTATCAGAATCCGCAAAGTTTGAGTTAGAAAATCCAGAAAAGACCACATTTTTGGTTAAATATTGGTTTTATCAATATAATGACAAATTTCACCGGCCACTTAATACGTCGAACTCATTTAGCTGCACAAAATAAATGAATGAATAAGATCAGATAAGTGCCTGAAACGCAACACGTCCCTTTAGACCTCTCCAAGTGTGATATGTGCAGAATGCGTCAAAATGTAATTGAGACCGCAAATTTTCAAGGTGATGATCTCCAAATTATATGATTTTTATACGATCGATGATACATATGTAACATATACTTTAATATAGAGCGTTATTTTGATGAATTGGTTGTTAATGATTTACACTCCTCATAGTTCAATCTTCAATTGGGATGATGAATTCATCGGTATTTCGATTCACATGCGCTCATCTTAGGGCATAGTCGAAGTCTCGTCAAGTACTACCGTTCTCAAATTCATATGATATAGAAGTATACATCAGGTCCATCTTCACCGGAACCATATTATTTATTGAACATATATGCGCAAGAGCGAGTCTATAGAACGTCCATCAATTGATTATTCTTCGTGATACGTATTTCACTGTCTAACGATTCAACCCGGAACCGACAAAGCGAGAGATTCCCTTTGTAATGTGTTTTGGTAGTTTCGTCGGAATCACAATATTTGTCAACAGAAAATGTTCTCACATCAGAAATTACTTTTGAAGTATTGTAGATATATTTTTCGACTTTTTGAAATATCTACATGTATATGAATCATTCTGGAGCAAGCTGGACAAAACCGTCACCAGGGGGGTCTGGGAAAAATCCGCAAAAATTTTTTTCCATTAGTACTATGTTAAAATAGTACGAAAAAATTTTTACTAAATTTTTGCTAAAACCACGAAATGCGGCATTTTGTAACGCTGGGCAAAAAAAATCAAATAAAATAACCTCCGCCAAATTTTTTTCACTGAAAGTAGATGCCTGAAAGAACATTTTCGCACAAGTTTGGTGAAAAAAATTAAGATATATTTTTGGAATCGAGTCCTGAATTTTCGACTTTTTCGTAAATAGCTCAACTTGTATCGGCTATAGCTCCTATGAAAAGTACGAGAATCGACTTCTGCAGGTGGTCAAATTGTAGGTTTTTCCAAGACCTTCAAAATTATCACCTGCAAAAGTCGATTATCACATGTCTAGTAGGAGCTAGATCGCTTTGAAGCAGACCCAAAAATCGCTAAAATTTGCTCTCGAAAATTAGCTTGCAGAAGCCGTCAGGCTCACTGAGTCGCCTTGGACAATTTTTTTTTCAAAAGCACTAGTCTCGACGAGAAAAATGCGCCCAAGTACGTTGAAAAATATTGAATTGCATTGGAACTATGATTTTCTTAGAATAGGCTAAAAAAGGGCCTAAAATGGCCCTTTCATGGGCCCTGGGGCCCACAGGGGGGGCCGAAAAAATCTGAAAAAAATTTTTTCGTACTATTTCAACATAGTACTGATGGAAAAAAATTTTTGCGGATTTTTCCCAGACCCCCCTGGTGACGGTTTTGTCCAGCTTGCTCCAGAATGACTCATATACATACGGATTAACTCGTGCACGATACAAGATTATGTATGTACTCGAGTGCCCCTCATTCGCGCGGGATCTTCACGACGCGAGTAGTGAATATATGCATACGGAAACAATACCGATAATGCTGATGCCAGATGCAAAATCATATACCTTCCACTCCTTCCACCACGAAACTTTACAGTAATTATAAGCACCGCCCACTACGCACACACTTTCACTTGCCGCGTGTCTGTGTACACCTAGAGTTGAACTCACTCGCGCCCTCTGCCAGAAAACGCGTCGTTACTAGGTCCCAAAAGAAAATACGTTTTCGAGCCGAGTTTACTCTCCTTCTCTCTACCCTCCCTAGCCTATATCTACCGGATTTGTCTGAAGATGGCGGACCGTGTCGAGACCCCCTTCTAGGGACCCTAGTGCAGACGGCTGAAGAATGTGAGCAGACGACCAGATGATTTCATCTGCAGTTTTGCCGTCATCTGGCAAAAGCGCCCCTCTCTCCGGTTTTGCACCGGGTGGAAGCTGTGTTCAGAAAATACTCAAGAAAAACCTGCAAAAATTCATGTGGATAGCTCTTACTTTTCTCCACCCAAATCCGCTATTTGTTTATTTTCCTCCACTCTTGTTTATTTATAAAGAATTGTTAAACAATAGCACCCTTGTAAGCTCGATATCTCAGCGGCGGTATTGACTCCAACATCCGGAGATGTTCCAAATAATTCCTCCACGGCCAAATTAATTTCCTCCACTCTTAGGACGACTGGAGCGTAATTTGTTTATTTGTCGTTGATTGAAAACATACTGGACGCCTTTGGGAATGATCAACGCGTCTACCGCGCATGCGCGCCGCATAGGTGGGCGGCCCCGGCGCATTGCCTCTACTCCGATATTTTTAATTAACGACATATAAACAAATTACGTTACAGACATTCTAAGAGTGGAGCAAATTAATTTGGCCGTGGAGGAATTATTTGGAACATTTGCTCCGATATTTTTGCCGTGCTCATGCACGGCGCATACGGCAGGGGCTCTCGACCAATCAGAAACGGCGAAACCAGTTTTGCCGAAACTGCTTTCGGCAAAACTGAGACGGGCGAGAGTTTTGTAGGTGACCCGGCCAACCCTGACGTACGTGCGTCGGAGAGCTTCGTTGACTGCGGCAGTCCCAGGGAATTCCGGTGAGAGGGCTACAGATCAGTGGCTTGTGATCTGGGCTATCTCAAAACAACAAAATGATAAAATTATAATTAACAACACGCAATTAAGTGAGTAATAAGAGGTCAATCCATCCGGTATAAGGGTGTAGAAGAATATGATCATTGAATACAGGCAGCTGGTGAGGTGTTAATCTCGCGGCGGATGCCGCGCAAGCTGGGATATTTTTTTTCGCTTTTTTTGGAAAAATGAAAGATGTATTTAATTTGTCTGGGCTATTTTCCAAATGTATTTAATTGAATGAATATCATGAGCTAGAGAAGTTACGAGTTTTTTTACCTGCGACTAAGTGGCTGTTTGTTGCCTACTCTTCCGTAAGGAGGATCGCTAGTATGGAGTAGGTAGAGAGCTGCATTCCCCTGCGGACTGAGCAGATTTTACTGGGGTGATCGTGCATCATAATTTGGGTGGTTTGTCTTACATCAAAAATGTTGTCCCGCATGGTGATTCGCAATGGTGAGTTTCGAGTACTTTTTTCAGAGAGTAGATTTCTTATAATTTTGTGGGATGTTGATGATTCTCAGATGTAGCTTGGAAAACTCCCCCTTACTGTTACATAAGTATTCATCAGGTAGCTCTTTGAAGATGATTTTCACACAAAGTACATGTCCTGTTCATGTAACAGCACGTGTCAAGTGGGGAAATGCTAGCTAACCCAGCACATTCACCTCACTTAGCTCAATTCTATGTCATAAGCCAGTCTGGCACATTGTAATTGTGATTAGCCTGATGATTTAGCTTGCTGGACCGATTCCAAACCTAGTGCCATGTTAGCTTGTATTAAATAAGTGTCATCCAAGAGTCCTTGATAGTAATGTTCATGGGTGCAATCTTGAACTTGAGCACCTGGATTGTGGCACAAAGATGTGACTAGTGTTGTGCTCCATCTTGGCAAGTTGGTATCTTGAAAGTACAGTGACCCTCAGGTTTCTTAGCATAACATCTTTCAAACCTGGCTTACCATGAGTGTTCATAGAACACTAATAAAGTATGTAGATTCGAGTCCTGGAGCCACATGAAGTAGAGCAAGCAATGAATTTTATACTCCACACCAGTCGCAGGTTGAAAGTTACTCTCCTGTTCTGAAATGAGGCGCCATGCCGAATTTCTCTGAGCTAACCCCTGATTAATATTCCAGAAGGAGCTGTCTTCTGTCCAGTGTGAAGCAAATCATTTGCGCCAAGAGTGAAAAACTGATGTTACGCCTCTTTTCAAAACAAAAGAGTTAACTTTTTGGCCTCTGCCCAGTGCGGAGCATAAAATCTATTCGCTTGCTTCTTTCCATGTACAATGGACATGATGTCGCTGTAAGCACCAGTGGCAAAATTTGGCTGTGTGCTTTTTTGCAGGGCCTAGATATTTGAGTTACTCCTGTGACGGATCGTGGTGTGTTGAGTGACCAAAAGTTCCCTAATACACTTGATAGTTGTGTATGTGAACCAAGGTCATTAAACGACTTTTATATTTTGTGAATTTTGATAGAGACAGCTCTGGTTCCTAGGCTGCATTGGATTGCTATCTAGTGACCAAAATTATAACATTTTTTCGTAGACTTCTCATTTTGACATCTTGATGTCCTAGTCTAAAGTCTAGATCCTCTTGATTCCAGGAAGATTTACTGATGGTTTTTGGAAATGAATCTAGTAAATTTGATAACAAACAAGGGCCGCGCTGTGAGCGCATGAAAATGATTCAGTATAGCAAAAAGAAGTATAAATATATGAATCCGGATTGTTTAAAGAAGAATTATTTCTATGAAGTAAAGGAAAGGACAAATTTGAAAGTTAAAGTGAATTTTTAACATCGATTTGAAACAATACCGTCGAGATTGACGTGGATACATATTTCTAACCTCAATGGTCAAATGTTCAAAGTGCCCTAGGAAAAATGATATCGCGCGAAAAATTATTCACTGTAAAAACTACGACGGTGTAAGCTGTCTAGGAGCCTATCATCCTGCTTGCTCTGTGAGAGCTGGACAAAGAGAAACAGATATTGTTGCCCGATAATAGCAGATATTTCACACCCTTACACACTATGCAGAGTGTGGTACAAAACATCCAAGAATTGAGTGGTTCCAGCGATAACTACTCTAACTGTGAGGAATTACTCATTGGTATTGCAGAACAAATAGAATCAGTTGCTCAGGTTGAATTCAGTGCAAAAATGAATACCGTCAAATTGGGTAACTTTGGTAAAGTTGGTGCAACTTTGGTACACCCCTGAAAAATCTACCGCTCTGAAACCTATTCTCCTCTCTCGACAAACACGTAAACAATGTGTTGGGCCACCGTAGATCCCGCGTGGATAATTGTAGTCGTCTAAAAAGCCTTTTTCCGAAATGGTTGATTGAGCAGCGGTCCGTGAGTGGTCCTTTTAGTGTACCTGGCAAGAACCGCTCCAGAATGAACTACGGGTGAACAGCGCTACATTTCGACCCTATTTCTCACCAAATTGGAGAAATCATCGTTATATTGGGGTATTTGAAGCATTTGGAATTTTAATGAGTGAAAAACAGGGGAAAAAACCATGGAAAATCGTACAGGCAGCCGAGCTATTCGCGGTCCTGGTATTCGCAGAATTCGCTTACTCCCGGTTTTTGATTTGGGGCATCCTCCGGTATTCGCGGTGCCCTGGCTCGCTTATTCGCGGTTTGGATCCAGATATTCGAGATAATTTAACTCATCAAATGTGAATTTTCGATGGACTTCATTCAAATGTGTCATTTCAAAACAACTTTGTGCCCAAATGTTCATCATTCTCAGGGTGTTGGTATTGCTATTGTTTCCCAAGACTGACTAATTGGTTATATGAAAAAGTTGTTGTACTATTTAAATTCTAGTGATGGCACCGTATGTAGGAAGAATGCATATCCGTCAATCAGAAAACGGGATCATGAACTGTGAGGCTTTCGGAGGAAATGAAAATGTTGAATTCGCCTTCTACTAGAGGGAAAGTAGCCGAAGTTCTTAGGCTCGGATTCATATAGTCGTTAATCCGAGATCAGGATCGGCGGATTGGAAGCGCTACGATCGCTGTGCCCAGATGTAAAATGCCTCGCCATGGCGGTCGCAGCGTCCTAAATCCGCCGGTGCTGATCCCGGATTAACGACTATGAGTTCCAGCCTTAGAACTTTCAATGGCCACTTGCCAGACATTGTAGAGTGACTATGTTCGTCGGTCTCGCTAGTCAAAAGTGACAGAGCTTTTCACCCGCACGCTCGTAACTCATTTTTTCAACAGATTTTGGAGTGAATCACAGTAGTTTTTCAATCGTATCAGACTGTTACTTCGTATCTTCCATATATTAATTCAACTTGCTATAGGCTTCTTACATGAATTCGTCAATTAAAGATGATGTGTCGATTTTTTTCAGTCACTCACGGAACCACAAATGTATATGTATACCCCCTTTCCTCATAAGCCCAAGGTCACGGTATTCGCGGTTTCGGTATTCGCGGCATTTTCTTTATACGCATAAAACGCGAATAACGGGGACTGCCTGTACCAAAGTTATCCCACTCTAGGTAAGAAGCGCAAGGATACGGTAACTTCAGTACATCTTCCTATGACAGCTTCTTTCCATCTCATCTGAAGTCGAGTGATGGTCCATGAGGTTTTAGAATGTTTCAAAGAGCTGAGAATAAGACTCTTGAACGATTAAAATTATTTAACTTGCATGGTAGTGGATAGAATTGAAATATTTTGTAATTGTACCAAAAATACCCGGTCGGAGTCTAACTTGGGTACCATTACAAAACTGCTAACAGCTTTTGCTTAGACACATCAAATTGAACTTTGTAACCTGTCAATCGAAAGCTGAGACTGAAAGCTTTAGATTGACTACTAATAGAAGTGGGTTTTGTCAATGTATGTTGGAATGCCGAGTCAAACAAAATAAAAAGTAACGAAATCGTACCAAAATTACCCGATTTGACGGTATGAACAAAAGACAAATGTCTACAGATGACCTCTGGGAAAGAGTATTATCTTTAGTGAATCAAGAATCTGATGAGATGAATGAAAACGTTGACAAAAAAACAAGTGCAATATCAGGAAAGCTAGATGATGCACTTCCTAGGATAAAGAATTTAGAATCAGATATGAATGATGCTATAAATTGTATAACAACCCTTGAAAATGTACATCGGACATCAAACATAGAACTCCAAGAGCAGCTTTATTATGGAGTTCAAGAGAGAATGCGTAGAGAGAAAACCGTAATAATTCTAGGAGTACCTGAATCAGGAGAAGATCACTTTCTTGAAGATTTTTTGAGTGAACTAATAGATGGCAAAGAAGTACCTTTTGAGCTTGGAAAATGTAGGTATTTTTGCATTGGCATGGTAAGCAAGGAGAAGAGTAGAACTGTCAAAATAATAATGGACACATTGGAACATGCAAAATGGTTACTAATAAACCAAAAAAGTTTACTGAATGTGGTATCAAAATTGTCAACGTTAAGACACCTGAGCAGCAGAAGTGTCTATATGACAAGGGTAAGCAGCTTCGTGAGTTGAAGAAAGGTCGATAAGTAAATGCTACTATCAAGTATATAAAGAATAGACCTATGATAATAAGACCACTGGGGATCGACAAAAATCAGAAAGTTATTCAGAACCTAGGACCTAACCAAACAATCAAAACATATGTGCCTTGGAGAGCTTCTCCTGCATCAAGAAATGTGTAATAGTGAATAATAACACCTCCACTATTTACAGTAACACTGGAGTGACATACGCAATTAAAACAGATAATATCTCCTCAGCAAGTGGTTCTCGGCAGTCGACAAGTGCTGCAACGAATGATTATCAGTCAAAACACTAGATGCATCTACCATTGATGAATTTCAAGAAGTTGTGTCCATCTACATAGGAGGTTTTATAGGAAGGATTGATACGCTTTTGAGTGGTGTATGTACAAAAAGTGTTGGACATAATGTGATATGTGTTATAGATTCTTGGCTAGATAACACAGTCAAAGACTTAGAGTTATTTATTCCTGGATGCAAAATCTACAGAGTAGACAGGGATCATGCGATAATAGGGGAACCCAGAGATGGAGGAATAGTAGTCTACGTAAAATAAGATATTATGTCACATAAGTAGTAAGACAAGTGGTGCTTGTGAATTACTGCTACTCAAGCCCAGAGTGGACCATAGATATCTCCTATTAGCCTTGGATATATTCCTCCCACTACAAGTTGTCAAAATAACGACTACATGTCCTCATTCGTTGAACTTAAGGACATGATGATGAAGACCAATCGAATACATCCAAACTGTGATGCACTTTTGTGTGGGGACCTTAATGTACCAAATCATACATGAGGAAGAGATGGAAACATTATTATTACTGAAGGAAGTCAAGCAACCGCACTCGTGAGGGAGAGTGCAAGGTGCCTAGAACAACTTATAAATCAACTGGATTTCTGCAATTTTTTGGATCGCTCAATAAGTGTGGTAATATTCTTGATTTGATTTTTACGGATATAACTGATGCCAATTTGAAGAGAGTATTGACCCGATTCTAGGAACTGATATGTATCACCTTGCATATGAAGTTATTGACTGATTGATTGATGAATTTATTGAGGGCAGAGGGTAAACCCTATTTGCCCAATTTGAGTTACGTATGGGGAACAATACGTTGCAATAGTGAAATATTTGACAGAGGTAATTGCTTAAGTAGTTCTAAATATAGACAGAAACGATGCAAGGAATGTGATACAACGACACTTAGGTCTAGATGTGCGTTATGCCATATCGCCGACTGCACTAGAGAGTATAATGATAATTATGATTAAACAGGGCAAATCCTGTTATACGTGTCCAGGTAAAAAAGTTTCCTTGCTAAAGCAGGGGAAATCACATCAAGGTGTTCTTTATTGGCTCTCAAGATCCAGTCCTGCGTGTCACGCTCTAAAAGTTTCGCACGGAGGTAATGCTTGAATGCGACAGGACTTTGCTTTGCAAAATCGACTTCAGGAGGCGTGTTGAAAAGCTTCGATGCAACATAAGTAAAGGATTGTTTCAAGGTTTCAGTACGGGGTGTTTTGTATGTCATAATGTGTTTATCATGGCGCTCTGATTGACGTTAAGATGGAGTATCGGAAACTAATTCGAAACGCGGCCTCAAAAATGATGGAACTTCGTATTGAATTATCGAGAAGGCGAGTGATCCGATGAGATATTCCCCCCGCCTTGCTGATAACCATCCCAGGGCGATGCGGTAAGGTGTTACATGTGCCCGTCGAGGGATGTTACCATGCGCGAACCTGACACAAGCGTTCATAAGAGTTTGCAGCCTTCGTGTTTGGATTTTATCAAGGCCGGTCAGGAGCGTAGCACTGTAATCGAAATGGAGAAGCACAAGCCTCACTGTGAGCTGCTGTTCCAGTTGACGCGAGAGAGCACGGCTCATCATACGCAACGAGTGGAGGGGAGCATGCACGTTCCTGGACAAGAGACTGATTTGCTTTTTCCAATTCAAGGTGGAAGAGATTGTTAGGCCAAGAAACTTGATGTAATCGACGTATGTTATGATTGTATCGCCAATGCGGATGAGAGCCATGCTTTTTGGATCAATTATTTCCAGGTGCAAGTGGCTACCAAGAATGAACGCAGTCGTTTTTCCTGCTAGTAGTTAGTATCCCGTTGAGAGAGACAAAACTACTCTTTAACAGAGAACTCGTTTTCAAAGTAAACTTTGATTTAATTATTCATGAATTACTGAAGTATGATTGGGAAATTGTTTTAGGTTATGCGCGAAGTTCAGACTCAGCAATCGAAAAATTCTATAATATACTTTCCTAAGTGTAGTGTATGAAGACTTGTAAATATTTGTCTATAATAGGTTCAGTAGTTCATGCAAGAAAATATTACAAGCGGTGGCTCTCTGTGCACTGAGTTCCACCAATACGAATGTGTCTTATATACTATTAGATATGGAGCCTGCTCATACGACAGGCGTATCAATCATCCGGGGAATGCTGTCCGCGTTTCTCCAGAGTAGAGCATCAGAGAGGATACGTAGTATCTCATTGAATATACCACATTCCTCCCCTTCTTCAAGTTGAGTTCTTGGACATATCTGCTGAGTGTTTTGAACGGCGAACCGTTCTGACAATTTGATTCTTATGTCGTTTCATGACCTTGTTTGGCTTTGTATTTACACGAAGAGTTTATGGGGATAAACGCTTAACAACCGTCCCTCATATGCGTTTCCCACCTGATGTTCCGTAATTATCCACCACCATTTCATCTCCTACATCAACATATCCTCTGCCCGTAGTATAACTCCATCTGAGATTCTTGTTCATCGTTCATCCGCGCTCGCAAGTCTGGGCGAAGGAGGTCGAAATGCGTTTTTAATTCTTGTTTAGGGCCTCGACAGGGAGTGCACGGAGAGAACAAAGCTGGGTATGATCAGCGCGTCCTCTTTCTTGCCTTGTACGCAGGAGAAAGAGAGGGGCGCCACTATATTTGCCTTTGCGACAATGATTTAGCCGGATAACGCGATCAAGTCTTGGCTGCCCCAATATTTTCGTGGCGGCAAAGAATTGTTCGAGAGACAAGACCAAATCGCGTGCGTTCGGCTAATTTCGTCTCCTCTCGGATCATTATGAGGCGTTCAGTGTTATCGCACGCACGTGTGACGATCTGCATGATATTGGCAACATATCATACCTATAGCGAGCGATTGCAATCGTTTGAGTCACGCTGCATGTTCTTCAGTATAGGTTCCAAAGATTTTTTTTTGGGATTATTTCGAGTTTATAGTTACGTATTATCAGGATTTTTAACGCAATCCATTTCCAATTTCGTTTAATTTCGTTGAATTCTATCCAATGACCAATTTTGTGACGAAATCCTACTCAAAAGATAAACATCGTCATAATATGATGATTATGATTTTTCAAGTGGGGTTCCGTTATGAAATGGGCCATCAAATAAGACTCAACGAAATTTAACGAAATTTGAAATGGATTTCGATTCGGGAAGAATATCGTTCGTTTGGTGACCTTTGTCACAGGTGAGAGAGTGACTTTGAATTCGAAAATATCTTGGGCTGGTGACCAGGAAATACCGAGGACTCTCATATCAGTCTCGGGCTGACTTGCTATATCAACGGCTACGCCATGATCATCGGTCGAGAGACCTGGTAATAGCTCGGGGGAATCGCCTGCCCACTTGCGAAGGGCAAGCTGAGCAGCCGCAGTGAGGTTGTTCAGCTGATCACGGATAGCGATAGCTTCATTGGGGTTATCAGCGCCCATGAATGAATCATCCACGAACGTGTCATTTTGCAAGACCGGAGCTGCAAGGGGATAGTTGGGAACTTCACCAGTAGCTAGCTGTGCCAAGACTCTCAATGCTAGATAAGGAGAACAAGCTAGTCCATACACGACAGTTATAAGGATGTAAACAAGCAATTGCTCATCAGGGGAATTTCTCCAAAAAATAGCTTGGACATGTCGATCGTCCGGATGGACAAGAATTTGCCGAAACATTTTTGCAATGTCGGCACACATTACAAACTTATGCTGTCTCCAGCGTAAAATGATGGAAGTTATGTCCTTTTGTAATTTAGGACCGGGATGAAGAATTTTATTCAATGAAAGTCCGTTTCTAGTAGGGGTTGAAGCGTTGAACACAACGCGCAGAGCAGTAGTGAGGCTATCTGCTCGAAGCACGGGATGATGGGGGATGAATTGAAGCGAAGGATCGCCCACTTGATCGAGGGGTAATTTTACCATATGACCTAAACTCTCATATTTTTCTGAAAAATCGGCATAAGGAATCATCAGCTCTGGATTTTTGACAAGGCGATTTTCCAGCCGCTGGAAACTTTTGAGCGCCAGAGTGCGTGAGTCGCCGAGAGAGCTGGGTGGCTGCTTAAATGGCAGTCGAACCATGTATCGGCCGTCTGGTAAGCGGGTATGTGTCGACTGGAAATGAGATTCATAGTCGAGCTCTTCTGGGGTGAGCTTTGGCGGGGCACGGATGCGTTCGGCGTCCAAAAAGCTCGAGATTTCCTGATGCTCTACGGTAGCAGTATGATGGGTATGCACCAGGGTTTGGGGTGATTTGACCTGAGGAAGTGGTCCAGTGAGGATATATCCGAAGATAGTTTCTTGGGCGACCGGTTCATTAGGTCGTCCGTGATAAGTTTTTCCAAGCAAAATGCTCGTGAAATAGTCAGCACCGATCAGTACTTCGATCTTGTGCGACTTCGAGGGGTTGGGGTCCGCTAAATCAAGCTTCTGCAATTGAGGGGAGAAGTCACGGATATTGAATTTTGGAGGGTTATAAGCAGGGTTTGTAACTAAACTAAATTAAACGAAATTATTGAATATGTTTCGTTTCGTTTATTGGAAAACGAAACTAAACGAAATCAATCATAATTTCGTTTCTGAAAAACGAAACTAAACGTAAACATTATATCCACAGAATTAGGTAAACGAAACAAAACATAATTATTCTGATTTTCGTTTCGTTGAACAGAGATGAAAACATATTCAAAAGCAATTGAGTTTCGTTTCGTTCATTCAAAAACGAAACGAAACGAAATTGATCCTGATTTTGTTGATGAGAAACGAAACCAAACAGAAACGAATTACGATTCATTAGTTATGGAAATTTGATTCCAACCGAAATTTTGTTGAGATAAACGAAAATAAACTAAATCAAAATTAATCATGTTTATGATAAACGAAACTAAACGAAATCAAAATTAATTATGTTTATGATAAACAAAACTAAACGTAATCGAGACAAATCAGCATAATTCAAAACGTTGAGCCAAGCCAACCCCCCCCCCCCCATCAGGTCTGTGCAACACTTCGGCGCAATAACGGTAAAGAACAGTATATACGTGTCGTGTGATACAGTTTGATTTCGGACAGATCGTATGACTAATGGGGATGGCCGAATGTGTGTGTGTGTGTGTGTGAGTGTGTGTAGGGAGGGGGTGGATAGGGAGCACTGGGAGGCTACAGTGTGATAGCTGTGGAGTCCTTCCTCGATAAAGGCCTGGAGTCCTCGTGCTGATTTCGTTAGCACACAACTATTATTTGGGGGGGGGGGCCTAGGTATGCCAAGAGGGGTCACCCAGGACCGACCCGAGAGTCAGACAGCAATCCATTGACTGAGAAACGAAAAATATCGAAATTCCACGAAACAAATTTGACCGCACAGTTCCTTTCATAAACAGTGTATCATTCCAAAGGCCATTGAACCGGAGATTTTTTCAGGATGTTTAGCATAAGAAAAAAATCTTGAGCGAAGCGTCCCACACATTGCAAGATATCCCATCGATTTGTGTATCCAGAGGATTTTCTTTGATCCATTTTAGGGTAGTTATAGGGCTCGACGATAAAGAGGAATCCCTTGGGGTGGGCCACTTCTAGATGCGACAACAATTTTCCCATCCAATGGAATCGTAGAAGATATTGTTGTTTGTTCCAAAATCTGCAGAGTTAGGTTCATGCGAATCATTTCAGGTACATTCTACTCCAAGTTGAGATCTCTCGGAAGAAGAGGGTTGGAGGTTCATTCGAAGAGCCATAACCAAGCACTCCTGCGTTATGTAGGGGTCAACCTAGATAATGTCGTGGGAATTATGATTGATTTTGTATAACTTCACCAATTTCTCGTGTTTATTCATATTCAATTGCTCTCAAACTTCTACAAGTACGATACATTTAGAGACAAATCAACATTTCCTGGAAGACAGAACATTGGGATACAGTACGAAAATAAGTTCTTCAACGAAAATACAAATATTGTTGTTACTGACCTCATAATAAAATTTTCAGAGCTGCATTACTAGTATCAGCTTGATGAATCCACCAATTAATAAACTTGTAGATCTGTATGTCAGTGAGGTTCGATATTGCTCGGATACAATCATTGTGCAGGGATACCTAAGTGGGATGTAAGAAACGCTCTATTGTAGTTATATCTACCTTGCTGGAGATTTGTGAGAATGTATACAGCACGGATAGCTGGAGCTGCGACATTGTCAGTCTCGTTCTGCTGTTGACATCAAGGAATAAGTAATGTACACTATAGCACGTGAGAGCAAATGAGACAGCAAACTCTAAAATTCGAAACAATATGGAGGCCTTGATGTCAACGTTGAAGCAGATAGAGACCCGCAGAACACAATTCCATTTTTCGATGGAGTTTTGGTAGTGACTGTACTTACCTATCCAAAGCAAATCAGCAAATATCGTTTCTAAGAAATATCGTATAATCCTATTATACTGATAGTTTTCTAAGCTATCGTCGCATTGCAGCGAACTCTGACAACTGATGCCTTGCTCCGATGCCTCGAATCGATTTTACACTCAGGAGTTCACGGATTCTTCGATCATCCAATACTTCCGTATCCCTTAAAACTTTCAATTGAGGTAACGAGAGTCACGCAATCTGTCTGCAATTGACGAAGGCATAACGATGTGACTGGATGCCAGGGTGTCTATCAGAATCTTTGCAAGGCAAAGAAGGACTTTCTAAGGACTTTTGAAGGACCGAAACCGGACAATGTAAGGACTTGATTTTGTGAGCTACATGCTCATCGAGCACCCAAATACCATTCTTAAATCAACTACTAACTATAATTTTTCATGTAATAACTTAATTCGTAAGTGTCCTCACAATAGTTGAAAAATGAAAGATCCTGAGATTTCATCCTCAGAGTATCTTCTTGCTGTGACGATGAATTTTTTTAATACAGCAATTACTGTCCAAGTTATACCGAGTTTTGTTTTTTTTAAACCTCTGTCAATGCTCACGATGGGATCTGGTACAGATCGCGATGCAACTAACGACTCTTCGTCGAGGTTTTTACCAAAAAACTCATTGTATTCTAAACTTGAAGAGTTCTTTTGGGCTACTGCATTGCTGTGAGAGAAGATTTTTCTCATATAATTGCTGAGCTAGTGCGTGCGATCTACTTTTTTTTGTAATAATCGAACTCACGAGCAAATCGAGTAAGATGTATGAAAACGCTCATTCTGCGTATTGAATTCTTTCAACCCCTCCTGAACCCCCCCCCCCCCCCCGCAAGACCTTTCTCGAAATCTCCACCAAGATGGTCGGGTCCAATTTTTAAATTTCTACACTCGTTCAGAAAAATCTCTAGTAGTATATGGAAAATCCACGAGCGTGCTGGCACTGATGACATCTTTTTTTTCTTATTTCTCAATTACTTTGAGAAGTTATTCTGCAAGACATTCTATTGCTTGCTTCCGGATTCCAAATTAGTAAGGACCTAGCCATGCAAATAAGGACTTTCTAAGGACATAAGGACTTTTCAAATCAAATGAGGACATTCTAAGGGCTAAAAGGACTGGAAGGACCGGTAGACACCCTGGATGCGAGTAGCACAGTAGCACATTGCGGCGGCCACCTGTGACACTGTCGGACCTGTGTCTTTGTGGCGTGCTGCGTATATGGCTTGTGAGAAACTGTAAAACCAAAGTTACTAAAAGATTGATGGAACGATACAGACTAATTGATCACGTTGAGCGCAATCGGAAACCAAGTTTTTCATAATTTGTACACACCTGAGTTCTTTCAAAAAGAGATTGGGGAGTTTTTAGGTGCTAGGAAAACTCGGGCGATTTTTTTTTGCAGCAATCGTGGTGTTACTATCGGTACGAGACTTCTGCTACCGGAAAGTAAGTTCTCTTATGTCCCCAAAATGATCAATATTGTATGAGGTGCTCGATAAAAAAGCTCGTTAGTTGCCGCGGAGCACGAAATCATACAAGGTCCAGTCAGGTCGTCTCACTGAGACCACAATCATATGAAGAAGGTCTGCTCACTCCGGCGCTCAGACTCAGCTCACTTCCTCGCGCAGCCACCGGAATCCAACATGGCTAACCCGGAGGGCGCTCGCAGATTGGCCGGTCGCTTTCACCGTCTCTGCTCTCCTTCTTCTTTGCGTTATTGGCCTGTGGACTTCAATCCTCTCGCCTAGGGAGGGTAGAGAGACCCTCCCCATCACCAAGTGTTGTGCCGTTACTAATGCAACGATCGAACGGAGATGGTGCAGTGGAATGCAAATTCGCGTAACTGCATTAATGCTGAAATTATAGAAATGTGTCGGAAACTGATCCCATATCCCATCCTCACTGTTGGTTCCCAAAGCACTCAGGTCTGTGTGAAGCCCAAATTCCCAAATCCAAAGACTCCTCTGGGAGCTTGCAGCTCATACGCGCTGTTGAATAAAATTTCTGCGATTTCACCAATCATCACATTTACTTGACAGCCCTTGTTTGAGTGAATTACTATTAGATAGTATACCAATCAGATAGTACATTTCCCACAATTTTTTTGCAAACTCGGGTGCCCAAAGCCTTGTGAGTCATAGGGTTAGGATCGTCGCCACCATCGTCGTCTGTTGTTGTAAATTTTTCGGATGCTCAGACATGCACGTCGAGACATTTCGAAAGAAATTCCGATCGACTAGCATGGGTGTTGTCCATTATCTACCACTGTTCTGCCGAAGTCTTGCCGAAAGCGGATGAGAGGGGGGTGGAGGAGAAAATTTGCGTTCGCTCATATAACCGTTCCTGTATATCAATACGCTCGGCTTCCGTTCCAAATGATGTTTACTCATATTTATTACGTCTGATGTCTTATATCATAATCGGAATATATTTCGTTTAGTTTCGTATATCATGAACATAATTCAAATCGATTTCGTTTAGTTTCGTTTATAATAAACATAATTCATATCAATTTCGTTTAGTTCCGTTTATCATAATGATAATCGAAATCACTTTCGTTTAGTTTCCTCCCCTAAAACGAAATAGTTTCGTTTGATTTCGTTTGGTTTTCTGACGAAACATTTCGATTATGTTTCGTTTCGTTCATTGTAACCGTAATTATGCATGATTAACGTTTCGTTTCGTTTCTCTCACCGACATTTTTGTTGGGATTCGTTAAGTTTCTAGCTCAACCATAATTCGTTTTTGTTTAGTTTCGTTTCTCATAAAAGAAATGAAAAACGTAATTGAAATCAAATTATTAAGTTTAGTTTCGTTCATGGAAAACACTAAACTAAATTCTGGAATTTTGATTATGGTTATTGAAAAACGAAACGAAACTGATTATTATCGAAATTTCACCGAAATAAACGAAGCGAAACGAAACATAAGTTTCGTTACAAACCCTGGTTTTAAGCTGTAATCCGAGACAGCACCATCGCTTGGATAGAGATTCGCTTATCACACGAGGCAGTACGACTTATTTCGAACGACGTTACGTGCGAGGCATTACATGAATGCTCGCCACCAAGACCAGCGATCGATGAATCGCATCGAGTTTTTCGTAATTTCAACGTCTGAACTAAATTTTTGGACACGTAGGATCGCTCCGAACACGGGTCAATTAATGCGCGAGTGCTAGCGGAATTTCCATCAGGCGATATTACAATCATACGCGCTGTCGCAAGGAGGATTGAGCATTTTTGCTCTGTCCCATAAGCACTAGAGGTATGAGTATTTGTTAGATCCTTATTGCTCACCACTGTATCATCACTAGGATCGGCCGAATCGCCAGATCTATCACTGGGTTTTTTAGGGGTTTTAGCACCTTTTGTCGCAGGGGCTTTCAAATCACTTTTCGGTGGTTCCTTATGGAGAAATTCATGGTGACGCCCATTACAAATTCTACAATTATATAAACTCTTGCAATCTTTGATTCCATGACCCTGAGCTGAGCAATCAAAACATCGAGAGTCTCTAGAAATAAATCGCTCACGTTGGTCGATGGTCAAACTTTTAAATTTTGGACAACTGTAAATTTTATGTTTGCCTTGGCAAACGGGGCACGTAACCTGATTACTTGCTACATGAGGGCTAGACTGACTAGGCTTAGATCTAATGGGAGTACTCGTCCGCATAGTGGGGTTAGTCGACTGTTGACTAGTGAGTTTTTGCCTTCAGACATATTTTCCATCGTACGGATTCTCGTATCAAGGAATGATTCAAATTTGTCATAAGTTGGATAATCTAAAATTTTACATGTATACCGTTCCCAACTCTGACGAGAAACTTCATCTAATTTTGAAACTAAAATAAAAACAATCAAATCACTCCACGAGTCAACTGGTCGCACGAGGTCACGCAACGCATTCAATGCAGAATTGGATTCATCCCGCAGAGATTTCAAAGAATTCAAGTAATCGGACGTAATGTCGGGAATATTCATAAAAGATTTGAGATGGGAGTGAATTTGGGTACGCTTATTTTGATACCTATCAATTAAAGTTTGCCAGGACGACGCAAAATTGATATTTCTAATCGAAACACTGGAAGGGATTCTGGCGTCACCAATGAGCGCGGCTTTCAAAAATCGCAAACGATCAGCATCGGATGAATGAGGATGTGAAACAATAGTGGATGAAAAAATGTCTTTAAATGAAGACCATCCAGCAGGATTTCCATCGGAGGTCGGCATCGGCAACTCGGGAAGCTGGAACCCCACCCCTGGCTGCACTTGAGCCGGCGCTGGGGCGTGACGATGAGTTTCAGCAGCAATCGCAGACGTCTCGGCTTCCTGCAGCCTCTCGAGGATAAAGTCTCTGGCTTGATCATAAGCCACTTCGACCATCGTGATATTTTTATTCACGAAGTAGTCGTGCTGCAGGTCCTCGGGACTGGCTTCAGCATACAGCTCTGCGTGCAAGTTCCTACACGTATTTCATTCTTCGTCCAGTTTGGACAATTTTCCTTTCAACAGCTGCTGAGAGGGGTGTGCGTGTTTTTTCACTAGGTCGAGTGTGTTAACTATCGACCCAGTAATGATGTCTTGTTTTGCGAAGAGCTTGAGGTACTCTTTGCTCGACATGTTGAGGCTGATTCTGTGTAAAATCTACAAAAATCAGTAATATCGTAAGATTCACGTACAATTTTTGGGGTGCGCTCAAGCCCGCAAGTGTGGCAAGAGCGGATGAAACAATTTGCGCGAGCCAATAAACAGCTGAGCGCGGGAGATGATCGTTCTGAAATTGCGATCGAATCACAAGTTGCAAGTCCGAGCAGAAGCTCGAGTTCACGAGGTGAGGTGGGGTCGAGCGCTAAGTAACACGCTCACACACGCATAAGCATAGCACACATTACCAGCTTTGCGAAAATTCGAGCGCAAGAGAGAGCGATTCGAGAGAGTGAGTGAGACAGCGCACACAGTGTACAGTGCACTTCTCGAACATATGGCCTGAGCGGACGATGTGCAATCGGCCGAGGTAGGGGTACTCAGCGAGAGAGAGAGACTCGCGAGAGAGACACTGATGTGACGTGCGCGGCGCGGCAAGAGGGGCTTGCACGTGTCAACGGCTATTCGAACAGCACATCAGGTGATTGACTGTTCTACACAATGAAAGCTCACACGGACTAGAGTGACGTCACGTGTGGCGCGATGAAAATTTGACCAACTCGGCCGTTACAGCGGTGCGAGAGATATAGAAGATCTCTCCTGTAGATGATCCCCACGTGTAGCTGCAAGCTTACACAGGGTTTATGGGGGTCGCGCGATGATACGTTTTTGACTTGCACGCGAGGGTGGTGCGGTCACTTTTTCGTACAATGCTTGTACGTCACTCAGCTCGTTGATGATGAGTAAAGAGCGAGGGAGAAGGCGCCGAAATTTGGCGCGATTGCCGTGCGGGAAATCGTGAGAATCGATTTTCAACTTACTGCGAGTGACTGAAATTCACCATGGGATCGGTGAAAATCTGCTCCTGCCGGCTCCTCATCCGGCTCGAAGGACCAATGTTCGGGAGCTGAGGTGCTTCCCTTGGGGTTAAAACACGTGGATGAGGAGTCTGGAGCGGGGTTGGTGATCCAAGCCAGTGATTTGTAAATTTTGTGTAACTTCACAGAAAATTACATTTATTCACTAAAGCTCACGATCTAAATACACAGTTTGTCACTCGCGTTCAGTGCACTAAATCAGTCGTGCAAGGATGCACTTTTCTCACAATCCGCGGGCACACACAAAAGGTACTTTGGTCGAGATGATCGGCCGATAGTCGATATATATATATATATATATATATATATATATATATATGTGTGTGTGTGTGTGTGTGTACCCATCGGTTTGAGGCTTATATGGCTTAGGCCATATATAGGGAAAAAAGCCGTATATACGACTCATGAACCCATATATAGCTGCGCATCATCACTTTGAGAGTATATATGGAGACTTTCTTCCTATCTATGGTTCAATATCTGAGTAATAAGAGATTTTTTGGAGTAGAACTTTTGAGGTCCTACACTTTGTGAGTTTGAGGGTTTCATACAAACCTCAAAATGTCAATTTCAATCAGACAAGTTTCATACATGGAGGTTTGAGGGTTATATGGATATGGAACTCAAAATACCAATTTCAATCAGCCAAGAACTTTTCAATGACGTCTCGCCTATCTTGGCAAACTACTGAATCTTTGGCAAAGAAAATATCAAGATGCATGATAGTGTTCAAAATATGGAGGCCAAAGGTGTTCAGATGTATCTAGATCGGCTTTGTGTAAACTATAAGGATTTTTTTTCAAGTGACTGTCCCTCCACTGCCGATTTCTAGATGGAAACTGGTCCAAAGTAATCTCATGTACTGAATAATTGATCATCCCATTGTGGCTTTCCACCCAATCACCTCTCACCAAGTACAGATTGAAAATATGCGCAATGCTACAAGAAAGAATGAGATTCATCTTCATAGCAATAACATGAGAACTTTTGATGAAATACCTATGCGATTCCAGATCACAAGCTTCAAGGGCAATGTGACGCACGAACAAGTCTGTACTTTATGTGGTTTTTTTAGATCTTGTTTTCTTGAAATATTACACTATGTGCGGATCTTCTGGAAATTTCTCACATGAACTACTACAATAGTTCATGTGAGAAATTTCTCCTAGAGAAAGAAGCCTAGAGGCCCAACTTGGCTTTCATGCTTCAGCTCAGTTAATTCAGTTTTGAAATATTTCCACAACTAAGCTTCGCATGCCACATCATGAGATTTCTCAACATTTGAGAAATTATCTTGACAGTATTTTATGACTTCAACGTGCCTGAAATCATGTTCTTTAGTGTATCAAATTTCAAGGTTTCCTGTCATCCAACTCTTTGCCTTATCAATAGAGATTCTGTGATCATCAAGTATGATCATCACTAATCATGAACCGCCTTCCATCTTTCTCTGTTACATGAACGTGGTGATGAAACTGATAAATTTTGAACCCACATGGGTGTAATGTATGTGAATCATAATCTCCATGCGCCTTAGCGTAAGTGGTGGGTGATTACAAGCAAGTAGTAGCTCATGGAATCAAGAAATTAGATGAAGCTGTGTAGCTCAGTGTGGTTGTGGATTGAGATTTGATGGGAGTTGGGATCCAGGAACTTCTTTCAAAAGACTGGAGGTCTTATGATGAGGGATGCTTGTGTTGATATGTTGGATGAGACAAAATCATTGCTCGTGGTCTGGTGTATGAGCAAACAAGATCTAAGAAAGAATCCCATGTCATAAAGTACACACTGATCTGCCTGTGCATCAGGTCACTCATGATACTTGTGATTTGAGTTCTCATCTCATCAAGAGTGCTCGTGTCCTTCTTGATGAGTTCAAGTCAGTTGCTACAGCACTAAAAGTGAATGAGAAGAATCTTTACATTAGTGTTGAAAACTTTACGAAAGGTGTGTAGCTGTACTGGGAAACTCATCTAAACAATCCATGGGGATCCTCTTCATTGCTGAATCTGGACCAACCGCCAAGCAAACTTTTTGGATCAAATGCAAGCAAAGATCTGACAATGAACAATGTTGCCCATCAAAGGGCGTGAATATCTTGGAACTTTGCGAGTTCAGAATTTGGACTACAAGATTTATGTGATGCATTACTCCACTAAGATAGCCACTCAACCTCTTTAGTGTGACCATTCAGAAACAATCAAATGCCTTGTTTGTGGAAAACTTTGTCTGCGTGAGAACTGACATCCATCAATGACAGATGACGGTTTGTGGATTACTTAGACAAAAAGGCACATTTTCATTCAAACATGTCAATGGGTGTAGGTAAAACTAGTTTCTCATAGCTGTATTGACTAGTTCATTGTCTGTGCTATGTGAGGTACATATTTTGTATGTCATCCTGTAGAGTCAGCATTAATCAAGAACTAGGAGCCAGACAGAAGCAAAACATGCAGTTCATGACTTTTTTTATTCATTAGAAGTAGAGAATGAGTGTAGATACATTCCAAATATAGGATTTCAAACATTATTCAAACAACTGCAAATGAATAAATAATGGTGCCATAAATAATCACTTCATAGTCTCATTTCGAGCCGTGATCTGAAACTTTCCATCATCTGTATTTTATGGCGAGAGGGAGGAATCCTCCTCCTTGATGTACATCATTGTCTTAACATTGATCGCGCGACGCAATGTTATGAACACATTTCGACGTGTGAATCAACGAGTTCAATTGCCACATTTGGCATATAATCGCTGAATTATCTCATTTCCGCGACCTAGACAGACTTCTTTGAGTGTCAACTTCTTGCCCACAAATGGTTCCGTTTCTTCAAGTATTTGGTCCAAGATGATCCTATGCATTTAGGACCACCTGTTTGATCGGATCAGCCCTATGAACTGATTTTAAGACTTCTCCAACAAGTTGATCATGATGATCTGTTAGAACTGATTCCGTCATGATTAACTGGCAAAGTTTCTCGTCTGTCTGTCAAAATGTTGGTCATTTGCAATTGTACAATTAAGGCCGTGTTACGTCTGTAAGCACACGCCGTTGTTGGGTAATTGATACCACGCATGTGCTATAGGCATACGATGGTTTCAGCATCTTTCTCGCGAGTGGCCATACCTAGGACCGAATCACGAACAAGCAAACGCAGTGGTAAGACTCTTATGCGTTTCGTCCCCCACCTGCAATCTGGTCCATCGGAAATCGGAACCGGGCTCATCAGCAGGGCTAGAGTTGCAGGTGCTGGACGAAACGCATAAGAGTCTTCTGTTTGAAGCGTGTAGGGTCATTCTTTAGTACGGATGCGCTTCGAGCCATTTCTACATTGGTAACCTGCGTCGTGATTGAAAAGCAACTTTCATGGAGTCAGATCAGTCTGACCACGGTCATAAAAGAAAGGGCGCCAGCCGTCTGCTTGATATGGGAATAGCTGACTGGATAGGGATAGCAATCATCTGAAGAGCTCAGTCCAATAAATGCTGCTTTGTCAAGGATGATTCACCGTAAGTCGGATCATCCAAAATTTGGTTAATGAACTTGAGAATAAACCTCACTCTTAGACTCAAATCCTAAGCTCCTCCGGGGGCCCGCGATTCATGTATGGCTTTTGATCAATTGATGATAGAAGCTGCGGTAGCCAAGTGGCTAGTGTGCTCACGTTCCGTTTTGCCGTTTCGGGTTCGAGTCCCAGTCGGGCTGAATTTTTTTTTTTTTAATGGTCATGCTGGTATTATTTTTTTTCAAGCATTCCACAATAAAAATTGTTACACAGCCAAATAAAGCCCGTGCCCTACTTTTCGTGTCAGCATCGCAAGAGATGCTCATAATGCACTGCGCCTCCCACCAAACAGTGAATGTTGCCACAAAGTTTCTGGGAAGTTGTTCTGTCAACCTTGAAACGTTCCCTTAGGTTCGGGAAACGCGTTGCGGACACGTTGGCGCAACGAAAAAATGTCTACCAGATGCGCGTTGCCTCAATGTTTTCAGAACGTTTCTAGGATGGTTTCGAATATGAATAAATAAATGTATTATTATTAAAAAATTGTTGTTAATTGGCTCTTGTTGCATTCAAGCATAATCTCTCCGTCTTTCTTGTACCAAGTGGACATGTTTCTGATTGAGCGCTATCGATGGGATTGAACGGGGATGGAGCTGGTAGCTTGCGAGGAAGGGAATTTTTTAAACAATTTGTTTATTTATTTAATAAAAAATATTCGAAGTATTGGTTGCACCGGAAACATCTCGGTCTTCATCGTGCAACCTTTGGAAAACCGCTGAAACGTCCCAGAAACGTTCTGGAAACGTCGAGACAACATACATCTCGTAGACATTTATTTGTTGCCCGAACGTGTCGGCAACGCATTTCCCGACCTTTGGCGGAACGTTTCCAGATTGACAGGACAACTTCCCAGGAATGTTGTGGCAACATCCATGTACAAAAACCACTAATGGTGACAAGATTTATTGAATTGAAATCGAGCAGATAAATGAGCAAAAGCCCTTATATAAATAACAATGGCATGGACAACTTCAGTTCGTATATGTGTCGTATTAGGCAATTTTTGCAAGCCGGACGTTTCATAAAAATTGTGTAGCTCCTATGAAATACCGAGCGATCTGTTTAATTGATACGCGCGTTTAACAGTACAGTTTCATGCAGGGCATTCCGTTAATACATTTAATATATTATTGAATGGTGTTATATCTAATTGATAATCTCAATGATAAATAAAAAAATTTGATGATGCTAATTTCATAGGAATGATATGATGAATATAATTACACCAAGAGTGTAATGCATTCTTCCTAATGAGTCTGATGAAATACTAAAATGGAATTATTAAGCTTCGCACGATGATTAAATGAGTCCAAAATGAAGATAAATGTCTATTCAGTGTTATATTGATGGAATAATTGATAAAATTCTTAAAAATGAACCTATAATAATTTCGGTGAAGTTTTTTCCTTTCATGAATAATCAATCAATTATTTGATGAAATTGAAACCTTTACGACCTCAAATTGTCCATGAAATTGTTGTACATATCAGGAGTTTGCTTACTTATCTGTTTGATTTTGATTGAATAAATCTCGTCACGATTAGGTGCATTTTGAACATCTTTTGTAATGCTGACATGAAAGAATACGGCACCGACTTTGTTAACAATTTTTATCGCAGGATAATTCGAAAAAAATGAATATCAGCATGACCAATGAAAAAAAAAAAAAAAATTCAGCCCGACTGGGACTCGAACCCAGAACGGCAAAACGGAACGTGAGCACACTAGCCACTTGGCTACCGCAGCTTATACCATCAAATGATCAAAAGCCTTACATGAATCGCGGGCCCCCGGAGGAGCTTGGGATTTGAGTCTAAGAGTGAGGTTCATTCTCAAGCTAATTAACCAAATTTTGGATGATCCGACTTACGGTGGATCATCCTTGACAAAGCAGCATTTATTGGACTGAGCTCTTCAGATGATTGCTATCCCTATCCAGTCAGCTATTCCCATATCAAGCAGACGGCTGGCGCCCGCCCGCGCGGCGCGCGCACCTACGTGACGCGCCGGCCATATTGGTTTTTGGGCGGTAGAGTATGGGAGGGAAGGAGAAATCACTCCTCACCCGAGGTACGGGCGCGTGGCTTGGAGTGACCAGACCTTTCTTCCATGACCGTGGGCGTGGGGCAGGGATACGTCCTGCCAGCGCGTCGGTTTGGAGAACAAACATCACCGAACCACAAGACAGATAGGGGTCGCTGGCCCTGCGGTTTCCGTAGGGTCCCTATAATTAACGGGTCTAGACAAGGGGGGGGGGGTAATCTTTCTGATTGGCTCCGCCACATTCAGCTACCCCGTGTTTTTCAGATGGGGGGACGCATCTGTGTGAGTGTGCACACACCGGTGCGCCCGTGTACGTGTAGATCGCTGAATATGGCGGCTGCCCCCCCCCCTTGTCTAGACCGATTAATTTTAGGGACCCTAGGTTTCCGCGTTCTGTCCCGCGACACATTGCGTCAAAGTTCAGAATTTCTCACGCGGTCGCACATCGTCATGTGTAGGGAGCGCTACCCACCGCTCCTCTCTAGTCATTGGTTTACACTTTTGGTGGCGAAAAAATTTGGCTGCAGCTAGGAAGGTAGAGAGCTGCAGCTCATCGATAACCCTCATGTTGTGTTGAGTTATTCACACATCACTAATTTGATGTAAGTTTAGACGCAGTCTTATGATGCAGGTACAATTGATGGAAGCTGACTCCTCTAGTAATGCTTTTGATGTAGTTTAAGTTCCGAAGATTGGAAATACTGTCTGAACATCATTTCAAGATTTGTTTTTATTTTTGTTCTTCAACAAGCGTGTTACGGAATTGGCGACACCATACTCTTGCATTACTTCAATTGAGTTATATCTTTCTTTATCTAATGACAATTTTTGACCTTTCTCCAGTGTGACGACATAGGTGATTGCTCTCATTAAGCAATCACCCTGTCGTCGGTTCTGCAAAACCGATCGCCGATGCACACCTGAAGGAATGCATCGCGCGATCACGTTTTGCCGAACTTTGCACTTTGTGTCTGTACACGACGCGCATCGAGCCGAGGATATATAATCCTCGACTCGCGCGCGCCGCGTCAGACCGCTCATCCATTCTTCACATCAATTACACAGCATATCTGTAGTTCACCTCATTTTAATATATATATATCTATATATATATATATCTGAGTCTTTCTTAGTCGCCGACACCCCACGTAACAGTGGTGCTAGGTGTGTACGACTTAGAAACAATTTTTTTCTCGCGAAAACATCCGTGAGTAGACTCGGGCGAGTGAATTATACGATACAAGAGCTGCAATTCAACATCGCTACGGACGTCGCGGGATACAAGTAAAGAGTGGACCAACCAGCCACCTATCAACATCAGGTGAAGACTAGCAGCCGCACAACATCCAGGCAGCGCATCCCACCCGCCAACATCAGGGCGACGCACCGTAGCATCCAACGAGTATCTACGCAGAACGAAAATCCCAGGAGGGAATGTACGCAGTAATCATCGCTATCACCATCGCCCTCCGAGCTGCGTCGCAGTAAGTCTAATCTAATAGGTCTCACTATAAAATTTCTCTCTTCCAAGTCCACAAGTCTCTTGAAAAATGTTTGGAAAAGTAAAAGCATTCGTTAAAGCAAAATCTGCAACGGACTTACGCAGAAGAAATAGTAGAGATTCAACGAGAGACGTGAGGACGGGAGAGAACCCCGAAGACTTATTGCCTGTGAACAATGAACTGAGTGACATAGAGTCCGAAAACCTTCGAACAGAATTTGACGATACAGAGATACAAGAATTACTATCACACGAACAAACACACGACACTAACACACCCCGGGAAGAACAAGCACGTCCGCGGTCAAATCATTTGGGACACAGTTTTAGTGATACGTTGAAAGCAGTGTTCCAATACGTTCGAGATACCAATGAAAATCTCCAGTCACAGATAGATGGAATGTTCCAAATACTCCGTAACGGTAGCAGAGCAAATAGCCCCATACCGCCACGGAACATTATCCCGGAACGCGATCAGACCCCAGAAAGACACACACAAAATCGAACGGAATCGTGTAGACCGAGCAACGGAAATAATGCGCGGAATAATACACCCGATTTATCACAATACAGACCGGGACACATACCACCACACTATTCAACAGGACCGAGCAATGGAAATAATGCGCGGAATAATACACCCGATTTATCACAATACAGACCGGGACACATACCACCACACTATCCAACAGATTTGGGCTACAATCAAAATCAAAATGATACTTCATTTAATAGCAACCGAAAGCCAATTTTTCACTCATCCCCGATGAGACCACAAAACACAAGCGACCGGAACCAGCACTATGATCAGATGAACACGCAGAACATAAACTACTCACACCAGAGACAATACAGACAGAAAGACCCACCGGATACGACTTGGGTCGCACACCAACCGATAGCAAATTCAGAATATAGACGACTGACGAAAGATGAAAAGAAAGACTTGATTAGAATACCGGAATTCGATGGGTCACCGTTAACGTTAACAAGTTATATGAGTAGAGTCAGACGGTTGGTACCAAAAAACCTGTGTGAGGATGACCAAAGATATATACTAGACCGAATTCAAGACAGACTGAAAGGAAACGCCAGGACGGACTTTTACAATAAATTTGAGGATTTTAGAACAGTGGAAGAATATTTGAACGCAATTTTTGAAAGGTATAGGGTCGTAGAATCTCCGGACAATATTATTTTCGAAATAAGAACCTTGAGCGTGAAAACCAACGAAGAGCCGGAAGATTTGCAAAGAAGAATACAAACGTTAGCCGATCGATATGAAATTATGATGAAACTCGCGTTAGACGATGATGAGAGCGTAAGAGAGGTTAGAAGGAAAGACGTGGAAAAAGCTGCTAAGGACAGATTTTTGTATCTACTGGACGATAGAATCAGAACGGAAGTGATGATACAGAAACCGAGAACATTGAGAGAAGCCGGAATATACGCGATTGAAGCGAGGAATAAATATAAACAAAACGAAATGTACGCGAGAACGTCAAATCAAGCAAGCATACTTAGGACGGAAACAGAACCACGGACAGAAACACACACGAATCAACGAACGAATACACAGACGCATACACACACAAATGCACAGAGAAATCCACGACACAACAGTCATAATTATGATCGAAGGTTCAATCAGCATCGACAGAACGCGAACAGATTACTATGTCGAGTGTGCAATGAAAGTGGTCATTTTGCGAGATATTGCCCGAAGAGGGTAGAGTGTGCATACTGCAAGAAGAGATTTCACCCAGTATGGCTATGCTCACTTTTGATGGAGGAAATCCATTTGCCAGCAGGAACCACGAGTATTATTCGAGTAAAAGTGAACAATAGTGAGAAAGTCGGATGGGTGCCATTGAAAAAATTAGCACCAGGAGTTCTTTTTGGAAATTTTGTAGCAGAAAATCACGATGGTTATACATATGCGGAAATTTTGAATTTAAGTAGCAATGCAATAGAAATTCCAGAGCCGTGTGTTGAAATACTACCTTGCGAAACGATTCTCCCTCATGAAAAATTTGCTGGCGAGGTCAGCAAGAAGCGAGAAAAGAACTGCGTAGTCCGCAAAATGGAGATGCGCAGGAAACTAAATGCTGAGTCGGAGCAGCAACCGAAAATTGTGCATACGCGGCAGGAAACCGAAGAACGCGTTGAGAAATTGATGAAACTTGTAGACGTCGAAGGTTGCACAGATGAGGAAATCGCGCATGTACGACGTTTACTGAGTATCAACCCCTGGAGATTTGCTCTTGATGGAGAACCTTTAACGACTACGAATATTCTCAAACATAAAATCAAATTAAAAACAGACAAGCCTATCAAATGCAAGAGATACCGGGTACCGCCTAAATGACAGAAGATCATGCAGGAAGAGATAGATAAATTACTAGATTTAGGCATAATAGAGCACTCCAGGACTCCATACTCAGCAAACTGTTGGGTTGTGCCTAAACCTCCCGACAAGAACGGCAACAAACGGTGGCGATTCGTGACAGACTTTCGAAAATTGAATGAACAGACAGTAGGGACTTCACAACCTATCCCGTCGACGCCGGACATCCTAGAAAAACTCGCGAGCGCGAAATACATCACGGTATGCGATTTGAAATCGGGATTTTTCCAAGTAGCCATGGATGAGGAAAGCGCTGATTATACAGGGTTCGCTGGGCCTACCGGAAACTACCGTTACTTAAAAATGGGGATGGGTCTCGCCGGAAGTCCAGATACCTTCATGGAAATGATGTACCGGGCGTTCGCCGGATCAACGCCGGATCAGGTCCTTATTTACTTAGACGATATGATGATTTTTGCGAATTCACTCGAAGAGCATGAAAGTAAATTCCGGAGATTCATAGAGAGGATCGAAGAAGCAAATTTATTAATTGAACCGAAGAAATGTCAATTTTTGAAAAGAGAGGCGCGAGTACTCGGACATATAGTGGGCGGCGGAAGCCTAAAACCGAATCCGGATAAGATAGAAGCATGCCGGAAATACCCAGTACCAACTACAGTGCGGAAAGTCAAAGAATTCCTAGGATTCGTAGAATACTACCGCCGGTTCATTCATAAATTCGCGGAAATGGCCCACCCACTCACGCAACTCACGCGAAACGGTACCGAATGGAGATGGGGTCCGGAACAACAGACGGCATTCGAAAAACTCCGAGATGCATTGTGTAGCGAGCCAATCTTAGCAGCACCTGACGAATCTAAGCCGTATTGGGTACACAGTGACGCATCGGACCATTCGGTGGGGGCAATTTTGGCCCAGGGTGAACCTGGGAAGGATAGGCCCATTTGCTATACTTCAAAGCCAATGAAGGGCGCGCAACTAAGGTACAGCACGTATGATAAAGAAATGCTCGCGATTTGCCATGCGATTGACAAGTTTCGACCGTACTTATGGGGAAAACGCTTCACAGTTGTAACAGACCACGAAAACCTTCGTTTTTTCCACACGGCAAAAAGGGATGACTCACGGTTTAACAGGCTTAAGGCAGCCCTACAAGGGTATGACTTCCGGATCATATTTCGCAGAGGGAAGGACAACGTAGCAGACGCGCTTTCACGCAACCCGATACTACGCGAAGGCGAGGTAGATTTATCACAGAAATCGCGCGACGAATTGTACCAAATCGCGGACCAACAAGAGAAAGAGGACCCAAGCTGTAGAGAAGACAACCCACCAGGCCGTATCTTTATGCTGCAATCGCTATTTGAAGAAGACGAAGTCGACGCGTCGGATTCAGACCAGGCGAGCGGATATGAAGAGAGCGAGAGTGAGGACGTCGGATCGGATGATGAATTGTTTAGGGTATTTCCGATGCGAGCAGTTCGGAAAGAACGAATCGATGGGAAAAGGAAATCGAAGGTAACGCGATCTAGTTCGGAAGAATCAGAAGGTCAACAAACAAGAAAGAAAAACTGCGCCGAGAGTTCAGAGGGCTCAGACGATGAGTGGACCGAGAGCAGGAAAGGACGTGTAAAAGTCAAACGATCGCGAAGAATAAGAGGTAAGGGACCGCAGCGCAGACACAGTGACCCGGAAATCGAAACATCAGAAATTCTGAGTCAAGCAAAATTCAAAGATTAGCTCGCGTACATGACGAAAGAAAGTAATTGGCAAAAGAATATAGTTAGTTCCAGCACTCCAGAGAAAAATAAGCCATGCCGCATGCAAGCAGAAAAATTCCCGCTGCGTCAGCACACGCTCAATCCAGTGCAGCAGTCGTTCCAACCACCGACTCCAAGCGGCTCAAATGACGCATCTCTGGGGAACGAGACACCGTCTGATCATCAAGAGCATCTGGCAGCAGCAACGGAGCAGAGGGATGAAGCAGCACGAGCAACTTCACCAGCTTTACAAATTGCACCTGTGGATAAGTCGTTTACAATTACTAATGAATCACAAAATTCATCTTCAAGAGTAAACATTGACATAAATTCAATCATGGACCAAACTGATTTCGGTAGAATGAGTCACGAGAGAGAAGAAGTACCGAATCAGCCCGATATCAGGGAAATGTCCGGAAAAGTTCGAATCCCAGGTATATTTCAAAATGACAAGAATTTATATTGGAGGCAAACGACGCGCGACGGGAAAGACGCGACGCTACTAGACATTCACGACGCGAGTACAGAGTCATCCGATGAATCCGTTTCGAATAACATACTGAACGATCGGGTAGGTAGTCAGGAATACCTGTACGACGAGTCACCATCAGGGCAAACAAACCCTGTCGAAATTCAACCGACTGCCGAAACCGAACCCGAATTGGCAAACAGAACAGATCCGCGAACAACAACACAAAACGAACATAGTTACGCGAGAGAAACGGATGAGCAAATGGAAATTGAGCAAATCACCGATTTTCCGATGAATTACACGATACAATCGGGATGCGCGGAACCCGACGCCGTACTAGACCACTTCACGGGTATCCCCACCCTTCCGCAGGGAAACTGTCTGTTTTGGACGTTTATTCACCTGGAAAACTTAGACACCACGGCCCTAGTTCTCAGAGATATTCTAAGAGAGTCGGATATGATAGAATTTTGCGCGGTGCCGGGGGACGCGAAAAGAATCTTAGAGTCTCGGAATGAATACGGCGAGGATAATTGTATCCGGGTCTTTGCCGAACATTATAATGTAAAAGTATGCGTACACAACTTTAAAGCCGATGGTAGAGTAGAGTTTTATCACTTCAGAGGAAACGAACCCGGGGGATTTATACATCTACACTTAGACGAAGCTAAACGACATTATACACCATTCGTCCAACGCAGAAGCAACGGGAACGCGTCGGAAAACTCGGAAAATCCTGATTTAGACAATTTTGAACCGGAAGATACGGACGCGCACCAGAGCGAGAGAAGTCATGATTCCCCGAACACGAGTGCATCAGCGCTGAGTAGACTGAACACAGACGTAAATAGGTCAGCGGGCCTAGCTGAGTCATCAGAAGACGATGAGCAAGACGATTCACAGGTAAGGCCTCGCGCTCACACTCACGCGCTGGAAGAGTGCTTGGTCAGCAACGCACGGCCACCGCGAGAAAAGCCACCATGGGCCACAGCGGAAGGGGAGGAGCCCGCGCCGTTCGTACGAATAGAAAAGGTACGGTACCATCCGTTCAAGTACAGAGAGAACATCTTGTATATTACAAGTTTAGAGCCAGTCCTGGAAACAGAGGTAATTCAATCGTTAGTCGAGAGAAAATTTATCGATCCAAGCAAGTTCACGGAAATAATTTCAATTGGCCACATCACATCATCAAAACGTAAAGACGAACACATTCTCGGCCTATGCATAAGAGACCACGCGGATGGGGATATCAGGAAAACCGATATGGAAAAGGCTGTAAAAGGATTACGGAAATTTGTGTCGGAACACCGGATAAGATCATTGGGAATAATAAGGGATCTCATGATAATGTCGAGTCGCGAATGGGAGAAATTTATTGGAGTTTTTGAAAATTGCTTTGCGGGTTTTCCCATTACAGTAGTACTGTTTCAAGACAATATCTCTGTTCCACCGGTGGAAGACAGATTCAGACTGATAAGGGAATACCACACGTCAGCACTAGGCGCGCACAACGGCATCAATAAAACTTGCAAGAAAATTCAGAGTCAATATTACTGGCAACACATGAGAACCGAAATTCATAAATTTGTAGAAGCCTGTCCGGATTGCGCAATCAACAAATTAGTCAGAGTAAAAACACGCCTACCATTAATGATAACGGACACGCCAACAATGCCATTTCAAAAAATTTCAATCGATTACTATGGTCCATTAGAAGAAACGGAAGCAGGTTATAAATACGTACTGACTGTTCAAGACTGTCTTACACGATTCGTAATCCTGATTCCAGTGAAAAACGCGACGGCGGAAGAGACAGCTCGGGCATTAGTAGATAAAGTCATCTCAGTATACGGGACACCGGGCGCGATTCTATCGGACAATGGTACACATTTCATTAACAGATTGATGCAAAATTTGGCTAAAATTTTCCGAATAGAGTCTTTCAGAACCACTCCTCATCATCCGCAGGGAAATGGCATGATAGAAAGAATGCACCACACAATAACAGAGTACATTAAAGCATTTATAAACGAACACGAAAATTGGGACACTCTGTTGCCATTATGCATGCACGCCTATAATATCACGCCACACGATAGCACGGGCTATCCACCACACCTGTTGGTATTCGGCCAAAAAGCGCGAACCCCGTCAAGTTTCCCGCCACGGGAAAAACTAGCAACTTACGACGACTATATTCAGGATTTAGTGAAAGACCTATCAGAGTTGCAAAGACTGGCAATGTTTAATTCGATTCAGAGTCGCTACCGCAGTAAATTTTATTACGATAAGAAACTAAAAAATATGCAATTCCGAGAAGGTGAGATGGTGGCACTGCTGAACGACACACGAAAGGGTTAATTCGACAAGCAATATACGGGACCGTATGAAATAATAGGCGTGGACCAAGTGAAGAAAGATGTTAAAATCCAGATGGGGTACAAGATAAAAATTGTTCACATCGACAAGATAAAAAGATGGTGCTCGACTATGGATCCGCCGCAACAAGAGGAAAATCTCGAATAAGATTTGCGCATATAATAATAAAGAAAATTTCATAAACTTACAGGCCGGTACCCAAAGATGAGCATCCCCGCTACATCACAAGGCTGGAGCATGCGCCAGGGGTTGTGGTGGAAAAGATCGCACCACTTGCTGCAACCACAATCGACTGGAGAATAATTCAAAAGCTGGACCTTCAACAGTTCAGCAACACGGAGAAAACCCTCGAACAATCTTGGAGGAACATCATCAAGATATGCAGCGATCCCACACTCAAAGTGCAGCTCTCAAATCTGCACCTCCAGCTGGATGAAGCAAGGATGGACGTCAAACGGGTCCTGGACCTAATGAAAAGAACAAAAATTAGTAAAGGCCAGAGACGAAGGCGATCATTACTACCATTCATTGGTAAAGGTAGTAACTATTTATTTGGTACACTAGACGAAGATACTGAACAAGAACTCAAAAATATTATGGAAATTCAGGCAAATGATACTAGAAAAGTCGCAAAATTATTAGCGAACCAAACAGAAATAATAGAAAGCCAATTGGGTAAAAATACTAAAATGTTACAGAAATTACAGGGACAAATGGATCACCTGGCAGCAACAGAAAAAGACCTAGTAAAAGAAGCGGTATTACGTAATGCGGTCAATCTATTGGGAGAAAATATCGTTAATTTGAAAATTGATGTAAACACTTTAGTTGAAATTCTCACCTTTGCAGTACAAGGAGGGGTCCATTCCAAGTTGCTAGCCCCAGAGATCGTCGAAAACTCCAAGTCACTAATAGAAAATGCTGTACAGGACGCGGCATTTCCACAGGCAGAAGATGGCGAACCAATCATAGACCTAGAGAAAATTATGGAAATTTCAGTTTCAATATTTAAGGAGAAATTGGTATTTATCATCACAATTCCATTACTAGAATTATCAAGATACACTCTATACAAGGCATCTCCTATACCGGTGCAACAAATTTTTCAAAATAATTCGGGAGAAGTATTTGGTTACATTTGGCCAAAATGGCCATACTTTGGAATAGAAGCGGAGACAAACAAGTACATCTCATTTCATCACGGGGAAATCGACAAGTGCAAACATCTGAAAGATCTGATTATTTGTAAAAATACCGCACCAGTCCGAGAAATTTCGAGAAATCCACCATGTGAGATCAAAATAGTACTAAATTCTACAATCGAAAATATTACAGACTGCGACGTGAGGCTGATCAAAATTCACGAAACATTCTGGCTAAAACTTCACGACCCAAACACTTGGATCTATTCTACAAAAGAAGAGGAGCAAATTTTCATTCAGTGCCGTCGGAGCGAGCACAATACATCACCGCTTGTAGGGATCGGAATCGTCAAGCTTCTACCAGGATGCACGGCCGTAACTCGGAACGCCAGGTTATCCGCGTCAAGAGAAATTACGATCAACGCACCATCTATAATATTTCAGAACTATGATCTCAACATACCAAAAATAATCCGGAGCGGCAACAGCAGCAGGGAGTCACACGAAGTACAGCAGATTCTGGAATCAGAAGTCCTGGAAGACAGCCAAGCAGCAAATTTGGCCCAAGCAGACGCCCTCAAGATGGGTAAGAGCTTGCGAGAAATAATTGATAAAGCTAGAAACATCGGAAAATACAAAGCAATAGCAGGAAAAATTGAAACTATTGAAAACAAATTGCCCATAGCAGGAGCCGCAATAATAGGAGGATTAGGTCTAACATTTATTACATGGAAATTATTCTCGACTATTAGTATCATGCCAATAATTTATCGAATAATATTATTTATACTATGCGCAAGTCAAAACGAAGAGAATCCAGAAGAAAACCAAGAAAACATAACACCAACACAGGCGATGCAAGCGCTGGGTGCAATGGCAGCATCACACGCAACGGCAACCAACCCCAGACGCCATAGACCAAACGAGGTCACAAGAGCCAAGCAGGAAATCGAGCTGAAGATGTTGGAAGAGCAAGGAATTGTCAAGAAACAGTGTGACGGTACAATATACCTACCGTCTCCCTCTCTCCTAGGCCAAATATAATAATGAATATAATATTATTACATCACATTTATATTACAGCGACGGCAAGAGAGAAGGAGTGGACAGCCGAAGGTAAGAGAGAGAGAGAGAGAGTTGGCATATATGTATAGCGCTCGCGGGCCGTCGCTAGCAGCAGCAGCTGCAGAAGCTCGACCCCCCGCGCCCCCCGTCTTTCCCCTCCGCGCGCATCGAAGTCGCGCACATCGCCGGCGTGCGGCATTCCACGGCATTCCTAGCGAGACCGGAGTAAAGCGAGCACGTTGCGCTCCGCCGTATATTTTATTCGCGCCGAATATTACCTCGTTGCCTCGTGGCCGCTCTTTTGGAGCAACTTTTCCGGGTTTTCGCGTGTGCGTCAAACCCATTGGAAGCAGATCCTCGACCAACCTGGTGGCCTATAGTTTTCGGACCGTCCTGGCATCGCTTGGCCCTGCGCTTCGGCATACCTTCGGTCCGTGCTTGGAGTCTCGTGGCCCGCGCTCGGCACCCTCGTCGGCCCATCTTCGGGGCAAATCCACCTGCGTCCGGACATCGTAGCGACCTCGTCCCTTGGACAAGCAACATCGACAACATCTGTAAGTGCCAGCCCGATCTCACTTTCTCTCTCTGGTGCCTATCAGTAGAATGTCTTCCTCATCGTGCCCTCCCGACCTCGTGCTCGAGCTTTCGCGCTTACTTTATCGGTCTAATGACCACTTGTAAATATTTCTTGTAAATATGTTTGAATCGTTTTCACTTTATTTCCATTAAAGCTTCGGTACTTAAACGTACACTTATTTGTTATCACTCGACATCCCTCTCTCTCTTTTGATAATATGCAGCATAACCGAATCCAAATTGATAAACCAGATTTAATCTGGATATGACTGGACCTAATTCAGGCACGGCCAGTCCTATGGCGCCCAACAAAAGGTGCTGTTTTCTATTATCTAAATTAAAGAGGCACGCAAATCCGAGCACGAGTGAGTGTGTAGTGTGTGCGTGTGATTAGAGTAAATAAGTGTACATCGAGAGTGTATAAAATCCAAGTGCGGTTGGATTTTCATGCGACGCTTTGCGACCATTGGTCTTAACGGCCATTATTTTCTTTAAATTTTTCGGAGCAAACGAATGCTCAGCAAATTTTCGCGACTTCCCGGCGCCTCGACAGGAGAGGCTCGCAACGGCCCGCGCGCTTATATGCCATATATGGGCATTGAAAACATCGCGCGTTGACCGCCGCTCGCATCGATCGAGATCGAATCTTTCGAACGTGCGTTCTATATGCGTGCGAGAGAGACACATGCGGTATAATATAATATTTCAAATATTATTTCACGCGACCGTAAATATTCGATCGAACCGTCATCGAACTTTAGGCTCGATGTGCAACAATGTATGTGTGTAACGTATGCATATGTATGCATACAGCGTTATTGCGAGTGAAAACCAGCGTATATATATATAGATATACGGGACAATGCGAATTACGCTGAAGCGTTTCTTCCACGATTTGACGTTCGGAAAAATTCTAAAAATTACCCCGATGGCTATAAAAATTCGTAAATAAATTACGGTCGATGTGTGCACCATAATTATTGCACTATTTGCTTATTTAACAATAATTAAAGCTAAAATTGAGTTAGTCCAAGGTCTTTGACCAATATTTTTGCTTGTGCTGTATAAAATTCTTATACTTGACAGTAATTTAATGGTGACTCAGGCACTTTTGTGCATTGCAAATTAAAATTGTTAATGACAATAACTAGCAACAAATTGACAATTTTGGTCAAAAATAATGAAAATTTAGCTTGACCAAATGTGTTATTGATGAATTATTGTGCCATCGACCGGATCTATTTTCGATCAATATATATAGCTATACATTGACATTTTTAGGTATATATATATACATATACTTGAATTCTCAGAAATGATATATAGATATAGTGCGGACTGCGTATAGTCAAGCGTTGCGTTACCGAAACTGCGTGCGAACCAAAACATAGTCCGTATATAATATTGACATACATGCGTCCTGTAATTCTGAATATTGTTTTTGTCAATTATTTAAACAATTTACGACAAAAGTCGAGTTTTCTTTGCATATAACACCCGATGTTGGGGTAAATGGAGCCATCCAAAGTAAAATCAAAATCGATTTTTGAGAAATTTTGAAAATACCTGTTTCTGACTTTTTTGACTTTCCAAGTCAAAATTTGACCGCAATAGCTATAGATATAGCTCGGAGCTCAAGTTTGCGAATAATTAAACATAATTGAAAATTTTTTCGCAATAATTTTGCAATAAATTTTGTGATAAACAAAATTTGCAAAATATAATTTTTCGCATTTTTGAAAGTTTTTGAATGAATTTCAATACTTTTCATTAATTTTTGACGCAACTGTCAAAATACATTGATGGACCTTGAAACTTTTGCCACTTTTTTAGAAATCATGGCAAATCAAAATGAAACTTTTAGCTGCGAAGCAGACTTAACCACCTGGTTAGTTACCCTACCACCAGATGAATACTTAGAGACCTTTCGCAAACTTGAACTCCGTGAAGATGGTGATGAACCTGTCAAGATGCAAAGGCTTATGCGTTACCTTATGGGCGATTATACCGAATCAGACTTTGTTCAAAACGATGATTTCGAAAATGATGAAACTTTGCGTGAACATAGAATTAGACTGCGTAACGACTTAGTACAAACAGCGTATAGATCGGTCCGCAAAGACCACATCAACGACGACGTCAACGACAACGCATTGGCAGCCGGAGGCTTGGCCTCATCATCAAGATTGGAAGAGCACAATACTTCTGAAATACCAGTGCTACTGGTAAGCGGCTCTACGACAGTAACAACCGTAACAGAGCCAACCTCAACATACACAGGTGCAATAAATAGGCCAACCGTAGCAACCACAACAGCAACAAATAATGTGCCAATTTTTAGCACCACTGGTGGTCCAACCGACCTTGATATAGTTCCATACCTATGTGAAGATGGCTCGGTACAATGTATCCCGCGAATGATCGCAAATCAAATGAAGCGTCTGACCGATACACAGAGGCAGGTCGATGCTCTACAAGCAAGTTGGACCAAGAAAAATCAGGAGCTTGAGGTATCGCGCCGTGAGCTCGAAGAAACACACAAGCGTGCTCAAGCACTTGAAGCACAATGGATTGAAAAATCGCGCGAATTGGATGCCCGCGAATTCGCGAGCAGTACGCGCGTACCTGTGAGTCAAAGCACGGCATTACCAATCAGTGCACCGACGATCACAAATAATACACCACGAGCAAGAAACGTGAATTTGCAGGACACATACGATCTTCGGTACTTCAATACAAATGAAGATCAAACTCGACAATCTGACCAAACGGTCATGCAAACAACAAATGTGACCAATTTTGTACCTACATCGCAAGCTGCGCACAATGGTCTCAACGACACCTACGGAAGAAATACTTCAACTCGCAGCCAACCTGTTGACATCGGAAAAATAGTACGTCAATGGAAATTGACTTTTTCTGGAGATCAAAAAGATGGCAGCATCGAAGAATTTTTGCAGCGAGTGGATGAATGTAAAACCTTATCCAATATTGCGGATGAAGACCTTATGAACGCACTGACCGAGTTACTCGCCGGTCCAGCTTTGCGTTGGTTTAGACAGTCACGGTCCAAATGGACCAATTGGGCTGCATTTAAGATGGATGCTCGCGTGTGTTTTGGTCATGACAAACACTTCCAACAGCGACTCATCAGAGAAGCAGAGTCTCGTACGCAAGGAAAAGAAGAGCGTGCCAGAGACTATATCGTTTTCCTACTGACAATACTTGACAAATTTGATACACCGTGGAGCGATGATCAACAATTAGAACTTCTGTATCGCAATTTACACCCGACGATTCAACAATGGGTCCCACGGGATAAAGTTAAATCGGTGGACGACCTATTTACGCTCACTAGAGAAGCAGAGCATATTAGAGATAATAATAAATTCTATCGGCCACCACCAAATCCAGATCAGTCTCTTTTACCTGAACTGGCATACAAGCCACCTGAATCGAAGAAAACTGAAGATAATAAGTCACAACCTCATCTGGCAGCCACTTCAGTCGAACCTCTGGTTGAAACTACCAAACTCATAAGAGAATTAATTCAAAAAGAATTAAAATCATTGACTGCGCCTGTTACATCGCCAGCGCCTAAAGTGAATTCGAGCACAAATGCTCCAATTACAATTGCGCAAATGACAGATGCTATGGCAAAAATGTTTGATCAGAAACTCAAATCATTCAAGCCACAAACTTCGAACGCATCGGCGAATAAACCCGCAACAAGCCAGCAACAAAATAAGTCAGATGGTGACAAACCTAAATCAAATACAGTCTTCAGACCTAAACCGGTCATTAAAAGCGACCATAATAAGGACAAAGAACCTGGTCCTGGTCCAAAAAGCAGATTCTGCTGGAACTGCTCTTGGCCTGGATACACGAAAAATGACTGTCCTGAATGTCAAAAAAAAGGAGGAGGAGGCGACTAGGTAAGGCCTCTACCGCCTCTCTAGAGGATATGGCCTCTGGTAATGGGTTGGTCAGTGACCAACAGCCAGCCACGAAACCAGGACTATATTCGACGGACTACAAGAGTCCACCATCTGATTATGACAATGAGAAGCCATTGGGCGATCATCCTCGCTGGTGGCTCAAAACAAACTTAGGAAATGCCTGTGTACGTGCTCTCTACGACACTGGCGCATCAAGAACATCTGTCGGACCAATCGGTCTACAAATTGCTGCTGCAATTGGAGCTCGTGTGTCGCCCTATCGAGGCCCACACTGCCGTTTAGCAACTGGTGAATTAGCGCGACCGGTAGCGCAAACCAAATTACCTATAGAGGTTGCTGGCGTGAAGAAAGAAATCGCAATGTTCATTTATGAAAAGTTAGCCTGCGATCTAATTTTGGGAGCAGACTTCGCGTATTCTTTCAATGCAATTCTTGTGCCTGAAGAAAGTACGATGACAGTGAAAGGCGAGAAGGGCCCATCTGACCCTTTTACTGTTGAGTTCGCGACTCAGGACGATTTAAATACAGCAAACCTCGCATCAGTCGGCATTGAAGATCTCACCGATAAGCAGCGCAAATTGTTAGATGACGTACTAGATAGAAATATTGTAGTACATGGTCCAAGTATTGGTTGCACGGACCGGATTGAACATGAGATCGTCGTCGAATCTTGTCGACCGATCAAACAAAAATACTACCCCGTATCCAAACGGATCGAGGACGAAATGCATGATCAAGTCCGGAAAATGCTCGAACTCGGAGTGATCAGAAAATCGACAAGCGCATGGTCTAGCCCCGTAGTTATGGTTAGGAAATCGAATGGCGAATATCGCTTTTGTGTTGACTACAGAAAATTGAATAATGTGTCACGCAAAAATGCATATCCTATACCGCAAATGGATGCAATTCTACGGAAGCTCCAAAATGCTAAATATATCAGCACTATAGACATGAGCTCCGCATACTGGTCTATCCCACTTAAAAAAGGCTCAGAACAATTTACGGCATTTACAGTACCCGGATTAGGTTTGTTCGAGTTCACAAAACTACCGTATGGGGTCTGTAATGGTCCTGCGACCTACCAGGCCCTAATGGACGATTTGATCGGTCCTGAATTAGAGCCATTCGCGTTCAGTTATTTAGACGACATCATCATAGTAACTGAGACGTTTGAAAAACATCTAGAAGTACTAGAGCTAATTTTGAAGAAAATCAAAGATGCCGGTCTAACAATTAATCGTGAAAAAAGTCACTTTTGCAAGGACGAAGTTAGGTACCTCGGAGTCCTAGTCAATCGTGACGGCTTTCGACCGGATCCAGAGAAGATCAAGCCAATTGTGGAATATCCAGCTCCGAAGACTTTGAAAAAATTGCAGCGCTTCTTAGGCATGGCGTCGTGGTATAGAAAATTCCTAAATGATTTTGCCACGATTGCCGAACCGCTCACTCGCCTAACTAAGAAGGGGACGCCTTTCTTATGGACTGATGAGCAACAAAATGCCTTTGAGCAAATAAAAATCATGCTTGCAACGGCTCCAGTCTTGAATCGGCCTAATCACAATCTCGAATTTCAAATCCAGACCGATGCGTCGAATACGGGCCTAGGAGCCCTGCTTGTGCAAATAGTAGATGGTGAAGAGCGCCCTCTAGAATTTGCTAGCAGAGTACTCACGCCACAAGAAAAGAATTTCTCCTGTACAGAACGAGAATGCCTAGCTCTTTTATGGGCAATAAGAAAATTCCGACCATATATTGAGGGATATCCATTCAAAGTCATAACTGACCACAGTAGTCTGCGTTGGTTATTTAACCTACGGAATCCCACAGGACGTCTAGCCCGCTGGGCTCTTGAATTACAAAGCCATGACTTCACCATACAACATCGACCAGGAAATAAAAATATCGTGCCAGACTGCTTGTCCAGGTTATACGAAGACGAAGAAGTGCCCGAGGCATCTGGTCTTGCGACCATTAGTGTAGAAAAATCCACGCAAGATGCATGGTACATTGAGAAATTCAACGAGGTCCAAAATCGACCAAAAGAATTTCCAAATTGGAAGATCGTGGGTGAAAATCTGTATCATTACAAACCCGACGAAATTCTTGATGATCTTGGACTTGATAACGATGCGTGGAAATTAGTAATCCCGCAAGAAAATCGTTTGAAAATTTTAAAAGAATGCCATGAAGAAGTAACAGCAGGCCACTATGGTCGATTTAAAACACATCAACGTGCCATACTTTATTACTTCTGGCCAAATTTATACCAAGACGTTGCAAATTTTGTAAGAAAATGCACTATTTGTCAACAATGTAAAGTGCAACAACTTGCACCAGCAGGCCTCATGGGCAAACGGTCCATCACAAGACCATGGCAAGTTGTAGCAGCCGACACTTGCGTATTCCCTCGCAGTGTTCACGGCAATGAATATATGATTGTCTTTATTGACTTATTTACAAAGTGGATGGAATGTGTACCAGTTCGCAAAGCGAATGCACTGACTGTGCGTAAAGCACTAGATTCAAAAATAATCTTACGTTATGGTACTCCGGAAATATTCCTGTCGGATAACGGTCCTGAATACTCTAATAAAGTAATTGACAAATACCTGGATGAGCGGGGTATTGTACATATGACAATACCACCTTACGCCGCCCATTGTAATCCAGCAGAACGATACATAAGAACAATCAAAACGTCCATAATCGCATATTTAGAGGACAAACATAGTCGCTGGGACGAACATGTGACGGAACTTCAGTTCGCGTACAACTCAAGCGTCCAACACTCGACTCACCTCAGTCCAGCTTTTATGAACTATGGACGTAATCCAGTTCCACCTAAAAATTTCAAACGTCAACAAGAACTCACGTATGCTGAAAAAGAGCTGGTGCAAGCAGTAAATGATTGGCAAGCACATATGCTCAAACTGCCTGACTTGCACATGGTCGCAGCGACCAATTCACGAAAAGCTCACGAGCATCAAGCTCAATATTACAACAAAAAGCGACGTGATGTCCAATATGCAGTAGGAGATGCTGTCTGGAAGCGTAACAGAGTCTTATCATCACAGGCTCAGGGTATCACAGGCAAACTTGCGCCTAAATTCGATGGCAAATTTACCATCCTAGCTCGACTCGGTTCAAATGTTTACGAACTGGCCGATGAATCGGGCCAAAGCATCGGGAAAGCGCATGTTCAAGACCTGAAACCCTACATCGATGGTGATGAGCCCCTAAACGAACCAGAAATTGAACGGTCAATAATCGGTCCGTCAGACGACAATTCGTTCTATCAAGGACCATGTCGAGTGCTCAGACCCGCTAAAAACGTTGCGTCAAAGGCAAACACTCCAAAAATTACCAAGAAAAGAGGCCGACCAAGGAAAACCAAAATCGTGGGAACCAAAAAACGCGTCAGTTTCGTGCCCTCGATTCGTCATGAACGAGACCATGATACGGTCGACATAGCTCCGGCGCAGACGACCGAACCCATACCGAAACGACCGCGTGGTCGACCAAAAGGATCCACTAAGAAGAAGATCTTGAATGCGTCAAACTTATCCCCTATGCGCACTAGATCTAGTAGTCGCTTGGCGAAATAGTAATTCTATCTTTCGACTTATACTATTTTGCCTAGAATGCTTGTAGACATCTCTTTTTTCTGAGTAGTGGACACCTGTCCGTAGAAAATTGAGATAACAAAAACAACATGAGAATAATCTTTTCAGAAAATGGATCATCAAGAAGGAACCGGCAAAACTCCGGAACAAATGGCAGCAATACTGGAAGAGATGCAGATCCTAGAGGAGCACTCCACTCCCAGTATTGGTAACCAAAATGTGCCAACGGTCCAAGGTGCTGAGGATAGCCCGGACCCAACTGGCCCACCAGCCGAGCCTTTGCTCGCTAATTCACAGGAGGAACCGGAAGAACCTCGACCGGTAATTCAAGAAGAGGCAGTTGAATTGTCACCAGAGCATCAGCTCGAAGAAGATGGCAGGGCTCTGCTCGCTCTCGTGCTTCAGCACCGCGCCGATGTTAGGGCTGTCAATAAAACCGGCGAAAATCTCATTGAGATGAGCAAGAATCTCGAAATCAAATATGCGCGGAATTTGGCCCCTTTCCGACACTTGCTCGAATACGCAGAAGAAGTCGAACAAGAGAACTTGGACCACCTTACTGCACGTGAGATCCGGGAAGAACGCAACCGAGAGATTGCGAAAAGAGAAGCGGCAGCACGGGTGGCCCTGGAAAACCTGAAAAAGGCCGAGCAAGCGGCGAAAAAAGCCCAGGAGGAGCTTGAACAAGCCAAAGTTCAAGATTACTTCAAAAAGAACCAACAGGAGCGCATGCAGCGCCGCCAAGAGAGACTTCGGGATGGGCACTACAATGATTTTGGCCACTGCTCAGTATGTGGCGAACGTGGTGTCCGCAGTCCAAGAGATTGTCCAAATTACGACGATCATTATCTGGTGGAGAAGAACCAGAAGAAGCAATAGGTCTTTGACCGAAAATGAAGATGGTCTGGAGACCGAAGATATGGGTTTTACCCGAAGAAGAGGTCTCTTGACCGATCTATATCGCTTTTCTTTGATTTTTACCTTTTATAACGGTCAACTGACCAAATTCTCATTTGTTTTGTCAGTTCATAGGTCCTTTGACCAATTTCTTAGAATTAAGCTACGGTCACATGACCAATTTTCATTTTCTCTTTATAAGTTTGACGGTCCGTTGACCAATTTCATAAAGTTGAGTTGAGGTCTATGACCGAAATTTTGAATTTTTGTAGTGAATATCTCTTTGATCACTTTTTTATTCATCACTCGTTACGGTCATTTGACCAAATTTGATCATGTTATAGGTTTTTTCTTCAATTTTTGAAAATGGATAAAAGTCTCAAATGTCTTTTGACAATTTTCTTTCGACTAGTTTTTCTTTTTGACAGATCGCACTGAATGTGCAAGGTCTGCGACCAAATAATCATGTGACAAAATAGTCAATCAAACAAAATTTTAGTTATTCATAAATTCAAATACTATTCGTTTGTAAAAGTATGGATTGAGTGACGTATGGTCCTATGCTGAAGTATGGGCTATGGGACAATTGTCCATGAGTATGATTCGTATTATGTATGTACAGTATGCTCAATAAGTGCCTAGTGGTCGATTCAAGAGACCAAGTGCATCAGTGATGGCCAATAAGTGAAATTTCCTGTGGGCCTAAGTGCTATGAACAGTGCAGTGAAATGAACGCTCTCCAGTGATCAATGATCAAAATGATCAAATGAATAGCATGGACGAACGGTCGTATGACATAATATTAAGTTTCCCCTTCGAATTTTTGAGGAATTACATCTACTTTCATAAATTGCAATCTTTTATTTCAGAAACCCAACCATGATTTCATTACTATAATTCTTATTTTCATATCATGACTACAATGGTCAATGTTATTTATTTGGCCCAGACTGAGAGAGGGTAGTTCCGAGCTGGTACGCCGATGGCTACCCAGCGTCTGGGGGAGGGGTGTGACGGTATAATATACCTACCGTCTCCCTCTCTCCTAGGCCAAATATAATAATGAATATAATATTATTACATCACATTTATATTACAGCGACGGCAAGAGAGAAGGAGTGGACAGCCGAAGGTAAGAGAGAGAGAGAGAGAGTTGGCATATATGTATAGCGCTCGCGGGCCGTCGCTAGCAGCAGCAGCTGCAGAAGCTCGACCCCCCGCGCCCCCCGTCTTTCCCCTCCGCGCGCATCGAAGTCGCGCACATCGCCGGCGTGCGGCATTCCACGGCATTCCTAGCGAGACCGGAGTAAAGCGAGCACGTTGCGCTCCGCCGTATATTTTATTCGCGCCGAATATTACCTCGTTGCCTCGTGGCCGCTCTTTTGGAGCAACTTTTCCGGGTTTTCGCGTGTGCGGCAAACCTATTGGAAGCAGATCCTCGACCAACCTGGTGGCCTATAGTTTTCGGACCGTCCTGGCATCGCTTGGCCCTGCGCTTCGGCATACCTTCGGTCCGTGCTTGGAGTCTCGTGGCCCGCGCTCGGCACCCTCGTCGGCCCATCTTCGGGGCAAATCCACCTGCGTCCGGACATCGTAGCGACCTCGTCCCTTGGACAAGCAACATCGACAACATCTGTAAGTGCCAGCCCGATCTCACTTTCTCTCTCTGGTGCCTATCAGTAGAATGTCTTCCTCATCGTGCCCTCCCGACCTCGTGCTCGAGCTTTCGCGCTTACTTTATCGGTCTAATGACCACTTGTAAATATTTCTTGTAAATATGTTTGAATCGTTTTCACTTTATTTCCATTAAAGCTTCGGTACTTAAACGTACACTTATTTGTTATCACTCGACATCCCTCTCTCTCTTTTGATAATATGCAGCATAACCGAATCCAAATTGATAAACCGATATGACTGGACCTAATTCAGGCACGGCCAGTCCTAACAGAAGACTAGCAAGTAAGAAATAGCGTAGAAATAGTGATTAAGTATTCAGGTAGAGAACATAAATTTAGAGGTAACATAGGAAGTAAAAGTCATGAAATTTTCCCGGCCCTCACACGTGAGTCACGTGAAAATTTTACGAGAATAAGAACGATACCGATACGAGAAAAGTGAGTGAAAAATTTTCCCGGTCCTCACACGCGAACCGCGAAAATTTTCAAATGACCAATAATTTTGCCAAATATAAAGACCACGTGAGCCGCGAAAATTTCAGATGACCAATTTTACATCGAGATAGTAAATTACGATAGACGTTACGAGGTACGAGTGGCAAAGAATATATATGAGAAAAAATCAATAGCACAAAAAAAAAAGAAATGGAAGTAAGAAAGAGCGTTAGATCCACATAATCATTATGAAAGCTCAGAAATTCATTCGAATTAGCACAAGGGAGCTCATTTACAGCTCACACGATCAAAACACGGAAGAAAAGACGATTTTCACGTATCAAAAGTGTTCCATGTTACCCCACCCACCGTTCCATCTTGCCCCACATACCAGTTCCATCCCGCCCCTGGGCCCCCTATGGGTCGGAAAAATCGGAAAAAAATATATACTAACATGAGAACGTTAGAGCTATATAACAGAAGAAGAATTTTTCAAAAAAAGTCATTATTCACGAAGCTACCCCAACCCCCCACCACCCCCACCCATCCAAAACCAACCCCGACAACTTAGTACACATCCCCGGACCTGCCGTCACACGATTCCGATGAGCAGTAGTCAAGAAAAAAAAGTGCCCCAAACCCCCCCACAGTCCCCCCCCAATCCAGAAATCTGCCAACGAAACCCATACACACCAAAAATCATCAAAAAAGTCCATAATATCATTCCTTACAGAATAAAACCCCAAACAACCGAAAACACCCCATACCACCCTACTCCCCCATCAACCACACCCCAACCACCCATGGAGTACATAATACTTACATGGAACAGCCACAGAACAGGAAAATCTGCAGCGGCCAACTCGTACTTCAGCAATTCGGTAAGCGCAAGTGTATGTATATATAGAGTCATGAATATATGTATATATATGAGAGGGATATGTGAATGACCGGGAAATACGAAAGAAGTACGCGAAATGTACAAGTGCGGAAGGCACAAAATATGAAACGAAAATGTAGAAGTCCAATATATATATATATATATAAAAGCAGATATGTATATAAATAGAGAAAGTAAAGATGTACAAAATTCAATTTGATCGAAGAAATTTGGCGAAAATTAATAAAAAATTTGAACGTTCACAGCAGCACAAGATGCAGAAAAAATCTCAATGACTGGAGAATTTATGGCTTTCCACGAAAGAGGGTAACTCTACAACAGATCACAACACAAACGTAGAAACGGGACACAACTTTATTGAATATTCACTTACAACTAGAGACTACAAAAAAAGAAGAAAGAGAAATTAAGGAGGAACGTACTCGGTGTTGCGGAACTCCAACCCGGCCTCGTGCCAATACGTGAGGCGCGAGAGGGGGAGAACAAAATAGTACCTCCACCCAACCTAGGCAAAGAACGGAAATAAGAATTGAAGCACACGAGGTAAAAAAAAAAAAAAATCAAGATAGACCATATAATAACACTTACAGGGCCACAACGGGCACACTCCAACGGGAAGGAGCCACAACCCTGGTCCAGATCTAGGTAGTGCGGGTCACTGCGACGGGACCGCACGCGGTTGACACCACGGCCAACCAAGACCACAATCATACGGATCGGCTAGAGAAATAAGAGGAAAAAGAAAATGAAGAAGAGAAAGAGAAACGAAGAAGAGAAGAAAATACAAGAAAATACGAACCTGGTGACACCTGGGACAGGACACCTCCTCGTCCATCCCATCGGAGAATCGATCATCATGATAGGCGACCCGGACAGGGTCGCCGATGGTCCCACAGCCGATCCTAGGGTACGGCAGGCGCGTGGTGGGCGGCCGGGCAAAACCTCGGGCAGATCGGCCCCGACGGCAACTCGCACTGTTTGATCCGGCTAGAAAAGAAAACACACACACAAACTTACACACAAGAAGGAAAACTAACTCAAAACACAGAAACGACCCGGAAAACTCACAACGAGACATCCTCACAGAGTAATTTACAGGAGTAACGAAAAAGTACAAAGAAGCTGACGCGCGCCTGATGAGAGCAATGGTCAAACTGGAGCATAAAGCCACATATTAAGAAGCTGCAGAACTACAATAGGGGTAGGAGAAGGAGAAGAAATGCCAAGTTGACATAATATCACATACCTTTGTTATCATACTCAGGCACTAAGGCTTGAATCTGCGCACTTTTATGTCGGTCCAGCGTCGCGTCGAAACAATGTATATTCACGAAGAAATACACTTCACTACACACACCACATAACGCTCATGAATTTCCTATCACCACCGTGGAAAGTGAAAATTACCAATCATTGAAGACACTATAAAGGATAGTATCAATCAAAAATATGATCATATATTGTCCAAAAATATATATATATAAAGCCAAATATTGTTCAAAATATTGAAAAGTATCACTCAAAAAATATTGTAAAATATTGTATCAGAATAATGTCTCAGAATATTGGGAAGAAAAAGAACGTCGAAAATTATCATCCAAGAATATTGTAAAAGACCGAGAATTATTGTTTAAGATACTGTAGAATTATCAAGAATTATTGTACGAGAATATTGTAAGAATATCAAAAATATCGTATGAAAAGAGAAAAAATGTATTGTAAAAGTATCGATCCATATCGGATGAAAATATCGGGAAAATATGGCTGAAAAATCATAAAATGTCATGAGTATATAGCAAGTTATAGGTAAAACATAGCACTAGGTTATTTACATATGTCAAAAAAAGAAAAAAAATGAAGAAAATGATGTAAAATTTCGTAAATCAAGGTTACTCTGTTTCAGGATTTTACTGGAAATATTGGCCAAGGGTAAAATATCAATCAATCAAAAAAAAAGGGTCAAGAAACACAAAAGACTGAAATCAATTGAAGTTCTTGAAATGAGAAATAGTTATGACCAAAATCAACGATGAACCCGAGAAAAACTGTTCCAATATGTAACGACACGCGAAGACGATGAAAAAAAAAATATGTATATATATGTAAACATCATTCACACAAAACAGGTAGGGCTTGTCGAGGACGACAAGGTCTCGGCCTCACACGTGTGACGACATAGGTGATTGCTCTCATTAAGCAATCACCCTGTCGTCGGTTCTGCAAAACCGATCGCCGATGCACACCTGAAGGAATGCATCGCGCGATCACGTTTTGCCGAACTTTGCACTTTGTGTCTGTACACGACGCGCATCGAGCCGAGGATATATAATCCTCGACTCGCGCGCGCCGCGTCAGACCGCTCATCCATTCTTTACATCAATTACACAGCATATCTGTAGTTCACCTCATTTTAATATATATATATCTATATATATATATCTGAGTCTTTCTTAGTCGCCGACACCCCACGTAACACCAGGCTGTTTGGTGGATTTCTGAAGGCGGACATAATGTTTTACTGACTCAATTTCTTTCAGACTCTGTGACCTCAAAAGCTTGAAACCGTGAGTTCCGGAGCTGTCCGTGACTATTTTCTTTCAGGTGCAAAGAATTGCTCTATCGTCAGGAAGGTGTGCTTACCAACATTTGAGGTGAGTTTTGATTTATTATATGAACACTTCCCTGTTTCGGTCGCCGACCGGTCGTCATAACATTCACAAATATACCCACTTATGACGACCAGATTTACAATTACAGTGAAACTTGTTAAGTTGGGCACCTGCCTAAGTTGGGCACTTTTCCGCGGAACGCGCAAAATTACATTAGCTTTTATGGGGATTTTGTTCTATATATTGGGCACTCTATATGTAGGGCACCTGTCTAAGTTGGGCGCATTCTTGCCTTCTGTCGAGCATAACAACATGAAAACAAGATTGTGTATGTTGGACACTCACTTCGAAGCTCGAGATATCATACCGTATCCTCGTCCTGATCGTCTCGATAATGAGTTTACGAATAAGCGACAGAGTTTGATAAAGAAGAGGTCATTATTATTCATCGATAATAAGCATCAATAATTGTCAACCAAGTCAATCATCTGAATAACCCATAATTTTACTGTAATATCAGGGTATATCAACAGTGATCAAAAATTATAGCGAAGTTGATAACGTATTCACTGGCACGCAATAAGCCACCAATGATGGCAAACTCAATCAAAATGTTATCATGGATCGAAGATTTACAAAAAAGGGTCCAGTATGGAGCAGTCAAAAATCAGTGGTTACCTTGCATCTAAATGGAGTAATCGACATGTACCAAGTTTCTGATTCGGAAATGAATGTCTTCTAATCTCTCCATTACTGTATTGTACGTCTGATTTTCGATACAATAAAAGGATACTTTATGACTATTCCAAACTAGTGTATTGACATGATCATTAGAGGATAACGTGTTCCATCCAATATAATCAAAATTTAATCGAAAATTGACCTCCTGGAATCAGAAAAACAGTTCTTTGTCCTAATTTCTGTATGTTGGGCACCTGTCTAAGTTGGGCGGTTTCTTCCGGAACCGAGAGTGCCCAACTTGGACAAGTTTCACTGTATAAGGAGCTATGACTACCGCTACAATCATACATCTCTTATGACGACCGCTCTCACAATTATAAGCACTTATGACGACCAGATCTTCCCATACAAAGCCCTCAAAAATATAGGTCGGCAACCTATTACTTTTTTTATACCATTGAACTCACCGAGCAAAACAGCGTCGATTTCCACTTTCATCGCCGATGGTGAAGGTTCAGTTAGCGCGTATACTTGATCTAACTCGGCTGACCCATAAGAACACGCGCATGAGGATTGTTTTTGCCAAACGGTTTTTCTCGCTAGTTTCATCGGCAACCCCCTGCTTTCTTCACTCACTTTTATACACGTTTCCAGTTTAGTTAAAATTTGTGCGAGCCACCTTAATTATTCCAAGGGGTACACTCACGAAGCGCTCACTCAGAGGCGGACAGTTCAAGTCCCTCGTGAGTGTACATGTGTATGCAATATTTCATCTCCATGCGACTAGTTATCGTACGTTTTCGTTTTTGACCGTCAACTCAGCAAAGTAACGTGATTATCTCGGACTGATTCGTGCTATGCTGACTCATCGAAAAATTAGGATCGGCTTTCATCTGGTAGTTTATCGATTGTAGATGCATTATAGTAAGAAATAGAAGACATACGGATATGATTAAACGAACTCCACTTCTCTTGATCTCACGAGCAACCAGAACGTCGAGATTAGAAGGGCACCAGGGTGGACTAATTTTATCTAGAGCAATTTCTATTTTTTCTTCAATCAATTTCTATTTGTTCTTGGCCCCTAAAGCCATATTTAATGGAGGTTGCTCATTAGATCGAAAGAAGTGAAGTTCATTCAATTATAATTCAACCTACTGAATCGGAATCTGCTTTGGAAATGATTTTAGGCGACTTTGACCACTTTCCACCACTTGGAAATGTCTAAAAACACCCATATCGGATGTATTTTTTTCTGGCAAACACGTTGAAATAAGGATTTCCCGTTTCCCCGGCCAATTTCTATGAGAAAAATTGACTTTTAGTTTTCAAGAATATTTTCTGGGGCCTAAATGAAGAGTTGACGATACGCAAATACTTTGTTTCAAATTGTCAATGTTTCAAAAATATGTCAAAAGAATTCCAGAAAGATTCATCAAGATGCGTTAAAATGCGACTCAGTTGATGGAACATCGATTTTTAGCCTTTTTTAGAGTCGTTTCATGGTGATAAAAAAAATATAGGCGACCTCGGGACCTAATGATCCTTCTTTTCCACTCACTTTGATGTTAGAAACTGGGGAAAATTAGTCCGGGGCTCATACCTGACAAGGGCCGATTCACTATGCTTAACCGTTTAGTCCTTTTTTTGAATGGCTGAATCTCACTTGGGCAGTCACATAGTGGACGATTTTATTATTAATATTGATGAGGAAACACTGGACGGGGCATTGGGTGAACTCTTGCTCTCGCGTGAGGGAACGTTTAGAGCTCGAGTGGAACGATTGCGCAGACGCGTTCGCGGTGTAATCAACGAGCGAATTCGAGGTGCCCTCGCACGAGAGAAAGCGATGTCTCGCATTGGAGATCTCAGCGCGAGCAGCATGAGTTTTGCTGAGGCGGCGCGCACCGGAATTTCTGCTGCCTACTTTTTTGCGTGAATAGCGAGATCGCGAACGCCTCGTCCATCAATCCACTCATTCTTCGGTTCCTTGGTTGACCGGGCGAGTGGTCACATGTGATTCATTCAAGTTGATGAACGAGTTGAAATGAAGTATCAAGTGTAGCGATACTGCACATATTGAATCTCATTGAGGCAAGCATGGACTACATCCGATATTGGGCTTCCGTATTTTTGGAACGAGGCGGGATTACGATATAGAATAAGAGTATAGCGTGGTATTCCTGACCAATCTCATCGGTCTAATAAATGATCAGAACGTTGACGCTCGGTCAGGGCCTCGATAGAAAATGCGCATTTGCTCCTTTTGCCCTTACACGCGCCATATAGTTCCATTGCGCGCAATGGCGCTACTCCCACGGAGAAAAAGCGCAAGTGCGCACTCTCTGTTGAGGCCCTCAGGAGTCGAAGACATTCCGGAATCTGCAATCACAGTATCTAAGTATAGCGGAACTTTATGCGAACACCTTACCCATCTATAGACTCATCCGCCGACTTCCCAATAATATCGGACCCGTGAAAAGACGAAATGCACCAAGTAATTCCGCCTGAGAGCGGACCGCGAATTGCAGACATGTCTCAGATTGTTTTTTCACCATTTTTGATCAATTCTATGGTTCGGAAGATGAACTTCTCACTCCTCACGGGGTCCAAAAAAATTATCCCGGTCCCCTGGGGAATAATTTTCTTATAGTATTTCAAGAAAGTATATCAATCGTTCTTCAGTAAAATAGGTATAGTTCCGATTTGATGCGAGATGTGACCATGTGGTTTGCGGCATTCGAAAAGCATTGGAAAATCCATGAAAGTGGGCCTTGAAACTCTTCCTTTGAGGTTATGGACGCCTGCTGTGAGCGGAAAGATAAAGACCGGAAGAGATTTAATACCAAAAAACCGTTTCTTTCCAAATATGAAACATTTCAGAAGAAAATAGTACCCATCATCGTTTTCAGGTCCTACACTGTTTTACTAAGATTTATTGATATTCTCAGCCTCTTCATGATTTATTCTGCGAATGCGCAAAGATGTAGACTGCTGGAAACAAATTCATTGAATAGCCAAGGAACTTTATTCAAAGGACTACTTGGCATAGTCAATTAGATGCACCGAGCTCAAACTTACTAACAAGGGGGGAGCCATAGTGTTTGGGTCGACAATCGCCTCCAAGATTTTTCTATACTTTGGTACTACCCAGAATATGAAGAATCCAGAGTAACTCCGTCCAATGATTGGCCGCCTGTCCAGAGATACAGCCACTGAGATTAGCATTGCTCATATAGGCCTATGTTGGAAGATGATATCTATATATATACTGACAATGCTAAGGTTTGTGACCATAGCTCTGAACAGGAGGCACATTGGACGGAGTTACTCTGGATTCTTCATCTTCTAGGTAGTACCAAACTAAAAAAAGTTATGGAGCCGATTGACGACCCAAACACTGTGGTCCCCCCTTGTAAGTCTGAAAAATAATTAAACCTCGACTCAAGTCACGGCACTGATGGGAAATTAGTGCAAAGTCCGTATTTGCATCGGTTAAGCATGCTTCAACATTAATGTGCTGTGACCCTGGGCTAAGTGAATCAAATCGACTCCGCTAAGTGGTGATTCTGAAGAAAATTTTCTAGGCTTAACGAAATTGGTTCCAGCAGCCCATATTCCTGTCCATGCGCATGATATCGCATTTTTTATACAAAATACGATTTAAAAAACCAATGAAGCGTGAATAAAGGAGTAAGACCCAAAAACTGAGATGAGAGCTATTATTTCTCAAAAAGGACATGCAATTTCAAATCGAAACGTGATATTTCAGATTACTGGAGAAAATTGACTTCGAAAATACTTTGATTGCGCCTTGTTACATTTTCGTCGTTTATTTCACATGCAAAAATATCATCCTCCTCGTATTTATTGAGGATTGATCGCCTATCACGGGCTGTCTGCGTCTGTTCGCGCAAAATTCTCGGCGACGCGTCAATTTGCACGGTCTCTAACTCAGCAAGATCCATCAATAAATACTGGTCAAAATCTGTACTATTCGATTGTAATTCTCTGTGTCCCAGGTAGCATCATAATTTTCTACTGGATCGTTTCCGTCCCATGACGCAAGTTACGACAATGGATCGCGGAGGATGATCGTTACGTGAGAGCATCAGTCATCATAGCGGAGGTTACTAGAGCATAACAACCCTTGGAGTGACGGCATTTTGATCTTTTACTGTTCAGTTGTGATATTCTCAGTGTCGACTAGCATATTCTTCCATCCCTCACCGTTTTCCAACGAATAACACTCACTTAGGGGATGGAATGCAAACAAGCAGCATCGCCCAGTCACGGATTATAATCGGATAACTCATCTGTGTTGTTCCATATCCAATAGCATCCTGATATTCCATGGAAACCAATGCACTTAGATCTCTGTTCCAAGCAAGATCGGAACAGCGACCCTGCTAGACAGCATACTGGCTCCCAAGCAGGTAATAGTTGTAAGTGATCGACAAGCAACACAAATCTTCTAGTGAAGGCATTTCGATCTTTTGCTGTGGCCGAGTCTACATAGACGCGCTCACTCGGGGCGCGCGCGCTCTTTTCCGCTCGCACTCTCCACCCAAACACCGGAGTACTCGCCGGAGTAGGTACTGAAAATGAGATTTGAAAATCTTTCGACGAGTGTTATCTCTCAACTTGAGTATTAGCGCGAGTCTGTGAGATGAAAAACGGCCAGTCTATTGCGTAAATCGACCAAAAAATTGATTTTTATCGAATAGAGATCGAATAATGAGAGGTGTGGTTGTATCTCATATAAGCATCCGTTTTCACCAGGTTCCAAACTTGCAAACCATTCAGCAGTATTCAGCATCATCTTGGTTATACATTGGTACTCATTCCAGAGGCTGAATAATGAGCTAAAGTGAATGAAATTCTGATTAAGAACACCCAATATGTCCCAAATCTGCGGAGGAGTGACTCTTGGAACACAAATTTGATCTTTGGTGTACATGGATTAGCTCGGTTCTTCTTCACCAGAATTCCGCACACCTTTGCTTATTACACAGTTTCTGGAGAAAGTCTCAATGCAAAATCAAAATAGTGTTGAATATTGTTGAACAAGCCGCGAGTTAGGAACCTGAGAAGTTGGGGGTCTGGGGATATTAGGCACATCGATCGACATTCAAGTCACTCGCTTTTCGATCTCTATCCGATGCAACTGAATTTTTTGGTCGATTTACGCGATAAACTGGCCGTTTCTCATCTCACAAACCCGTGCTGCAACTCCGATTGGGAGGACCACTCATCAAAAGATTTTCAAATGCCATTTTCGGTAAGTACTCCGGTGTTTGGGTGGAGAGTGTAAGCGGAGAGAGCGCGCGCGCCCCGAGTGAGCGCGTCTATGTAGACTCGGCCTGTTCGTTTGTGATTTTCTGTGTCCCGGCTAGTATTCTCGATCGTCACTTGTAATTCCCTTCGCATGGCGCTCGTTCCGCGGGTTGTTTCCGGAGGAGCAGTACCACCAGAGTGCATGAGTTATGATGCCAGAGCTTATTCGCGTCATTGATTCTTCTTCAGCATTCGAACAACTTACAGGATGATATATTGATTGGAGCTCTATCTCACGCGGAGCTGGATCAACATTATCGCTGGATTAGATGCCGTAATTATAGTTGATTATCACGTGTAGATGATCAACGGGACAAACTATCCCCCTAGTGATGGTTTTTCGATCTTTCACCGTCTGGTTGTGATACTCTGGGTCTCAAGTAGCATCGTCGAGTTCTACTCGATCGTTTCCATCCAATGACGCAAGTTTCAACAATGATTCGCAAGGGATGATCGTTACGTGAAAGCATCTTCCAGCATAGCGAAGTTTATTATCGTCGTTGGGTCTCGATAGCATTACGCTATTGCATGAGATCATAGAGCGCTTTAGACTCTGTTCCATGCATATCCAGGTCAACCACCTTGCTAGACGTGAGATTCACTCCCCAGCACGTGGTGATGTGTAAAGGACGAACAAGCATAACAACCCGTTTAGTAATGGCATTTTGATCTTTTACCGTTCGGTTGTAGTATTCTGGGTGTCAACTGGCATATTCCTCCACTGCATGCCTCTTCTAACGAATAACGCTGGTTTTCAGAGATGGAATGCAGCGAAGCAGCGGAGCCCAAGCATAAATTATGATCGCAGAGCTCATTTCCGTCATTGACCCTTCTTCAGCGTTCCGACAACTCATTGGATGAAAGAGTAATTAGGGCTGTATTCCACGCGTGCCGGATCAGAAACATCGCTGAAACCGAGACAGTGATTCCAGTTGATCATCATGTGTGAATGATCGACGGCAAAAATGATTCCTCTCGTGATGGCATTTCGATCTTTCACTGTTCGGTTGTAATATTCTTGGTCTGAAGTAGCATCATTCACTTCTACTTCATGGTTCCCATCTCATGACGCAAGTTTTGACAATCATCCGCGAAGGATTATCGATACGAGAGAGCATTAGTCATCATGGCGGAGTCTATTAGTCTCCGGGTCTCGATAGCCTCCCGTCATTGTATGGGGTAATAATGCGCTCTGTTCCATGTGAAATCGGGTCAACAACCTTGCTAGACATGAGACTCACTCCCCAGCACGTTGTGATGTATAGGAGATACACGAGCATAACAAACCTTGTAGTGACGGCATTCTGATCTTTTACTGTTCGGTTGAAATATTCTGGGTGTCGACTAGCATACTCTTTCATTTTTTGCCATTTTCCAACGAATGACGCTAGTTTAAGGGATGGAATGCAGAGAAGCAGCATCGCCCAGGCATGAATTATGATCGGAGACCTCATCCGCGTTGTTCTATCTCCAATAGCATCCCGATATTCCATGGAAAATAATGTACTTGGGTCTTCGTTCCAAGCGAGATCGGAACAACGACCCTGCTAGACAGCATACCGGCTCCTAAGCAGGTTATAGATGTGAGTGATCGTCAAGCATCACAACTCATCTCGTGAAGGCATTCAGATCTGTCACTGTTCGGTTGTGATTTACTTAGTCTGAACAAGCATTATCGACCTGTACTCGTCATTTCCCTCCGCATGGCGCTCGTTCCGCAGGTGGTTTCCGGAGGAGCAGCACCACCTCAGTGCATGAGTTATGATGCCAGGGCTCATTCGCGTCGTTGATCCTTCTTCAGCATTTAGACACCTCATAGGATGATAGAGCAATTGGAGCTCTATTCCACGCTAGCCGGATCAACACCATCGCTGTACCCGAGACCGTGGTTCCAGTTCATCATCATGTGTGAGTGATCATAGGTCAGAACGATCCCTCCAGTGATGTCATTTCGAACTCCAACTGCAGATCGGTTGTGATGTTGTCGGTGTCATTCAGCATCATTGATTCTTACTTGATCGTTTCCGTCCAATACCGCAAATTTCACCAATGATTCGTTAAGGATCATCGCTGCGAGATAGTTCTAGTCAATATGGCGGAGGTTGTTTGAGTGGTTGTGTGTCGATAGCATTCCGTCATTGCATGGGGTGATAGTGCGCCCGGAACTCTGGTCTATGTCAAACCCGGTCAACAACCTTTCTAGACACGAGACCAACTCCCCAGCACGTTATGATGTGTGAGTGATGAACAAGCATAACAATTCCAGTAGTGACGGCATTTCGTTCTCTTACTGTCCGGTTGTAATATTCTGGGTGTGAACTAGTATATTTCTCCATTCCTCGTCATTTTCTAACGAATGTCGCTAGTTTCGGAGATAGAACGCAGAGAAGCAGCGCAGCCCAAGCATGAATCATGATCGAAGAGCTCATTCGCATCGTTGATCTTTCTTCAGCATTCCGACAACTCATAAGATGATAGAGTAATTGGAGCTCTATTCCACGCGAGCTGGACCAAAAAATGTCTGCAACGGATACCGTAATTCCCGTTGATTATTATATATTAGTGATCCACGGGCAAAATGATTCCTCTCACGATGGCATTCCGATATTTTACTGTTCGGATTCGATATTATGGTTCTGAAGTAGCATTATTCACTCCTACTCGATGGTTCCCGTCCCATGACGCAGGTTCCGACAGTGGTTCGCCGAAGATCATCGCGACGAGAGAGCATTAGTCATCAGAGCTCTCTTCCGTATCGAACCGGATGAACCGCCTTGCTAGACATGAGACTCTCTCCCACGTTATGATGTGTAAGTGATAAAGAAGCCCTGTAGTGGCGGCATTTAGATCTTTTACTGATCGATTGTAATATCCTTGATCTCAACTAGCATATTCTCTCATTCCTCGCCGTTTCCTAACGATTGACGCTAGTTCTGATGGAATGCTTAGGAATAGCGTTGCCTAGTTATGAATCATGATCGCAGACTTCATTCGCGTCGTTCCGTCTGTATCCTGTGATCTGGGCTATCTCAAAACAATAAAATGATAAAATTATAATTAACAACACGCAATTTAGTGACTAACTAGAGGTCAGTCTATCCGGTAGAGGGGTGTAGAGAAATATGATCATTGAGTACAGCCAGCAGGTGAGGTATTAATCTCGCGGCGGATCTGTGCAAGCTGGGATATTTTATTTCGATTTTTTGGAGAAATGAAAAATGTATTTGATTCGTCTTGGCTATTTTCCGGATGTATTTAATTGAATGAGTACTATAAACTAGAGAAGTGACGAGTTTTTCTATCTTTTCCAGCCAGATGCGACGAAGCCTGCTGATGAGTCCGGTTACGATGAACCAGGTTGCAGGTGGGGGACGAAACGCATAAGAGCCTTCTGCTCAAGCGTGTAGAGTCATTCATTAGTAGTGGATAAGCCATCAGCTAATTCCACCCCGTGGAAACTGGGGAAAAAAAAGTCCGAGGAATAATCTGAAAAAATTCGCCCTAAGTAAGTCGCACTTTGTCAACCTAATGCCGTTGTCAAAAATGTTTGCTCACCCTCCAATTTTTTATGAATGAACATTCGAGTAATACCACCTAGTAATGCCCATTTCTCCGCATAGAAAGCCGATACGAGGACAAAAACATTTGCTCATCGTTGCTTTTACCTCACTTGTATTTGCTCAGCCCTCAGAATTGGATAAATCATCATCAATTTTGAATAAACAATCAAAAACACTTTTTCCAACTCCAAGTACTGTACAATGCGCAGTGCGCATATGTCGAGCGGCGCGCATGCGCACTGCGCATTGTACAGTACTTGGAGTTGGAAAAAGTGTTTTTGATTGTTTATTCAAAATTGATGATGATTTATCCAATTCTGAGGGCTGAGCAAATACAAGTGAGGTAAAAGCAACGATGAGCAAATGTTTTTGTCCTCGTATCGGCTTGCTATGCGAAGAAATGGGCATTACTAAGTGGTTTTACTCGAATGTTTATTTATAGAAAATTGGAGGGTGAGCAAACACTTTTGACAACGGCATTAGGTTGGCAAAATGCGACTTACTTAGGGCGAATTTTTTCAGATTTTTCCTCGGACTTTTTTTTCCCCAGTTTCCACGGGGTGCTTATTCCTACACATTGTCATGATTAGAGACCCTATGATGGATGATGCGATCTCATCTCTACTCTTAGGAGTAGAGATGAATCATAATGACCCATTTGTTCAAAGATTCTTGAAGCAGCATTACGGAGATCATGTTATTTAATCCATTCTTTTAAAAAACCTGCACTTTATGACTGCAGTAATGCACCACAATCCAAATGCAACAAGTAGTGTGTACTTGGATTAGGATGTAGGCTTTTGGTTCAGATTATGGCTTGATTGATGTTCAAGATTTGATATGTCCCTCTCAATTGGCTTTGAATAAAGTTCACGATTCTGCCACAGGCTTAATTGCGAGCTGATCTTGCATGATGATGATTGTCTATGTGCGGCAAATAAGAACCCCAATGAGGATGAATGTCACTTCAGTCTGGCTCCTCCTTTTTACTGAGTTCAGAATCTTGCACATGATTGATAAAATTTACAACTCAACGATACTTTCCAAACCCACAAATATTCAATATTGCTCCAAGGTGTCTAAATAGAAAACACCACTTTTTTGTGAGTAATGATAAACAAATAAAATCAAAATGGTTGCACTCATATTGAAATCGTATAGAAATGCACCCCAGTCTGTAACTAATACATGAGCTGATATCTGTCACTCATGGATGAATGTCTCTTCATGGACAAAGTTTCCTCACGGCAAGACATGAAATGAGGCAACTCTGAGATGGTTGTGTGGCGAATGCATTAAAATTATATCTTGTTTTTCATCAAGTCAGATTACAGAGCACAAACATCTGATGGTCATGATTCCAAGAAAGTGAGACTACAAGAAATTGTCATAGGCATCATCAGAATTCTTTCAGAACCTACGATCATTTAAAATTGACTCCACAAATTTTGGAACCAAAGTCGTAGGGGGAGGCTTCGACCAAGATTTGAATTTGCCTGATATGTGTATGTTGTTAATGGTGCTCACATTCCCCACACAGTGTGGCTTTGAATTGGCATAAACATTCCCATCCACCAAACTTCAGATGTGATTTTTGTATAGACTATCTATCCTTGCATTCTAAGCAACAGACTATCAATTCTTGTGCTTCTTCTACTCTCTCTCATTCATGCGTCCAAAATCTTTGGAGTAATGTTAATCATTGAAAGGAGTAGTGTGCAGGATATACTAAGGGAGTTGATGTAGTTGGATGAATACGATCAATTTTTAATAAATCTTGATTCATAGTGCTCTGAATTTAGTAGATTGAGACTCAAGGGAAGATCAGGGTCTGTGGGAGCTCAAACTCCATGAAAATTTTTTTACATACTGTTTGAGGCAAAAACTGTATACTTATTTTTCAGTTTACTTGAATAGGCCTCTAAAGCTTCAGGGAAAATACATCAAGCCTGCAAATATACTGATAATTGTCCATGCGTAGATGCTGAACTCACAGACACTGAGTACATACTCACCTGGTGAGACAGTTGGTGATTTTATCTAATGTGGACCTCAAAAATCTTTCTTGGAGAATACAGGATTCTCTTATTGAGTCATAAGCTTCATCCAAAAGATGATGGTGAATTAATCATTCTCAAACTCTCAAGCAAAGTATTGTCTCTCATCCTTCCATTGGCAATATAAGCGCATTCTTGTACCTGTAGGTCGATTTAAATTCATAGAGATAATGTGTATAGCTATCATTATATTCAGAGTAATATCTACAATCCTCTGTATGAAACATCTTCAAATTTTCTACATAATAATATGAACAAGGATGCGCCACAGTTAAGAGATTGGGAGAGTTATATAAGCTGATTTTGACACACCAAGCCTCCTCGGGCATTCAAAAGTGTGTCAAACAGAGGTTTCTAAATATTATTCTGGATATGATGATAGCAATACACATTATCTCTGTGAATATGAGTCGACCTGCAAGTACAAGAATACATGTACATCCGTTGCCAGTGGAAGGATAAAAGACGATACTTTGCTTGAGAGTTTGAGAATGAATAATTCACTACCATCTTTGGGATGAGGAATGTGAGGATCCTGTGTGCTTCAAGTAATATTTATGAGGTCCACATTAGATAAAGTCACCAACTACAGGTGTTGTTTTGTGGCCCATACGTATTTACACATACACACGTAGGAGTTAGTCGAAACTCGAACATCGAAATACCGTACAATTCGAGATACGTCGTCTGCTACGTCTCGAGACGAGAATCTCTCCGTCCCAGATGAGGATTTTGCAACAAATGCTCGAGTGAAACTCGTAAGATGGGGTGTAGAATTGAGAGTGACTCATATCGCTGAATACAAAAAATGATGGCAATTATCACCGATACAATTGGGAACTTTTATATCCCATCCAAATCATTCCCAATTCCACAGACCTCAAATTTCTTTGCGAGGCCGCAAAGTTCCTTTCGGGAACTTTGAGGGCGACCCCAAACTTCCAAAAGTCTTCAAACCGCCTATCGCACCAAGTGGAAGTTTGAGGCCTGTCTTCAAAAGACCCTAAAATCCTCAAACCGCTGGATTCTTGACGAAAAAAATCCTCAAACCCCGTACTATGCATCTATATATGTATATATGTATATATAATGAGCGATCGTCGCGTGTACGGGGTTAACAAAGATCCGCCGTGGGCCTTGGTCAAGGCTGAACTGATTTGGAGCTTCTGCGAGCTCTAGAGAAGAGGTAAGGCACACGCACGGCTATTGTAGTATTGGTGACATCGAACTCAATATAATACAACTATTTCGGGGAGAAACGGCGAGCGCATCTCGCTGTACAAATATTCGAATCCTGAACAGATTTCGTTAAAAACCCTGCTCATTATTGAGTTACTGAACTACAGTATATGATCGAGAGATTCTGAGTTTTCGGCTCCTTTCGGTAAGAACCAACTCCAGGGGGTCTGGGGGAAATCCCAAAAAGAATTTTTTCCGGTATTATTCAAATGAGGTAAGTGTACTCGACTTGCCTCTGTACCCAACTTGCCCCATATGCCGTTCTCGGGAATGGGCACTCCTTGGAGCCCCGGCAATTTTTTTCTTAAAATATGAGAAAGTGAGTAGTTTGCATCGACCCCGAATAATTCCTGCGTTCTCCAGGAAAGTGAAAGTTATTTTTCTATTTTTCGTGATTGCTCAGCTAAGACAGCACCGAGGGAATTGCTTTCAGTAAAATCGGTGCCAAATTCTTGGAGTTCAATCAATCTCATCGTACTTTAACGCATTCGATTCATCGTTTCAAATCCTTTCAAATCCATTTTCCAGAGTGGCAAAAACAAAAGTATAGTCGGAGCTATGATTTTCCTCGAATAGGCTTGAAAAAGGGCCTAAAATGGATCTCGAATGAGCTCTACCCACCACAAGGGGTTTTAGAAGAGTTTCTTTTTTGGAGAACGCAGGAATTATTCGGGGTCGATGCAAACTACTCACTTTCTCATATTTTGAGAAAAAAATCGCCGGGAGGCCAAGGAGTTCCCATTCCCGAGATCGGCATATGGGGGCAAGCTGGGTAGGAGGCAAGTCGAGTACACTTACCTTATTTAAATAATACCGGTAAAAAATTCTTTTTGGGATTTCCCCCAGACCCCCTGGAGTTGGTTCTTACCGAAATGAGCCGAAAGCTCAGAATTTCTCGATCATATACTGTAGTTCAGTAACTCAATAATGAGCAGGGTTTTTAACGGAATCCATTTCAAATTTCGTTGAATTTCGTTGAGTCCTATTTGATGGCCCATTTCATAACGGAACCCCACTTGAAAAATCATAATCATCATATTATGACGATTATCATCTTTTGAGTAGGATTTCGTTACAAAATTGGGCATTGGATAGAATTCAACGAAATTAAACGAAATTGGAAATGGATTTCGTTAAAAATCCTGATAATAAGTAACTATAAACTCAAAATAATCCCAAAAAAATCTTTGGAACCTATACTGAAGAACATGCAGCGTGACTCAAACGATTGCAACAGCTCGCTATAGGTATGATATGTTGCCAATATCATGCAGATCGTCACACGTGCGTGCGATAACACCGAACACCTCATAATGATCCGAGAGGAGACGAGATTAGCCGAACGCACGCGATTTGGTCTTGTCTCTCGCATAATTCTTTGCCGCCATGAAAATATCGGGGTAGCCAAGACTTGATCGCGTTGTCCGGCTAAATCATTGTCGCAAAGGCAAATATAGTGGAGCCCCTCTCTTTCTCCTGCGTACAAGGCAAGAAAGAGGACGCGGCGATCATACCCAGTTTTGTTCACTCCGTGTGCGCTTTTTCTCTTTCTCGCTTTTTTTCTCCCGTGTATAAGCATGGGCGCCGTAGTTCCATTGCGCGCCACAGGCGGACAATGGCGCCAGTTCTATGGGGAAAAGAAGCAAATGTGCACTTTCTGTGGAGGCCCTTATAGAGTGACTACGCGGGAGATTTTCCTGTAGAATTATGTGGAGCCATTCTGTACTCAGCTACATCCACCGTCTTCCCCCTTTGACAATTCTTTAATACTAATCTTTGAATGTTCCGACAAAATTCTCGGCAGCTCCATTTGTAGCTGGGTGATATGGTGGAGAAAGAGTATGTTTGATTTCGTAATGTTCCAAAAAACTTTCGAATTCGGTACTTATCAATTATCGTCCATTGTCGGTTACCATGTGATCTGGTAGCCCGTGTCTCGAAAATAAATCTTGGAAAAATTCTATCACTCTCATAGATTTCGTATTTTGCTCGAAATTCATCACCTCTGTCCATTTTGAGTAAGAGTCGATCCCCACCAAATACATGTCATTGTAAAATGGGCCAAGAAAATCACAATGAATCCTGTGCACGATCGTACGCACAGGTCCTTCAACTCCTGTGGTAGGGGAAGGTCTACTATTGGAGCCGTGAAAATTCGTTTCGTCGCCACTACGCGTCTCTACTTGTTCTTCGAGACCGCGGCGGGCGCGCGTGCGCGGGTGAGGAAATTTTCTGCTGCTATACCTGCAGCTCCAACCTACAGCTCGGGCCGACCACTACTGGAAAGTTTCACGTGATATGTCACGTTGCACAATGGACCACTTTCGTAACGTGCACGGTCAAGTGGAAAATCATGTGGGTGTCCACGTGGAATTGCACGTGCTATGAGGCAGATATCATGATCGAAATTGCAGCCAAATATTTATCTGAAGGACAGGTGATTATTCACTGTCCAAAAGCATAAGAACACAACGTATGAAGTTCTGATTATGTGGAATGCGAGGAGATAGACCCTCCATTCGCCCACTCATACGCCGACTGAAGAAAGCACTAAAAATTATTCAGCGGTGATGAATATCATCATTTGTTAATCCTGATGAGAGAGATGGTATGAATCCAATTCTGGTAAGACAGATGTAAGACTCTAATGATCAATTTTACGGGTGAACTCAAAACACCTCAAGGGACATCAATATAGCCAAGTCATGGAGAAGGATGAGCAACATATGAATAGAAAAATAACTCTTTTATTACCAAAATGAGTGGAAAACAATTATTTATATATACATTGATAGAATGATTTTGTTCACAGAACTCAATTTTATGAGCTATACTCGCGGAAAATCAAACGAGACAGTGTGAGTGAATCTCCAATTTCGATTTTTTCACTATCCGCAGACACAGATGCTTGATTTAGGTTGAGACTGTTACGGTCGAAGTTCTCAAGTGCATATCACAAATCGGAAAATCCGTGAATACCTCGACCAGTAAGAGTTCCAGTGGTAGAACTAAGCCTAATTCGGAATTTTCACCGATTCATCTGATTTATAACACCAAATACGCTGCTGAAAGTGATTATCAGAATGCTTTCTCACAGCGTTTTATGATAGTAACTATAACGAATCCCACATCCATTAGCATTCTAATTGCGAATAATCTCCTCGATTTGCAAGAAATTTCTATGATTAGCATTCTGATCTCAAATAATTCCCTGTATCTTGGTGAATTCTTCAAAGGGAGCTTTTGCGAGGGATTTACAGAATCTAAACTCAAGTTCTGTTAGCAAAATCTATAGTTTGGTTGGGATGGCATTTGGTACTGTCAGTTTGAATATAATTGAAATGGAGTTTTTTTAGGAATTTTCGATTTTTTCGAAAGATAATTCCATTTGAATGATGTTTCACGGATTCCAAAGGAAATTGGTATCGGAAATCGATTTAGGATGCCGAAAAAATATGCCCTTAGATCATTGGAAGTAAGATGAATGAGTTTTCAAGATACGGGGGGAAATGAGTATCAATGAAAATGTTTCCAGAAAATTTCGAGTTATTCTTTTGAGGAAGCATCCTAACCAGACTTCAGGTTTCTAAAGTGAGGTTTTTTCAACAGTATTCATCGTTTGCTTGAGAAGGAATTTTGATAAAATCGGTTTTTCTATGATTAAAGAGGAGTTTTTGGTGATAATTTTCAGTGCTTCGGGAAAGGTCTGTTTGAATGGTATTTCACGAATTTCAAAAGAATTTGATATCAACTAATTGATTCAGAATGCCGGAAGAGTATGTTTTCTGGTCATTGAATGCGAGATAAATGAGTTGTAGAGGAAGATATGCGGAAAAATTGATATTAATGAGGAAATTTCCATATTTTATGAGTTATTCTCCTGAGAGAGCATCTTGGAGAGATTCGGGGTATCTAAACTGAGAATTTTCCAACAATTTCTATCATTTGGTTGAGACGGAATTTCGATAAAATCGGTTTAAGTATGATCAATCTGGAGTTTTTGGTGAAAGTTTTGATCTTTCCAGAAATTCTAGCTGTATAGAGATTAAATAGATATTCGGTATTCACCAATCGATAGATTATGCCGAGGAAAGTATACTTTAGGTTACCCAAAATCCCGTGAGACTCTGTTATAAAAAGATATTTATGTATTAAAAGACGAAATTTCATCAATTTTGCTCTCGAAAGCGCATGAATCAAATTTGACTGGGAGGCGAGAGCTGCCAAATCACTGGTCTCATCTTTGAGTGATACCCTGCAACTCATAGAAAAGCAAAGATTGATCCAGTGGAGTGTAAAAGAGGAAGCGTTCAGGAGAAGAAACAACATACATACTCACATACACACACATGCAGAGAGTGAGAGAGTTGAGTCTCTCATTGGTTTAGGGACCTACAAGGAGAAAAATTGATACTTACAATCGATAGATTATAGCGAGAGGAGTAAAAAGGTATAGGTCTCATCCAGATGGAAGAAGATACTTAGAAGAAAATAATGATTTGAATGGAAAATTGAGCAAAAAATTCGCTGTGCCAAAAACAACCCTTTCTCTTTAGAGAAAGCAAAACAGTCATATCCGGTACATGCATTAGGAATTCAACCCAGAATATACATAGATCCATCAATCCTGGATGGAAGATCCAAATCACATAGATACCGTGGAAACCTTTCTTAGTAATTCCTCTTCACCATTTCAGCCTGGAGAATTCAGTTCTTCAATGGAACAAGATCCAAATGATGTGACCCAAGACGGGTGCTTTAGCGATGGAGGAGAAACAGTAAGGAGAGAAACGGAAACCTGGAGGGTACAGGTGGAAATCCAGATCCTGTGCAACGTTCTCCAACATCTGTCAAGATATCAACAGAAGAAGATCCAAGAATCTTGTTATTGATGGCTCTGAATTTCTCCCTTAAGTATATGCTGTCTTTTACAGCCATAATAGGGCTCTTGATGATGATGAATCATATATGTGACGCAAAGGTTCTACCAGGAATCCGATATTCGTTTTACAAATTCTATGATACCAAAGGAGATTATGATTTGCATTTAGTTTGTCCTTTTGTACAGAACATTGTGGAATATTCGGTGACAGAGAAGTAGTGACTTGTTGTAGTTACGGAAATGCCGTTGATATGATTAATCCATCGGACAAATCTCTTTTCGTAATCTTTGACCCGAATAAACCTGTGCGAGATCGTCTTCAAATAAATCAAGACTACTACAATAACATTTTGAATAATAGGAAACACGAGAAAAATCATCTGAAAGATATCTATTGTCACGTGAGTAGAGGTGGAGATGAGTGCCTAATCTCACCTCTCCCCTTCGTGCCACGATGACGTTGCACCAGCGACGGCTACGCGGCCGCGCAACGTATGTTCGCGGTTCGCCGGCCATCGCGGATGCACCGTCAGCCTTTCGACGGAGTGAAGTACATCCCCACTGCATCAGTGTACGCTGCAGCCCGGACCATCGTAGTCTACGATGAGCCGTGCGACAGCCAGACCGCTCGTATCAATCTTCAGAAACATATCTCTCTCTCGAGTATATTTCAGCTGCCATTAAAACTATATATTCACATCACTCAGCCGTGATTCATTCGAATCACCCCTCCTTCCCACGTAACACGCTTTCTGGTGCCAGGTGTGGACGCAAAAAATCTGTACAGGAGAATTTTTTTGCAAAAACAAAACATGAAACACCATGGAAAAATTGTACAAGTGATTTGTGACACCAGCAACTGAATAATCCTGTCATCAAAACTCGGTGGCAGCAGACATGGACTCAGAGACATCGTTTGAGGGAAGGCCTAAATTATTTCAAATCCTGCCCGATCAATTGTGCCAGAAGATGCAATCAAAAGCACTGGGCATCATCATCGTGGGTTGCCGCATTCTCCAAGAAGCATGAATACGAAAACTTCTCATCGTCAACATCATGGTGGAAAAGAAAAAGACGAAGTTCGATATGGACTACAACTTCAGCATCTAATTCAACGTATCGCATCCCGCCAGCAGCTTCAAACATATCATCAAGTATTGTATTTTCGCCATTTAAGCTTTATAAGTCAGTTCTATGCACACTGGAAATTCATAATTCGACGTATTTCTCAAGTTATAAAGCAAAGATTTCGATTGCGAATGATAGATTAATTGAAGTCTACTTAAAATGCATCAGTGAAAATGATGTATTTTGTTCATTAGATTGGGAGAACCCGATTTTGATGAGTTATTGCAGTGATTTGGAAGTATATTGCAAAGTTGCTGCAAGGCATCATATGTATGAGGGTTCCCACGGAAGTTTCAACTTTTGTGTTACTGCAGTGTTCCAAGAGTATTTTAAACTATTCGGAGTTCGCAGGAGTCGCATTTAATAGTATTTGGCATCATTCAATATGGACTATATTCTTTTTTGTTGAAACGCATCCTGATTCGTCAATAGCAGACCGCAAAAGATGATTTTTGGGTAGTTTACAAACGTACCAATGCGATTTCTCGAATAGGGAACTTGCATGAAAAATAATTCCTATTTTAATCGAAAGATCACATCAAAATAAGCAAAGTTACAATACAGTTTTTTATTTCATGGACATTAACTATTTATTCATTAAGGCGATGCGGTCACCGTGCAACCCGGAAATTATATCTTATTTGGATATAAATCAAAAAATGTTCACGAAACGAAGTTTGAGACGAGTTGTTTACTACTTGTTATTATCTGAATTGTGGTGGACAACTGATATTTGTCACCAGCCACAAGACTATCACTAATCAACGAGAATAACTTGCCCGCGGGTACTTTCTAACCTACGAATTGGTATATTTTCGTTCACAAAACTCTCAAAATCTAGTCCGATTTGGGCCAAACGAAGAGTTATCCAGTTCAAGTTAGATGATTATAAAGCCTGGATAACTCGTCGTTTAGCCCATAATGGAAAAGATTTTGAGAGTTCTGTGAACAAAGTTCAGCGTGCACGGTAACCGCATCGCCTTAATGTCAAAATTCGCCCGCGAAAGACCCCGATTCAAATCGATGTCACGTGACTCCTACGTCATTAGGGTAGCCGCCGATACACACATGCAAACTCGCGCGCATTGGTGTTGCATACGTGTGACGGCTGCAAAATAACAAATCGGACCCGGCTTGTATTTTGCTCAAAACAGATTTTTGAATAAATTGAGGGTGAATTTTCCCCATTAGCAGTTGCTCCTGGGTTTTTACTACAACTGAGGTGCAGTGAGACCGCCTGTTATCACGTTTTTGTGCATAGTGAAGTGAAGAAGGATGCAGGTTAGTGGGCTTTTGGAGCCACAATTTTGAGATGGGAGATTATCAGATCATCACTGAAAGTTTTATCTGGCTCATGACATGAAGCAATAGTGGCATAATATATGTGACTGTGGTCAATAATTTCCACATTGAATCATCCATTCCTCCTTTTTCACCTTCCTATCTGAGAATGTTGCCTTTCCTCGACGATGACCAATGAAACTCTTTTTGTGATGCATCAGGCAGAATCAAATTGAGCGTACTCTATCAAATATTCAGTGGAGTAGTAGTTGTAAGCTGTTTGATGTGCTTCCAATGATCCAAATTAATAGTTGGGCCCTGGTGTCGACATAAAAAATGAGCACTCACCACTTATAGCTTCCGAGCACCAGATTATTATGCTGTGATTGTGTTACATAATTGGCTCAGTCAGTAAGAACCACAAAAGGGATACCAAATGATTACCATTCATTCTTAATAGAATTGATGTGCAGGTTTATGATTGACTAAACCAGTAACGCAGCCTCAGCATAATGAGCTAGTACTGGGTAGCTCGAAGTGGTGAGTGCTCATTTTTGATGTCGGCACCAGGCCCCCACTCATTATTTGGACGCTTAGAAGCAGGACACACAGCAGACAACTACTTCACTGAATGTTGGGTGGAATACGCTCAACTTGATTCTATCTGATGCATCACAAAAAGAGTTTCATTGGTCACCGTCAAAGGATGTCAACATTCTCAGATAGGAAAGTGAATAAGAAGGAAACGATGATTCAATGTGGAAATTATGCACCACAGTCACATATATTATGCCACTATTGCTTCATTTCACGAGCCAGATATACCATTTTGAGTGATGATCTGACTATTCTCTCTCTCTCAAAATTGTGGCTCCAAAAGCCCACTAATCTGCATCCTTCTTCACTTCACTAGGCACAAAAAACGTGATGACAGGCGGTCTCACTGACCTCAGTTGTAGAAAAAGATTAGATGCAATTGCTAATGAGGGAAATTCACCCTCAATTAGTTCAAAAAATTATTTTGAGCGAAATACAAGCCGGGTCCGATTTGTTATCTTGCAGCCGTCACACGTATGCAACACGAACGCGCGCGCGGGTTTGCGTGTGTGTATCGGCGACTACACCAATGACGTAGGAGTCACGTGACATCGATTTGAATCGGGGGTCTTTTGCGGGCGCATTTTTAATTATTCATTATTAATCGAATATTGACCCCAAAATTATTCTGTTTCGACCAAAAATCCTCTTCTGGTCTGTGCTATCGATTGCATATTCTATATTGGCAAACGCTCGACCATGCAAGCTCCCTATCGATAAGGCTGTAACTAAAATACCTATGCCTCAACTACTTCGGTGGAATGATATATACATCTACTAATCTCATATTCTGAGAAAATCTTTGATTCAGAGGTGTGCGATGATTTGGCTATGATATTAGCTCTCATTTATCGATGTAACCGAGTTTTGTGGGGAAACTTTCTCTGGCTATTGTTTACGAAAATTATGGAATATCTTTTGCAAAACGGAGAATTTAGCAATGAGTTTTCGAAGTTAAAAAGAAGACGAATCGAATCCCGTTTGGTTTGTGAGTGTGCGTTGATCCGGACAAATTTTATAAAGCTTCAAAGCTCATAAAGTTATCGCGCCACTGGCTTTGAAGATGGTCACCTTTTGATGCCGTACTCAGGAGACGCGAAGCACAAGGTTGGGACGTTGTGCTCTTTTCTCTTCATCACAAAAAGGATATAACCGCACTGTTTCGAGTTGCAATTGTCGATCGGTATTTCTGTGAGAAGCTGAGGAGAAACATTTGAATCCGGATGGTAAGCTAAATAAGCCTCTAAATGTGATGATATCGCGATTTTCTTGATTTTTACATAGTATACGGCTAAAATATGAACAAAATAACACTACAGAGTATTCTAGGAATCGAAATGAGACTTACTGCTCTTGACTCGATTTTGGAGATTTACATCGAATTTCGGAGAAATCGATGATGAAATTCATCGTAAAGTCAAGTTAGGCAAAATATAATCCGTATCGATCGTCTAGACAATGTTCCGAATCGAATCTATTCGATTGAATTTGATTCACGAATGTTTCAAGTGTGAAATTCCGTCAATGTCGTTCTGAACCGGGTACCTCGGCTTAGAAGAGAGTGGCACCACTTTTTCACATGTTTTCAAGGTCTAGGAATCACATGAAACCCATTTCAAACGTGTGCAATGAGAAAATTTGTTTCTTATTCCAGAGGGTCAATAGTTAAAAGTTCCATGGAAATCCTCGTTTATGTGTATTTCTAAATTGATATTATTGAAAAGCAAGGCACAAAACCGATTTTCGGCTGTGACCAAGTGAATTGATGTTTTTGATAATTATTGAGGAATACGCGGAACAATATGCGCCTGATGGTTATTTTAAATCCTGCAAGCTAGTTAATAATTCATGGACTCCCATACAAATTAGACTGCTTTCATTATTGAGACTCAGTAAACTGTTAAAAATGGGTACGAATTCGCAATCGGTATCTGAACTTGGAGGAATGTTGCTTCGACTGAAATATCTGTATAACGAAAGTATCGATCACAACCTTGAAATGTAAGAGAATGATAAAGAATCGTGGAAATGGTTGTATGAGGAGAACTTGATTGAAAATTTTTTAGCAGATTTACAACCATTCATACGAAGTGAGTTATCAAAAGTTAGCGTCAATATGTCAGAACGACTTCTAGAGACACTTGAAGCAACAATTAGAATCGCAGAAAGTGTGGAACGTGAGATGAAAGAATATGACTTTGCCAAAACAATCTATTTGAAAAAATATTATCTAATCGCTTCTAAACGTGAATTTCTTGCACAACTTGATGAACTATCGAGTACAAGATCGTCAAATCATGTTGAAAAATTCCAGTCAAAAATTGAGAGCATGCGATTTTCAAGATTTCATCTATGTGGATCTGGCAAAGTACGAAATATGAGAAGCCGAGAAGATGAATGTACATTGGAAAATATGAGTCCTATATCTGAATTTAATTTGATTCAGAGACAACTCATTGAAAATTTTTGGAATAGCCTTGAGCCCCGAACGAAAGAGTTGTTGTCAAGAGAGTGACCCGGCATATTAGAGAAAGCTCATCGAGTTGCAAAGAATATTCAGCGTTATACAGTCGAATTAGACCGTCGAAGAACTTTCAATTCAAAGCAGTTTAAGAGTAACGTTCCAGTTTCGAAGGGCCACCACTTTTTACTTGGGAAATCTCTCAAATTTCAACCCCAGCGCCATGAAAAGGCTAGAAATTTGCAAATTAGTGAGCCCGAGAAAAATTTCATGGTTGAAGTATTCCCGAAAATTCGAGAAACAGGGCTTATCAGAAATGAGGCGAATCGACGCTAACTTTTGATAACTCACTTCGTATGAATGGTTGTAAATCTGCTAAAAATTTTTCAATCAAGTTCTGCTCATACAACCATTTCCACGATTCTTTATCATTCTCTTACATTCCAAGGTTGTGATCGATACTTTCGTTATACAGATATTTCAGTCGAAGCAAAATTTCTCCAAGTTCAGATACCGATTGCGAATTCGTATCCATTTCTTACAGTTGACTGAGTCTCAATAATGAATGCAGTCTAATCTGTATGGGATTCCATGAATTATTAACTAGCTTGCAGGATTTGAAATAACCATCAGGCGCTTATTGTTCCGCGTTTTCCTCAATAATTATCAAAAACATCAATTCACTTGGTCACAGCCGGAATCATTACATCGGTTCTGTGCCTTTCTTATCAATAATATTAAATTAGGAATACGCATATCCTTATGATGCCTTGCAGCAACTCTGCAATATACTTCCAAATCACTGCAATAACTCATCAAAATCGAGTTCTCCCAATTTAATGAACAAAATACATCATTTCCACTGATGCATTTCAAGTAGACTTCAGTAAATCTATCATTCGCAATCGAAATCTTTGCTTCATAACTTGAGAAATACGTCGAATTATGAATTCCCAGTGTGCATAGAACTGACTCATAAAGCTTAAATGGCGAAAGTACAATACTTGATGATATTTTCGAAGCTGCTGGCGGGATGCGATGCGTTGAATTAGATGCTGAAGTTGTAGTCCATATCGAATTTCGTCTTTTCCTTTTCCACCATGATGTTGATAATGAGAAGTGATCGTATTTATGCTTCTTGGAGAATGCGGCAACCCACGAAGATGATGCCCAGTGCTTTTGATTGCATCTCCTGGCACAGTTTATCGGGCAGGATTTGAAATAATTTAGGTCTTCTCTCAAGCGATGTCTCTGAGTCCATGTCTGCTGCCACTGAGTTTTGATGGCAGGATTATTCAGTTGCTGGTGTCACAAATCACTTGTACAATTCTTCCATGGTGTTTTATGTTTTGTTTTCGCAAAAAAATTTTCCTGTACAGGTTTTTCGCGTCCACACCTAGCACCAGAAAGCGTGTTACGTGGGAAGGAGGGGTGATTCGAACGAATCACGGCTGAGTGATGTGAATATAAAGGTTTAATGGCAGCTGAAATATACTCGAGAGAGAGATATGATTCTGAAGATTGATGCGGGCGGTCTGGCTGTCGCACGGCTCATCGTAGACGACGATGGTCCGTGCTGCAGCGTAGACCGATGCAGTGGGAGTGTACTCCACTCCGTCGAAGTGCTGACGGCGCATCCGCGATGGCCGGCGAACCGCGAACATACGTTGCGCGGCCACGTAGTCGTCGCGGGTGCAACGTCATCGTGGCACGAGGGGGAGAGGTGAGATCAGGCAATGTTTTTCACCTCTACCCACGTGATACAATGATGGGCAGACATACAGAAAATACAGATCGCGTTTCTCTCCGAACGATGGACGATCATATGCTACATTCGTCCTCAATACGGATGGCGTACCTTTGTATGAAAGTTCGGGGTGTTCTGTATAGCCTATTTGCCTCATGTTGAATGAGATTCCTCCACAGAAACGATTCAACTACTTGACATTAGCAGGTTTATGAATTGGTCGTGGTAAACCAGTGACGGATGTCTCCCTCGACAAATTTGTCACTTAGATGAACAAGCTCTCAACTGATGAGATGACCTGTGAATTCAAGGGACGAGAATGAACTATCGAGTTGATCATACTGTAATGCAGCGTGGATATTATGTATTGCCCGATCCCCCATGAACGGGACTAAACAGTTTAACGAACGTTCCAGATGTCTTTGGTGTTTGCAAGGGTATTGTTCCAAAGTTGAATCTCAACGATAGCAGTCGATTCCATCTATATGAGTTCTTTCTGGAGAGCCGCACACGAAAGAACACTATTCTATTCGCCGAAGAAGCATTGAGGAATGGCGAAGCTTTCATGGGCGTGTTATATCCATCACCGTTTTTCAATTTGCAGGAATTTGATATCATAAACGGGTTCAGTCCGGAATACATGCACCAGTACTTGGTGGGTTTAGTGGCCCAAATCACTGAATATTTCGTATCCCAACTTTCTTCCATAGAGTTTGAGCAGTTGAACCAGTCATTGACAAAGATAAGAGTACCGAATCAAATCGGCCGCCCATGTAGATCTTTGCAGTTTAGGAGGGAATTCAAGTGCAAAGAGTGGGAGGATTCGGCTCTGCATTATAGCATCCTCCTTCTGTCTACACACATGAGGAATCGAGACCAACTGAAACATTGGTCGTTGTTGGTGAATTCTCTACACATGAGTCTGAAAACGGACATCAGTTATGAGAATTTGAACCAAATCAGTGAAATGCTACAACCATTTGTTCAATATGTGATGAAGTACTATCCTTCAAAAGCTCTAACTTCCAATGTCCATCAATTGTTGCATATCGCAGAGATAATCTGCAAGTGGGAACCACTTTGGACACACTCAGCTTTTGCTTTCGGATCTGCTTGTACGAAGCTATTAGTCTCAATCCATAGCAAAAAGGGCATAATTCTTCAAATCATCAGATACACTAATTTGTTCCGATATCGTCGGATGCTTGAAGATATTGTTCATCTCATTTTCATTGATATCGAACGGACAGAATGCGCTGCGAAGTACGGAATTCCGGAACAAGTATTGGCATTCAGTAGAGCTTTCATCAACGGGAGTTTATTCATGACATCACAAAAAGGAAATGTGAGAACATGCAACTATTATGCTCGTCTGAAAATTTGAAGATTCTTCAAAATTGAACGGTTTTTCATTGATTTTGATAACCGTGTCGAGCAAACCGAATGTCGGTTCTTGAAAGTGCGAAAACATCAAGTCCCTGATTTTGTTCACGAAGTAACCCGTACTTATGATTAAGAACGATTGACCAGAACGGAAGAAATCGACCATCCTCGTGTTTTCATGAAGGATACTGTCAAATAACTCATTGTTCCTGTACCCAAAAAAATTATACTATGAAGACCTTGTTTCGAATAATCTTCGCTGGAGAAGAGATAATCTTGTGATCATCTTCTTTATGTCGAGCTTGCACCACGATTGTACCGCATGTGGACGTGGATTGGAAATTATTATGTATACATATAGTTTAGAGATATTATGATGATAGACATTGGCATCTTCATACTAAATTCGGGTCATCGAAGAATGATCTGACATTCAAATGTACAAAATCGATTATACAAAAGTACATTCTGAGGATCACATGACCGGCACTTGGTTGACGAGTAGAAAGGATGATATGGAAGACGTATTTCGTACGTTGTTAACTTGTATGGTCAATCTTTGGCTAAAGGAATAAGGAGAGTAGATAGTGAGTATTCTTGTTGTCTTGAATGGAGAGTCTCGTTTGATCTCACGCAAAAGCGTATCTTGGAACAAAATGTGGTGAACGGAATTATTCCATGAATGTATATTTTCTTGGTCGTTCCGATGATGAAATAATTGTTTCGCTGTATGTGCCTCGCCTTTCTTCCTCCATGGCTGGAGTGATCCCAAATCTTTTTCATTACATTTCTCCTATCAGGATTAACGAATGATTATGTCCATCTCTGCTGGATAATTTCCAGTGCTTTCCTCGAGTATTCCACGGAATCGAAACTTTATGCGTAGTATTCTTATGATTCTGAACTGTGAATGATCACCTGTTCTTCAAATAACTGTTTGACGTGCAAATTTGAGAAAGATTCTCTGCCTCATAGCACGTGCAATTTTACGTGCCCCTGCAGTGCAATTCCACGTGGATTCCTACGTGATTTTCTACGTGATCGTGCACGCTACGACAGCGGTTCATTGTAAAACGTGATATATCACGTGAAAAATCGAGTGAAGAATCAAGTGAAAAATCAGGTGAGAAATGAGGCGATGAAACGAGTGAAAAATCATGTGATTTTGCGCGTGATTCTCTACGTGATTTTTCACGTGAGACTTTCCAGTAGGGACTTCGATACGGTTTTCACGTAACCTTGTTCTCATGCGATATTATGATAAGCCTCAATTGTATTGATAGCAAAAACATTTATTAATCAATGCGGGGGCTCGTTTGTTACTCTTCGGGATCCGCTGAACGCACGATAATCTTGAGCCCCGACTGGGGTCAACAAGTTAAGTAGTAGTTCCGTGGCGTGGAAATATGTTTAGTCGTGGTTGGGTGGCTGGCGTGCTCAGTTCCTTTACGCACGCTTTCATCCAGGTTCAAATCTCAATCGGTTTGATTTTTCTTTCTTTCAACTGACTAATGAGAGCCCATCAAGCATCTGTAAATTATTCTTTCCGTTTTTTTCAATATACAGAATCTTTTATAGAATGCTCAAGTTCCTTTTCAATCAATCAATCCACGTTAATAACTCATCTTCACCAAAGTTGAGCCATTTTTTGGACAAATTATTTGAAACACAGTCCACCTGCAACGTGGACGTTGCAGCTCGCTTTTCGTCTCATCTCGTCAAACCCCTCGTCGTCACCTCGGGCAAGGTGGATTTAGGACTAATCTCTTATGTCCAACTTTTCTTCCGAGGTTCACCCGAGGTGACGAGAGGATGAGACTACAGGGAACTTTCGAACGGGCCAGCAACTTCTGCCACCGAGTTGGTGGCAGCACTTGCCGGTCCATTCAGTCGGTCGGCGTGGCGCTCGCGCGGGCAAGAGGAAGCCGCGCTGCGCGTCACCGGCCGGCAATCTTGGGATGGCAGCCGCCTGTAGCAGACCTCCCTGTACATCGATATATAAAATTCGCCGCGTGCGTGCTCCAGGAGTCCGCCCAGTAAGGGCCTAGTGATCGCGCCGCGGGTGGTCCAGAATGACTGTGAGTGATCAGTGGTGAGTGACCCAGACTTGTACCAGCAGTCGCTGGGTACGCGGGTGCTACACACAACCACATCTCGCCCAGGGCACCCGTACCCTGGAGGGTGACTCTGCCCGGGCGACCAGAGACAACGTGCGAGAGCGAGATAGAGAGACAGCTGCAGTACGCAGCAGTATCATCAGCAGACGTGCAGGAGTGCTGCTCCTGCACTGCTCCTGCACTAGCAGTGCAGGAGCAGTGCTATGTAGTGTTTGCCCGGACGACGTCAGCTGACGCGGTGAGTGGCCCTCCAAATGTCTCCCCAGTGCACGCTTGCCCTTATCGTTGCCCTTATCTTTGGAGAGTCGTGTCGCGAAGGCTAGCTACCGGGCAGTCTATCCCCCGCTTGACGACGTGGTGAGCTTTTCTCGTCCGTGGGCGATCCGCCGCCTCACCACGTCGTCACCGGTCCACCCAACTCCCCGCGTCCAGGTTAGCATACTCGATTCGGCCATGTTAGGCCACGCGGGTCGTTAAAGCGGCCATTTTCGCGTAGCAGATCCAACTTCCGGAGACGGAAGCGCGGAGTTGGAGGGATACGGGCCCGCCGCGTGGGGACAAGATGCTCCCCTCTCGAGTTAGCCCCGCCCACTTATATATGGGCATTTCTGCGGTAACCAACTGAAGTGAATTCTGACTATTGTGTATATGGGCATTTCCGCTACAAGTGACTTTTATTGATCTTGAGATATTGAATATTGAACATTTCGACGGACATTTGAGGAACATTCACGCCTTGGGTGGCGTTGTAATTAGGTTTATCGACCTGCGAGTCGTTACATGAAGTTCTGATAGAGATAAATCGTATATTTTATATTTTCAGACAAATCCCGTGTGTTCATTCGATCCATTTGAAATTATATAAAAGTGTCCGCAGCATATGATTTTCGCGATTCACAGGTGCTCCCAATTTCCCCCGCCGTCCCGCCCTTCGTGGCGCGGGGTACCTGGCCCTGACCTGATCCGGCCTAAAATAAGTGAGGTGACGTGGGTGGGTTCAGTTTTTCAGGTGAACATCCCCTTGCAGAAATCCTCCCCGTTACACACCTCAAAGCGAAAAATTGAGTCAAACGTGAATGAAATATAATTGTTTTAGAATCAACGGGCCATGATAATCGTTTCACAGTTCTGTTGACTTTCCAAAAATCTACTCAAACTTCTCATCACCAACATCATGGTGGAAAAGAAAAAGACGAACTTCGATATGGACTACATCTTCAGCATCTAATTCAACGTATCGCATCCCGCCAGCAGCTTCAAACATATCATCAAGTATTGTATTTTCGCGATTTAAACTTCATGAGTCAGGTCTATACTGGGAATTCATAATTTGACGTATTTCTTAAGTTATGAAGCAAAGATTTCGATTGCGAATGATAGATTAACTGAAGTCTACTTGAAATGCATCAGTGAAAATGATGTATTTTGTTCATTAAATTGGGAGAACCCGATTTTGATGAGTTATTGCAGTGATTTGGAAGTATATTGCAAAGTTGCTGCAAGGCATCATATGTATGAGGGTTCCCACGGAACTTTCAACTTTTGTGTTACTGCAGTGTTCCAAGAGTATCTTGAACTATTCGGAGTTCGCAAGAGTCGCATTCAATAGTATTTGGCATCATTCAATATGGACTACATTCTTTTTTGTTGAAACGCATCCTGATTTGTCAATAGCAGACCGCAAAAGATGATTTTTGGGTAGTTTACAAACGTATCAATGCGATTTTTTGAATTGATAAAGCTGTAACGAAAATACCTATGCCTCAATTACTTCGGTGGAATGATATATACAACTACTTATCTCATTTTCTGAGAAAATCTTTGATTCAGAGGTGTGCGCTGATTTGGATATGATATTAGCTCTCATTTATCGATGTAACCGAGTTTTGTGGGGAAACTTCCTCTGGCTATTGTTGACGAAAATTATGGAATATCTTCCTCAAAACGGAGAATTTAGCAAAGAGTTTACAAGTTGGAAACAAGACGAATCGAATCCCGTTTGTTTTGTGAGTGTGCGTTGATCCGGACAAATTTTATAAAGCTTCAAAGCTCATAGAGTTATCGCGCCACTGGCTTTGAAGATGGTCATCTTCTGATGCCATACTCAGGAGACGCGAAGCACAAGGTTGGGACGTTGTGCTCTTCCTTCTTCATCACAGAAAGGATATGACCGCACTGTTTTGAGTTGCAATTGTCGATCGGTATTTCGGTGAGAAGCTGAGGAGAAACATTTGAATCCGGATGGTAAGCTAAATAAGCCTCTAAATGTGATGGTATCGCGATTTTCTTGATTTTTACATAGTATACGGCTGAAATATGAACAAAATAACACCACAGTGTATTCTAGAAATGGCAATGAGACTTATAGCTCTTGACTCGATTTTCGAAATGTACATCGAATTTCGGAGAAATCGGTGATGAAATTCATCTTAAAGTCAAGTCAGGCAAAACATAATCCGTATCGATCGTCTAGACAATGTTTCGAATCGAATCTATTCGATTGAAGTTGATTCACGAATGTTTCAAGTGTGAAATTCCGTACATGTTCTGAACCAGATACCTCGGCTTGGAAGAGAGTGGCACCACTTTTTCACATGTTTTCAAGGTCCAAGAATCACATGAAACCCATTTCAAACGTGTGCGATGAGAAAATTCCTTTCTTACTGCAGAGGGTCAATAGTTGAAAGTTCCACAGAAACCCTCATATACAGATTCCGTTGAGATGAATATACAAACTGAATGAATTCAAAGATGAGATGAAAGAATTATGTCCTACAATTGACTACTCGTTCCGAAAAATGGGATCATTCTCATGTATTGGTGATTATTGGGAGAAACATTGTTATTTTCACATTTTCAATGAGTTTCTGTACACTGTGGCCGAGTGAGTGTACTGATATTGTAGATTAGTAAGTAATCAGCCACTCAATCATTCTCAACAGCCGGGTTGCAAGGCTACCGCATGCCCGTGATTCGATTTCAAACTGCAATATCTTTCACTTCAACTTCGTGGGTACCGATTCACAAAGGTCCCGGAGGGATCAGAAAAATGCCGGAGTCATCGTTTGCTGCTCTGTGATCAGCCCTTTTTGCCGTAAAACTCAAAATTGGGAAACGGTTGATTAATGTTCTTTTCGATACACTGTGCGTAAAAGTGCACTTTGCGCACAGTTTGTTGACTTTTACTCACAGTTTATCGAAAAGTATAGTTAGATACACCGGTGTGAAACCTATTATTCGCATCCTCGTGATGATTCCGACCGTCGCCTACGGCTCGGGCCGGAAACCCGTCACTCGGACGCGAATAAAATGTTTTACGCCCTTGTATCGAAATGTACTATTTACGCACAGATATTACTTTGCGCACGATTTCAAGAACTTCGCGTACTGTAAAACTGTGCGCAAAATTACTCTTATGCACGGTTTCACTTTTACGCACTAGAATCTGAACGTCAGTGGAATCATGATCAACCTTGCGCACCGCACAGCCGTACCAAAATTGACTTTTACGCACAGTATATCAAAATGGTTCATTTCGATACAAGGGCGTAAAACGTCTTATTCGCGTCCGAGTGATGGGTTTCCGGCCCGAGCTGCAGGCGAGGGTCGGAATCATCACGAGGATGCGAATAATAGGTTTCACGTCCATGTATCTAACTATACTCTTCGATAAACTGTGAGTTGAAGTCGACAAACTGTGCGCAAAGTGCTTTTTTACGCATAGTGTATCGAAAACAATATTCTTCCACTGAAAGTTCGTTTCGACGAAGAGAATACTCCTTTCCATCATCGGAAAGATCTTGAAACCTTGGCCAACCAAAAATGTAGTATTTCATGATTTTCGATAGAGTTTCATCTCTTTTAGTTTCTAATCTCACCTGTCCAGAATCGATTATGTTCGTGTTCTCACAGGTGAAGTGAAAATCCTTCGAAAGGTCTGTATCATCTTCAATAGGTAATCGTGAAAGAGCATGACAATTACCGTTTCGTGTCGTTTTTATCCATTCTATATCATACTCAAAACTCGATAGAAAAAATTGCCCATTGTTGTAATCTTGAAGCAGCTGTTTGCGGTTAAGGTAGTTGTACACCAAAATTATTCATCAACAGAATTTCTCGAGATTCTGCAGAGAGATAGTTCCAATATCGAAGAGTACGTGTGCAAAATTCCAGAACGGCTGACCATCCCGTTTTAGAGTATCGATCGTCACAATTTGTCCAGTTTTGCACATTTTTAACATTGCGCTTATGGGAGCGGGCCCCAAAAACAGCACAAAAATGGGTCCAGCGCAAAACCTGATCAACAGAAAACGGTGGGACTGCGAGAGATCCGAGTTTATGTATCAATAAATCATATGGCCAAGCCTGGAGATGATGGACCACGTCGTTTTTTAGTAATTGTTCATACAAAGCATAGAATGCAAAAAATGCGACACGTGATTTCGATTTTAGGGTAGATAACTTTGGAAACCATGCCTGATTCTGTTCAGGAAGGCTTAGATGACCGTTTTCGTTTGTTGTTTGATGGAAAAAGTGCAGTTATTAACAATAATAATAATTTCGAATATTTTGATGTGGGCAAAAAAGTAAGGTTAAGTCTCTTTGACTCACGTAGTTGGTTTACAACTACCTTAACCGTTTATAGGTCCGAAAATCGTCTCAATCGGTTGATGATCGGTTCTTAGAATAATTTTGCGACCATAAACAAAATCATAGAATTTGGTGGAACCAAAAACAATCGCACTAGCCTCTTCGTCAATAATTGCCCCGTTGAGTTATTTTCCTGGATTACGTTTCGACGCAAATGCTATGGGTTTTTCAGAGCCACCCTTATGTTTGTGAGATAAGATAGCAGTTAACCCATAATGAGATGCATCGCATGAAAGTACTAGCTGTTCATTGTCATCATAATGCATCACAATCAGCATCCCACTAAAATTCATCTTCCTTTGTACAGTCAAATAAAGGTGTCAATTTGTCAGCTCTGTTATTTGAAAATCTTGCGTAAAAATGTATAAACCCTAAGAAGGATGACAACTATTTTAGGTTTTCTGGTTCAGGTGCTCCATAAATTGCCCTCACCTTCTCTTTCGACTTATGTAAGCTTTCTATATCTATGAGTATCCTAATATATTCATCCCATTTTTCATTATGTCACATTTTTCTATATTGAGGCGTAATCCGCGGTCTAGAAGCCGCGCACAAACCAGTTTCAAATTCTTTCGTGCTCTTCATCAGTTGAGCCTGTTACGTGGAAATTATCCATGTAAGCGAAAGTAGTAGGGATACCTGGTAGGGTCTCATCGATAACCGGTTGAAAATCACCTGGGGCATTAGCCGTTCCTTCAAACATGCGCCTATATCTAAATAGCCCCAAGTGCGTGATTATCGTGTGTTGAGTACAACGCATCATTTCAAATCATCCAAATAAACTGCAGTTCTTGTGATGCGCAAAATTTATATTTCTTGATGTGACGCATTTTCTAAGGCATTGTACTTGCCGAGAGCCATAGATGCGTCGAAACCTTCACCGGCCCAAAATCATCACTGAGGCCGGAAACAGTGCCTTTGTCTCTAGCGAGTAAGTCGAGATTAGTTTTACGACCGTCTCTGGCTCTCGGCATCTGTCGACTTTTCCGTCGCAGCACTCGAATTTTCTGGCATTCAGCCGGCTCTGTCGGTCTTTTTTTCATAACATTCATGTGTTCCAGCATGTATGAGAAATTTGTAATTTTCTATATTTAAGAGTGTGCATGTACACCCTCATATACATTTACACTACCCTCTACCACCAAGAAGGAGCCGCTCTCAAGGAACGGTGTATGCCGCCATGAATTTAGTCAGCAATCAGCAGCTAAGCTGAACGCATGTACCCTTATACCTCTCAATAAAGCAGCGGCAGTTATATTCATTCGTCCGTTTTTTCTCAAATCTGCTTTCGTGATAATCGATCCTCATAACGAAATCAATCGTATCGGTCTAATCACCGGTACGATGCACCGTTGAAAAACGGGCATTTCACATGGTGACCCCGACGTGATGTGAAGTTGCGTCGACAAAAGCAACCGTGTGTCACGAGTGCGAGTTCAAAGTGCAACGAGAACGCGTGAGTGATCCCGTTTCCGTGGAAAACGGGTGATTCGTGAGTGGATTTGCTATCTGGTCTGCGGTTCTAGCAGCAAATAAGATCGCTAACGACTTGGGCATATTCTCCAAGGATATGCAAATACGATTACATCGCATCTAGAGAAGATTGCGTGAACGTTGTATCCTGCACGTAGGGCGTGCATATCGAACTTTGGCGCTTTCAGAAGGAAAGCACAATCGCTGGCGACCCTTACAAGGGTTATCGAACATCGAACGGCGGCGCATTCATGAGTGATGCATTTATGTCGCAACGCCTTGACAGGTAACGAACGAAACAAAATCGATATCCGCATGGGACGCACCGATGCTCTAACGTGATACTACTCGATCAACCTATCATCAATCTGCAGGGTCGCACACCTCGTGACTCGACGGTCCTGACACGAACTTCGGCGTATGCTCGGAATTCGACCTGTATCGGTGTCTTCTGCAAGAAACAACGACCAATCCTGGTTGCAGACATCGGCATAAACTTCATCAACATTGTTATGAACCTCATAGCGTCATTTATTGAGGTATGTTCAATAATTAAATCAACAAGTTGTGTCCAATATCGCATTGACCGAAATAACATGGAGTCAAATCGTCGCCTGAACGTTCTTTTACGAAAAACGAAAGATATCGAGGAACGAATTGATTCCTTTAAGGACTTTTTGAAAGGATTCACATTCAATAACCCCGCGTCTTCCCCAGAGTTACACATTCGCACACAAGAAATACGATCGCTGTCATCTAAATTTGATGACATTCACGACGAGATACATTCATTCGATACTGACACTGATTACAGTTTGGAAAAACGGTCTTTACGTGACTCTTTTTACTCGGTATTGGACAAGGCTCAGTATTTCTTTGAATCTGCAGGTTCACAATCGAGTTCTGATGGAACGTATGACAGTCTAAGAGGGCTTAATTCAAAGGGCTCTCGCAGCTCTATCTCCTCGAACAACCAAAATGACTTTGAAACGCGGACCCTTCTGGGTACTCATCCCGACCGTTCGTTCATTAGACTTCCGGAAGCTAGAATCCAACTTTCGACGGTAAATTTGAGAAATTTCTGAGTTTCAAAAATCGCTTCGAACGCATGATCCACAACAATCCTCATTTGAGGGAAATGGACAAACTCCAATACCTCCAATCAGCATTGAAAGGAGAAGCTTTACGCAAAATCTCCGGCTTAGACGACACTGAAAGGAATTATGATTACGCTTGGGAAAATTTCATAAATGCTTAGTATGACCGTAGAATCTTGATTTCTCGTCACATGAGCTTGCTTTTACGTTTGCCTACGCAAGAAAGGGAAACCGCCGAAGGATTAACTCCCCTTGCCGACGAAGTTCAACAGCATATCCAATCATTGCAAGCAATGGATATCGATTTAACATCTGAAATGGTTGTCGCTATTAACGAAGAGAAACTACATCGTTACACTCTCGATAAATGGGAGGACAAGTTAGAGGATGGCAAATTCTCAACTTTTGAAAAACTCAAAAAATTCTTGTATCGCACGGCTCGACGTATATCTAAACGTAGAGGTGACCATTTGGCCAAAGATGAACCATCCAGTCAACCGAACAAAAAACGTAAAGTCGAATCGAAGGGGCAAGCGTTTTTAGCTTCTACGCAATCCAAATGTCCCATTTGCTTAGAATCACATCCTCCATACAAGTGCAGCACTCTCCTGCAATTATCGGTAGATGATCGCAGAAAGAAGGTCAAAGAAGCAAATTTGTGTCAATTATTTCTACAAGAGTAAGCACAGGGTAAAGGATTGCAAATATGGTAAATGCCAAAAATGTATCGAAAAACACAATACGTTGCTACATAGTGAGCCACCAAACGATAAACGCACCGATGCTGGTGAGAAATGACCATCACAGCATACGTGTTTGACTTCCCAGATATCCATTCCAACTTACTCGGTGATGACCAGTGCAATAGTAAACGTCTTCAATTTTGAGCGCAATAAAATCAAAGCGAGAGTTTTACTTGACACAGGCGCGACAGCAAATTTCGTAACGAATGACCTCGTTGAAAAACTGCAGCTTCCAAAACACGAATATCACGTTGCTATCTACACTTTGGACAATTTGACCACAGCTGTCGAGAATATGGTGTCCATCACATTTCAGTCTCTTTACAATTCCTATAAGCGAACTCTGCAATTTCTCGTTGTACCACATATCTCAAGTTCCACACCAGCGGAATTGATACCGAGACAAAAGCTCAGAATCCCGAGAAACATTCGTCTCGCGGATCCGGATTTCCATAGACCCGCGCCAATAGACATGTTGATCAATACTGGAACTACCTTACCACTATTTTCGATTGGTTCGATCAATTTGTCCGAAGGTGGCAATGATCTTTATCTACAGAAAACCAAGTTGGGTTGGGTTGTCGGTGGAAGTTTTGACACCCATTCAAGCACGAAATCTAGGGAGAAATCGGACTGTTATATCGTAGATCTTCAAAAATCAATCGAGAAATTCTGGAACATCGAGGATTTGGATAATAGATCCAAACTCACCGACGAAGAAACTCAGTGTGAAGAACATTTCATCAAAAACGTCAAACGGAGTCAAGATGGGTGATACATAGTCGCACTTCCCTTCAAAAAATCACCTCAATCATTAGGCCAATCAAAGCCCCAAGCTCTCAAGCGGTTGATTGCCTTGCAGAAAAAGTCCAGAAAAAATCCAGAATTTCAAACTGAGTATAAAAGAGTTCTTGATGACTATTTGCATTCTAAACATATCGTCGCCCCCGACGAAGAAAAACACGTCCCCATTTAAGAATGCATTGGGAGAACAATGGGAGGTGTTTTTCTTCTTCGGGGGTGACGATATGTCCTTGATTGAGAATCCGACCGCATCAGATGGCTTTTACATGCCACATCCCGCCGTCATGAAAGAATCGAGCAATACTACGAAATTGCGCGTTGTGTTTGATGCATCCGCAGAAACTTCGTTTGGCGAATCACTCAACGATTTGCTAATGGTTGGTCCCACTATACAGGATGACCTCTTCATCTCGATCATCAGATTTCGATTTTACGTGTACGTGCTCCTCGCCGACATAGAGAAGATGTATCGTCAATTTCTCGTGAGAGATGAAGACCGAATTTACCAAAAAATCCTTTGGATGGTAGATGGCATTCTTCAAGAACTCTCTCTGAACACTGTCACATTTGGTGAAGCATCGGCCGCACTTCAAGCTATTCGATGCCTTTTTCAATGAGCCAAAGACGATGGTCATAATTTTCCACTGGCCGCAAAGATACTTACGAAGGATATGTACGTTGATAACATGATAACTGGAACCAATTCTATTGAGGAAGGTCGAGAAGTTTACAAACAAATAACTCAGCTTTTGAGCTGCGCCAAATTGAACATGAGACAGTGGTCGTCAAATGAACCTAGTAATCTTGAAGGTGTCGATGAGAAATCACTTGATAACGAATTTCGAATCAATAGAGATTGTATTCTGAAAGCGTTGGGAATATCTTGGAAAGCCAAAGAAGATTCATTCACGTATTTTATACGCGCACCAGACGCGAATGAATGCGTTACCGAAAGATTTATCCTTTCCGAAATCGCCAAGTTATTCGACCCACTGGGTCTCATCGGACTGGTGATTACTTTTGCTAAACAAATCATGCAAGAGTTGTGGCAGACAAAGGTTGATTAAGTCGAGTCAGCCCTATCATCGATACATCACCTATGGACGACTTTCTGTGAACAAATAAAATCACTCGAGAGTCTAGCGATACGGCAAAAGGTACTCGCGGATCGAGCCGAGACCGTCCAAATTCATGGATTTTGTGATGCTTCAAAAAAGGGATACGGAGCGTGTCTATACGTGAGATCTCAAGATGTTAATGGAAAATTTCAATGTTCATTACTGTGTGCTGAGTCGCGAGTAGCGCCTTTGAAAGAACTCACCATACCGAGATTGGAACTGTGTGGCGCGGTATTGTTAGCTGACTTATACGAGAAAGTCGCACCATCAATTAACATCGAAATCGAATCCACTACCTTTTGGACTGATTCTCAAATCGTGTTACATTGGTTGCACATGAAACCGAGTCTCTTGAAAGTTTTCGTATCAAATAGAATTTCTTCAATCAAAGAAAAAACTGAGGTATCGCGTTGGAAACACGTTCGTTCACAGGATAACCCAGCTGACAAGCTATCTCGTGGACAGCTACCAAACGAATTTCTCAACAATCAACTATGGATCAACGGTCCCAATTGGCTTTCGCAGGGAACCTTCACCTGGCCAAAATCCGATTTCCAACCGGGTTCCCAATCGGTACCTGAGACGAAAAAAGTTCACTGTATGACGGTCCAAATTTCGACAAAAATTTTCGAATCTTATTCAATATTCACAAAGATGAAACGCGTCGTGGCATAGATATGCCGATTTACTCCCAAACACCGCTCGAAGGGTCCTCTGAGTTTAGAGGCTCTGAGCCATGCCGAGAATGTGATTTTGCGTATTGTCCAAAATCATTGCTTTTCAAAAGAAATCAGTGTGTTGAAGCAAGGACAAACCGCGAGCACAGGTAGTAAACTAGCTCCTTTAGACCCGTTCTTGGACAAGAACGACATACTCAGGGTGGGTGGCCGATTACAAAATTTGGACATCTCGTTTCAACGTCAACATCCGATCATTCTCGACAAGAAGAACTTTCTAACAAAGGCCATCATTAGACATTATCACGAAAAATACGCTCATACCGGGATTCAAGCAACTCTTTACGCGATACTCCAGAATTTTTGGCCTATAGATGGTAGAGTCCAAGTTCGAAGCGTCATCAAACATTGCGTAACATGTTTTGAACGGCAGAATATCAAATGGGTAATTTGCCTCCAGAACGCGTGAATGCTTTTAGGCCTTTCATCAATGTCGGGATCGATTACTGCGGTCCTTTCTATATCAGGGAGCGTAAACTCAGGAATACCAAAATGCTTAAGATTTACGTAGTTGTCTTCGTATGCATGGCAACCAAAGCCATCCACATAGAGACCGTGAGCGATTTGACAAGCGCCGGATTCTTAGGTGCACTAATGAGGTTCATAGCTAGGCGTGGAAAACCACGGATAATTTTCTGTGACAAGGCAACAAATTTCAAGGGCGCGAAGAATGAACTCGTCGAGCTATACGAGTTAGTTGTCACAGAACGGTCAAAGCAGTATCATTGAGTTTTCGACGGAACAAGAAATTGAATTCAAATTCATACCCCCTTCCTCCCCACATTTTGGTGGGTTGTGGGAGGCTGGTGTAAAGTCATTCAAATATCAGTTCAAGCGCGTTGCGAAGAATGCTTCATTCACTCTAGAAGAATTCAACACACTGTCAGCCAGAAAAGAATCAATTCCTAAATTCGAGACCATTGACTCAGATGTCGAACGATATCAATGATTTATCAGTCTTAACTCCTGGACACTTCTTAATTGGTGATTCTCTGATGAACATACCTGAACCTAACTATTTAGTCTTGCCTACGAATAGATTATCAGCGTTATAGCACATCTCAAAAGTCAAACAAGATTTATGGAAGAGATGGTACAATGAGTACCTTAATTAATTGAACATCCGTAAGAAGTGGACTGCACGAACCGCCAACGTCAAAGAAGGAATGTTGGTCCTCATCAAAACTGATGACCTTCCTCCGATGCAGTGGCCCTTAGCTCGTATACAGAAAGTTCACCCCGGTAAAGATGAGATAACTCGAACTGTCACTTTGAAAACGTCAAAAGGTGAACTTAAGAGAAAAGTCAAAAAAATTGCGATTTTACCTATCTATGATAACGCTGAATGAATCGTTGATCGGTACCCTCTCAACGGGGGGAGTATGTTGAGTACAACGCATCATTTCAAATCATTCAAATAAACTACAGTTCTTGTGATGCGCAAAATTTATATTTCTTGATGTGACGCATTTTCTAAGACATTGTACTTACCGAGAGCCATAGATGCGTCGAAACCTTCACCGGCCCAAAATCATCACTGAGGCCGGAAACAGTACCAGGAGGCACTGTTGTGCCTTTGTCTCTAGCGAGTAAGTCGAGATTAGTTTTACGACCGTCTCTGGCTCTCGGCATCTGTCGACTTTTCCGTCGCAGCACTCGAATTTTATGGCATTCAGCCGGCTCTGTCGGTCTTTTTTTTATAACATCCATGTGTTCCAGCATGTATGAGAATTTTGTGATATTCTATACTTAAAAGTGTGCATGTACACCCTCATATACATGTACACTACCCTCTACCACCAAGAAGAAGCCGCTCTCAAGGAACGGTGTATGCCGCCATGAATTTAGTCAGCAATCAGCAGCTTAGCTGAACGCATGTACCCTTGTACCTCTCAATAAAGCAGCGGCAGTTATATTCATTCGTTCGTTTTTTCTCAAATCTGGTTTCGTGATAATCGATCCATATAACGAAATCAATCGTATCGGTCTAATCACCGGTACGATGCACCGTTGAAAAACGGGCATTTTACATCGTGAGGAATTTCCATGATTCTACTCCTACTGTGATTTGCATCTATGCGTGTGGTAAATCGAGTTGGGAAAAAGTCTTTCCGAAAATCGAGTTGGGAAAAAGTCTTTCCGATCTCTAAAATACCGAATTTGTCGTGAATTCTTCGGAAAGGCCGTCTAGTAATTTCCAAAGATGGATTCAGGGTCACTTTAAAATCGGCAAATATTTTGATATTCTCGTCGCTCTTTCTAACAGGAACAAACGGCTTTGCCCATTCACTTAAATCTTCTCTCTCTAAGTATCCGTTTCCGATCAATCTGTTTATTTCCTTTTCGACTAAAGGTTTTAATGCGTATGGCACGTGCCTTGGCTTGAGTGCAACTGGTTTTGTACATGGCTTTACATGTAATTTTATCTTTCTATTATGATATAGACCTGGTGTATTCCCGAACAATATCGAAAATTCCGTCAATAATTTATCTCGTACAATATTGTGGGACATTCCTTCCTTGGTGATGGAAGCCCGTTCTAGATATCCTCTCTTCTTGCAGAAGTTACACCTTCTGTCTCGGAATCTGCATGCATGGGTTTGGTGCCCATGTTTTCCGCAGCAATAGCAAGTTTTGTTTCTCTCAGAGGATCCGGTCTCGGTCGATGGCTTACTGCGGCTAGGCGTTTTGTAGATACGTCGTGATGTGTAGAATTTTTCAATGGCAAGGTCCTCGTGTTTTACTCGTTGATTGGACAAGTAGTTCGCTGCACCTGCTGCATTTCCCATAACTTGTTTTCTTGACGTAGCCTCTTGCAGAGCTTTTTCAAAGGTGAGATCCTTCATTTTGAGAAGCTCTTTTTTAGTTGACTCTTCCTTCAATCTGCAAACGAACTGGTTGCGTAGAGCTTTGTCGAGATCACTAAAATTGCAAGTGAGTGCTAGTTGTCTCAGTCGCATGGTAAACACATTAACAGTCTCGTTCTGTTCCTGTTTTGCACGGTTGAAGTTGCATCTTTCCATTACCTCTGATGGTATCGGTGTCAGATGCTTACAGAGCATTCTCACTAGGTCGTCGTAAGACTTTCCATTCAATTTGTTATTGCATAGACTTTTGAAGAGATTATATGTATCTTCATCTACATGTGTATGCAATAAAGCCCTCTTCATCTCGGTTCCTGTTACTTTTCTTGTAAAAAATGCAGTTTAAGTCGATCTACAGAAGAATCGTCTTAGTGGAGCTTCAGGAAAATTTTGGCGTCGTTTGCCATATAACTCAACTCGTTATCAGGAATGTTGGAGGCCTGTTCTCCTCCGTTATTTGTTGTGGTGTCGAGCGATGATAACTCTATCGTACTTGCCACTAAGTTTTGGTCCCCTAATTCGTCGTTTACTGCACTCTGATGTCCGGAAGTATTCGATCCTGAATCCTCCAATATGTCACTTTCTTGCATATCCTTCTGTTGTCTGTCTCGAAGCTTGCGCAATGCGGCTCGCAGAGTGTCTATTGATTGTATATTGTAGACCAGGCTATCCCGAAATCTACTAATCGACAGAGTCAGCTCAGACTTCTTCAATTCCTGGATATTCAACTCTGGAATCACTGGAAACTTGTTTTCCATATGCTCTGGTTCGGTGGTCCTCGTCGCCAATCATAGTGTATAGAGACTTGTAAATGTTGGTCTATATAATTTGTCCATGAGTTCAGTAGTTTATTCAAGGAAATGTTACAAGTGGCAGCTCAGTATGCACTGAGTTCCACTAGTGCGAATGTGTCTTATATGGGCAAATCCCAGAAACGTTTACCTTTTGTGTAATCACTGTATTTTCTCAAGTTCTGACTGGAGATGACTCGAGGTATGATTTTGAGTCAGTCTTATGAATTAGAATCACTTATGAAGGCCTTCCCCAAGACTGCATTACGATTTCATCACGAATAGAATGAAAAATCATGATAATTGCGATGTAATGTGAATATTCTCTCTCGCAAACACTGCTACAATTCTTTGAGCGATTGGAAGATCGCTCTGAAAATTGGATATGTCATGGTCGAGGTGTTGAATATGACTCCTCTGTCCATAATTTGATCGTGCTGGATCTAGATTCTTCGTGGTGAGGGACCAAACTTGTGTAATGGTTTTTTGACAGTTCTTCAAACCTCGCTGTATGGTCCAAATAATTCTTTCAGCGGAGTAGGGTTTGGACTTCAACAATGGTCACCATATTCTCTGACTGAAAATGAAGGAATTCGGCCATTTCAATTGCGTGTGCCGGCAGGTAAGCGCAATTGGTGACGAGTTTCAGAAAAAATATCGTAGCGTTTTTCCATTTCCAAAATTACCCATTCTAGCGGTACTGTCACAGACTTCGATGAAATCATCCAAAACTATGCGTTCTTGTGGCTTTCAAGTGTGCAAAGTGTGCTCACAAAACGCTAAAAGTGCGCACCCAGTGTCCATGTCCCAGTGAGTAGTTCCATGAGGACTGGGGGATAATGTTGGCCTCGTTGTACAAACGCTCGAAACGCTTGGAAAAAACATGAAGAGAGTCGCTATTAATGTATTCTGGGCGCTCTTCCTAGTACAATCGTTAGTTTTTTGATCTAGGATGTCTTTGAGAAATCATCGTCGATAGAAGGGTCAAAATTTCAGTTCCCAGTGTTGTGGTTTTTTCCCCTTTCTATCTTAAGAAGGTTCCTCTGGTAGAGTCCGTCCGAGACGGCAACATACGAGTTTCTCTGCGCTATCAATGTCCGCAAGCCGTGAGCGGTCCGTCTCTATGTTCTACGTTCGCCGTGTATTGCTATAGCTTGCTATTGACACGTTCGAGTCGATACATGATTTTTCCGTAAACTGTTCAATATTCTAATACTCACAAGTAACCAACTCAAGTTTTCTTTCTCTCAAGTATTTCTTACGCAAGTTTTCCGCCAACTGTAGTATTGTTATCAAACCTCGCTGTTAAGACAACCCGAAAATGATGAAGGAGGCTCAAAGAGCGTGCGTTCTTCATAAGACGCCGTGTTCAATTCGCGAAGAGTCAAACGCTGATTTCTTGGCTCACAGGTGACCCCATGTTTTAAAATCTCAGTATAAGTCTCACATCAGCATTATAAACGAGTACTTTAGATTTCATCAAAATCTCGCTGTTAATTCTCTACCAGAGGAACCTCCTGAATGAACTTGAAGTATCGTGGCGGGGCTCGTTTGGTATTTCGGTGGGCAGAAATATCATGGCATCAAGCATTAAGCGTGAGTTCAATAGCACACTTCAGAACGAGACTAAGTATTCAAAATTTTTATCATAATGGGAGCTCGTGTGTGATGGGAATAATGAAACTGTAAAACTAAGATCAAGAGAACCAAGTAGTACATTGAAAAATCAATTTATCAAGTGATATTCGCGTTGTCTCGATACTTCTCCCAATTTACTAGACTGTCATTACGACGTTTGATATACACACATTTCTTCTTATATTGAGCGTATGACTAGAATGATGAGATATTTGATTGGGATGTACGCAACAATGTTGAATATTTCAATTTGAATGTTTGTTTACTTTTGAATGTTCACCTTCTGCGTTTTCCTTATTAAATCCAAAATTCAACAGTAATGCGATGTTGATTCTCTTTCTCGTGGAGCCAACCCCCCCTCTCCTCCCCACTCTTGCCCAAATTTTATTCATGCATCTTTAGAGCAAATGAGAAAGCAGCCGTTATGACTGGAGAAATTACATTTTTCACGAAGGCTGTACTTGGGGCTTCAACTTAAGCTGTCCCAGAGTAAAGATCGTTACAGAACTATAATTAGATCTATTATCCATTACTTTATAGATTCATATATGAGCGATTCCACAAGAAAACGATATACAAAAATGGATCGGGTCTCTGATTCCTTTTTGAGTCAATATTTTCGATTCTATAGGTCAAAATACGAACATCTGCCACCATAAAAAAAATTGGGAAATTTTTTTGGACCCTGGCGCATAAATCGAGATTCGGTTTTGAAATTTTTTTTACAAAATTTTTGTAACTTTTCTTTCAATGAAATCGTTATAACTTAGAAACGACTCTAAGGAGAGCTACGGGGTTCAGAGCATCTGAAAAGTGAGTACAAAATCCATAAAAAATCACTCCAAAATTTTGGTTTCCATGTCACCTCGATTATATATGGGTGATTCCGTGAAAATCACCTTCGACTCTTTATCTCGAAGAGCTTTTTTTTGGAATATTCGAAAGTACATTTTCCAATGTAAAAAGTTGTGTTTTTTTCGGAAAAATACTTTCATCCTGCAAATTTGGGTTCTAAGGTGTTTTTTGGGCGTTTTTTGAATTCCAATGTTAAAAAACCTCAATTTTCTAGGCATGCACGAGATTTGGAGATCCCGAAACTAATTTTTTTGAAAAGCTGGGGAAATTTCCTTGAAATTGACCACTTGCCGAGTTCGATTTCATCAACTAGAACCAGAGTTGCAGCCTCCTAAAGATAAAGATTGCATTGAGCGAGAACATGAAGGCATCTATCGAATCGAATAGGGACCTCGCACCAAGCTGCTTTTATACTCGGTGTTAAAAGTGACTGAAACTTTGGTTCAAATCAATGAAATTGAACTCGGCAAGTAATCAGTCTCAAGGAAATTTCCTCAGCTTTTCAAAAAAATTAGTTTCGGGATCTCCAAATCTCGCGCATGCCCAGAAAATTGAGGTATTTAACATTGGATTTCAAAAAACGCCCACAGAACACCTTAGAACCCAGATTTGCAGGATGAAAGTATTTTTTTCGAGAGAGACATAACTTTTTACATTGGAAAATGTACTTTTGAATATTCCGAACAAAAGCTCTTCGAGAAAAAGAGTCGGAGGTGATTTTCACGGAATCACCCATATGTAATCGAGGTGACATGGAAACCAAAATTTCGGAGTGATTCTTGATGGATTTTGTACTCACCTTTTAGATACTCTGAACCCCGTTGCTCTATTTAGAGTCGTTTCTGAGTTATAACGATTTTATTGAAAAAAGTTACGGAAATTTTGTGAAAAATATTTTAAAACCGAATCTTGATTTATGCGCCAGGGTCCGAAAAAAAATTTCCCTTTGCTGACCGAGTCTCCAGAGTAGAGCGTCAGAGAGGATCCGCAGTATCTCATTGAATATACCACACCCAGTTATAAGCTGCTATGTGCCATACATGAGAAATTTTGATCCCTTATTCCCTAAATGGTTTCCACGAGAACTAAAAACAGCAGTTATAGCAAAAAGAAAAGTTACACGCTATCCACAAATTTCTTGATACATTAGAGATCTATACAGAATTTCAAATCCGAAAAAGGTTATGTTAGAAACTAACAAAAGAATTATATGGGAAAGATGTTGCAGATTTTGAGAACAGTATGTACATTGATTGGAGAGCCTTTTGGGGTTTTACCAACCCAAAATGTGATGAAGATAGTATACCAAAAAATCTTGTCTATGAGAATAGAAGTTCTTACAACCTTGATGAAGCATTGGTCCTTTTTGCAGGGTACTTAGCAACTTTTCACTGTAAAAGTTCCAAGTCCACAAAAAGTGAGAACACTGGTATGACCAATCGAGCTAGGGATAGTATCTTACCAATAGACTTAACTCACGAAGATGTAGCCAACACTGTGAAAAATTTCTTCAAAAAACCTCAACCAACTGGTTGAATGAAAAATTCAACCAACTGGTTGTATGAGAAATTCAACTTTTTGGTTGAGAATTCAACCAATTTGGTTGAAAATTCAACTAGTTTCTTGAACCATTTGGTTGAATTTGCAACTAAACGGTTGAATTTTTCCAGCCAGTCAGTTGAAGTTTTTGGGAAAAAATTTTTACAGTGGAAGAGTTAGCGACTTTGGATTAATCAATTCAGCTAGGCCCTAAGTTTTTATTACACGTTAGGTGATCCTCTATTTATACTTTCCAAAAGATCGCTTGATGAAGGTATCTTCCCTAAGCTTTGGGAGGATTCATGGATTATTCCAATACCAAAAGGTAGGGATAAACACGACATGACTAATTATAGACCGATCTCAGAATACCTATCTCTGCTGAATTATTCGACTCGATTGTTAAACAAAAGATTTCGCCATTACTTCACCCCTCCATATCCGTTGGCCAACACGGTTTTATGCCGAAAAAGTCGACAATAACAAATTTCTTGTCCCTCACTGAATATGTGTCCGATGCACTGAATCATGATAACCAAGTAGATGCTATATATACTGACTTCAAAAAGGCGTGTGATTCAGTTGATCAAATGAAACTTTTAGAAGAATTGGACAATCTAGGAATAGTAGGCTCTCCGTTGGAATGGATAAAATCTTTTCTGACTGGTAGAACTCAGTCTGCACGGTTGGATGGTGAAGAATCTATATGCTTTGAATCTCACTCTGGAGTACAACAAGGTTCTCATACAGGAACATTAATTTCTAATGTATCAATAAACAGTCTCACATCTAGGGTCGAGCATTCACGAGTACTTTTGTTTGCAGACGCCTTGAAAATATTCAAGGAAATGGAAAGCCCCCTAGATGCAGAACCCTCGCAAATTGATTTGAATTCTGTAACTGAATGGGCTGCTGAATATCTGATGAATTCGAATATCCCTACGTGTAAGACAATGACATTTTGTTTACTAGAAAATCCACTTGTGGAATCTACATATCAAATTCATGGAAAATCATTAGAGAAAGTTACAGAAAACCGGAATTTATGAGTAATATTTGACCCAAAACTTGAATTTCATTCACACATGAAAACAGTTACGACAAAAGCAAACAGAGCACTAGGTTTCATGAGAAGAAAATCTACTAACTTCAAATCTCCACAAACCGTCCCAAATCTGTATAATACTTGAGTATAAATGCAGTTAACTTATGCATCTTGTGTTTGGTATATAAGTGAGCAATACCAGTTCCTTGAACTAGAGAAAATTCAATATAAGTTCCTTAGATTCTTTGCCTATTTTGTTGAATCACCTATGGATAGATTCTCACATGACTATTCGGAAATTATGGAAAGATTTGAGATACACAGCTTACCATCGTGCATGGAATATCAAGATATTCTTATACTCTATAAAATCCTATGTAACTACGGAGATGCACCAGATCTATTGAGTCGTATATTCATCAGAGTCCCTGACTTGAGACTAAGAGTTGATTCCAAAATTTTCAAATGTACAAAATCCAAACCATTAATTCATGAAAGATCCATTTAGAACTCTGAACAACACTTTCATTCTTCTCAAGATAAGATTACGAAAATACTGGTTTGATGTTTGCCAACTGATAATTTGGCCACTGGTTCTGTTTGGAAGATACAATTCTGTAAAATGTTTTGATTATTCTATGGTCGATTGATATTATGGAATGATTTTTACCAACTAAGTAAGCTAAGCTAATTATTTCCGTTTGATATTGAAAGATTATAAGTACACCTCCTTGATAATGTGGAAATGAAATGTCAATGGTCAAATGACCGTGAATAAAATATAATGAAATATTCGAAAGCATGTTGAAAAAACCTCTGAAGTGTGGATTTGGATATGTCATTGGTATATCTCACAGAAAGTGATCATTTTCCATACTCAGAGTTGAAGAATGAGGGACTTATATGGATGATTCAAAGACTTCTCATCAATCTTTTATGTCATTTGATGTCTGGCCCCTGATTAGAACACTTCAGAAGTACAGATGAACATTTTGTGTAATTGGGGTCAATCTCTACAGATCCCCACAAGTATATCATGATCAAATTTGTTTGAGAGGTACATTTCATTATATTTGTCAACTTATTTATTTATGAGCCAATCCACGAAACGTGGTGATTTGGGATGAAAGAAATTTTGAAATTTTTTCTCATAGCACATTACTCGGGTTTCACTAACTCTCAGTTATCGGTATCTAGAACTCAAATCCACTCGTGTGACCGATTTTTATGAGACGGCGTGGGGTGGGACGGAGAAACCCGGAAATGGCCATAAGAGCAATGCTATTGCCACATACAGGGATACACCCTATCATCACCCAATTGACCCTGACGGGGATGAGAAGTATCGCACTCATCATCAGAAAACTCGAGGAGATCATTGGAGTTATAATATACACGTTATTGAAGGGTCTTCCAGCAATGTAATTCTGGAAAGTTCCCCCGAAAAAGGTGAAAATTAGCTTGTACAATTGAACAACGAAATATAGGATCACGCAGTCACTTACTTGGTATCAAATACGATGAAAGCGAGAGATCACAAGCAAAACCGGATTGGTTTGACCCGTCTTGTTCGTGTACGCCTCAAAAAACATGATTTCGTGAATCGATCACGTTTTTTCCTGAAAGCTTAATATGCTTGCCAATCAAATATAATTCGATGCACGTGCACCCGACCCATTTTCAAGGTGTCTAGCGATCCTAGAAAACCTGGAAATCCTGGAAATACCCTGGATTTTTTTTTCGCGGTTGGAAATCCTGGAAAAATGATCAAAATGGGCTGAAATCCTGGATTTCTGATGAAACCCTGGAAAAATGGGATTTGACCGACGCTAAACGGCTCAAAACTTTGACACGAGTGCGAGAGTCAGAGAGTGGCTGTCCCTTATCCTCTATTATGGAACTGAATGAGCGTGAGTGCGAGATCGTTGTTTTTTCTCCACTTCAAACCTTTTGACCTGTGTATGGACTAAGAGACGCGGGCTCTCTCTCTCTCTCGCTCTCTCTCTCTTTTTTTTTTCATTTTAAGGTAGTTGTAGGGCGAATAGCTGCGACGTACGAAGGAGAGGCACCGGTCAGCTAAACACGGCTAGCCAGCACCTCCCTAACAGTCCCGGGCTGGAATCCGCATCGATACGGCCATCCGAACCGGGTAAACTCTCTCTTCCTTCTCCGTTGGCGCCGGCCATTGGACAAGGGAGAGATCCACCAACTTACCAATCCGGCCCCGGCACCGCGTGAGCATTACTTCAGGGCCGGCGGCGTCTCGCGCTCAGGATCGAGCGTCTCTCTTCTCACGACTCGCAGGTGTTGTTTCCCTTTCTTCGATCTTCTTCCATCTCTTCATTCTTCATCTTCTTTCTTCTCTCTTCTTTCTTCTCTCTTCCCTCTTCAGTCCATCATATTCCTCCTGGAACCATTTGGACCTCTTCTGTTTCAATCGGCAGAGTCACTGTAATTCGCCTGCTTCGAGGCGCCTTACTTCCCTCTCTTTCTCTTCTTTGCGGGTCATCACCAGCTTGATGTATCCGGTGAGTCTATCCCATGTCTCCTGGTTGCGGAGCAAGTACGGGACGAGATTCTCAGGTGTTAGTTGAGCACCCAGCCATTCATCCAGCTCGGCGCGCTCTCTCCGGGTGTCGCTGCACTTGAACAGGGCATGTTCGGCGTCATCCCATTCGTCCCCGCATAACTGACATGCTGGGGTCGTCCTCTTCTTGAACCTGGTTAGATAGGAACCGAAGCAACCATGATCGCTCAGTGCCTGCGTCGTCCAGTAGTCCATCTCTCCGTGGGTGCGTTCCGCCCACTTGGCTACGTCACGGATCAGCCGGTGCGTCCATCTGCCGTTTGCAAATGGCGAATCCCACTCAGTTTGCCAATGCTCAAGGGTGGTTTCCTTCTCGTTGTCGCGGATGATCTCCTTCATCGTCGGAGTGAGTACTCGTTCGGCTCCGATCACTTTTTCGCGGTCCCAGATCCTCACTCGCTCCGCGACGAGCAAGTGGATGGGCGGAGTACTCGCCAATACGTAAGCCGCATCTCCTGACACAGTGCGGTAGGCACGGATACTCCTCAGGGCCGCTCTTCGGTGGACAGGCCCCATTCTCTCCTCGATTATGGTCTTCTCTACTCTCTTCCCCCACACGGGTGCACCGTACAGCATGATAGAGGTAGTGACGGTGTTGAGAAGTGCGCGCCTCTTTTCCTTGGGTCCTCCGATATTCGGCATAAGCCGCTGGAGCGCCGCACCGACCCTGCTCGCCTTCTGGGCGGCTTCCTGGATGTGTTTCTTGAACGACCACTTGTCGTCGAGCCATACACCGAGGTATTTCAGCTCTGTCTTCCGTGGAATCTCTTGCCCGTTGATATAAAACCGGGGTAAGTCAAACTTCCTACGCCTTGTGACCACGATTGCTTCGCACTTCTTGACAGCGAGCTCCAGAAGCCTGCTAATCATCCACTCGTAGACTCGGGCTAGCGCTTCGTTCGCGCGTCTACCCAAGAGTTCCTCGTTGTCAGCCCATACTATGAGTCCCGCGTCGTCCGCGAAAGCCACTATTATCACTCCTTCTGGCAGTTCGATAGACAGTAAGCTGTCATACTGGGTGTTCCAGTTGAACGGCCCGGAGACCGATCCCTGTCCGATTCCGGCGGACAGTACCCGAATCTCTTGTCCCTCGTCGGTGTCGTACACGAGGGTCCTGTTCCGCAGGTAGTCACTCGTGACGGCTAGTAGATAGGGGGGCACTTTACCTGCTTGGGATTGATAGACTCGCTCCCAGCTCGCGCAGTTGAATGCGTTCTTTATGTCCAACGCAATGATGGCACAGAATCCTCCTCTTCCTTGGTATGGGTTCCCTACCGACGCTTGAACCCGTTCTTGGACCGCCTCGATCGCGTGCACAGTGCTCCGTCCCTTCCGGAACCCGAACTGCATTGGTGATAGCCCACCGCCTTCTTCGTAGGCTTTTTCCACCCTGTTGAGCACCATCCTCTCGTACATTTTCCCGATATTGTCGAGCATGCTGAGAGGGCGTTGACCTCCTTGACCCTTAGGTATCAGGACCAGCTTCTGGCGTTTCCACTTGTCCGGGAAAGTTCCCGCGCTCAGACAGATGTTGAAGAGGTCGAGGAGTAGATCTGGCTTGTATTTGAAGACCAGTTTCAGAGCCTCGTTTGGGATGCCATCCAGGCCAGGGGCCTTGCCGTTCGGCATTCTCTTCGCCGCTATGAGTAGCTCTTGCATAGTGAAGAGCGGGATGGGGTCTTCGCTCTCCGTAGGGAATGTAACTCTGGGTTCTCCTGCTGGGAAGAGGTCTTCCACGATGATGCGCAATGTTGCTGCATCGGTCGGTGCTGGGTTGCCCCTCCGGGGTCGGACCTTTGACATGACCACGCGATATGGCGTGCCCCAGGGGTCTTCGTTAACCATGTCACACAGTTCACCCCAGCACTTCTCTTTGCTCCTCCGGATGGCTAGAACGAGAGCCTTCTTTGCTTCTTTGTACGCTCTGTCATCTTCCGCCAGCGATGGTCGTTGCAGCTTCCTTGTTCGCCATGCGGTCCTTCTTTTCTTGTTGCTCGTTCTTCGTAGAGCCTTGATCTCATCGGTGATCCAGTACTCTGGTTTCCTCCAGAAACATGGTGTTGTCCTGCGAGGCATCGAGGCGTCGCAAGCTCTCGTGATGGCGGATGTTACCATCGCCACAGCCTCGTCCGAGGCGGAGTTCATCGGGAGATCTTCGACTGTTTCTATCGATTCCCGGAATTTTCCCTCGTCCAGCTTCCGTACCTGCCACCCCGTTGGTCGCGGTCTGCGTGTCGTCTGTCTCTGTCCGTCAGTCCTAAGTCGAAACCGAATATGTCGATGGTCACTCAGTGTTTCCGTGTCCAGAACTTCCCACGATGTCATACGTCCCATGAGCGACGGGCTCATGAACGTCAGGTCGAGGACTGATGATGAACCTCCCTCCCGGGACCGAGTGTCGTGCCGGTAATAGGTGATAACCCCCGTCTCGTTCGCGAGCACTAATCCCAATGCCTCCATGGCATCAGCGAGTATTACCCCCCGTCTATCGCGCGGCCCCCCGCTCCAAGTCGGTTCCTTGGAGTTGAAATCTCCCGCGATTATAACTGGGCCCCCCCATTGCCTCACATCCTCTTCTAGGTCGTGGAGCTCGTCTTCAAATTCGTGCGTCTTGAGCGACGGCGAGTAGTAGCAGCTGTATACAGCTGTGCCCCCTATGGTCTTTCGAGCATAACCGCGGCCACTAACAGCTGGTTCAGTCTCGCGGATCGCGGGATTCGTGATCTGAATTACAGCGGTCCCCCAGTGATCGAATGTGGAACGGGAAAGTTCGCGCTTCCGAGGCGGTTCGGAGATGATCAGAACATCGATACCCCCTTCTTTGGCGGCAGTGTGTAGGAGGTCACAAGCTTCCCCGCTTCTCCTGAGGTTGGCTTGGATGAAGTTAGCCATTTCTTCCCCCCCTGCGTCTATATGTCGCCCTCGCGTTTTGGTAGGCTGTGCAGTTGCTGGAGCCCGACCTGTGGTCAGATCTGGTTCCGATAGCCACGCAGCTGAGGCATTTTGGTTTCTCTTTACAGGTAGCGGCGAGGTGTCCTGGTTCACCGCACTGGAAGCAGAGTTTCGGTTGACGTTCCTCTGCCTTCTCTTTTTTGCAGCCTGAGGCCTTGTGGCCATACTCTAGGCAGTTATAGCAGCGTGGGATGCCTCCCTTCTCGCGGATTCTCACTCTGCTCCATCCCACCTTGGGTTCTTTCCAGTCCAGGAGGCGGTGAGCGAGCCTCGCTGGGATGGACACAACCGCTGTTTGGGTGCCTCGGGAGCCGTTTCGCAGGCTCTTAACTATTATGGCTCCATCCTCGTTTTCTGGTAGGGCCTTCGCGAGGTCCTTCTGCACTTTAGTTTTGTCGACATCGTAGTCGACTCCGAGAACCTCGAGGGTCATGCTATTTGCGAGGCAGTGGACGGCCCCTTCTTGCCCGACGACTGGTGTCAGAGCCGCTTTGATGGCTGCAGCGTCGGTGCCCTTCCTCAGTTCAATGAGGATTTGTCCTTCCTGTGTTTTGCGGATGCCCGTGACTCTAGAGCCCACTTCTCCATTAAGGTCATCCGTCTTTATCTTGCGCAGCATATCTGCGTAGCTTAACCCACCTTGGTTTGCCGTGACGAGAACGGCGTCGGATTTCGCTCTTCTTGGCTTCATCTTTGCCTTCTTTCCAGCGGTGTCACTTGATCGACCGCTTTTCTTTGCCCTCTTCGTATTTCTCTTAGAGACCACTTCCTGCCAAGGCCCGTCCTGCTTGGGCCTATTAGGAGTCGATGTCGAGCGCGGTGTTTCGAGGGCTCCCGATGGATGTCCCCGTCGCGTCCTCTTCGTATCGTGCTGTTTCCCTTGTCGCGATTCCGGTTTATTCGCCCCCCTTCCCTGTGTGCCGCTTCCCGACGAGGCTGGCCCAGAGGGCTGCGCACTCCTCTTCATTTTTAGGGTCTTCTCCGCTTCGAGAAGTGTGGTCTCGAAAGCCGCTCTCTTCCCTTTGTCTGCCGCAAGTAGGCCTTCGAGAGCGTGGCCAATCTTCTTGAGCTCTTCCATGTCGCCCCGAGTTCCTTCTGGGATGCTGGAAGCAGACTCGGCTATCCCTATGACCAAGTTCAGGTGGTCGAGGAGAAGATGAGTCTTCTCCTCCATCTGTTCTCGGCACATTTTCAAGTCCCTCCATCCTTCCATTAGATCGGGGGCCTTGTCTCCACTTCTTTGTCGACTGGCCTTCTCAGGTGTGGGGAACCGATCGATGTCCATATCCTCCGGTGTTTTTTGACCTTTTTCGAGTCCACGGTCACAGTCCTTGGATGTCAGGGTGTCTTCTGACTTCTGGGACTCCGTGGTGGTGTTAGAGTCCCCTGAATCCGAGCTGGAATCGGCGGTATCGTCTCCCTTGTTCTTGTCTTGCGTAAGCTGGATCTTGATCGCGGGGTTGATCTTCATAAGCTTGTCTGCCGCCGCTTGCGCTTCTGCAGCAACCTTCGCGTTCTTCTCTTTTTGGCTCAAGAATGTGAGCTTCGATTGTTTCAGCGTTCGCTTATCTACTTCCTCACCCAGACCCTTTCTCTTCTTGCTGTTCGGGGTGAGGTCTACTCCTTTCTGGTGTTGGTCCTTTGCTCCAACTATCTTCGCCAGAGGCGTGTTTCCATCGCTTGTAGCTTTACGCGTGAGTCCACCAGCCAAGTGTGCCACTGGTAGCGCGCTTTGCATCGTTGGGCCCCCCCCCCCCCCCAAGATCCGAATGGGGCCCCGCTTTACTTGGGGAATTCTTGCCGTCAATGCTGGACATCTTCTTCTTTCTTCTTTTTCCAGGGCCTGGAATCGCATGCTGGCCGACCCCGGACCAGACCAGCACGGGTGTGGTGTGTTGTGTGATGCGTGTTCTGTATAATGTTGGTATGTCTGTGTAATGCTTGAGCAAGCGTAAGTATGGTGCGTGTAGAGTGTAGTGTGTGTGTTAGTGTGAGTGTAGGACTCGGGTCCGGAGGGGCGTCACTCCCTCAAGCTCCAAGTGCAACCCTAAGGTCACACCCAAAGCCCCCTACGGGGCCCAGATTCTCTCTCTCTCTCTCTCTCTCTCTCTCTCTCTCTCTCTCTCTCTCTCTCTCTCTCTCTCTCTCTCTCTCTCTCTTTCTCTCAACGTTCGTAATTTCACCCGCCTACTTTCTCGTCATTTCATGCGAGCGACACTTAGATGTAATGTTCATGACTTTGGCCATCGGCTTCGATGAGTGTCGCGCTGTACGAACCCTCAACACTCGGTACTTCTGTCGCACCGAAACCAAGGCCTGAAGGCTCGTTCACAGAGTGCTCAGATTTTAAAATGAAAATTCATGATTCTGGGGGGTATAACACTTGAATATCATAGCAGTTTTTCTCACTTATAAAGTCAATGTGCTCTGGGAATAGAACCGCAGTCGAAATCAAGAATCGACCCGACTTGCACAGTCTCGTCTGCACGTGATCTCGTCAGTTACTCGACGGAGTTGAACGAGAACACTTCTCACGCGTCCAAGGATTACTTCTATATCTTTCACCCACGTGCACATGAATTGCGGGAAAATTTGGAAGTTTTCATTTCAAAATCATCAGATTGAATAAGTTGTTGAATAGGCGTGCAAGTACTACCCACGCCGTCTTAACAGTGACTGTGAAACTCGTGATTCGTGCGTCGACGAGCACAACCAAAGTGACCGAGAACTCCATTTCTTGGGTGAGTTTTCCGACTATTTTAATCGTACTTAACCATTTTCACTTTTGAATTGTGAATGTGGCGTCCGTAGCCGAATCGCAATCCATGAGAACTTGCAGGTCATATGTGACCTTATTCACTATCTTCACTTACACTATGCTTAGATGAACTTATTTGACATCTTTGCTTGATATCGATGATCCTCTCATCGAGACTTCATGGTTCCATTCCTTCTTATTAAATGAATCAATCTTTGAACGTCAATATTTTCCAAAAACCATATGTAAATTTAACGTGAAGATATTTTTTTGTTATCCGTAGGAAAAGTCTTCACTTAAAAGATGCCGAAAAAACAGGGGCTCAGCAGTTTTCAAGATGATTGGTTGGACCGCAAGCTGAATCTTGATTAATCCCGGGTGCAGAGAGCAAAATCAAAACTCGATGCGACGTGCCGTTTCTGTAAGAAAACTTTCGATGTTTCGAACATGGGCAAGCCCTCCTTGGATTCGCACGCGAAAGGCAAGAAACACAATAAGTTGGTAGAAATTTTCCTTGAACAGAGGAAGGTTAAATTTTTTGAAACTCGAGATAAGCAAGGGAATGAAGTCAATACCAACGCACAGCGTTGCAGTCCGAAAGAGATTCCAGTCCGTGTTCCCGTTTCATCATCTGAATCAGGTTCGTCCCATCCAATAACCGAGTATGTGAGTAAAGAGGATGTCATTGATGCTGAAATATACTGGGCTTTCGATCACGTGTCCAATAAATCATCGGTGCGCTCAGCGTGTAAGTCATCTGACTCATTCCCAAAGATGTTCAAAGATAGTCAGTGTGGCGTCCCGCCATCCCGAGGTGCCCCAATTACCCAAAGAAGTTGTGAATTGCTGAGTTGCGATTGAGGATTGCTTGTCTTTTGAGTAATCTTTATTTAATTAAGCAATCAGAATTATGAAGACAGGTTGATTCAGAGCATTGTTGTCGCCGTGCGCGTAACCCACTGCAACTCCGAGTTACGCGCACGGCCAAAAAACAGGTCAAATTTCATAACCACAAAGCTATAAAAATTGAGTGTCAACAGCAGTTAATTGATCAGTCTTGAAACGTTACTCTTAAACTCACGCGCAGATTTTACCCAAGTGTTGAGCACGACAAAGTAAATTTCTAAGTGAGAGACTGAGTCGACTGAATCCCGCCGCGTATCTCCGGCGTCATCCCGAGAACGAGCTAATCAACCTGTCTATCAGCCTCCAGGATATCCTGACCCGCAGAGCTGGGAATCCTCGAGTAGAATTTAGTATCAACATAATTGTAAGTCTAAGAAAATCTACCATTCATGTCTAGTATATTAAATCTATCATTGTTACCTTTGTATTGTCCAATTCAAAATTAGCATATAAATCGAATTATTCTCAAATTAATATTTATTGATTAAATTGACCTTCTCCCTGATGATTAATATGCATATTTCATTTTTCAAAATTTGAACGATATATATATATATATATATATATATATATAAACTCATCTATACAGTACTTATGACGACCGACAGTATAGATACCGTTGTTACACTTATCAATATGTTATGACGACCGGGGGTTAAAACAGTGATTTTACGTTCAAAAACTAAACCATCCCTCGTGGGAGATAACCGCCGAGGAGATAACAGTTGTTCTGCTTAGACAGTGGTTTCGCGTTCAAACACTAAACCATCCCTCGTGGGAGATGACCGCCGAGGAGATGACAGACGTGTGCTCAGACTCCGTTTTGCGTTCAAACACTGAACCATCCCTCGTGGGAGATGACCGCCGAGGAGATGACAGACGTGTGCTGAGACTCCGTTTTGCGTTCAAAACACTAACCATCCCTCGTGGGAGATGACCGCCGAGGAGATAACAGAAGTTTTCTGAGACAGCCGTTTCCGGTCGTCATAAGTCATGTATACGTAAAGAAAATTTTGGTCGTCATAAGTAGGTATATTTGTAAATGTTATGACGACCGGTCGTCATAACCGAAAATGTCGTCATAAGTGGGTATATTTGTAAAATTGGTCGTCATAAATGTCTATAACTAAAAATATATATATATACTTTTCTACATTGTCTACTTGTCTACATTTTTGAATAAGGTGAGTGCAACAGGGCAGTCCGCCCTTCAATGTCCAAAAACCCACTCTGAAATAAATATATTTGTTACCCGGACCCATCAGGTCCGGTCATAACATCAGATAGCTAAGTAGTTTCAAATGCAAAAAGATAAATTATCTTACCCTACCACTTATGGACTGGGTCTTTATTTCCGGGATGAGCTTGTCGATTTTTTGAGACTCCTTGATATATTTAACGTTGCATTCGATGAGAGTTCGAATAAAATTGCTCAGAAAGGTCAGATGGACATTATGATCAGATACTTTGTAGGCAACCAAGTTCATCCGAGATATTTCACTTCAACTTTTTTAGGACATGCAAAATCTGTTGATCTGTTGAAAGGATTCACAGCAGAATTTGAGAAGCATAGAATTGATTTAGAAGTAATGACTCAACTGTCTATGGATGGACTCAATGTTAACAAAAAATTTCGGAGAGAGTTATGTGAGATTTTGAGCAGGTCTGGTGACTCGCCTAAGTTGATTGATATCGGAACATGCATTCTTCACATTGTGAACAATTGTTACAAAAAAGGTCACAGCGAAGTTGACTGGAAGATGAATGAATTCTTGCGAGCATTGTATTACCTGTTTAAAGATTTTCCGACTCGTCGAACTGATTTTATTCATTTCAATCTCACAAAACTCTTTGCTGTGAAATTCTGCTTCATCAGGTGGTGAGAGAATGGTAAAGTGATGCAACGAGCGCTTGTTATGATCGATCCAATGAAAGTGTATATTAAAGGTGTGAAAAAAAATCCTCCAGAATCAAATAGCTATCACAAAATCAAAGAGTTTTCGAAAGATGATTTTCTCAAAGCTGAGCTTTCATTTATGGTCTCGATTGATATGGAAATCCAGCCATTCTTGGTAAAATATCAGACCGTTAAGCCCATGGTACCATTTTTGGTGAATGATTTGTATGAATTATTAAAACGGCTCATGACTAGAGTGATACAACCAAAAGAAATGGCTGATGTGAAGTGTGTGAAAGATCTCTTGAGTGTTGATCTAAACAATGGATCCCTCTTGCGGCCATTGAAGATGATCGATATAGGCTTTGCTGCTTCTCATGCATTGGATAATATTCAACCACAGCTGAAAGAAAAAGAAATCTTGGCATTCCGGCTACAGTGTCGAAAATTCATTCTGGGCATTTGCAAAAAATTCCAAAAAGACTCAAGCTTGTCTTATGAATTTGTTCGAGGTGCTAGCTGTTTGTCGCCGTTTGTTATGAAAAATCAATCTACGGCAGTGAATCGATTAAATATTGCATTGAAATATTTGATGAGCATTTATAGACTCAAAGCCATCGAAGCTGATGAAGTAAAGCGGGAGTATTCTATTTTCATCCAATCATCGCCTGTCCAGAATGCTTTGAATTTTCAGTGGATACTGATCGACTAGACTCTTTTCTGTTGAAATTATTACGAGAAGCAAATGTATCGGATGCCTTTTTGAAGTTTGTGAAATCAACCCTCTGTTTATATCATGGCAATACTTACGTTGAGAGGAGTTTTTCTTTTATTAAAGAGTTTCTTGTAGAGAATTTGAAGGAGGAAACTCTGGTTGCCCTGCGTAATGTGGACGACGCTATTCGCTTTATCGGAGGAGTCGATAAAATTGATATCACGAGTGAAATGAGAAAAGCTTCCTGGGAGCACATAAGAATAGAAAAATGGTTCTTGATCGGAAGAATGAGTCAGAAAAGAAAGTAAGGGAGATGAAAAGGAGAGCAGCTGAGAAAATTAGATGTTTAGAGCTAAAAAAGAGACGCATTCGTGAAGAGCAGAATGAGCAACTTCAATTATTAGACGAACAATTGCGAGAGTGGCAAAAAGTTTCAGGTGTATAAGTAGCTTGTAAACAATATATGCTTGTGAGAGTATGATTAAAACCTGGAATGTTGCTTTTCTTTCTTTGTCAAGAAGAATGAATGAATTCCTAATTCATCGACACCCCAATAATTGTAATTGTTATTCATAAACCCTCCAAAAAAGTATCCTGGAGAGATCACTTCCCCGATCCTGGAAATCTTGGAAAAACCCTGGAATTTTATTCTATCATTTCGCTAGATACCCTGACTTTAATTTTTTTGTTTTTTGATAAGGAATCAAATGTCATTCGCAGAAATATGATTTGTCAGACTGCGTCGCCGTATAGTGAGAAATATCGTCGTTTTTTTTCTTTTCAGAAAGTAGTCACGCGTCATCAACAAGTGATAGCTTCAGACCTGTTGGAAGCACTTCCCTCGGCTTCAAGCTGCTTGTAGCCGCGAATTAGGGGGTAGTTTTCCCGCAAAAATCATACCGATATCTCAGACTGCATCCAAATGCCGACCTTAATACTGAGGGAGAAAAGCGATGTCACGCGCAAAATTTCGTGATTTTCCAAATTTGATGACCCGCTATTCCGGTCTATTTCAGTTTTGAGTCTTGAGCTCGTTACAACTTGGTTGTAGGATCCCAAAAGAGGTATCTGCTTCGTCGTGGTGTTGATATATAGCCATTGGTGCAAAAAATGCATAAAGAGCGTAACGAATGAATCACCGCGTTACGTGGATTTGCTCATATGAGCAATATTGCTGTCTTACAGCATCCTACAAAGTATCAGAGTTGATAAAAAATTCCTTATCCGTATTTGAAAGAATTAGACATGTGTCAATCAGATAAAGGTGATCTCACCGGAAGTGGGATTTTTTGGGGCCAAAATCGGCATGAAGAGTGATTTAGAACAAAACAATTTTTTAGCCCCAGGCGAGTATCGGTGGCTCGCTCATTCACTCCGGTATTCATAGTCGTTTCTAAACCGAGGGTAAGAGTTTGATCCGCGGTTCGAGCGCTGTAGTCGGTACGGCCAATAAATGAACTAAGGTCTCACCATCATGCCAGCGCAGCAGGACACCAAAGACTCGAACTCATAATCTGGCCACGACGACTACAGCACCTAATCAACAGCAAAATTACATTTCCCATGTATAAATATCTCATCTCTGCATGGGTCCCCAGAACTGGGTCTAAATTCGTGATGCGTCCCACCCACGGGATTTTTGTCGGATATGTTCCTGGGCACTCCTCGGATCATATCCCAGTAGAAATCGATATCGCCATTTCAACCGTTTTCGAAAAAAGTCCAGAAAGCGTGTTTTCTCGACACCTTTCAAACTTTCTTGCTCGAACATGAGGCATTCTTACGAAAAATGTGTTCAGTCCTTCCTTGTGGGTCTCGAAAAACTGCATGAGAATATGTCCTTTCCCTCTCCCGTAAAACTCTTCTGCTAGGCAAATCAGAGGGTATTCCGTCAAAAATCATGTTTCTTCCACTTCCTCGCTCTATAGCTCGAACAGGACGCGTTTTTGCGAAAAATGTGTAGAAACCTTTCTTGTAAATCTTGGAAAACTGCATCAGAATGTCTGCTTCACTTCTCCCGTAAAAATAACCCGTCGAAGAGATCAGAGGTTTCTCCACCAATGTTTGTGATTTTTCCGTAACTTCCCTCTGTTTCAAAGTCATAATTCTGAAAATACGCTGCTTAAAGGGATTAGCAGGAAGCTTTCTCTTAGCGAGACGTGCGATAATTTAGCAAGAATGTACTTTTTCGAGTGATAATTTTTCATTCACTCTTCTATACATCTTCTTGAAGCAACTTTAGATTCGAGTGGATGAAATTCGGTTTCAATCAATTGATGTGGAGTGATGAGTAAGTATCTCTCTAGTTAATTGAAAGGCGGATAGATTAATTGTGGGAGGAGATATGAGAATAGAAGGAAATTAAGATGAGATTTTGTTGAATTACTCTTACGAGATTGACTCTCAGGGGAATTCAGATGATCTAGAGAAGGGATTTTTGGGCAAGATATATCGTTTGGAGGGAGCGGAATTCTAATAGTTATAGAATTTAGTTGTAGAAAGAGATATGAGCTTAGAATGAAGTTTTGATACAATTTTGTTGAGTTATTTGAAAGAGATTTGCTGTTAGGGGAATTCAGATTATCTAAAGTAGGGTTTTATGGACAAGATATATAGTTTGGTTGAGGGGAAATTCTAATGAAGTTGATGCAAAGAAGATCAGAACGTAGTTTTTTGTAAAATTTTTGATTTTCGGAGGATAAATTGAATTTTGATCGTATTAAAAGGAATTCAGGAAATTTAGGTATCAACCAAGAGATTGAAAATTTAGTTCATTGGAATCTTAGACATCAGTCTGAGAAAGAGAAATGACGAAAATATGAATATTGAAGGAAATATTTGTGCTTATACTGAGTTAGTTTTTTGAGAAAGCTTGTTAGGGCGATTCAAGCTTTCTAAAGTAGGGTTATTTCAGGGATATCTGGAGTTTAGTTGAAACGGAATTTTCATAGAATTAGTTTGAATGTATTTAAAATGGAGTTTTTGGTGAAAATTTTGATTATTTCCTGAAAATTCGAATTTATGAAGATTAAATGAAATTTTAGTATTAACCAATCGATAGATCAAGCCGATAAACCCATAGTTTAGGTTACCAAAATCGCAGTAAAACAACGGAGGAGGAAAATATTTTACTATTAAGGTACACAATTTTAGCGATTTTATCTCAAAACGCCTCTAAATTAAGTTCGACCGGGACAAGAGAGCTCACAAATCACTGGCCTCATCTCCGAATGATTCTCTACAACTTGTAGAAGACAAAATTTTGATTAGGTGAACCGTACAAGAGAAAGCATATCGGGAAAAAACAACACACATACACACATACACACATACACACACACACAAAGGTACGAAAAGATGACTCCTTCACATATCTTGAAGGGCTCTGGGAAGAAAAGTGTGACCTACAATCGATAGATTTTGGCGAGAGGAACAAATTGGTTGAGGCATTTTTTCGATAAGAGGGATTTTGTTGAAGAAAATATTGGATTGAATGGAAAAATTGATCAAAAATTTGCTGAACCAAAAACAAAGCTTTCTCTTTAGAGAAAGCAAAATTCATCCCATCGACATTCATATAGAATTTATTCCTATAAATCATCATACGACAAATACAGAAGTGACGGATCATTTCTCCGGATCGTTCTCTTAATTTAAGTATAGTATCCTCGTCGCTTGCTGCTGATTTCCATGGCTCACCCCATTCCATTATATCTCGATATTCTATAGAGAATGTTGAATGCATGAAAAAATTGGAGCATTCTGATCTATGAATTTTGGAATGGTCTAATGTTCTCCTTCCGACAATTCAAGCTTATACTTACAGCTGGATCAGAAATTTTGAATGGCTTGGGATGATGTTTACTTGGGCACTGATTTTGATTCGCTAAGAAGGAATACACGATCATTCTCAAATATCCAAACGAAATCCGAAGCCTTGTTCTCATTCGTATAACATCCTCTCTAAGTTAGTGAGATATAATAGGATGTGGTAAGGGGAATCGTCAGTCAGCGACAAAGATATTATATATACTATGTTTAAATGAAGAGAATAATCAGGAGAAATGATCCGTTACATATGTATTCGTCTTTTGATGGTTCACAGAAATTGATCCCACATGGATGTCAATGGAACAAATTTTTTCTCGAGTTATGATTATGAAACAGAGGAAAATTACGGAAAGAGTGCGATTATTGATGGAAAAACCTCTATTCTCCCAACAAGTGAGTTCCACGGGGGGAGAAGAGGACATTCCCTTTTGAGGTTTTTCAAGATCTACCTTGAGATCTTGGCTTATTTTTCGGAAAAACGCGTCCTGTTCGAGCGAAAAAGTGGAAGAAACATGATTTTTGACGGAAATACCTCTGATTTCTTCAACAGGTGAGTTTCACGGGAGGAGAGAGGGACGTATTCTTATGCAGTTCTTCAAGATCTACGGAGAAAGACTTCACACATTTCTCGAAAAAACAGATCCTGTTCGATCTGCAGAGCAAGAAAGTGGAAGAAATATGATTTTTGACAGAATAACCTCTAATTTCTCCAACAGGTGAGTTTCACGGGAGGAGAAAAGAATATTTTCTTATGCAGTCTTTTGAGATCCACGAAAAATGTCTCTACACATTTCTCTAACAAATGTCTCATGTTTGAACTGTGGAACGAGAAAGTTTGAAAGGTAGCGAACAAACACGTTTTTTGAACTTTTTCCAAAAACGGTCTAAGTGTCGATTCCGATTTCAATTGGGATATGATCCCAGGGGTGCCCAGAAATATATCCAACAACGATTCCCTGGGTGGTTTGCATCACGAATTTAGACCCAGTTCTAGAGACCCGTGTCCGGCGATTGAAATCATAGTTGATATTCGGCTATACGAACCACTTATAGTACTCATATCCAAGTAATTGCATCCTCATGATAGGAGAACAATGGTCAAAAAACGGTATGAATGGTTCAGTTCAATAGTGGACCAAGTCCACTTTTGAATCGTGCGAAAAATCAGCCTGAAAATTTCCCGCGTATCGCTGGCCTTGAATTTATCATTTGCAACAATTCTTTTCATCTTCTCTATCATGTTCTCCGACTTGGACAATGGACTCGAATGGACTCTACTTATGGTTAAAGTGTGAGAACCCCCAGAATGAATGAGTCTCAAAAGTGGACTTAGTCTACTATGACTCTGAACAACTCATATATCATAATAGGTTATTCCAATTATTATATTGAGAGACACGTGCCTATTCCCGCACGGAATCCCTATATCAGGGTTGCCAACATAAAATCGAATCAGTGTTGCCGAATTGACGGCACGAAAACTCCCTAGATCAGGTCAAATGTCCCTAGATTTTTCCGCGATGTATAAAACACGCGTTTAAGTGTCGTTTACGTATTCTTGACGTGTCTTTGAGTTTTGTGTAAATGCATTGTGATGGTCTCTGATACGCGATCATCAAGAGCAATTATTAGAAAATCATTCATCAGAAAAGCTCTCCGTTTCCATATTATTCTTGAATATTTACGTCGAAAGATTCGAATTTCTGAGAAGTCTTCAATTCGATGGAATGATTTCAATAAAGAACTTGCATAAAAGGATATTCGGCTTGCTTTTGATCTGAATCTGATCATGAGGGTGAGTGTAGACTATCTACAAAAGTTTCGTCTGAAAATATGCCGTCTACATTTAAGAATTCACGAATAAAATTGTTGCAAAGCGTAATTATTAGATTCGTGTTCAAACGATCTTGATTGGTCGGACAATCGTGACGCCACGATTGCCAGGGTGCTGAACCAATAGGAATCTTTTAGGCTCTATTCCCATCTTAATTTGCTTCGACTGTTGCGGAGGCTCGGCCGCGCGTCGTCCGCTTCATTGACCGCACGACGCACACTGGTAAACATCATACGAAATTGAAGACAATTATTATTACCCTTAAAATGTGCGATATCGGGATGTTTCAAGGGGGAAAATTGTAGGTTTTGAGATGTAGAATCTTAATCCTTCTCCTTCAGAAGGCCTCCTCAACTCATACGCTGGCGGCTAGCATAAAACCGCGAAAATACTGAAAAAACACAAGTATGAAGGGTTTAACTCAGAGAGGAGGCAATTTACGCGAATTCTCATGAGGAACGAAGTTATCACATTTTTCAATACGGATTCGGTGGTATACCTGGTTTTGCCAAAAAAGCCATTTTTAGGGGTTTTTGGCCAATTTTAAGGCTTCTTCGGCAGGTTTTCGGAATTTTGACCTCGGCAATCGAAAGAACGAAAAATTTTACGTCAGAATATGTATCCTGACAATTTTTTCTGTCTGTACCCAGAGGTCCGTATTACAGTGAAATATAGTGAAAGACAGAAAAACGCTCGCGAGCGTTCGAAAAGCTACTGTAACTCGGAAAAGAAGCAATTCACGCAATTTCTTATGAGGAACAAAGTTGTTACATTTCTTAAGGCGAGGCCGTAGTCCGCGGCCATCTTGAAAAAGCTAGGGAGATTGACCCGAATCCGTTCTGTGAATAACACGAGTTTTACTTGACCAAATCCCTTCATATTTTTTATGCGTCAACAAAATTTATGTAAGAATTGCGCTATGGAGCGAAATCCCACTGAAGTAGACGAAAAAACTTTCATGATAAGCGCTGTACAGACATGTTCAGATGTCGTCTCCTCCTGTGGTAAGGCATGCTGTTATACTCCATTCTATAATTTTGTGATCAGCTCGTTTTTTCTCGCTTTCACTCCATAGCGCAATTTTCTCAAGTTCGTAGATGATAGTAAGACCCTTATTTGTTGATAATTCCTTATAAAACTTGAGATAAATCCAGAACGGCGATCAGTTATATGATGACAACCATAATTTTCCGTTTCTTCAAAGTGGTCAGACTGATCAGGGAGCGCGAGAAAACCGTCTGCTTCGATCATGCACGTTCCCGTGTGTTGTCCATCGCGGATGTGAGACTTGTAAGCCGCGACTTCCCGGTGAAAAGCGACGGCCCAGCTGATGACATTATATGTCATCATCGAACGGACCCGGGTCCTTTGTCGCGCGAGATTTCTCCGATCAGGCATGGTGGTGAATTTGATGACCGTCCGCTGCGACATGCATCTTCTTGCATCTATTGGCAGAGAGCTCAGTGCAACATCAAATTTGCAAATTTGCATGCACGAGCCCTTGAACAAATACAGGATGTAAGTGTTTTGTTTGGACCTCTAATCCAGTTCTGATCATTTTGATGATTCTAATCAAGGTTTCAGTTTCAATACCCTAGAATACTTGGTGAAAATAACGTATCCGGGTCACTTTGAGAGATAAAGTCAGTTTTGGAATATTGAATTGGAGTTCAAATCATGTCTGCTGAGATCCCTGCATTTTAGAAGGATGAATTCAAGTTTAGTCATCTGAATCCGTTGGGAATTACTTGAGTTCTAAAGGTTTTGTAAACAAAAGTTAGAAAGTTAGTTCATGAATTCTGTTGTACTCAAGATGTATTGAATGAATACAGAATGTAACTGTTCTGTTTGGGCCTCAAAACCATTCCTGATCATTCAGGTTTTTCTATTCAAAGTTCTAATTCCAATATCTTAGAATACTTGGTCAAAATGGCGTATCCGGGACATTTTCAGAGATAAAGTCAATCTTGGAATATTGAATTGGAGTTTGAATCATGTCTGCTGAGATCCCTGTACTTCAGAGAGATAATTTCATGTTCAGTTATCTGAATCCGTTGAAACTTGGTTGAGTTATAAAGATTTTGTGATCAACATTTAGAAAGTTATATTGCAAATTCTATTGTCCTCAAGATGTATTGATGAAATACAGAGTGAAATTGTTCTGTATGGGCCTCCAAACCATTTCTGATCATTCAGGTTCTTCAATTCAAAGTTCCAGTTCCAATATCTTAGAATACTTGGTTCAAATGGCGTATCCGGGTCATTTTCAGAAATAAAGTCAATCTTGGAATATTGAATTGGAGTTCAAATCATGTCTGCTGAGATCCCTGTATTTTAGAGGGATGATTTCATGTTCAGTTATCTGAATCCGTTGAAACTTGGTTGAGTTATAAAGATTTTGTGATCAACATTTAGAAAGTTATATTGCAAATTCTATTGTCCTCAAGATGTATTGATGAAATACAGAGTGAAATTGTTCTGTATGGGCCTCCAAACCATTTCTGATCATTCAGGTTCTTCAATTCAAAGTTCCAGTTCCAATATCTTAGAATACTTGGTTCAAATGGCGTATCCGGGTCATTTTCAGAAATAAAGTCAATCTTGGAATATTGAATTGGAGTTCAAATCATGTCTGCTGAGATCCCTGTATTTTAGAGGGATGATTTCATGTTCAGTTATCTGAATCCGTTGAAACTTGGTTGAGTTATAAAGATTTTGTGATCAACATTTAGAAAGTTATATTGCAAATTTTATTGTCCTCAAGATGAATTGAACAAATACAGAATGTAAGTATTTTGTTTGGCCCTGTAAACCAGTTCTGATCATTTTAATGATGCTAATCAAGGTTCCAATTTCAATACCCTACAATACTTGGTAAAAATAACGTATTCGGGTCACTTTGAGAGATAGAGTCAGTCTTGGAATATTGAATTGGAGTTCATATCATGTTTGCTAAGATCCCTGTATTTTAGAGGGATAATTTCATGTTCAGTTATCTGAATCCGTTGGAAATTACTTGAGTTCTAAAGGTTTCGTGAACAAAATTTAGAAAGTCAGTTTTATGAATTTTGTTGTACTCAAGATGTATTGAACAAATACTGAGTGTAACTGTTCTGTTTGAGCCTCTGAATCAGTTCTGGTCATTCTGATGATTCTAGTCAATGTTCCAGTTTCAATATCCTATAATACTTGGTCAAAATGGCGCATACGGGTCATTTCCAGAGATAAAGTCAGTCTTGGAATTCTGAATTGGAGTTCAAAGCATGCCCGCTAAGATTCTTGTATTCCAGAGGGATGATCCCATGTCCAAATTTTGGGATCAGTTGAGAATTGATAAATTTGTATTTTCTGAAGTATTCCTAAATCCCCCCCCCCCCCCCTTATTCACTTTTTTTTCAAAAGTAAAACTAGGCGAGTATGAGGTTCAGGAAAGAACCATTCACCTCCAGTACATCAAAACTTCAAATTTTATACGACATGGTTTAAACTCTTGGAAGGAATGAGATCTAAAAAAACCATGTCGAGTATTTTTTGAGCCGATTTGTCACGATCAACATATCATCACTGGTAGAGACTAGAGCCACTTTCCTCCAATCAAATCTTTCTTTCAATTCATCCTAATGGTGGTGGTTTGACAATTTCTTACTAGCTAATTGTCGCTGAAACGACCCGAAGTTTAGGTGAGTAGAAGAGGTACAGGGGAATATCGAAATAGAGGAAATATAACTGAGTTTAATTTGGTTTTCATGATGATTCACTAAAATCTCATATCATACTCAGTTATATTTTCTCTATTTCGATATTCCCCTGTACCTCTTCTACTCACCTAAACTTCGGGTCATTTCAGCGACAATTAGCTAGTAAGAAATTGTCAAACCACCACCATTAGGATGAATTGAAAGAAAGATTTGATTGGAGGAAAGTGGCTCTAGTCTCTACCAGTGATGATATGTTGATCGTGACAAATCGGCTCAAAAAATACTCAACATGGTTTTTTTAGATCTCATTCCTTCCAAGAGTTTAAACCATGTCGTATAAAATTTGAAGTTTTGATGTACTGGAGGTGAATGGTTCTTTCCTGAACCTCATACTCGCCTAGTTTTACTTTTGAAAAAAAAGTGAATAAGGGGGGGGGGATCTCACTCCTTGGTTATAAAAATCCAAGGGTAACCACAAATTTTCCAAGCACTTGTCCCCACCGCACTTGAGAATTTCTTACACACGGCTCCGTCATTTTTTCCATAAAAAATACACTACTATCAGTGTATATTTTGTTAAGTTCAATCTGGAGAGCCATGCAGCTACAGGCAAGAGCAATTTTGCGGAGCCGCGACGAACACACAAAACATAACAAAGCAGACGAATCTTTCCTCCCTGTCCTTCTCGCATGGCGCTTTGATCTTTACGTCACCTTTATCCGTGGCTAGTTTCGAGTATCCACATCTGATGCAATAATTATAGAATCGAGAAATTCAAATAATTCAAAATTTATTTATCCGCGATAACAAACCAGCTGGTCGGTGTCCGCGTTGCCCGGTACGCAGCAGACAGCCTCATTGCAGACTGCCGTCAACCGGACACAGCTTGCGCACGCGCTTCTATCTCTCTCTCTCTCTCTTCCTCTTCCTCGACCATCTTACATTCCCAACACATGTGTAGCAGAGACGTTTCGATATTTCTCGAGTCGAAGTGCGGGACTGGAGAAGTCGAACTGAGATGTAAAACGAAGGCATGAATTTTGCGGTGCTGAATAAAACGCGTCCAGTGCTCGGATTGAGAAAATAATTGTACAGAACTCTGAATTGCTTTAGAAAGGCTTTGCTAAAGCATTGCAGAGCTCTATGAGCAACGTTAAGAGGTTAATAATCCGAGTAGAAAAAAAGTGTTAGGTTAAAAAACCCCAATTCAAAGTATAGATAGGCACAGCGCCTCGCTCGATTTTTCGTCTGCTCATACTCGCCAGCGAGGCGCTACCGCGCCTCTTGAATTGAAATTTGGGGTCTCTGATAATACTAATTTTCCAAAAGTTCATGTATTCATTCAATTTTAATCATCAAGTCAACTGAATTACATGTGTGGTTTCCAAGTATAGAAACACATTATTTCCAAGGGCCCCTAATGTATGTGAGAGGGGCACAATGTCAAGACCTCTGATGATATCAGTATGCGAGAGGGGTACAATATATCTATATACATAAGGTCTATATATATCCACTTTTGTAAACAGTGTTGTTGTGTGTGTTCACACATACATATACATCAACAATCATGTTTACAAAGGTTAGAGTGTGCGGGTGGTGACACGCTTGCTGTCGCTGATCATCACTTTGGTGATCGCAGGGGTGCCACCATAAGTTACTAGGGCTGATCCGATATAGCGGCAGACTACGGCCTCGCCTTAATACAAATTTGATCGTATACTTGGTTTTGCCAAAAAACCCATTTTTGAGGGGTTTTTGGCCAATTCGAGGCTTTTTTGGCAGGTTTCCGAAATTTTGACCTCGGCAATCAAAAGAGCGGGAAATACGTCGATATGTGTATTTTGGGAGTTTGTGCTGAATCCACCTCGATGAGTGTGTAACAGTTGAGCGGAGCGCACATCAAGTAAAAATCCCTAGAAACTTCTATAAAAGTATGCAACTCGTTGAGAATCAACTCAGGGTTTAATCATTCATTCATTTCATCATTGATTGGAATCACAATGCTAGTCTAAAACATCAGTCCCGGAGATATGAGAATACATTTGGTATGATGATATCACAGGAACTCAACTTAAGTCATAATTTGTGAGTCCGAGTTCGATTCGTTTGGCAAAGCCGATTATGTTCCGGTACAAATCGTTCCAAAGCCTCGTGAGTTCAGACTCTCAAATACTCATGTTCTTCTTCGTGTTTCTAATCCAGTATTAGAAATGAGACCAAATTCAGAGATTGTGAAATTTACTGAAAATCTGATTCTGATTTTATTTTTATTTCGTATTATTTTATTAAGGAAATATAACGGGTCATCAAGACCCAAATGACATAATGTATACACGAGAGGTAGAATAATTACAAGGGTAATCGCTGCAATAAACGAAGTATTGGTAATTCAAAAAGATTAAAATTTACATGAAAATCAAAAAATTAAGTAACAAGAGGCACGTGATGACATAAACTGATAAACTCAAAGGTACACACTTAAATAGCTTTCTTTTTATAACTTGCTTGAACTTTTTACCATCAACATATTGATGTTGTAACAGGTGGTAGGTTATTCCATAATGCAATGCATCTGGGGATGATGGAGCTGGAGCCTCTCTGGGATTTGTGATTGACGGTACAAAGGGCAATAGTGGATCTTGTCCCGTATGGTTGAATATAACCGAGCAGTTTGTTTTCAAGATAGGGAATTTCACATCTCAACTTCAGAAAAAGCTGCATAATGCAGAACCTTGCTTTCGAGTCACGAATTAGGATGTTCGCCCGTAAACACTTTCCTCTCACGCACGCACGATACCACCGAATTTGTATTGGAAAAAGTAACAACTTTGTTCCTCGTAAAATTTGGTGTACATTGCTTCTTCTCCGAGTTACACTAGCTGAGTTAAACCCTCAATACTTGTGTTTTTCAGTATTTTTGCGGTTTAATGCTAGCCGCCAGCGTATGAGTTGAGGAGGCCTTTCGAGGGAAAAGGATTAAGATTCTACATCTCAAAACCTACAATTTTCCCCCTTGAAACATCCCGATATCGCAAATTTTAAGGGTAATAATAATTGTCTTCAATTTCGTATGATGTTTACGAGTGTGCGACGTTTGAGGTTAGACTTGATTTTGGGATCCACATGATGATGACAAGTCTCGCAAGTCTGCAATAACTATTACTCCGTGATCTCTGTGATTTTTGTCTACTCGGAGAGTGTTATTTATCAGTAGATTTGGTGCGCTGATGATGTTATCCGTTCCGAACGTCATTGTGAACAGGACACACAGATACAACACATGCACGCGGGCGCTCGGGCTTGCTCGTCATGTCGCTCGGCTTTTTCGGGAGCGTTTGAATCGTTGAAAATAGTGAACGTGTTACAATAATTTATTACGCAGTCCGTGCATATAAAAATTTCGGGAAAAATAATTACTTTACGAATCGTACCTGGTCTATCTGTTGAAATTAAAGTTGAAAAACATGCAAGTTCCTCATTGATGATTATTCGCGAAAGATCATTATTATATCGTCGAGGTTGATTCAAAATATCTATTCATCATCCTCGTTTTGTGTTTATGATGTGAAATTTAGTTGAAACTGGGGAGTGTTTCATGTTCAGAGTGGAAATGTAACTCTCCATCACAGAGGTTGAAAGAGACATGATCAGATGAGACTGACGCGTCGGTTTGGTTTACCAGTGTTGGAACCAAAGCGGCGCTCAGGTCAGAGAGAATCCAGCAACATGCTTCCGAAGAGTGGCGTCAATGTTAGGTTGTTGTTCTAACAATAGCTAGACAACAGGGAGTCTTACTCTGTCGCACTCGGGAATGAGAAACCCAGTTCCCATATGAGTCAAGGCATTATATGACACTGTTGCAACTCATAAAAGTGTGGTGTGGTATTTTTGAGTATGTTTGACGAGGATGAGTTGAATTTATTTCCTATCAGAAGAGCTTTGAATTGGATCCTGGTGATGAAGATTACGTGAATGCATTTACTCTTCAATGAAACGGTAAAACGACTTCATTTCATCAAGTGATAGTGGATTCATACATATTTCTATGACTGAATTGTAATTTGATTCAAGTTGAGCTCGAATCAGTACTCAAAATTTCTCAATGTGTTGAAAAATTCAGTTATGCTCGTTTTGAAAATTTGTAGGAATCTAATAATAATTAGGATATTTTTAAACTTGAGATTGAAAGAATGTAGCATTGAAGATTCTAGAAGGATATCTATTTGATGAGTTGTACTTTTTTCGAATGTTCATTCTATAGGAAATGAATCGACACGGGAATGGTTGGGACCATTTCCCTAACTATTTGATTTTATTCATCGAGGTTCAGAAGATTCATTCCTTATTGGAATATTCACATGTAGAGTATATAGCGTGATATTCTAAACCAAAATTTCATCATACACTATCACAGTTATAGGCTTACACTCGGATCACGTATAATAGAGGGAGTAATGATATACAATTGTATGGGAGGCGTTTGTCGCCGTTATGTCAACGAAAATAAGTCATCGTACGAATTGAATGAGAATTGTCATATCAAAAGATTGAATTCGGAGAAACGGGCATGAAAGTCACTACATTGATGGATGATAATTCCCAATAATCTCAATAACAGACGAATACATGAATGAAATCAAGGATATTCAATATACGATTCTAAGAACGCACTGATCCCAACAATACCTTGATCTATATTTTTATAACCGTGTGATGTTTGATGGAGGTTTCATTGAAATGAACAGAAATATCGATCTATCATCTCCGTTAAGTGATGTGGAATAGAATTGAGTGTGTTTCGATTCGTGTATATCGTTCCAGTGTGAATGTAGCCCTTCATCACAAAAGTTGAAGGAGACATGATCGGATAAGACCGACCCGCCGGTTTGGTTTACCAGTGTGGAGACCAAAGTGGCGCTCAGATCAGAGGAAATGCAGCCACCTGCTCCTGAAGAGTGGTGTTAGTGTGTTTTTTTGTTCTTGTTAGTAAGAATACCCTACATTTACAGCAGCTTGGCAACAGGAAATTGTAATCTGTCGATCTCAGTGATGATGGTCCCGATCTCTGTATGAGCCATAGCATCATACACTCTTGTTTACAACTCGTGAGTGTATTCGATTGCACTTGGAAATGTGAAAGATGTGTATTGTTGGGAATTATTTGACGAGATGTGTAACGGAGATGAATCGATCTTTTCCGTAATCCAGACTAGCCTCAAATTGAATTGTAAGATCAAGGATGTAAGAATCTTAACAAGATACCATTCATACCATTTGAGTAGATGAGTAAAGGTTATTTTCTTATTTCCCTACGTTTTCTCAAAAACCATTCAATCTAATGTTCTAAGGTGGATTTCATAGAGTCACAATATCGAAAAATTTCCATAAAGGTATATTCAATTAAATTTTCCCAAATACTCCAAACTGTGGAGTGACATAGATTGGAAGATGGAACTCACATTTGATGTCTTCGGGGGTTGATCTCATCCCAGAGGTGTTATGGATTTCCTTGTCGTTTGTGATTGACGTTATCCTCTTGTGCTTGAATCCATGTCATTTCCCCGTAGTTCCGATCTCGTTACTCTTTCTGGAATGGTTGTAACACGCCGAGTTGAAAACGTCTCGTGAATCTCCCACTGGGTGATTCTCACAATTGATTTCTGGACGCTTGTGGAAAAATAGACCCGAGTGTGAAATCGAACTTTTCATTAGGGTCGAGTTTGGTGAATTAGATGTCAATTCAACTGGATTTTATGATATTGGAAGACATCCTCATGGTAGGAAAACTTGATAATTGGAATTGCAGAGCTTGAGAATTCCGTATTTGGAGGTAACTTATCAATTTCAAACACAACTATAGAAATTCAATTAATTTCTCGATATTATCACGGAAAAAATTTTGAATTTTCATTTTTCATGTTCCTTATTTTTCAAAAGTCTCGGAAAAGGTTTGAATTTTCATGTTTGGTATTTTAATCAATTTCGGAGCACACAACACAAATAACTAGATCTTCGTATACATTACTCACCCTTACCCTAATCAACATCATCACAGTCTCCCAATCTTATCATTGGAAAATATTGATGAGTTGGCCTGCTAAGGTTTCTTGGCTGAAACTAGCGATGAATTCAAACTCAGCATACAATTTCACACAGAGAGTGGTCTTTTTGGATTCCTCATGGTTCTCAGAAAGACAGTGATAGACTTTCTTCGCGATTTTCCGCGGAGGGTTCGCAAGCCCATCGTTGAAAACATTGATGAATCAACGCAGTAAGTTCTCTGGGCTAGAACTAACAGAGAATCGAAGGTGAGCATACAACTCAACGAAAAAAATGGTCTTTTAGGGATGATTACGGCTCCCAGAGTGTCGGAGTCAGTGGTTATCTTAAACTTATCCCGAAAAAGTTGACAATCTTCCATCAAAAAACATCGATTGAGGTAGAACTCGCGGGTGAAGGATGATGACTGTCATCAAGCTACCAGAATTCACATATATACTTCACATGGTGTCCACCGAACCTGGAAATTAGGGAAATCAGGGAAAACTCAGGGAATTCGTTTTGTTCCTGGAAGTTAGGGAAAGCTCAGGGAATTCCCACGCAGAACCTTGATTTTTTCCAAGAGTGTGTCAGTTGATTTCCTGTTTATTCACATTGCAACGGTTGTCTATCTTTCGATTTGAGTGAAAGCAGTCCGTGAAATAGGTAATTTGATTCCGATTCCGCAAGGTGTTCTCCAACCATCTTTCCATTCATCCGTATAATTTTTCCGTTTCATAGTGTCCGATGAAGATGGTTCCAACCATTTTCAGTTCCAAAAGTTTCTTTTGCATTACTCAGGTCTATCCTAGTATATTCGATGTGAAATGACTCGTCCAATACGATGAAGGCAAATTCAGAGTTAACCAACACACTCCAGCTTCATGAACAATTATTTCCTATTTTTTTACTTTTCTCTAGCTCTAAGCATTTTCATTGATAAGATTTTGATATCATCTTCTGAGGCATAGAGGATGCCGACAGAGAATTCGTACACTTGATTAGCTCAACAAGTTCAAAAGAGACGTTGAAAAAGACTGATTCGTGTCTGATTCATTTTAATTTTGAACCTGGAAATTTTACCTCGACAGCACTGGAAAACCTGGAATATTTATGGAATTTTTCGATACATATTCGGTGGACATCCTGCTTCACATGTTCACGAATCGATATCCGTTTTCAGAAGTGGGGGTCGCTGACCTCTTTCCGCTTGAAAAAAATCATGACAATTCCGTTCTTATACCCCCACTGAAAATGGGTGGCCGCCCGAGGCGGGCGCCCGGACGGTAGCACGAAATCGACGATGAAGTCGCCCGCCCGGGCGGCCGCCGCGAAAATTTTTTTTGCCCAAAAATTCAATTTTTATATTTTTGTTTTCCCGAAGATCCGAAATAATTTTTGGGAAAAATTTTTTATACATCCCATTTACTTCCTTCTTCTTCCAATTGATGGAAATTTTTTGGAGAAAACTAGAGAATATCAAGGATTCATGCGAGTGGTGTGAACAAAAATACTTAGAAAAAGTTTCAAATGTCGAATCTCCACTTCGTGCGAGTCTGAAACACCAATTCTCGAAATCGAAGTTTCATGAGCCAGTTTCTCATCAATATTTTCTCTTTATTTGAAGCAAGAAAAATGATCCGACGTACTGTCTCTAGTATCTCTATTATCATTTCCCATACGGAGCGTACAGGGCATGGTTATCACACCTACATTTGTTTATTAAAATTAGATATATTTCTTGATCCGAAGAAAGCTAAAATGTAATGATGAGACACTCATCAACGGTGAATGATATAATGAGATGATTCTTGCGACTACTCGATTCATCAACGCGGGAGAATCGGGGGTTAGAATGAAAGAGAAACACGAGATCAATGAATAATCACCTGTCATATATTTTTCTATCAATATAGTCAATGGGAGGATAATAATTCTCCCAACGAAATCCGAATAGACTTTCTGAAAACAAACATCTTTGAGCATAGCTCATCAAAAGAAGACATACTTCCAACCTCGTTCACGACATACAATCTTCATCGAAGAGTTGCTTCTGAGATATTATAAAACAAAACATGTGTCTTTATCGTCATCAGAATGCTATACCAATATACTTCTACACCACATAATCACCAAATAATAGAAATTGAGGAAGATCAGTCAGATCAAGAGTAAGTATCCAATCATCTGATCGATGATAAATGTGATAATTTCGCTATTCGCAGATTGCTACGTACGAAAATGTTTCGTCAATGCATAAGGGTCATTCTGGACCAAGGTGAACATTTTGAAATACGACGAAATTTGAAAATGCCCCAAACATTTTTTTTCCGTCAGTACTACTAGAATATAGTTGAAAAAAATTTTTTTCGGATTTTTTTGGGACTCATGGCGGGCCCTACGGATTTTCCAAGTCGCATTTTTGAGCAGTTTTCCGTCTATTTTTCGCTATCTTGGAAAATTCGTAGCTCGGACCCAAATGCATCTTTTTCATCCTAGCTGGGCGCATTTTTTTCGGTATGACGTACACTTCCAAGAAAGAAATTGACCGGTCCAAAAAATTGATATCTGGTAGGTCCCACGGTTGCATCAAGAAAGGTCCAAAAATACGACTTTGCACCACCTTTGGAGGCGTATAGGTCAAAATGGAAGCCTCGTAGCGGAATTTTGCAGGAGAAAAAACTTGTAGGCCTTGAAGAAACCTTCAATTTCCTTTATGGAACGTGTCATTATCTTATCTCACGTACGATCTACAGCCGATTTAAGTTGGGCATTTTTGTAAAAACGTGAAACCTCAAGGCCAATTTAAAAAAATCGTTTATTTTTTATCGACCCCAAACCTATGAGAAAATGTTCTTTCAGGTGTCTGTTTGAAGGCCCAACAATAATTTGGTTGTTCCTTTGGATTCCCGATTTTATACGAGCTGTTGAAAACAGTCGAAAATACCGAAAATCGTGTCGAATTCGGGCCTTATCATGAAGCTTCGTGGACTGGGTCTTCCCTTGCTCTCGATTCGTGGACTCTAATTATACAGCACTCGGCATAAAATATTGTGGAAGATGAGACCTAGAGCTGAAAAATGGCCTCTCATGCAATGTCTTACGATGGAACCGTCCAAAACTAGAGTGAATTGAGTAAATACAAGATAAATCGAAGAAATCGATTGTGATGCATCTCTCACTTAACTAGCCCGCACTCACTAGCCCAACCGGCCGCTTTGGCACTCCACGTATGCTCCGCACTGCATGCCATCCTCCGTTCATGCGGGAGTGATAAGTGATATTAACAGCTGATGCATTATTGTCAGGTATTATCCAGTATAGACAGAGATAAGAAGGTTCTCTAATCTCCGTTATAGACTGTAGACTGTACGAGGTTTCGGTCGTTAGTGACCACCCCGGAAAAATTGTATGTGTCAGTCAGCGTCCCGATCAGAAATTTTGGTACCTTCCCCGCAGGGTTTGCCCCGAAGATGGGCCAAATGTATTGTGAAACATATTAAGTGTAACGCCTTCCCCGCGGGGCACCCGCGAGGTATCATCGGGGCAATATTTGCGCAAAATTAGTGCAGTTTCTGTTGAGACCTTCAAAATAATTTCGGATATGTTTGTAATGTTATCACTCTTATGTGATTGTTTAAGTAAAGTATGTTCAAGTAAAGTTGAAAATTCATTGAAGACCTGGGAAAGCCTCTTAAGAGCTACTAATCTCCAGCCTGTGTTTACTTCTACTGAGGGCAAATAGTCACTTGACTTTGCAGCGTGTGACGAAGAAATTAATTTTGCTGGACTGAGATTTTTGTGAAAAGTGAGTGGTGCTCATCAATGATATTAAAATACAGTATGTTCACGTTCAATGCCTTTGTTGAAATTTCCATCATACACCCACAGAAGTGAGGTCAACTCTGAGACACTATGCAGGAATGTTGTGAAAGTGATCAGATACTCTGCGGGGGCCCTGCGGGAAAGGCGTTACACTTCATATGCTCCACAATACATTTGCCCTAATACCCGCGATGTTCGGGGCATGGCGTAAAAATAACAAGATGTGTGACCGCGCACGTTTTCGATGTGTCTCCACTCGACGCCATTTTGATATTCTTGACCGTGAACTTCCAAATCATGCTCCCTGTATAGTACTGGACAAACGAAATGCAAGTAGGTCTTATTTTGAGGAAGGTAAGAAGTCCTAGCGTGAACAAGCAAGTTTCAGCGTAATTATAGGCAAATACGTAAATCTAGAACGATGTCGCAATGATATTGCAGTTGGAATGAAGAATAAAATCATGAATTCATTTCAATCAAAATGGGTATTTATTTTCAATTTAACTGTCCACGAGACTAAAATTTTGAGGGAATCGGTGGAACTGCACATTCTTAACATCGATAACTGATCCTGTGCTTTTTTGCACTTTGACAGAATGATCTGGATAGCGGGACAACAATTGTCGGTAAGCCAAGCCATACACGCTTGTCGGTCACCAACACTTACACGCGGCTCGAACTAAAATACGTAAGAAAGGCGAGTGGAGACAACTGGAGACTTAGAGAATCTCCACTCAGAGATTAGAGACCCTGAGTGGAGGGTCTCTAGTGGAGACAGGGCCATGTCTGCGCGAGAGTAGACGAGTTTTGAGGCTCCGGTGTCACACACCTTGTTATTATTCCGCCATGGTCCGGGGCAAACCCCGCGGGGAAGGTAATGACGGTCAGCGGCCATTCGAGATCTCCCATCTCACTCGCACCTAATAGGTTATCCCATGAGTGCGAGAGAGACGACAGATCTCGAACGGTCACTGACCGTCATCCCATTGCGGGTGCCTGAACTCAGCACAAACATTTCCGCACAAACACAAATGAACCATTTGATATTTTATTGCTTTTTTATTGCTAATTTATTGCTGTATTGCGGAATTTATTGCTCTTCATTTTCTCGAATTATGAGTGTTTGTGCTGAGTTCCGTGTGGAGTCAGCACAAACATTGGGTTTTCGCCGACCTATCGGAACCTAACTTAGCTTATATTTTATTGCTAATTTATTGCTCTCAGAATCCGTTTTGATCATCCCCTTAGAGCAACTTCCGGCGGAGATATGAGTGTTTGTGCTGACAAGGGGAGCACTTAACTTCCGGGTCGCCAATCTTCCCCAAAATTTTTTTACGATTTGGTATCACCTAGAATATGAAGAATCCAGAGTAACTCCGTCAAATGGACCCTCTGTCCGAAGTTACAGCCTATGATATTAGCATTGCCCATATAAGCCTATGTTAAAAGGTGAAATATATAGATATACTCACAATGCTAATGTTTTAGCTTGAAGTTCTGAACAGGGGGCCCATTTGACGGAGTTACTCTGGATTCTTCATATTCTAGGTGATACCAAACTGTGAAAAAATGTTGGGGAAGATTGGTGATCCGGAAGTCAAGTGCTCCCCTTGTGAGTTCAATGTGGACCCAGCACAAACATTGAGTTTTTGTCGACCCATCGAAACCTGACTTGACTTATATTTTATTGCTAATTTATTGCTCTGAGAATCCGTTCAACTTCCGGCGGAGATATGAGTGTTTGTGCTGAGTTCAATGTGGACCCAGCTACCCCTGCAAATGTCATGTTGAAGCCGGTCATTACTCAATTTACAATTAATTTTTTTCTGTTTATTAAACCCTCGCGAAAATGCTCTTGGGAACCTCATTAATTTCGTCGACCACCCAAGGATTTTGTAGGGGATTTGAGTCACAAATACTGTGAACTTGCTCCAAAATGCCATTGCTGCATCTCTCTCCAAAAATGATAAATTGGACTATTCCGTTGAGCTTCCGTCAGCTAGAGCGAAACTGTGTAAAATACTCTCCACAGTGGCCCCAAAAGTATGCAGAACATGCCAAGAAGAGTGGTCCCGATATTCACGACTTCGCAGCTCCTGCGCCACTGCAACCTCGCCACCGAAGGCTGTCGGGCCCTCCATGTCCAAACGAGGATGTCTATTGTCGCACCTTTGAGATAATAGCCGACGGAGGTTTTTAGAGCAATGGAATAGCAATAAAGTATATGTTAATCAAGGCGTAAGAGGTCGGCAAAAACCCAATGTTGGTGCTGGCTCCACATTGAACTCAGCACAAGCACTCATTTCTCCGCCGGAAATTGCTCTGAGGGGATGATCGAAATAGATTCTGGGAGCAATAAATTAGCAATAAAATATAAGCTAAGTCAGGTTTCGATGGGTCGACAAAAACTCAATGTTTGTGCTGGGTCCACATTGAACTCAGCACAAACACTCATATCTCCGCCGGAAGTTGCCTTAAGGGGATGATCGGAACGGATTCTCAGAGCAATAAATTAGCAATAAAATATAAGCTAAGTTAGGTCCCGATAGGTTGGCGAAAACCCAATGTTTGTGCTGACTCCACACGGAACTCAGCACAAACACTCATAATTCGAGAAAATGAAGAGGAATAAATTCCGCAGTACAGCAATAAATTAGCAATAAAAAAGCAATAAAATATCAAATGGTTCATTCGTGTTTGTGCGGAAATGTTTGTGCTGAGTTCAGGCACCCTCCCATTGCAGTTCACCTCATGGCGCAAAGATAACAAAAGTTATCTTCACGCCATGGTTCACCTTGTTCTCGAGTGTACCAAAATTTTTGATCGAGACGCTGACTGACACATACAATTTTTTCGTGGTGGTCACTAACAACCAAAACCTCGTACAGTCTACAGTCTATAACGGAGATTAGAGAACCTTCTTATCTCTGTCTACCTGACGATACTGCATTAACTGTTAATATCACTTATCACTCCCGCATTAACGGAGGATGACATGCAGTGCGGAGCATACGCGGAGTGCCAAAGCGGCCGGTTCTCGATTTATCTTGTATTTACTCAATTTACTTTAGTTTTGGACGGTTCCATTGTAAAACATCGCACGAGAGGCCATTTCCCAGCTCGAGGTCTCATCTTCCACAATATTTTATGCCGAGTGCTGTATAATTAGGGCTTCGACAGAAAGTGCGCATTTGCTCTTTTTCCCCCTTTTTCCCCTGTGGAAGTAGCGCCATTGCGCGCCCGTGGCGGCGACTGCAACTACAGGGCCTATGCTTATACACGGGGAAGAAAATGGAGAAAAGAGCATTGCGCACTTTCAGTCGAGGCCCTTAGAGTCCACGAATCGAGAGCAAGGGAAGACCCAGTCCACGAAGCTTCATGATAAGGCCCGAATTCGACACGATTTTCGGTATTTTCGACTGTTTTTAACAGCTCGTATAAAATCGAGATTTCAAAGGAACAACCAAATTATTGTTGGGCCTTCAAAAAGACACCTGAAAGAACATTTTCTCATAGGTTTGGGGTCGGTAAAAAATAAACGATTTTTTCAAATTGGCCTTGAAGTTTCACGTTTTCACAAAAATGCCCAACTCAAATCGGCTGTAGATCGTACGTGAGATAAGATAATGACACGTTCCAAAAAGGAAATTGAAGGTTTTTTCAAGGCCTACAAGTTTTTTCTCGTGCAAAATTTTGCTACGAGGCTTCCATTTTGACCGATACGCCTCCAAAGGTGGTGCAGAGTCGTATTTCTGGGCCTTTTTTTATGCAACTGTGCGACCTACCAGATATCAATTTCTTGGACCGGTCAATTCCTTTCTTGAAAGTGTACGTCATACCGAAAAAAATGCGCCCAGCTAGGATGAAAAAGATGAATTTGGGTCCGAGCTACGAATTTTCCAAGATAGCGAAAAATAGGCGAAAAACTGCTCAAAAATGGGACTTGGAAAATTCGTAGGGCCCGCCATGGGTCCCAAAAAAATCGGAAAAAATTATTTTTCAACTATATTCTAGTAGTACTAACGGAAAAAAAATGTTTGGGGCAATTTTAAATTTCGTCGATTCTCAAAATATTCACGTTGGTCCAGAATGACCCATAAATATTCACACTAGATAATCGTCTGGAAACGAACAGGTGACGAGGGTCACTCAAGTTATGAAAACATTTTTCCATTCCAATCATACTCACGTTAGATGAGAATGATGTTGCCTGTATTTCTAGCATTTCACACACTCAAAGATTGAAAATATTGCTATCGGTCAAAAACAAACCATACCTCATAGATCATGAGGAATTCTGCCAATATCATTGGTACTCTATAATATACGCTTGATGATGATTCGACGAGTATAAGATTAACATCACTATATACCCAAATATCTTTTGGCCCAAGAAATCTTAATTCACTTCTGATTCGAAGCTGCTTTCCGCATTATAAACCTCTGCCCTCTCATCCAACGGCTAATGTCTTTGGTTGCTTTCTTCATATAATGCACGCGTTCGAAGTCATGATCATCATCAAATCTCTGCATCAAGTAATCATGATAGATACCTCCGAAAGGAGGAATAAGATTCTTATCACATGCCAAAAGAATTCTCCAGGAGCCAAATAGTGTTCTACGAAACAATAAAGGGCGACACCGTTCATGTACGAGTTCGAAACTTCACACACGAGGCCCTACATGCTGTTCACCGTCTTGCGTGCGATATCCTTACGCAATTCCCTCATATTTGTGTGTCTACAAAATTGCACGAAAAAATACCTTCTGCGCCTCTAAGCATATAGTCGTGAGTGAAGACCATTTCGCGCATGGTTTTTTACAAGTTCGTACGCAAATAGTATCGCTGAGTTTATGAGGTTGTAGCCAGCTCTTGAGCAAGCCATTTTTAAATAATCGCTCCGAAGCGGGGGACCTTATGAACGAGGCGCAAGACGCATTCTTGCCATTTTGTAAGCGCCTAAATATCGAAACATGGCGAAAAAGAGTTCCACGCACCGGGTAGATTCCTTGCCCACTTAGTTCATGCATATGATCGCGGAAATTATTTTTGGCAATAGTGATTAAGGTGTTCTACTTACTTGATATCAAGTCAAGTTTCTTTTTCTCAAACTGATGAGGCGGTGATCTTCCTGGTATCCTAAACTTCTCCTCGACCTGCTCGGGTTCAAACGAGAGATTGTCCAGGATTGCCAAGGGATAAAAATGTAGCACTACTGCTTTCAAATATTTCTCGGGGTTCTTTTCACTCTTGAGTACGCTTATTGCGACAGGGTGCGCTTTCACTCCTTGTCCCAAATGCGCCTGAAAGATGCATGCACATTCGGATGTTATTCAAAGTACCGTCAAAGGGGGTCACTTCGAACATTTCTTGGAAAATTGAGGTAGCATTCAAATATGCCAGTGTAACGACCGATTCTTCAACATTCCCATATAGATGAACCGAATCCAGCGCCACTGACCTCGATTCACCCTGAAAGTGTTCGAACGAAGGAAATTTTTCGGAGCAACTTCTCTTCGTTTCAGAATAAAGCCCTTCAAAAAGTGCTCTTAACTCACACAGGATTGATAGGGATTCCCATACCGGTGCAAAATGTTGCCCAGTGTATGCCAATATCAAGCGAATTACTTTCAGATGCTTTGCGCATCCCTACTTTGCCGATTTCGAGAATTCAGAACTTGTACCTAGAGTGTTCAAAGTTATCCCGTCTCTTCAAAGTAACCCCGATTGACGCCATTTTTCTGAGTTCATCAGTCAAAATTAAGGCAGACTACGTGCTTACCATTCCACTAGACATTTTACATCTTTTCTTTGCCTCTGCGTACTCTGGACGAGATTTATCCTTATACATGGTGATGGCATTGACAATTAGAGCCGCTTTTCTCTTCAAAGGTCGCCTCGCTTCCACTGCACAGGAACAAACAAAATTTGAAAGTAACTGAGGAGTTTGGTGTACATACCTGAAGTAGCTGGATCAAATTCATAACCTCTCATTTGTCTCTGCAGTTCTTTCATGTAATCATTTGGCTCATTAGACATTCCATTTGGACGAGGGGAATTTTGATTTTCTCGGGCATCTTCTGGGTCATCATTGTCCAGCTCACCACTGGAAGCCTCTCGAAGAAGGGTTGATGATGTACCTGAGATCATATTATTGTTCACAAGGTTCAAGTCTCAATTGAGAGAACAAGTATTATCTAAATACCTCTTTCATTCCCAACAGTGCGGTATTCATAATTTGAAGTAGACGGTATTACAAGATTTCTACTTGCATCCATCCTCAAGGTGCAATCATCATCTTTTTGAGGATCAATTACATCAATTTTTCTGACAGCTACACTAGAGTTCTTCTTGGTACATGATTTTGGCCTCATCGCGCCCTTCCCTTGTTTGTTCGCACTCAGAGTAGTTTCAGCACAATCAAAACTTTCGAAGGATGGATAATGCAAATTAGTTCCCGTTTCTGGCACAACCTTTTTGGTTTTGGACTTTGACTTTTTTTGATCATTTCCTTGTTCCTCAATCATTTTATTCAGAGCAGCCATTCCATCATCATCCAAGGCATCAGTGTTGGAAGCATTTATACTAGTATTCGTGGGAGTTGCAGTCTGTCCAGAGACTAGAAATGGGATATCAGAGAAATTGTGCCATACAGTACAATTGAGAGAAGTTAGAATTAATTGTTTGCCATACCTCCGGATGTACTATAGAATCTCGAGCCTGAGCTATCAATGGGATCAATACGAGGACATGTTTGAAGAGGAGATACTGCTGTAGACTTTCTCTGTAAGCTCTGAGTCACACTGAGTGAAGTAGGATGGTTTGTACCAAAGCGTTTATCCCAAATTTCAAGCTGTTTTTGAGACTGCTGTTTTTTGGCTGCCAGTTGAGCATCGTGTACTTCTTTCTTAGCCTACATTCATGATATATACAATCATTCAACCTGATATCGTTAAAGGAAGCCATTCCACAGGGCTGCATGCAATATTTTTACCTTGACCAAGTCTTTGCATTTTTCTTCAGTTTTATCAGCTAGCACATCAGATCCAGAAGTGCTGCTTTTCAATTTTTCAGGCTTGAACCTGATACGTCTCAAGTCTTTAGCATACCTCTTTACGGCCATTGGAGTTTCTGGAAATATTTTCAAAACATCAGACCATAAATCACAGATATCTATCAAGATTTATAAGAGATTCATATAAGATTTTTATAAGGTATGCACCCTAAGGCAGCAGAGTGTTGCTTACAACCAAGAGGGGAGGAGGGTCTCATAGACAGGTAAAACATAAACATTTATCATGGTCACTTTCTTGCAATCAAAATTCCTTCCTAAGCGGACTCTCAAAGGATCTCTCCAAGATTCCTTCTCAGAGGCTCAATCTACGGTTTCGAAACACCAAAGAGTCTTCATTGTGTGAGTGTCGTGCTGCTTGAATAATATACATCACTTACCCCCTAATACATGAAGTTTTGCTGACCACTCTGAAAATTGATGCTTGCATTTTGGATCATCACACTTTATACCCCTAGAATTGCATTCAAACCACTTCACTCTATACTTGTGATTGGGTTCAGAATCTAATTTGTGATTGGGCTGGATACAGTCCGTTGAGCTCTTATCATATCTGATGTAACTCTTAGGGACAATTGAGATGTAGTTATCACGTTCGAAAATGCACTGCGCGAACAGAATTAGTCTCACTTCTTCTACGCTGTAATTTATCTTCTCTTCATCCATTGCTTTTATGTCGAGTTCAACTCTAGATTTATAAAGGCCTCGATTGCTGAACAGTACAGAGAGTAAAGAGATCAGCATGGACTGAGGAGGATCAATGAGGATACCATGGGTGCGGTACCCATGCAGGCGATCGTGACGATCGTTGATGCAAACTATTCACAACCCACATACGTTAGTAGGTCAGTCACCTTCAAGAGTGATGTCATGATAAGACAAACCGGGGAAGAAAGTGCTCAGATAGATTTCGAAAGAATTCACCTTCAATGAGTCGTAACTTGCCGATCTGTTGCCGTTATTTTTGTTATTTGCTCATCACTCTACTTTTTGTAAAGAAACGATCAAATTATATCCCCTCATATGAGCCATTTCTCAACGTGGGAGACCGATACCGTAATGAAAGCAATTGCTCATTACTGCTTATGCCCACTTTGTAATTGCTCAGCCCTTGCAAATGGATGAATATGATCAATCTCCTGTCTAATAATGAAAATAGCTATCCTCACTATCCTATTCAGAGCACTGTTCAATACACGATGCGTATGCGCCGTCTGGGTAGAGAATCCATTAAATGCCTCTGAGTAGGAGCAAGTATTTTTGGGAATAAGAACAGATAGCATTCAGCTGTAGCTTCAAAGCGACACACAGCCAATGATTTGGATTATCATGCTGGTGACAAATAACCCATCATATATTGTCAGGGAATATAATTGAAAATAGGTGAAAAGCGACACTTGCTGTCGATTCGTTTCTCGAATCAAAGAACTCTTTGTGTGCACTCTACAATCTACAATCCTAATCAATTGTAGTAGACAATCACGAGCAGTCAAATTATTGTTATTCCACGCTTGATACAAAGCGCCAACCAATCTGCGTGAGCCATGGGCGCATGTGCGGAACATTTCTGCAGTCTCGTGAAAATCTCAGTCCGAATCCTTGCTGTGTCGTAAACGCCTGATGGGTAAAATTACAATTGTGTATATATGATCATATATCTGATTGTCGATGGGTACACTCGTCTAGATGGTAATATCCCATAGATACAGATTCTCACGGAACCCTAAGCTTCCTTTTCAGAAATCCCGCGCGTGCGCTGACAGACGTGCGCAAAATTTTTTCATTCACAGTATCACCGGTGAACGGTGAACCCCGTACTTTAGCTAACTGAAGTTAATCTAAAATGACCCTGCTATTTTGCAAACCTCACCATCACACAGTGAGAACGACTTAAGATGTGGTATGAGTTGGGAATGAAACACGTGTTCGACTAGTCCTTTGTTTGCTTCTATGTTTCTAAGATACATGAAACAAATTTCATCGTGGATAAGTATCAGCATGGCACCAATAATCGAATCTCTTTAATTTCCGACATACTTGACAGCATGTTGCCATCACTAGCATGAAAACTTCTTGCTAAATTTTCAATTAACTGACCAAAGGCACATTCTGCATCCATAATGGAAAGAAAAAAGTATATCCATGACCCAACAGTCCCTCCAACTGAATACGCAAGAAAAAAATGGAAGAATATGATTGAGGAAGGAAAGGTATATCAAATTCCTATATATATATATATGTTAATCCAAGACGGTTCAAATCATTTAAGCCAATCCTTGATAAACCTCACTCGTGCGGATGCTGCTTTACAGATGGTTGTAGATCATAGACTGGAGGAAATGGAAATATCTACAGATGATGAATCTGGTGAAGACATCGACCATGATAGTGATAAAGAATCTGATGTATTCAAAGACGATGAAATTCCATCTAAAAGAAGCAATGATTGTAGTACTGCACTCAATGAGGTTACGAGTATTTTCCACTATTTCTGGCCAAAAACTGATTTCAATTGAACATGTTCAACAAAAAGTGAAATCAAATAATACACATCTTTCATGAGAATTATCAGTTGATTATTATGCTAGAAATGAGAGGCTTTGATCACTTCGAGTGTGGAAGAGGCAAGACTCAAAACTTAACTTCGTTAACTGATAGCAATTGATTCAAGGTTTGGTGATCACATGAGATTTTTACTGTATACCTGTATCATCCTTCTTTCCCCTCTGTGGGCTCTTGTGAAGGTTTATCGTAGTAGAATTATTCTAAAGAGTTACTGTGCATCTCAGATGTAGCATTCCAGACGTAGCATTCAGTCTGTCATTATCGGGTACTATCTCCGAAACCATCAGTGAGAACTCACTGAACTTCAGTTGATCTGAGTTCAACTCTGACTGGGGACTTCAGGGAGTAGTTTCAGTGAGTATCCACTGAAGTTGCACTGAAACTTCAGTAGCCTTGGATGGTTGGGTGGGTTCTCATCACTGAAATTCTAGCGAGTACCACTGAGGTTTCAGTGAGACCAATCACTGAAACTCCAGTGGCCTTTGGATTCGAATAGGACACCAAGACTGAAGTTTCAGTGAGACCATTCACTGGAATTTCAATGACCTCTGGAGTCAGACGGGCCATCGTCACTGAATTTTCAGTGAGCATGACTGGAGTTTCAGTATGCATCACTGGAGATTCAGCGAACATCACGCAAGTATCAGTCGTAGCTGAAGTTTCTGTGATTGATCTCACTGGAACCTCAGTGATGCTCATTGAAATTTCAGTGATGAGGACTCGCCCGACCACCAAAGGCTACTAAAGTTTCAGTGCGACTTCAGTAGATACTCACTGAAACTACTCACTGAAGTTATCAGTCAGAGTTGTTTCCAGATTAACTGGAAATCGGTGACTTCTCACTGATGGTTTCAGAGAGAGTACCTATTTAATGACATGCATCATTTTGTAGTGACAAGGCATATGATATTTTATCAATCTAGTCAATACAGTGCAAAAATTTGCATTTCCCTCATTCAATGTCGAATCGAATGTGAGTCAATGAGATACCAATGGGATGCTCTTGTCTCCCAATGGATAGTCTTTTGCTTTTCATTCCACACCACTGTCGTGGCATTGTCCTCGTAGTAGCTGAATCAATCAGGACACCCATAAAATGAATAGTATACATTCTTAAACGACGACAATCATTTTATTATGTAATGGTTCATAGAGTATTGCTCTTTGTAGAAATTCTCTTGTCTTCTCAATTATATTTCCCATTCACTGATATTGAAAGAGCTGCGTGGAGTTGGGGCTTTTCTTTTCCTCGATATTCCAAAGCATGGACTTGAATATCTCCATCGTACATCTAATATGTGCCTACACTGTAAAAAATTTTCTCGAAAAACTTTAACCAACTGGTTGAATGGAAAATTCAACCAATTGGTTGAAGAAACTGGTTGAAGTTTTTCGAAATTTTTTTCACAGTGTGTTGGAAATTCCTTCCGCAATCACTGATGATTGACATTTCATGTTCACATAATATTCCATCCTAATTGCAGAGTTGCTCTGAGAACTCAAATAACAGTGATAACCCTAGCATCCGAGTGGATATCTCAGAGGACACAGGCACAGTTGACAATACATTGGAATGTTTTTCCGATGCATCCCAAGATGGCTACTGCAATAGTGACTCAGATGATTCTGGTGATTCCGATTATAAGGGACGAGTACAGAACAGTCGTAGAGATTCCTCAGAGAGCGATACAGATGGCTTTGATCGTCCTTACGGCGTGAACGATGCCCAAAAAGATGGCTTGTATAGCAGTGATGATGAAGTTGATCACGGTGCAGAACTGCGAAGATTTGGCTTTATTGATGCCGCAAGTAGAAGAAAAGCTGCAGAGGAGAAATTGTTCCAATTAATCCAAATCAATAACATCATTTCACCGGCTACTATTCTCAGATTGGTACTGCAATTCTCATTCCATACCAATATCTGCTTTTCCGATGTGGTTAATCTATCACGTTTGTTGAATGTGGTTGCCGGTCAGCCGATGTTGCCAGATACTCGATATATGTTTGATAGATTGTGTGGCGCCCATCCACCTCACACTATGCACGCCTCATGTCCGCAGTGCTCTGCGTACGTTGCAGAATTCGAACAAGAAATCGTGGTTACTTGCTCAAGATGCAATTTCAGAATGGACCTATCAAACCGGTCAAACTCGTGTTTTTTCGCAATAATTGATCCTTCTGAAGCTGTCAGAGATTATCTCGAGACTCACGAAGAATATTACGATTACGTTGTGAAAGAAAGAATCTCTGATCCTAGGCGCATCAAAGACATCTATGACTCTCAGCTCTACATGGGGTTTGTGGAGCAGTTGCCTCTTGACTACCGACACTCTTTCGTGACAGCAGCTTTCAACGCAGACGGAATCGCTGTATTCGAGTGCTCCGACTACTCGATCTGGGTGATATACACCATGATTAATGAAATTCCACCTCAGGCACGGTTGAAATCTCCGATGATAGTAGGACTTTGGGTAGGTGAAGAAAAACCAGCTATGCAAGTATTTCTGGACAAATTCGTAGAATTTCACAACGAGCTGACCGAACGTGGCATCGAGTGTGTCATTAAGGGCGAAACACGGATGATACGGCTATATTAGCTGATTGCTCCTGTTGATACGATGGCTAGGTTTGTCATGAACGCGACGGTGCAGTTCAGTTCTGAATTTGGCTGTGACTGGTGTTTTCAAAAGGGAGTACAGTACCTTGGGAGTAATCGTTATCCGTACGAGGCCAACGCATCAATGAAACGAGATGAAGCGAAGCATGTAGTATGTGCAAGAAAAGCTCTCATCACGGGATTGCCTTGTCTTGGAGTTAGATACCTTTCTCCTTTGATAAATCTCAATTCTTTCAGAATAGTAGATGGCTTTTGTCCAGAATACATGCATCAATATGATGGAGGCAGTGCGAAAACTATAACCAAGTGCATTTAGCGGACTCTCACTCCAGCACAACGATTGTTAGTTGACGAGTATATCAAAAAAATCAGAGTCCCGACCCAAGTGGGTCGTCTAACTCGACCTTTAAGTCGCAAGGCCCTTTATAAGTGCAAAGAGTGGGAGAACTGGGTACTTCACTTTAGCATCCCCGTTTTATCACAAGTCGTCGACAATGATAGGATACTCAAACATTGGGGTTTGTTAGTTGATTCCTTGCATATAATACTGAGATCAGACATCCTCATGGATGACTTATCGCTTGCAAAAGAGAAGTTGCAGACATTCGTAAGCCAAGTCGAGGACCTGTATTCACTAAAGGAGTTGACCTATAATATCCATCAGTTGCTGCACATGATATTAAAGCATTTCAAATTAGGGCCCTGCATGGGCGCACTCAGCCTTCCCATTTGAGTCAGAAAACGCGAAACTCTTGAAGTACATCCACAGCGAGAAAGGCGTCATTTTACAAATATTGCGCTTCATCCAACTCCACAGATTTGAGCAAATGCTCGAACATAAAAGTGACCCTTACAGCTCAGCAATTGTTGATGCATACCTGGAAGGATTGGTAGGATCCTCCAAAGTCAACAAAGTCTTAAGAGTCGGTTCCATAACGTATTTGGGCGCTCAGCATCCGATGTCTGGCAAGCTTGTAGAGAAGTTCGGAATCCAATTTTCTGCCCTGTCATTTCACAGATGTATAATCAATGGCTGTCTCTTTATGACAGACAAACGAGACAATTTACGTACTTGCAACTATTATGCCCAGTTGGAAGATCAGTCATTCATTCGAATTTCTGAATTCATTGTGGATCTTCAAGGCAATTCAGAGCAAACATTTTGTCGACCTCTCGTTGTTCGATCAAATCAGTATTCGAGTGTCGTGAAGGAAATTATTGGGTACAGTGATGGAAAACTAGTACCAACCAACCACATCACTTCGATTTGTGTTCAAGTTGATGTAGAAGATAAAAAGTACATCACGCCGTTGCCCAATTTATTGCATTATTGATGTGTCAAAACCGAGAGTAGAAGGAAACTATGGATAGAATTATTTGCTGAGCTAGAGGGATAGTGGTGTGAATACATTAAACCCATGATCGGATAAGATGACACCTTTCAACTCCTGCATTCTGGACACTGTCCGTGGCGTTGGGTGAGTTCTATTGTAACGGCGTTACGAAAATCTAACTTTACAAGCATTTATTGGTGATCTGTGATATTCCTATGTTCCAGGTATACTCTGATGAAAATAATAGTGCTATGGCGTAACAATTCATTGCCCAGATGTCACTCACGCCAGCAAATCGTATTTTCACTGTCAGTTTTCTGCTCCATCTTGCTGTCTGCCCTACTGTCTATCTTGTCAAGATCTGGTTGATTTTTCAAATAGAATGATTCTGCGATCGTATCCATGCAATCGATGAATATAAGGTAAGAGATACTCTTTTTAGTTCGCCAATCTATTCTTCTCTGGATTTGAGATCCGAGAATCATCGCCTCTATGTATTGATATTGAGCACAGAGCATTCCTACCATCAGATATTGTTCGGAGTGAGGAAATTGTGATTGCATCCCCAGTTAATGATTGAATGAACTATTTCCAGGTAATAAATCGATCGTGAACCCATGGGTGATTCATTTTACCTTGAAATTTCCTCCATAAATGTGGAGAAATTCAGATCAATCTTAGACTTTGATGAGAAGGCTTCAAATTCCATATGCATTCTGGATGCAAGCGGACCATCAATTGACTCATTCGAATGCATCTACTGTGAACAGTATATGGCTTTGAGTAAGTTCTGTTGTGATGGCTTCACGAGAATCCCACCATACAAATATTCATGGACGATATGTGATCCTTATCTATTCCAGGTGTATTCTGATGGAAATAACAGCTAGGATGCGATAATTCATTGCATAGAAGTTACTCCAGTGGATGAAAGTCGATGGGGTGCGCATATCCAGTTCTCTGCTTCATCTTGCTGTCTCCTACTGATAGTCTATTTCTTCAGAGGTTCATCTATCTTGACTGTGGAAAGATTCTGCAACAGTATTCATTGAATCCAATTGATATGAATTAAGTGCTACTTATTCTTGCTTTGTTCATTGTATGTACATCATGAATCACGTTGAATTGGATGGGATTCGTGAATTCCCAGCCACTGAGGTATCTGCAAACTTGAATAAACGAGCGAAGAGCTGAGTTACAGGAGAAGTGATTGGTTCATGAGCACATCTTTGATGTGAGATTTTTTTTAAATGGTGCACATATTGATCCCTAAGGATCTGTTTGAGCTTGGATCCCAGCGGATAATGAATTTTCTATGATTAATCGTCAGCGAAGTAGTGGGATTCCTGACCAGAACCCTGATAAGATTCTCTCTGGGAGATCTTTCTAAGCAAAATCTCACGCGGGAAGAAGAATTTGGAGCAAAAACTTTGCGACTACAGAAACATTTTGTCAGTGATGATCATCTTCTGGAGTGGCTCCCTCAGAGTTCTCCCCGGTGATTTTTCATGGATTAGAGGGAACAAAATTAAATAGAATAATTTCGGGGTTTCGGGAAAACAGAAGTATAAAAATTGAATTTTTGGGCAAAAAAAAATTTTCGCGGCGGCCGCCCGGGCGGGCGACTCTATCGTCGATTCCGTGCTACCGTCCGGGCGCCCGCCCCGGCGCCCGCTCGGGCGGCCACCCATTTTCAGTGGGGACACGTGTTCTCACGGGATGATCATAAAACCATCGCGTCATTCGTAAACGATGGAGGTTCAAATTCGGCCAGAATTCAATTACATAGATGGAACGCTTTTGAACAAGCTGACTTCAAACAACGGATGGGCCACCGATTAAATTATTTTCTAACTTAGAAGAAAAGTACAAGAGTTCGAAGGAAAGATTGCAGAAGCAGACGTTCAATCGCGATGCGCATGCGCCAGCGCGAACTTGGGATGTCGGTGAGCTCGGAGCATGCATGTGTTGCAGTCAGTGCGTGTCAAGGAGATCGAGATGCTCCAGTCTTTAGCACCGGACACTCGTCATGATATGTCACCATCCGCGAGTGCTACTTAAAGGGAAGTCCGAAGTGCTTCGTTCTATTGAAATTGCGTGAAATCAACAATGTCTAATTTCGAAGTAGTTGCAGACACTTTCCTGATTGAATTATTGATCTTACGCGCTTCGCAATGGATTCAAATAATTTGAGCTTCCTCGCTCCTCAAAACTCACAATATTCATTGAATTTTTTGAGAGGCTGCGATTTGGATTGTCGCTGCTGCATCATAGAACTACGCAACTATGCATGTTTTCCATCTTTCAAATCATTTGAAGAAATGTTGTGAATTCCGAGACGCGACGAAGCTCAAATGATTCGGAATTGTATCGCAAAGCACTTCAACTCAATCATTTGACCCGAAAAGTGTTAGCAATTTTAAGAATTAGAAATTGTTCGAAGTACGCAATGCGGATCCCCGTGGCGCCATCTATATGGTAGTGAGTACTACGTACTAGCCTCAACCAATCTAGAGAGATTCCTTGAGTAACAATAATGATGAATTCGAATTCAGCTCATAATTCCATGTCGAAAACTGTATTTTAGAAAGTTTTCTGGTCCGTACCAAAATGGCTTTTGGTCGCGATTGTAGGAACGTTCCAAATAAGCTACACCGAACGGTCCACAGGGGGATGTCCGTGACTCTACAGGCACGGTTTGCAGAACGATTCAGGCGCCGGTTGCGGCTGTGATATCATTTCCTTGCGATAACAAGATGATGTCACGGGCGAGCAAAGGTTTGCGTCCAACTTGGGAGATAACGGACACCTCACTGTACATACTTCCAGTGAATCGTGACAAGATTAGGATCAGCCTCGGTAGCCTTAGTCCTTGCTGATGTTTACTATCAGTAAGGTAATTCCCTAGGTGATTATCCTAAGGTATCTGCCCCGAATATCTCAGGTGATTTTTCCTGTGAGGGAATAGAGGTGTTCTTGGCCTATCAGAGAGTCACGACACATAATGAAATCGTCACAGTAAAGCGAACCTTCCGAGTTTCTCTTGATGTACCACGCAAGACGTTCCACCAATAATGGATGAAAATCAAAACGTACCGGTGATCAATTGAATCAATCAATTCGGATTTTTGTACAGTACCGTGTCATCACAATCTATTTTTCAATTTTCTCACAACGCGTTAGCTAGCATTTTCACTCATTCTGGAATGTCCAAGAACCACAGTCCCGAAAACTCAGGATGAGCAGTAGAGATCGATGGTGACGTTCCTCTCTTGTTCTTCTCATGATTGCTTCCGAGATCACGGCTTCAATCATCATTTCAACAAGGACTGCCGTCATAAATACGACTGAAGAATATGAAAGACCCGTGTAGTATTGGAAATCCTGAGATAATCTCGTAACATCCAGTTCATGACGGTGATTTGAATTGCACAATCCTACCAAATCAGACATGTTGAAATTGTACATCTCCATATTTGCAGCGCCAAAACTCCTCATCACTTCTCCGGAGCCTCTCGCATTTTCGACGAGCACATCACATAGTGAGAGACCAGTGAGACCAGAGTATCCTTCCCCAGTGCGCCATGGATTCATTCCAGAAGAGTGGTTCACATTTTTCTACCCAAAAACTGGCGTGACAGGTGAGTTTTTCAATCAGCATTGATGATCACTATCATCAAATTTCTATCCCGAACTCCTGAATCCTCCATGGTTGATCAACATATTGTAACCTTCACCGTAGTATTCTGAGAATCTCTCTCTTCTCGTTACTGAATGCTCTTTGGGAAATCTTTGTGGCGATATCGCACGTGTGCATATCATTACACACTTGCTGTATCGTTTTTTTCGGCCTCGCACCAGTGCAATGAACCTAAGGTGCATCACCCGAGTTGCAAGTTGTTCAACTTGCACATTCTAAATCAGGTGCAACACGGCGGACCGCGAGTATATAAGTCATCGCCCGCTCGCGCTGCGCCAGACCGTTCGACAACCAAGCACTCTACTTTTACAATTCTTGTCACTCGTATATTGAATATACGTTTGTATCTCAATATCTACATTATCCTATTCCATCTCATGACCCCCCCCCCCCCCCGAACCACCGTAACCGTGGTGCAAGGCGCTGAGGAAAGTTAGTGAAATCCGTGAGTGAGTATATCTGAAAGCAAGAGTGAGGATAGAGACAACAGTATCTGCCGGCGCAACGAGGCGGTGTACATCATCAACAAAATCTACGGCGCCGGAGCAACTCACAGAGGAAATGATTGCCGCAAATTTATTGACGATTTAACAATAAATTGATGGGGATCATTCATTGTATTCCCTTCAGAGATGCATTCCACCATTATCTCAACACAAAAATTCGCCTTGATCCCTCAAATACATACCCTCGAAGCACAAACAAGTTCAGCGATACAGTATGCGCCAACCTTAGTTCTGGCATCTAGATGTTTCCAGTGCTTTTTTGAGATTACGTTTGATATTTTGAGTATCTGAGCTATCAGAATGGTCAATTCCTCACCCATGTAAGATACATATATTCGTGGTTACTTTCATAGGACGTGTGATGTGTGCTCTAAGATCACCAATAATGTGGAATTTCAAAAAATTCACCCCCTTCTGTGTACCCTTCCCTTAACAAATGCAGAGCCCGCAGAATTCCGAAAGCAAATCCATAGATCCCTAGAATGGCAAATATTTCGGACGTGCGTTCAGGATACAGTTTCAAAGCTTCGACGTGTACTGGACTAGATTATTTTGGGCCCATCATGGTGAAGATTGGACGACGGCTTGGGAAACGTTGGAGCGCGCTGTTTATGTGTCTGACAACTCGCGCTATACACGTTGAGCTAGTTCATACCTCGGTTGCCGATTCTGCAATTATGTATATGGGAAGATTAGGCGGATGACGCGGTTTTCTTTTCGTCATTTTTAGCGACAATACTACTTCTTTTCGCGGAGCTAGCCAAGAGTTGCACAATGTAGTGGAAAATATAGACAAAACTGAGCTTCCAAATTCTGCCCTAGTGAACAGTGTCCGTTGGAGTTTCAATTCATCTGCTGCGTCACATATTAGCGGTGCATGAGAAAGAATGATGAGATCAGATCAAGAATGTTTGACGAGCGAATTACATGGGCATACACTGAATGAAAAACTTCTTCGTACTGTTCTAGTCCAAATAGAGCACTCAATCAACTCTCAACTACTAGCTCAAGTATCACAAGACCCAAATAATTGGGAAGCATCAACTCCCAATCATTTGTTGATTGGTTCAAGTTCTGGAATGTTGAGATCAGTAAGATATGATATCAAATCGTTTGAAGCAATGAAGCAGTGATATTATCCAGAACAACTACCTCACGTGAGGTGAGGAGCAGCAGGGAGCCTTTGACCGCATCGAAGTCATGTTAGCAACAACTACGGTGTTGTCAAGATCTAACCACCAATTTGAATTCCAAGTCCAAACGGGCGCGAGCAATACCAAGGTGGGAGCCGTGATTATACAAGTTATTGATAGGAAAGAGCGACCCTCAGAGTTCGTTATTCGCGTGAAAATGCCAAGGACCACGAATATAGCGTTACTGAACGCGAACGCCTCGCAGTTTCGTGGGAAATACGCGAATTTCGTCCGTACATCGAAAGATACAAATTTGAGGTCATCACGGATCACAAAAGTTTGCAACGGATTCGTAACCCGAACAATCTTTCCGGGCGCTTAACACGTTAGACTCTCGAATGACAAGACCAAGATTTTGCCGTGGAACGTCGAGCAGGCTCGAAGAACGTCGGACCTGACAGCCTGTCTCGTAAGTTCGACGGTGTGGAAGAAGAGAACACAGCTACAACTGCTACTGTAAACTTTGTCAAATCGACCGATGACAAATGGAACAAAAACATATTTAAAGAAGTTCACGAGCGACCGAAAGAGTTTCCGAAATGCAAGATTTCTGGCGATCAGCTGTATCATTACAAGCCGAATGAGTCGCTCGACGATTCCGATTCAGACGACGATGGGTGGGAGTTTGTGCTCCCCGAAGAAGAACGTCTGAGAGTTCTTCAAGAATGCCGACACGAAATTACGGCTGGACACTTTGGACGACTCAGAATACATAAGCGTGTATTCTCAATTATTCCTGGCCAACATTCTATGAAGATGTTGCGTCATTTGTGAGAAAATGTACAGTCTGCGAACAGTGCAAATTATAACAATTTGCTCCAGCAGGTCTTATGAGCAAACAGTCAATATTACGACCATGGCAATGTGTCGTGGTCGACACGTGCGCATCTCCTCGCAGCGTCCATATAGCGAGTATCTTCTCGTATTCATGGACCTTTCCAAGCGATGGACGAAATGCGTACCAATCCGAAGAGCCAATGCAAGATTGGCGAATGAAGCATTACAGAGATGTTTTGCGCTATGGAGCACCAGAAACATTCTGATCCGACAATGTATCTAGATTTTCCAACAGAATGATGGACGAATTCTTGGGAGAAAGGGGAATAGAACTCATGACCTTAGCTCTATGTTCTCGCAAGGAAATCCCGGCGAAAGAATGGATAGTACGTTGAAAACAGCAATCATAGCATTACTAGAAGAGGAATATAGCCACTGGGATGAGCACATTCATGAGCTCATGTTTGCGTATAATTTGGCCGTTCAGGAATCTACAACCTGAGAGCTTTTTCAAATTACGAGAGAAATTCGACACCTCCCATGAATATGGAACGTCTAATTCAACGGGCTTCTGCATAGCAAGAGCTTATACGGTCGTTGCAAGAATGACAAAATCGAATGCCCAGACTGCCAGAAGGGCACTTAGTCGCAGCCTGAAATTACGTCCGAACGACCGAAAGACAAGCTCAATATCTTGATGCAAATGGCGTGATGTCCAACTCAATCCAGGGGATGCGGTTTGGAAACGCAACCGTGTACAATCAGTCAGCTTAGGCTCAAGTCATCTGGGGGAACTTTGTACCGAAATTTGACGGTAAATATGTTATCACCGCTCGATTAGGCTCAAATGTGTATGAAATAGCTGACGAGTCAGACAACCCACCCGGCAAAGTACACGGCAAAGATTTGAAACCTTACATCAACGAAGAGGAGTCTTAGAAGGTACCTACAGTCAACGAATCGCTTGTTATTTCAGATGGAGATTCATCGATGGACGACTAGGGGAGAGTGAGCTTCGATCTGCAAATAGGTGAGATGCGTCAAACGTGGAGAAGATATCGAAAAAGCGAAGAGTACGGCGATCGCGTGGAACGCAATTACTCGTCCGTAACAATTATATAGATTTTGTGCCGTCGATCAACGAATCAATACCAGTAGCTGAACCGAGTGGAGAACCGCCATAAGACTAAGTCCCTCGAAGGAAACGTGGTCGGCCGAGAGGCTTGATGGGGAAGAAGATTCATCAACCGATTGCGGAGTTATCACCGGTTAAGACTCGAGCGGATCGTCGCCGGGTGAAATAATACTCTGCTTTCGATTTTTTCATTGACAACTGCTTCTGTTTCTTTCTCACCTCTTTTCGCATGGGGATTGAGGACAAAAAAGACGACGCACGCTTTGTTTTGTTTGTCGCAGGATCATGGCTAATGCAGTGAAGATGTGGAAGGAGAGAAGCAGCAGCAGGAGCTGCTTCTGTTTCTTTCTCACCTCTTTTCGCATGGGGATTGAGGACAAAACAGACGGCGCACGCTTTGTTTTGTTTGTCGCAGGATCATGGCTAATGCAGTGAAGACGTGGAAAGAGAGGAGCAGCAGCAGGAGCCGATTCTCGAGCCAATGACTGACGCTACTCGGAAGGATCACTGTCAAGAGGAGCTGGGGAACGGTTGGGCAACCGTCCCAGCTGTATGAATCATATGAATCATCTATGTGTCATCCGCGGATGGTCTGAGCGCAACCCTCAGGAGTTTCACCCCGGTCGACACATTCCCTTTGTCTGAATCAGCAACCGCAAATACCACCGTAGCTCCCTCATTACCTACGTCCGTGACGAACAATTCTACCGCCATGCCGTCCGAATCTGTGGACAGCGTGAAAAACCAATCGTCCGAAAATCAAGGAATCGTCTGGAAGTGGAAATGAAGTTCCCCGATCTCTCGGGCGAAATGCATCTGCTTTGGGAATTGACCCCTGTCCCTCTTGTGTCGTTTGAGGAGTGATTGACGAGCATTAAAGACAGACCGCCGTCTCGGAGTCCTGAAGAAACGGATATTTGATCTGTGCGCATATTATGAGTCAATTCACGGGCAAGCGAAGCCGTCGATCTTTGGAGAACGACTACGATATGTACGTGGAAGAAGGGAAAACGCTTATTCGTGACCGAGAGAAGAGACGACAAATTGGAGAGGAGCGTGAAGAGCTCCAAAGAGCTGCTCGAGAAGTTCCTTACAATATTAGCTTACAATATTTCGGTTTATGTAGTTTGATGCAATAGCTTAATCACATATGGCGCGACAGATGTGATGTTCCCGGATTGTTCGAGCGAGGCAGGGAGCCTGCCTGGCCCGCGGCCGGCCGAGCGGCGTACGTCACGTCACTTAAACAAATTAGAATCGTCACGATTCTAATTTGCCTACGCGTGACGTGGCTTGGAGCCGAGTGGGAAAGAACTGCCTGTCTCCTTATTCTCAGTCCGTCCGAAAATCGGGCGGATTGTCCGGAAAACTCTACTGTCTCGATCATCTGCTTAACCTAGTCGGATACCAGGCCGGCCCGTCCTCGAAAGTTTGGGCGTTAGCGACGGCCAGCTCATGCGGAAAATTCAACGTATGCGAAATTCGTCATAGTCCCGGTCGTATTAGCCTCGATTTATTGGCAGCCTGTCCCCTATTCCCTGGATTGATCCAAAGTCTCGGTCCACCACAGAGAACGGGATTTCCAGGTCACCCGCGACCGTGTGGTCTATTGTAAATTATTATAATTGGCGTATTGTAGAATTTATGTGGGCTTAACATAAGCAGCGGAAGAACAAAATAGAGAAGGAATAAATCGGTTAGGCCGGCTATGTTGGATACTCTCTGCTTCCGAGTGGTGAAGTTTCAAACAAATGCCAGAAAGGCCAGACAGGATTAATATTCGTAAGAACTCGTTCGAGGCGCGCACGTCGAATATGTATTTCATTGAAAAACATACCCAAACTTTTCTGTTGAAAATAATTCAAAAGAACAAAGTAGTATACGTTGAAGGTAACTGGAGAATTTTTTTGAGGCCCCATAAGTAGTGAAAAGTTCATATCTCGTACCATAGAATCGAATAAAGAAGTCAAGAAAATAATTTAAAACTTGACCTTTCTTCGTAGTTCTGTTTCGCGCCGAACTACTCGTATAGGAATTCGTTAGGGGAGTGACATTAGTAGTGAAAACGGCCCATCCAGAACTTTTTCAAATTTTCCGAGAATCGGCGCCACCACGCGACGCGAGTTGGAGTAATAGTTGTCACACGAAACTTTTCCTCACGTATTCAAAAAGGTGTTCACCTTATTAGCTTCTACGTGGAAAAAGGCCTCTTTCCAAAAGGTTATACGGTTTCACAGTAGAGTCAGGGTATTTTGGTTCCCAGATCTCCAAAGGAGACGTACTTTTGCCCATTCTACTACTTATCTCACTTTATCAAATTGAACCCCTCCTCAGAATGGGTTCAGCTACCATGAATGAGCCCACTTTATTCAGGATGGTCTCCGACGTGAAATTCGATTAGAAATCCGTTGGAATGGTTGTATTTGAGATTCGTGTAACGGGTTAAAGAATCAGTTTTCCGCATTAAAGTGACTTTTCTGAGGTTATGTTGACCTCGGACTTCGAAGTTCTCCTTTCGTAGAATGAATGCAGCTATCTGACGTCAAAATATGGGTTCTGACAAGCTCTTTTCACCTGGCCCGAGACTGATGGCAAGTCAATAAGAAAAGTGAATACTCGAACTTCTTACGAATTATAATATTCAAAACAGGGCGCGAAACTCAAGATCTCTTTCGGTGCCTAAAAACTGTGCTTCTCATCTTCATTACGATATTCAATACCTGATTCAAGCTACACAAGAGTCCTGGGTCATTGACCAAAAAAACTGGTGATACTAAAGAGAATGATTCATATACAGAATAATTCATTCATCCTCCTCCGAAAGCTGTCAATGGAAATATGGAAGAGGATTTCAAAAAATTCTCAAGCAGATGGAGTTTTGGAGATAGTATGACCAACCTTTTGATCCAGAACTTAGAATGTAAGTAGTCTTACAAGCTCCTACTCCGTCCATCAGTTCAAAAATGATGATATCATGACGAAAAAGCGTATCCAAGCATCATCTGACCTCCAATTGTTTCACTCATCCGTGCATGATGTTTATCCATAAATAGAAAATGGACTTCGTATGGCCAGGTCCAACATTGAAGTCACCAAAACTTATTGTGAATAACACCCATGAATATTGCTCGCATTTCAAGATCGCTTACAGTTAACGATGTCATGGATCAAGATTCATTCAGTCAACTAACGGATGAGCAAATATCCAAAATGTTACTTCCGAAGAGTGAACTTAAGAAACATTTCCTTGGAGAATTTAGGGCAGAAATGATAGAACGTGAAAGAGTGAAAGATAGTATAGATGTATTCCTTGAGCATCCTAAGAGTAACTTGCCTCCAAATGACACAGATCAGCGGAGTAAACAGGTCTCCAAAGATCTTAGTACTCTATCCCAAAGCTCCAGCACATCCCAAAGCTTGGTCCCATCTCAAAGATCGAGATTATCCCAAACTTCTAGCGCCCCTCAGTCTCTAAGTCAGTCCCAAACTTTCAAATGATCCCAGCTTCTACCAAATACAACTCCCAAACAATCCCATGTTATCTCACCAAACACTACTCCGTAGCGATCACAGCGTATCACACCAAAGATAACTCCCGGTCGATCTCAGCGTGTCACGTCAAAGGTAGGTCCCAGACGATCCGAACGTATCACGCCGAAGAAAATAGCTCAATGTGTGCCTCAAAATGAACGGCTCAGTTTCATAGATGAGTTCTACACTGACTGTGAGTATGATCTCGATTGCATGTAGTTCAAAACAATTTGATGCATTTTCGCTAGGGTGGGCCGAACAAAAGCTTTTTTCGAGGATCGATACGCCCTAGCGTGGAAATGTTGTATTTGGATATATAGATGTGGGAAATATTCCACTAGGCACTGAAAAATGAGACTTTAGGTTCCAGCGAGAGCCATCGAGCTTCTATCAAAATTAACACAGATTTGAATGAGAATGTGCCTAGCTCAACACTTTTTTCTTGCTAACTTTGCTTGTATTTCTGGCACATCTGGGCATTTTCTAACTTACTTCAACTCGTTTTCAAGCTTGTTCCAAATTCTACAAAATGAGTTAAACTACGTCTATCCTTAACTGACCAGAACCGATCTATCTCGATTTTTCCAAAAAGTGATCATTATCAGACATTTTGAAACTAGGGGACTCCTTTCTTCTAACTTCGCTTGTATTTCTGGCGCATCTGAACATTTTCAACGTGTTTCAATCCACTTTCATGCTTGTCACGGGACCTACAAGATGAGCTAAACTACGTCCGATTCCGTTGAACCCAAGCCAATATATCTCGATTTTTCCAAGAAGAGATTATTTTGAAGAATCCGAAAATAAGCGACTCTCCTCTCCCAACTCATGTCTCCCAAAAGTCGAACTTAGAACTTGACGAGTATGACTGATCCCCTCCTGCTTCATTTCTATCTGGTATGAGATGACCAATTCCAACTCCTGAAGAACATGAAGGGAGTATGTTGAGCAATTTTGTCGCCAAATCTGAACTAGACCAAACTTGATCCATTAAGAGTCGTTCCCAACTTCCAACCAGTTCAGATTTGTCTACAGAATTCTTCAACAAATCCTCCCCATGTTTTACAGGTGTTGGAATTGGTCATCTCATGCCAGATGAAATTGAAGCAGGAGGGGGTCAGTCATACTCGTCAAGTTCCAAGTTCGACTTTCGAAAGGAGTGAGGTGGGGGGGGGGGAGTTGCTAATTTAGGATTTCTCAAAAATAATCTCTCTTTAGAAAAATTCAGACAGATTGGCTCGGGTTAGTCGGAATCCGACGTACTCTGGCTCATTTTGTAGGTTCTGTGACAAGCTTAGGAATGGATTGGAACACTTTGGAGAATGTTCACAAGTGAAGTAATAATAATATGTTAAGTAATAGTAATATTATATGTTTCAAGCAAAGTTAGAAGGAAGAAGTCCCCTTTTTTCGAAATTTCTAATAATGATCCTTTTCGGGAAAAATCGAGATGGATTGGTTCTGATCGGTTGAAATTGGACGTATTTTAGCTCATTTTGTAGAATTTGAAACAAGTTCGAAAACGAACTGAAGTGCGTTGGAAAATGCTCAGATGCGCCAGGAATACAAGCAAAGTTACCAAGAAAGAAGTGTCGAATTAGGCACATTCTCTTTTAAACCTGTGTTAATTTTGATAAAAGTTTGATGGTTCTTGCTGGAACCAAAAATCTCATTTCTCAGCGTCCAGTGGAATTTTTACCACATCTTTATATACAAACACAACATTTGAACGCTAGTGCGTATCGATTCTCAAAAAGTGCCCTTTTTCGGCCCACCCTACATATCCCTTCAATTGCAGTCCAGAAATCGAGGCCTTTTTCAAATTGTTACAACAAACATTTGTGGGGCATTCAATTTTATATCACTATGCAAAAGATTGTGTTGTGCTACGGAAACATCTGAGTATGATTATTGTAGACCAATACCTACTGCAGAATTTCGGGACAACCTGTCAAATGTTTCGTGTAAGGACAATGAATCTGTGCTTCTTCGTCATGCATTCATTCTTTGCTTCATTCATGCCATCACATCATGATACTGGACTGGCACTGCTGTGACAGATTCGTTCATTTCTTTCAGAGTCCTTCTCAGGAAGCCATGTGCATTAATAGAAAGAATGAATTGCATGTAGGAGAAATTTGGTTTGAGTCCTCGGTTTAGCATATTCTCAACATTATCAACTGCCGAAGGAGTGAAGAGTTAGTCACAGTGAAGCGATACTACTTTTTTATCTCAATTTCCTGAAGATGATAATCTTGCAGAATAACAGAGGAGGTCTACTCACAACTCTACGACGATGCTTATCAATTGTTTGAAGAGGAGGAGAACGAAGAGGCCTTCATTGAACTTGTACAGACTGTGAAAGAAGACGAATTGATGAGAAAAAGGCTAAGTGGTAAGCTAGTGAATGTTCACACTATTTTATGACACTCAACATCGAAGTTGGTTTGGAGCATAGTTGAGTGCCCGGAAGGTTATCTTCGGAACCAGGTACATATTACGCACATATAATAATTTTAATTACGCTGCATACCACTGACTCCAGTGAATTCTTGCAGCTTTGCACCTTAAAGTTATTGATCTCACAAGATTTTAAGAAGAAGATCTGGAGACCAATACAAATGAGGAAGAGGATTAGTTGAAATCAGCTCCACATCGTTTCTCGATGGAATATAAGAATCTGTGTTTCACAGGAATCGCTTATAAGTATAAAATTATCGCAAGAGAATCGGGGAAAAAGTCGGTAAGATATGAAGAAATTTACAGAACCTTTGACTCTTAGCGTACCATACAATAATTCAACGAGATCGGGACTTTCACGCCCTGGAGAAATGTTTTTCAGATGGTTTCTATAGTTTCCAAGATAGTAGTCTTTCGATTCTTCATGACGAGTACGTAGTGCTCTTGATAAGAGTTGGAAAATTGTCTGATTTTGCAGTCTTTCAATGTAACTGATTCAAATTCGGAGATTCCTCAGGCTGTGGGGAAAATAACATCGTTCCAAAGATTCTAAGAAAATCTTATGTGACTCTTCTAACGTCATTCAATCATAAAACATTCGTTTCGATAGCGACTCAGATGTCTGGTCAGAGTCGTGCTCCCATGAAGAGTATAACTCACTTTTTGGAAGGTACTCACTTTCTCCACCTTTTTGTATGTAGAGTGAATAAGGTACATCTTGTTGATGATGATGGTCAGAATCAGTGCCCTGTTGGATCATTTCCTTTACATATGTCACTAAATCTCAACCGAATCATATTCATCGTAGGATACACCAGTGCAGTGGCGTTCCTGCTACTATACGAGATCCTAGAATATAGCTTCAATCTCAGTGTCTTTAAGAAGGCAAATTGATAACCGGAAGGCAAAGACACGAAAAAGTCTTTTGTGATTGATTGATTGATTGATTGATTGATGGTTTTATTGAGGGCGGGGGAAGAATCCCATATGCCCAAATTGCGAATTACAGAGTGCTACATATTTACAGTCGAATTATGGTGCAGGGTATTGAGAGTTTAGTTATAACGAACTATAGAATTAATCAATGGTTTGCTAGTGACTAACTAAAATTGCGAATAGACTTAAAATTAAATACTAAGTAAATTCGAAATGAGCTGAGAATAGAAGTAACAATAATATTTGAGGTAATATGTAAACTGGAACTCGGTTGTTCACGTTCTCATAATTTATCCATTCCATGAAGCATGGATCAAATTCATGAGTGCAATAGAATCTCTTATCATCAATGTGAGTGCCAGTATCATCTTGTTTTGCTCAGGAAGGTGGAAAAGAAATCAAGTGAGCGATGGCGGGTGGGACTGATTCAAGTTGCTCTTGTTGCACACGCTTAAGCCAGTCATCACGATCCAGAGACATGAGATGGTCGAGCAAGTCTTGTTTAAACTGTTCGTGTGTGGATGTTTCAAAGTCAATGTAAGGTAACTCATTGATAAGTCTCGATGATGCAAGAGCAAATGATTGGTTTTGAGCTTCAGTACGGGGAGTTCGATATGTTAGTGTGTCCTTGTCTCTCCTCTTAGATTGCCTCAAAGATGGTAACTCCGCTGTAAGAAGGAATCTAGGACGGAGATATTCGGGCAAACCGGTATCTATTACCGAGTAAGCTAAGGAACCGAGCAGGTATTCTCTACGGCGCTGAGCGGATAGCCATCCTAGGGCTAATCGGTATGGGGTCACATGCGATCGCCATGGGATATTCCCATAGACGAAGCGCACACATGCATTATGCAGGCGGTGGAGTTTAAGTTGCTGGCCTTTATTGAGATCGGTGAGCAATGGCGCGGCATAATCAAATATTGGCAGCACAAGGCTTCGAACAAGTTGCTCTCTAAGATCACGAGAAAGTGAGTGCCTCAGAGACCGAAGTGAATAAAGTGATCCGTGGACTCTCTTTGATACTTCTCTAACCTGAAGGTCCCAGTCAAGGCTTGGTGATATGTGAAGTCCTAGAATTTTCATAGATTTTGAGTAGGGTACGGTAGTGCCCATGATGTTGAGGGTTGGGATCTGCTTGTAATCGATCTTTGAAGTATAGAACTCACTCCCAAGTATCATCACCGTTGTCATAGTAGGGTTGAGTTTAAGCCCATTATCAGCTGCCCATTGAGCAACGGCGTTTGCATCTTGGGCAATTAGGGCAAGTTTTGTAACTAATTCAGTTGGAAGAGCGTGTAAGTAGATCTGGCTATCATCTGCATATATCATATGAGATGTATGCCGAAGGATTTTGGGAAGATCGTTAATGAATATAAGAAAAAGTAGGGGGCCTAGAACGCTGCCCTGGGGAACTCCTGCATTTATAGGTAGCCATTCGTCGTGAGTTCCGTTATCTAGTCGTACCGCTTGTGAGCGGTTTCTCAGATAACTGGCAAACCACCGTATGACACGGTCAGAACAACCAAAATTTCGAAGTTTTTCTAGGAGTTTAACGTGTGGGATCGTGTCAAACGCTTTTGAGAAATCAAAAGAGACGAGAACAGTTAACATACGCTTATCGATGGAATTTCGCACGTCTTCCAAAACACCCAGGAGAGCTGTCTGAGTGGAGTGACGAGCTCTAAAACCAGATTGGAAAGGATCGATGAGCTTGTTCATAGTCAAATGGGACATGAGTTGTTCATGCACGACTCTTTCCAAGAGTTTCGCAGGCTCAGGAAGCTGCGCAATGGGTCGTGTATCGCTGGGGTCCTTCGGAGACGGAATTTTAGACAGCGGGATGATCGAGGCACGTTTCCAGTCGTCGGGAAAATAGCTCGTTTGCAAGGAGTTATTGAAAACTCCAGTGAGATGAGGAAGTAATGCTGGGAATGCCAGTTTCATCATGGACGAGGATAGTTGGTCAGACCCCGCTCCTCTGGAGTTGGCTGTATTGAATGCTCGAACCACGTCATTCTCAGAGATAGACGAGAAATCAAACCCAGGAACATGACTCGGGAGGGGGGAGGAGCAGATTCTATCTATGTCCTCATCTTTCAGGGGAGGTAGATTTTTTGTCACAGAGGCAAAATGAGAGTTCAAAGTTTGACTGCTGAAAAATGCGAAGGGTGAGGTATTGCGCTTATTAGCGATCCCAAATTTGCGCAGCTCTTGCCAGCGAGTCTTTACATCCTTTGCAGAGTTTAGTTTGCAAGATATGTAGCTATTCTTAGCACTATCTAAAGTCGATTTGACTTCACTGCGTGCTTGACGATATTGCTGCATGATTATAGGAGATCTTGTTTCGGTGGCTTTGCGATACAGACGATCTCTACGCTTCATAGACAACCGAATATCTGCTGTCACCCAGGGTTTATTCGTGGAGGTTAGAGTGCAAGATTTAGTAGGAGACAGCAGATCAAAGGCGTCAAGCGAAGTTTTTGTAATACAGTTTACTTGGTCATCTATATGACCTTTTGCTAAAGTTGAATATAAAGGATGACTGAGATCCAAGGGACGCAAAATGTGGTTAGAATTTAGCAAGAGTGAATTTGGTATATTTACATTATTTACAATATTTACAGATAGGAGGGGTGCAGGAAGCACCTCTTGTACAGCACCAGTTGCTAGAGAAACAGGGTCTGCCACCGCTGGGAAATTCAATTTTGAAGATAGGTTGGACGATATAATGTGGCACAGTTTGGCAGGATCAACTCGTTTCAAATTTCGTATCGGTAGAGCTTTGGGCTCAATGGGCTTCACTTTGAGATTATAATCAATCTCAACAAAATCATGGCCATCTGTAAAAGGGGATTCCGATCGACGGTGAGCTGCTAAAGCAGTCGAGTTGCTGATAAAAAACAGGTCGAGACATGTATCATGACGAGAGCCATCATGCCATACCTTATGGTGCGTAGGTTCGGTACTAACCAGGGATAATGAGTATGCGGTGTATAATGCTGTCAAAGAAATCGAGGGGGGCCATTCAATTGCCATATTCATGTTGAAATCACCTGTTATGATAGTGTGCTCATATGTAAGAAGGAAAGGGGAAATGGCCTCAAAGAACTCATGTGGGTAAGCAGCAGACGGTCTGCGATAGACGATAGCCATTAAAAGGGAAGTACTTCCTAATTTGATTTCACAGATCATATACTCGGGCTTGTTCATAAATACTGGATCAGAGCACTTGAGGATTTTCACTTGAAAGTCGGAGCGAACGTAGAGTCCGACACCGCCACCCTCCATTCCCAATCTATCATGACGGATGAAAGTGTAACCAGGAACTTCAAAAATTTGTACATTAACTGATGGATCTAGAAAAGTTTCGGAGATGGCAATGATGTCGTAAGTATATGAGGAAAGTTTTAATTCAAGTAGGGAGAAATTAGTTTTCAATCTATTGATGTTTGTGTGACCGACAGTAAGTTTACAACGTGAGGCAGCAGATTTTGATAATAAAGGTGGCAGACCTGCGTTCCTTCAGGTAGAAGTAACGTCCATATTGGGGTTTGAATATTCTTGAGTTATCGGGGTAATTTGATTACGAGGGAGCTGAGCAAGCTCTGCCACTGAGAGGATTGCAATGGGAGGCGCAGATCGACCTGGACGCATGATTACAGTCATATTATTAATTTCGGGCCTAAGGTATCCTAGTTCTTTAGATTTTGGCAGAGCTGCTCGCCAAATTTTGTAAACTGACGGTGGCAATACTGGGGATAAGAATATTTTAATCGGGCCTCCAACACCAAAAATTGTCTGGGACGTTTGACCTTTCAGAGCCATTGCCTTCGACAAAAGAAAGTCTCTCACAGTTGGCGAGGTAAATTTAGCAACAACCGAAATATAGTTGCCTATATTTGGGCGTGCTGAGGGTATTGCTGGTGCGACGTTGGAGTTATTGTTTGCAGGGTTATTCAATACTGGGGACTGAGCCCAACGGCGCACAGCTAAGATGACACCAGCTGTTTCTGCACAGCCCATAGCTACCAATACCTTGTTTACAAGCTGAAGATCTGAAAGCTGAATGTTTGGTGGTAGGCCGGAGAATCTTATCTCACATGAGTCAACAAGAGCTCGAGTTGATCGAAAATCCTCGCGGAGATGAGCGATAGCACGGGTGTTTTGTTCTCCGGTACCGGCAATATTCGTAAGACGTGTGCTAATATCGTGCAGTTGTGTCTGAATTGAAGCGTGATTCATCTGCTGAGAAGCTTGTAAAAAACTTCCAAGCTGCTTGATATGCTCTGGGATATTCGGATCATCCATGAATTGCGCAGTCTTGGCATTCAAGTCCTCCATACTCGAGGGCAAAAAGCTAGAGTCTAAGACTGGCGACTCAGCTGTGCGCAAAGCTTTAACACGTGAGTGCGAGAGAGATGGAGGAGATGAAGCAGAACGCTTGCGCGAGCGAGAGTCACGTTCGTGGGCTGCCGATGCCGGAGAGCGGGGAGGAGCAATTGAGGGGCAAGCGCTGGGAGGGGTACAAGCTCGCGAAGGTGGTGTTGGTGAGCAATTGGTATGTGATGATGATGATATGTGTGTTTTGCGCAAACTATTATGATTAACAGATATTAGACAGTCGGGACATTTAAACAATTGAGACTCAGTGTGTAATGTAGATGGCGAGCACGCAAGATGAATAAGGCTGGCACAAGTAACACATTGAAGAGAGGACTCACCACGTTTTACAGGCTTGCTGCATAATAAACATATATTTCTCAGTGTGGAAGTAGTTGTGCTCATATCTTGCAGGAATTCAGTCGGATGATATACATGCGTCGTCTGCTAGAGACGTCTGCTGCTAAGTGAATCCGATGGACACACACACAAATTTTCATCGATGATTGATCAGCAGGTCTAGCAGAATGCGGTGTGTGAGGGCGCTGATGTATCTTCAAATCGTCACGTTAGCTTGCAGATTTGCAGAAAAGTAGGCTATATATTGCCTAACCTCTAAAATGCTCAATCAGATATTCGGTTCCCTGGCTCTTAAAAAACGAACCGGCCAGTAATGCTCGTTATCGTGTGAGCCAGCAGGAACCTGAAATATCTGAAAAAACACAGTCTCGCAAGAGAAAGTGTTAAAAATCCTTGTTAATAATGAGTGAGCAGCGGAGCGAAGTAGAGAAGCGTGTGACTATACTCACGGATCCACAGAGAGAGATGTTTTGAGGTAGATCTCGTTCTAAATTTGCCCTCTTTTCATTCGACCAAAGAATGAATTATTGACCTCTTCATCTACCAGTCTCGTTACAGTGCTGAAGAGCTGAAAAGTATCGTGGAGGAGCACCGGGAAGACTACTCAAGACTACAGATAATAGTTCCGCAACCCTTCATCATATTTTGGGCGCCATCGGAGGTCCTGAAATCTACTCACGTTGTGATCAACGACACCTGCTACGAATGCAAGTCAGCTATCCATGCCGTGGACACTTGCTTGAAGTCGTTCTTTAGTTCTAATTTGAAATGCTCGTTAGCTTCGATTCACATATGGTCATTCATACAGGAGTATTTGTATGAATTCAAAACCAGACAGCGAAGTGTTGTGAGCTCACGGAGCATAACCAATCTGGTCGTTAAAATACTACGTTGAGGAGGTTTTGAAGTATCGTCTTCCGATTAATTTGATATACTTTTTGGCAAAACATTTATGGTCGTTCAGTGGAGGACTGTCGTGCGTAACGTGGAATTTACTAATCTAAGGCATTGTTTGGTATCAGCACGACAAACTTGTAAAATTTCGATAAGTTGGTATCTTATTGGTTGATTATTTAGCTAACTACATTTCGAGTAAACATGAGAATCTTTGATGGAAGCGTGAGAATTGCTACTGAACTCTACTAGCACTCCAATTTCACTGGATAAGGTGTAACATTCATAATCAACTTATTCAACAATTTCATAAGAAATACCCAAAATCCTTTCATCTCGAATCAAATCATTGTGAGCCTGGGTGACATCCTCGATGAGAATGTTCTCAGAAGAATGAATAGAATTTTCGAGAGAAATAACGGTCCTCTCACTCATCTGAACACGGAACACAAACGAATGACACTCTTCATCAAACTTTGTTTGTATGCTACTCCGGAAGTTTACAAGACAAGAAGCTTTACAAAAACTTCAGTCAGAGACGATACACAGTCTTTATATCCCCTATTTTTTCAAAAATAAGGGGAAAGGGGGAGGTCAGCCCAGAGAATAGGGAAATTGGGGGAATCTACAAGTTGTGATGACATACAAGTAAATCGAAATTTCAATCGTACATTCGTATGTACAGTCGAAGTAGTACAGTAGATAGAATAGGATTAATATTATCCCGAAACGTCGGATTGGATCAGACTTCTAGGATTGAAAATTACAGGAATATTCATATTTTCTTACCATGAATTGGAAGTATTGTTTTGAGAATTCACGAAATTTTACAGTACTTTTTTGATAAGATTCGTAACCTTTTCTTATTGATCACAGATCTACATATTTTAGCTCTAAGTATACCTAACTCTTGAGTGAGCTGATCCAGTTCTTTTCGCGGCGCTTTCTCTGTATTCTCAAATTTCCTAGACTATTAGTTATCTCTAAAATTACGTTATCACTCATGTTGTGCTTTGCAGCATAGAAGAACATTTCTTAATCTTATTCACATTTTCAACAGATTTATCATACTTATCGTGAGCAGTACATTCTCGGTAGAAAAAATAAATGAACTATTGCTTGATCAACACAAAATATGAGGTCATAATATGAATATTTTTTCCTTATTGAATTCCCATGGAACAAGTCTTTTGCGTGACAGGAGGAATAAAGAGTCGTGTATCACAGAAGAAGTATATAAACTCGATCCAATTATGGAGATGTTACGACAAAAGTTTGGTAAATTTCATTGTTCTTGATTCACATGGAGAATAAAATCAACCGCGGACAATTGAGACGCTTATGTAAGAAGATGCCATGCTTCATATCGAAGAAATTGACTCGTCCAAAATGGAGTTATCACGATCCCCCCAGGTAGAGTATCAATTGAGATTGAGATATGAAAATTCGCGTACCTGTATCAGTTCTAGTTTTCTCAGGTAAATAAACTCGGTTCTCACGCTCAGAGACACTTGATAGATGAAACAGTCATGAGCGTTCCTGGTATGATCCTGGTATGAGATGATAGAAGCCGTCGGTCTGACAGTTTTCGTTTGAGTTTGCAGAAATTTTCATCGGACCAACAGAAGGAAAGGAAATGAGGGAAAAATCTGACTTCAGGGACAAAAAAGGGAAACTGGAATTATAGGGGAAAAGGGGGAAATAGGGGAATTGCTATGAAGACTGAATAGTCGGTTTGAAATATCAAAGGATGACCATGGTTCATATGTCGATTGAGAATTCCCTTGAGGAGTTATCCGGAATGAAAGGGCTCCTGGAGAGTACCGTGTCATATATGAGAGGTTCTACAGAACTTTTGACATTTGGGCTACTGCAAAATGAAATTTTTTTTCATGGCACGCTTCTGGAAACAATTTTAGTGGTAACTATAACCTCGAAAATGAGCGGGGAAGTGCGTGCCCACTGATTTGGGAGAATGTTATTTTTGTACCAACCAAAAACGTTCTCAGACGTCCAAAGGATTTTCAGATACTCCCAGTCGAATGTAAGCCCATCGGATCATTCACGCACTGCTAGATGTGGTTATCGGTCAGATTTTTGAGTAATTTTGACTGAAAATCAACGATTTTTTACCTCTCACCAGCTCGTTCTTACATCACGAGGAGTATTCATGGATAATACCTCTGGGAATTAGAATAATTTCAACGCGTTTTTCTATGAATCGGGATCGTGATAATATATATTCGAATACTAAGGTCCCAGAGTGTTTTTCGATCGACGATTTCGGGCAAAAACGTCAACTGTTCTGGGTTGCTTTTTGGAGGGTAAAACGTGTAGTTTTGAGCCATCTGTGGAGGCCGTAGACCCCACGTAGAAAAAAATCAATGACATCATCTCCGACGTATTTTTGCCTCAGCTTTCCGGTGGCGGGGTTTGTTCTTCGATTTTGTGCCACCATAACCTCAAAAATTAGTAATCGAGTTTTGAAATGGCGATAACTTAAAATTACCCCTTTCTTCGGCTATTTTGACATCTTCAATAGAAAGATCATGAAATTTTACATCGAATTGGAAAGGAGTGGGGGTTCTTCGATCTTCACTAGGAGTAAAGCAACGATGAAAGTACGAGTGGTCATTCACGTGCTGTTCACGTTTTGCGAGTGTTCTAGTTTCAACTTGACGCAGGGAAATAATCAATCGAGGCATCTTCGACGTATTTTTGACTCATCTTTCCGATGGAAAGCTCCGTTTTTTCTTATTTGGTTCAACATAACCTCAAAAGAAGGGAATTATGAGTCGAAAATGTTCGAACTCAAACTAACCTATTTTTTCGTCTTCTCGATAGCCTGATTCGGGAGAATGGACAATTCTCAATGTAATTGATGATCCTTCATGTAATTCAGAATCTTTAGTGATGAAATAGAGTCCGAATGACTAGATTCCTATTTCTACGAGGAACGAAGCAGTGAATAACTGAGTCCTCGGCGTACGCGTGACATTTTTTTTTTTTTTTTTTTTTTTTTTTTTATTGCGCGTGACATTAGGAATGCTTCTCTATTTCATAATATCCTTTTCCATGGGAATAGTCAGAAAACCAATTACAAGACACTATTCCATCATAAACATGAATTAATTCCCCGAATATTGTCATCAAAAAGACAAAAAAGTAGGTTGAATTGAGTTAAGATTCTTTAGATGCATGATTCCCGTTCTTCGAGGTTATGTTAAATCAAAATGTATAAACGGAGCTCTCCATCGGAAAGATGAGATAAAAATACGTCGAAGATGCCTCGATTGATTATTTCCCTGCGTCAAATTGAACGGCCCAGAACGCCCGCGAAAGGTAAAGAGCACGTGAATGACCACTCGTACTTTCATCGTTGCTTTACTCCTAGTGGAAATCGAAAAACTCCTTTTCTTTCGAGAGCTATTTCGAAGTAAAACTCCCTGATCTTTCGATAGGATTTGTCAAAAGAGCTGAAAAGAGGGGTAATTTTGAGTTAATAACATTTCAAAACTTGATTGCTAATTGTTGAGGTTATGGTGGCACAAAAACGAAAAACAAACCCGGTCATTGGAAAGCTGAGGCAAAAATACGTCGGAAATGATGTCATTGATTCTTTCGTACATGGGATCTACGGTCTCTACAGATGGCAAAAAACTACATGTTTTAACCTCCAAAAAACAACCCAGGACAGTTGACGTGTTTTGCCCCATATAAGGGTGGTGCTGATGGCGAGAGTAGGGATAATCACGAGGTAGAGCTCCGTATTTTGTCTCGTCAGATGAAAGAGAAGGATACATGAAAATATTTCCTTTTTCAATATGAAAGGTACGTTCTACAATTCCCTCCCCCTCGAAGCTTTAAATTCAAAGCATCATACACCTACCTTCCAGCCAAACTCCTCTCAGATTGATGGAAATCTCTCAGCCTTTCTTTTCCGACTTTTTCCTCCTCCAATTGCTTCTCTCGTTTAAGTCTCGATTTTTCCCTCTTAACTCGAGCATTGTTTTCCCTATTCTCCATGAATTAATAATATTGAATATCCTATCACAATCGACGGTCCAACACCACATGAGCTATTTTTATTTATCTAACTTAGAATTCTTTCAAAGTGGATTTTAATACTCGATTCGCACAGAATTGTCGTTAAATGCCCGAAACCGATATTGATAGCAGATCTTAGAATCAGGAAACAACTAGTTGCGCAAATATCTACACCCCCCCCCCCCTTCCTTACACAGACCTCCAAAATGCTATACAATGTTTACCAATTAGCACAAACATACACATCTACAGCGTAGTGCTGTGTCTATGTTTGATGAGCCTGTACGACAAGTGCGAGCTCTCGAATTCCTGCTGCTCGAGGTCTGGTGCCTCGTCCGTAATTCTTCAATTGAAAATTTTTTGAATCAAGTCTATGGTGGCATTTGAAGGTAAAATGGGTTTTCTGGTGTGATTCATCTGTTTCCAAGAAGATATGAACGATTGCAACCTCATAGAAGTGCTAAGACGGACTCGATCACATCAACCCCATCGATAAAATTTTTGTAACGCTTCTCACTCAAATAACATTCCATATCAGGACATGGGAACTATGGGATATTGTTCAAAGAAGGGTGGAAAAAAATAGGCAAAACATCCCAGGAGCGTCCCCCCCTTCTCCTTCCTGTGCCGTGGAAATTTGACCTTTTTCAGTCGAGTGGGCGCATGAACTGGCCCGTCTTGATGCTATTATTTCAACGCAGTTGGTCGCACGCCCCCAAACCAAGCGGGATATTATTGGTGTTAATTCAAGCTATTGAAATCCGTTTTGATCATGTAACTATCGCAAATTTTATTTTTTCTATAAGCCGAGTGCGGGGAATCTGAATTTTTTGTGAAAACCCGGTTACGCGACTTCGACGTTTGTTTATGAATGCCGCGTTGGAGGCACGCGTCTGAGAACAGGATTTTCTCTATATATAGGGTGCCTAAAATGTCACTGAATTTTGGCAGAATTTTTCGAGCAATGTTATTTCTGCAGCAGGCTAAAGAAATCAAAAAACGGTGCAAGTACGCTAAGAGATACCTAAGAAATGAGGGTTGCGGGCCGTGCTGTGGGTAGCCAGATTCTTTTGACAGAACAGCAAATAGAGTACACAATCCGAGGCCCTGGAACCTATCCAAATCAACTCCGACAACTTGATAATCTTCTGAAGGTTCAGAGATAGCGTGCAGTACGCCTAATGTCAGAAGTTCTGTAGAACCTCTCATATGAAACCATTTAGTTGACGGAAGATCGATTCCCTATTTCGTCGAAAGAGAGCTGTAGCAAGAGCTCATAAGAGATCTTTCCGAAGGCGATGCAGTTGCTATTCCTTTAGTAGGATTTTTCGATGATATTGATTCTGGAGATGCTCTGGGCAGTTGAGCAGGTCAAAGCTCAGGGAAAGTTTCTGTGTGACATGACCCTGTTTCCCACCAAGCCTCGAATCAAAACTCGACAGCATGATCGTGACTGATTTATCTTATACATGAGACCAGAAATTGTATGTCAATGAAATAATATTGGAGAGACTAACTTCTATACACTTAATGTATAGAATCAAACCAAAAATTGCCATTATTTATCATTTTCGGTGGCGAATTGTCGGGAAATATTTCTCACACGTATAAGGCTTGCACGCTAGGGTGAGTCGAAAGATAAGAATTTTCGAATTTCGACACATTTGGGGTAGCAAAACTTGAAAACTTACATGTGCATACTCGAAGTGCCATTCAAGGGATCCTCTCTTTCGCATCTGTGACCCTACAAATAGATGGTTTGATGGATGATGCATTTTGCCCAATGAACAAGCAATGCTATGTCAGTTTTTTAGGTGTTTAGAGCTCCTTTAAATGATCCTGGTACTTTCAAGAAGCGATGACGTACCTGGATGGGATATAAACCAGTCAGAGTGGCGATATATCCTCAGAATTCGCCAAAAATAGCCAGAGTCTTGCATTGGTAACTCATTCTACATACGCGCTTGCTCTCGAAAATCACCATCGTTTTCAGGAGGTTGAGAGACCTAAGAAACTAAGCTTACAACGCTGATTCATTGGTCAAAATGCATCATCCATCAGAACATCGATTGAGAGGGAAAGAGTGGGAGGGAAAACCCCTTCAATGGCGCTCCAAATACATTTTTGTTCCAAACTTGAAGTCTCTCGTCGGGTCTGAGAATGGCATCTCTCAGCATGCACCAACACTTTACTGTGTGCATATGTAGAACACAAGTTGTGCGCCCTAAACGTGTCGGAATTCAAAGATTTCCATTTTCTGACCCACCCCAGTATGCAAGCCTTGTACGTGTGGAGGAAGGGATTTTTCGACAATTCACCACCGGAAATGATGAATAGTTCCCCGGCCAGTCGCAAACAGTAAACCGAACTATTTTCCCCTTGGGCGTTTTGTGATCAAGTGCTACCGAAAAAATGTTCAACAAGATTTAGGAGGATGTTTTTGAGGATTCAAACTTTCAGTGTTTTTCGCGAAAATCCATCTCCAAGGGATTGTCGGTGTATATTGGGCCACTAATGATTTTGGCTCGTTTACTTTATGCAATATGACCGTATGCACAAGAGATTCCGAGGAAATTCGGAGACTCCACTGATTCATCGAATTGCATATCTTTTATGTGGAGGGGTTTAGAAGAAAACAGAAAAATACGTATCTCGTTGTTTCGACCCTAGAATCATATATTTCGGAGCGGGGAAGATCCGTTTCATCGACCTCTTTGGCTGACCGATCTTAATCGGATTGAGTCTTTTTGACCTTCGAATGGCGATTAAGCCTGTCCACTTCTGCGGAAGTGGCGTGAGTTCTTGCATCTGCAAGAGAAACGCGTGAGGACCTCCAACAGCACTTCCATATCAGCGTGGGCTCCGAGTATGGATCGGTGCAGTCGGTTTTAGCGCCGTAAAAACCATTATCTGTGATGTTATTGAGAATGTATTGATGCGGAAAAAGCAAAGCCATATATGACTATGAAGTAAGCCGCAATTTTGTTGCCGCAATTTTAGGGTATTCTACAATGGTGGCCACTAATGCGTTCGGCAATTAGGGATGCGGCTGGACATCTTTCGGAGCGTTGAATGATTGGAAATGGATCCTGGATGATATTTTGAATGCTCACTGACACCTGGACCACCCGTGGTTACTTATTTTGATCAATTTTCCCATGAGCACAAGAGGCTGGGAGAGTGAAGAAATTAGACATTGACGTCGATTTAGGGGGTAGATTCGAACTTTTACCCCCCTATCGATGCTCGGGGTGTCTCCTGTCACCGTTGAGCAATATATTTGTAGTATTTTTAGTCACCTAGATCACCCTCGATCATTGATCTAAGCCAATATTCGTGTCGATCCGGGAGTCGCTAAAATGGAAAAATGAAGCATTTCGACGATCTTTGGGGGAAATTCGGAGTTGTACCCTACCACCTATGAGTGTGATATCCTCTCATATTGTGCAACTATATCTTGGAAGTATTTCGGACTGCCTAGATCACCCTCGATCATTGATCTAAGCCAATATTCGCGTCGATCCGAGGAATGCTAAAATGAAAAAACGATGCTTTCCGACGATCTTGGGGGGAAATTCGGAGTTGTACCCTATCAGCGAAGAGTGGCATAACTCCTCATATTGTGCAACTATACCTTGAGAGTATTTTGGACTGCCTAGATCACCCTCGATCATTGATCAAAGCCAATATTCGCGTCGATCCGAGAGTCGCTAAAATGGAAAAACGAAGCTTTTCGACGATCTTAGGGGGAATTTCGGAGTTGTACCCTATCAGCAATGAGTGGGATATCTCCCCATATTGTGCAACTATACCTGAGGGGTATTTTGGACTGCCTAGATCACCCTCGATCGTTGATCTAAGCCAATATTCGCGTCGAAACGAGAGTCGCTAAAATGGAAAAACGAAGCTTTTCGACGATCTTAGGGGGAATTTCGGAGTTGTACCCTATCAGCAATGAGTGGGATATCTCCCCATATTGTGCAACTATACCTGAGGGGTATTTTGGACTGCCTAGATCACCCTCGATCATTGATCAGAGCCAATATTCGCGTTGATCCGAGAGTCGCTAAAATGGGAACCCGAAGCTTTTCGACGATCTTAGGGCGAATTTCGGAGTTGTACCCTATCAGCAATAAGTGGGATATCTCCCCATATTGTGCAACCATACCTTAGGAGTACTTTGGACTGCCGAGATCACCCTCGATCATTGATCTAAGCCAATATTCGCGTCGATCCGAGAGTCGCTAGAATGGAAAAACGAAGCTTTTCGACGATATTGGGGGGGAAATTCGGAGTTGTACCCTACCAGCAATGTCGAGGATATCTCCCTATATTGTGCAACTATACCTGAGGAGTGTTTTGGACCGCCTAGATCATCCTCGATCATTGATCTAAGCCAATATTCGCGTCGATCCGAGAGTCGCTAAAATGGAAAAACGAAGCTTTTCGACGATCTTAGGGGGAATTTCGGAGTTGTACCCTATCGGCATTGAGTGGGATATCTTCCCATATTGTGCATCTATACCTGAGGAGTATTTTGGACTGCCTAGATCACCCTCGATCATTGATCTGAGCCAATATTCGCGTCGATCCGAGAGTCGCTCAAATGGCAAAACGAAGCTTTTCGACGATAATGGGGGGAAATTCGGAGTTATACCCTACCAGCAATGTCGAGGATATCTCCCTATATTGTGCAACTATACCTGAGGAGTGTTTTGGACCGCCTAGATCATCCTCGATCATTGATCTAAGCCAATATTCGCGTCGATCCGAGAGTCGCTCAAATGGCAAAACGAAGCTTTTCGACGATAATGGGGGGAAATTCGGAGTTATACCCTACCAGCAATGTCGAGGATATCTCCCTATATTGTGCAACTATACCTGAGGAGTGTTTTGGACCGCCTAGATCATCCTCGATCATTGATCTAAGCCAATATTCGCGTGGATCCGAGAGTCGCTAAAATGGAAAAACGAAACTTTTCGACGATCTTAGGGGGAATTTCGGAGTTGTACCCTATCAGCAATGAGTGGGATATCTCCCCATATTGTGCAACTATACCTTAAGAGTACTTTGGACTGCCGAGATCACCCTCGATCATTGATCTAAGCCAATATTTGCGTCGATCCGAGAGTCACTAGAATGGAAAAACGAAGCTTTTCGACGATATTGGGGGGAGATTCGGAGTTGTACCCTACCAGCAATGTCGAGGACATCTCCCTATATTGTGCAACTATACCTGAGGAGTATTTTGGACTGCCTAGATCACCCTCGATCATTGATCAAAGCCAATATTCGCGTTGATCCGAGAGTCGCTAGAATGGAAAAACGAAGCCTTTCGACGATCTTAGGGGGAATTTCGGAGTTGTACCCTATCGGCATTGAGTGGGATATCTTCCCATATTGTGCATCTATAGCTAAGGAGTATTTTGGACTGCCTAGATTACCCTCGATCATTGATCTGAGCCAATATTCGCGTCGATCCGAGAGTCGCTCAAATGGCAAAACGAAGCTTCTCGACGATAATGGGGGGAAATTCGGAGTTATACCCTATCAGCAATGAGCGGGATATCTTCCCATCCTGTGCAACTATACCTGAAGAGTATTTTGAACTGCCTAGATCACCCTCGATCGTTGATCTAAGCCAATATTCGCGTCGATCCGAGAGTCGCTAAAATGGAAAAACGAACCTTTTCGACGATCTTAGGGGGAATTACGGAGTTGTACCCTATCAGCATTGTTTGGAATATCTCCTCATATTGTGTAACTATACCTCAGGAGTATTTTGGACTGCCCACATTACCCTCGACCATTGATCTAAGCCAATATTCGCGTCGATCCGAGAGTCGCTAAAATGGAAAAACAAAGCTTTTCGACGATATTGTGGGGAAATTCGGAGTTGTACCCTATCAGCGAAGTCTGGGATATCTTCCTATATTGTGCAACTATACCTGAGGAGTGTTTTGGACCGGCTAGATCACCCTCGATCATCGATCTAAGCCAATATTCGCGTCGATCCGAGAGTTGCTAAAATGGAAAAACGAAGCTTTTCGACGATCTTAGGGGGAATTTCGGAGTTGTACCCTATCAGCAATGCTTGGAATATCTCCTCATATTGTGTAACTATACCTCAGGAGTATTTTGGACTGCCTAGATTACCATCGACCATTGATCTAAGCCAATTAACGCGTCGATCCGAGAGTCGCTAGAATGGAAAAACGAACTTTTCGACGATCCTGGGGGAGAATTCGGAGTTGTACCCTATCAGTAATGAGCGGGATATCTTCCCATCCTGTGCAACTATACCTGAGGAGTATTTTGGACTGCATAGATCACCCTCGATCGTTCTTCTAAGCCAATATTCGCGTCGATCCGAGAGTCGCTAAAATGGAAAAACGAACCTTTTCGACGATCTTAGGGGGAATGCCGGAGTTGTACCCTACCAGCAATGTCGAGGATATCTCCCTATATTGTGCAACTATACCTGAGGAGTGTTTTGGACTGCCGAGATCACCCTCGATCATTGATCTAAGCCAATATTCGCGTCGATCCGAGAGTCACTAGAATGGAAAAACGAAGCTTTTCGACGATATTGGGGGGAAATTCGGAGTTGTACCCTACCAGCAATGTCGAGGATATCTCCCTATATTGTGCAACTATACCTGAGGAGTATTCTGGACTGCCTAGATCACCCTCGATCATTGATCAAAGCCAATATTCGCGTTGATCCGAGAGTCGCTAAAATAGAAAAACGAAGCTTTTCGACGATATTGGGGGGAGATTCGGAGTTGTACCCTACCAGCAATGTCGAGGACATCTCCCTATATTGTGCAACTATACCTGAGGAGTATTTTGGACTGCCTAGATCACCCTCGATCATTGATCAAAGCCAATATTCGCGTTGATCCGAGAGTCGCTAAAATGGAAACCCGAAGCTTTTCGACGATCTTAGGGCGAATTTCGGAGTTGTACCCTATCAGCAATAAGTGGGATATCTCCCCATATTGTGCAACCATACCTTAGGAGTACTTTGGACTGCCGAGATCACCCTCGATTATTGATCTAAGCCAATATTCGCGTCGATCCGAGAGTCGCTAGAATGGAAAAACGAAGCTTTTCGACGATATTGGGGGGAAATTCGGAGTTGTACCCTACCAGCAATGTCGAGGATATTTCCCTATATTGTGCAACTATACCTGAGGAGTGTTTTGGACCGCCTAGATCATCCTCGATCATTGATCTAAGCCAATATTCGCGTCGATCCGAGAGTCGCTAAAATGGAAAAACGAAGCTTTTCGACGATCTTAGGGGGAATTTCGGAGTTGTACCCTATCGGCATTGAGTGGGATATCTTCCCATATTGTGCATCTATACCTGAGGAGTATTTTGGACTGCCTAGATCACCCTCGATCATTGATCTGAGCCAATATTCGCGTCGATCCGAGAGTCGCTCAAATGGCAAAACGAAGCTTTTCGACGATAATGGGGGGAAATTCGGAGTTATACCCTACCAGCAATGTCGAGGATATCTCCCTATATTGTGCAACTATACCTGAGAAGTGTTTTGGACCGCCTAGATCATCCTCGATCATTGATCTAAGCCAATATTCGCGTCGATCCGAGAGTCGCTCAAATGGCAAAACGAAGCTTTTCGACGATAATGGGGGGAAATTCGGAGTTATACCCTACCAGCAATGTCGAGGATATCTCCCTATATTGTGCAACTATACCTGAGGAGTGTTTTGGACCGCCTAGATCATCCTCGATCATTGATCTAAGCCAATATTCGCGTGGATCCGAGAGTCGCTAAAATGGAAAAACGAAACTTTTCGACGATCTTAGGGGGAATTTCGGAGTTGTACCCTATCAGCAATGAGTGGGATATCTCCCCATATTGTGCAACTATACCTTAGGAGTACTTTGGACTGCCGAGATCACCCTCAATCATTGATCTAAGCCAATATTCGCATCGATCCGAGATTCACTAGAATGGAAAAACGAAGCTTTTCGACGATATTGGGGGGAGATTCGGAGTTGTACCCTACCAGCAATGTCGAGGACATCTCCCTATATTGTGCAACTATACCTGAGGAGTATTTTGGACTGCCTAGATCACCCTCGATCATTGATCAAAGCCAATATTCGCGTTGATCCGAGAGTCGCTAGAATGGAAAAACGAAGCCTTTCGACGATCTTAGGGGGAATTTCGGAGTTGTACCCTATCGGCATTGAGTGGGATATCTTCCCATATTGTGCATCTATAGCTAAGGAGTATTTTGGACTGCCTAGATTACCCTCGATCATTGATCTGAGCCAATATTCGCGTCGATCCGAGAGTCGCTCAAATGGCAAAACGAAGCTTCTCGACGATAATGGGGGGAAATTCGGAGTTATACCCTATCAGCAATGAGCGGGATATCTTCCCATCCTGTGCAACTATACCTGAAGAGTATTTTGAACTGCCTAGATCACCCTCGATCGTTGATCCAAGCCAATATTCGCGTCGATCCGAGAGTCGCTAAAATGGAAAAACGAACCTTTTCGACGATCTTAGGGGGAATTACGGAGTTGTACCCTATCAGCATTGTTTGGAATATCTCCTCATATTGTGTAACTATACCTCAGGAGTATTTTGGACTGCCCAATTACCATCGACCATTGATCTAAGCCAATATTCGCGTCGATCCGAGAGTCGCTAAAATGGAAAAACAAAGCTTTTCGACGATATTGTGGGGAAATTCGGAGTTGTACCCTATCAGAGAAGTCTGGGATATCTTCCTATATTGTGCAACTATACCTGAGGAGTGTTTTGGACCGGCTAGATCACCCTCGATCATCGATCTAAGCCAATATTCGCGTCGATCCGAGAGTTGCTGAAATGGAAAAACGAAGCTTTTCGACGATCTTAGGGGGAATTTCGGAGTTGTACCCTATCAGCAATGCTTGGAATATCTCCTCATATTGTGTAACTATACCTCAGGAGTATTTTGGACTGCCTAGATTACCATCGACCATTGATCTAAGCCAATTAACGCGTCGATCCGAGAGTCGCTAGAATGGAAAAACGAACTTTCCGACGATCCTGGGGGAGAATTCGGAGTTGTACCCTATCAGTAATGAGCGGGATATCTTCCCATCCTGTGCAACTATACCTGAGGAGTATTTTGGACTGCATAGATCACCCTCGATCGTTCTTCTAAGCCAATATTCGCGTCGATCTGAGAGTCGCTAAAATGGAAAAACGAACCTTTTCGACGATCTTAGGGGGAATGCCGGAGTTGTACCCTACCAGCAATGTCGAGGACATCTCCCTATATTGTGCAACTATACCTGAGGAGTGTTTTAGACTGCCTAGATCACCCTCGATCATTGATCAAAGCCAATATTCGCGTTGATCCGAGAGTCGCTAAAATGGAAACCCGAAGCTTTTCGACGATCTTAGGGGGAATTTCGGAGTTGTACCCTATCGGCATTGAGTGGGATATCTTCCCATATTGTGCATCTATACCTGAGGAGTATTTTGGACTGCCTAGATCACCCTCGATCATTGATCTGAGCCAATATTCGCGTCGATCCGAGAGTCGCTCAAATGGCAAAACGAAGCTTTTCGACGATAATGGGGGGAAATTCGGAGTTATACCCTACCAGCAATGTCGAGGATATCTCCCTATATTGTGCAACTATACCTGAGGAGTGTTTCGGACCGCCTAGATCATCCTCGATCATTGATCTAAGCCAATATCCGCGTCGATCCGAGAGTCGCTCAAATGGCAAAACGAAGCTTTTCGACGATAATGGGGGGAAATTCGGAGTTATACCCTACCAGCAATGTCGAGGATATCTCCCTATATTGTGCAACTATACCTGAGGAGTGTTTTGGACCGCCTAGATCATCCTCGATCATTGATCTAAGCCAATATTCGCGTGGATCCGAGAGTCGCTAAAATGGAAAAACGAAACTTTTCGACGATCTTAGGGGGAATTTCGGAGTTGTACCCTATCAGCAATGAGTGGGATATCTCCCCATATTGTGCAACTTTACCTTAGGAGTACTTTGGACTGCCGAGATCACCCTCGATCATTGATCTAAGCCAATATTCGCGTCGATCCGAGAGTCACTAGAATGGAAAAACGAAGCTTTTCGACGATATTGGGGGGAGATTCGGAGTTGTACCCTACCAGCAATGTCGAGGACATCTCCCTATATTGTGCAACTATACCTGAGGAGTATTTTGGACTGCCTAGATCACCCTCGATCATTGATTAAAGCCAATATACGCGTTGATCCGAGAGTCGCTAGAATGGAAAAACGAAGCCTTTCGACGATCTTAGGGGGAATTTCGGAGTTGTACCCTATCGGCATTGAGTGGGATATCTTCCCATATTGTGCATCTATAGCTAAGGAGTATTTTGGACTGCCTAGATTACCCTCGATCATTGATCTGAGCCAATATTCGCGTCGATCCGAGAGTCGCTCAAATGGCAAAACGAAGCTTCTCGACGATAATGGGGGGAAATTCGGAGTTATACCCTAGCAGCAATGAGCGGGATATCTTCCCATCCTGTGCAACTATACCTGAAGAGTATTTTGAACTGCCTAGATCACCCTCGATCGTTGATCCAAGCCAATATTCGCGTCGATCCGAGAGTCGCTAAAATGGAAAAACGAACCTTTTCGACGATCTTAGGGGGAATTACGGAGTTGTACCCTATCAGCATTGTTTGGAATATCTCCTCATATTGTGTAACTATACCTCAGGAGTATTTTGGACTGCCCAATTACCATCGACCATTGATCTAAGCCAATATTCGCGTCGATCCGAGAGTCGCTAAAATGGAAAAACAAAGCTTTTCGACGATATTGTGGGGAAATTCGGAGTTGTACCCTATCAGCGAAGTCTGGGATATCTCCCTATATTGTGCAACTATACCTGAGGAGTGTTTTGGACCGGCTAGATCACCCTCGATCATCGATCTAAGCCAATATTCGCGTCGATCCGAGAGTTGCTAAAATGGAAAAACGAAGCTTTTCGACGATCTTAGGGGGAATTTCGGAGTTGTACCCTATCAGCGAAGTCTGGGATATCTCCCTATATTGTGCAACTATACCTGAGGAGTGTTTTGGACTGCCTAGATCACCCTCGATCATTGATCAAAGCCAATATTCGCGTTGATCCGAGAGTCGCTAGAATGGAAAAACGAAGCCTTTCGACGATCTTAGGGGGAATTTCGGAGTTGTACCCTATCGGCATTGAGTGGGATATCTTCCCATATTGTGCATCTATAGCTAAGGAGTATTTTGGACTGCCTAGATTACCCTCGATCATTGATCTGAGCCAATATTCGCGTCGATCCGAGAGTCGCTCAAATGGCAAAACGAAGCTTCTCGACGATAATGGGGGGAAATTCGGAGTTATACCCTAGCAGCAATGAGCGGGATATCTTCCCATCCTGTGCAACTATACCTGAAGAGTATTTTGAACTGCCTAGATCACCCTCGATCGTTGATCCAAGCCAATATTCGCGTTGATCCGAGAGTCGCTAGAATGGAAAAACGAAGCCTTTCGACGATCTTAGGGGGAATTTCGGAGTTGTACCCTATCGGCATTGAGTGGGATATCTTCCCATATTGTGCATCTATAGCTAAGGAGTATTTTGGACTGCAGAGATCACCCTCGATCATTGATCTAAGCCAATATTCGCGTCGATCCGAGAGTCACTAGAATGGAAAAACGAAGCTTTTCGACGATATTGGGGGGAAATTCGGAGTTGTACCCTACCAGCAATGTCGAGGATATCTCCCTATATTGTGCAACTATACCTGAGGAGTATTTTGGACTGCCTAGATCACCCTCGATCATTGATCAAAGCCAATATTCGCGTTGATCCGAGAGTCGCTAAAATGGAAAAACGAAGCTTTTCGACGATAATGGGGGGAAATTCGGAGTTTTACCCTATCAGCAATGACTGGGATACCTCCTCATATTATGTAAGAATACCTCAGGAGTATTTTTTACTGCCTAGATCACCCTCGATCATTGATCTGAGCCAATATTCGCGTCGATCCGAGAGTCGCTAGAATGGAAAAACGAAGCTTTTCGACGATCGTAGGGGGAATTTCGGAGTTGTACCCTATCGGCAATGAGTGGGATATCTTCCCATATTGTGCATCTATATCTAAGGAGTATTTTGGACTGCCTAGATCACCCTCGATCATTGTTCTGAGCCAATATTCGCGTCGATCCGAGAGTCGCTCAAATGGCAAAACGAAGCTTACGACGATAATGGGGGGAAATTCGGAGTTATACCCTATCAGCAATGAGCGGGATATCTTCCCATCCTGTGCAACTATACCTGAGGAGTATTTTGGACTGCCTAGATCACCCTCGATCGTTGATCTAAGCCAATATTCGCGTCGATCCGAGAGTCGCTAAAATGGAAAAACGAAGCTTTTCGACGATCTTAGGGGGAATTTCGGAGTTGTACCCTATCAGCAATGAGTGGGATATCTCCCCATATTGTGCAACTATACCTTAGGAGTACTTTGGACTGCCGAGATCACCCTCGATCATTGATCTAAGCCAATATTCGCGTCGATCCGAGAGTCACTAGAATGGAAAAACGAAGCTTTTCGACGATATTGGGGGGAAATTCGGAGTTGTACCCTACCAGCAATGTCGAGGATATCTCCCTATATTGTGCAACTATACCTGAGGAGTGTTTTGGACCGCCTAGATCATCCTCGATCATTGATCCAAGCCAATATTCGCGTCGATCCGAGAGTCGCTAGAATGGAAAAATGAAGCTTTTCGACGATCTTAGGGGGAATTTCGGAGTTGTACCCTATCGGCAATGAGTGGGGTACCTTCCCATATTGTGCATCTATACATAAGGAGTATTTTGGACTGCCTAGATAACCCTCGATCATTGATCTGAGCCAATATTCGCGTCGATCCGAGAGTCGCTCAAATGGCAAAACGAAGCTTTTCGACGATCATGGGGGGAAATTCGGAGTTATACCCTACCAGCAATGTCGAGGATATCTCCCTATATTGTGCATTTATACCTGAGGAGTATTTTGGACTGCCTAGATCACCCTCGATCATTGATCAAAGCCAATATTCGCGTTGATCCGAGAGTCGCTAGAATGGAAAAACGAAGCTTTTCGACGATCTTAGGGGGAATTTCGGAGTTGTACCCTATCGGCATTCAGTGGGATATCTTCCCATATTGTGCATCTTTAGCTAAGGAGTATTTTGGACTGCCTAGATCACCCTCGATCATTGACCTGAGCCAATATTCGCGTCGATCCGAGAGTCTTTCAAATGGCAAAACGAAGCTTTTCGACGATAATGGGGGGGGGGGCGGAATTCGGAGTTGTACCCTATCAGCAATGACTGGAAAACCTCCTCATATTGTGTAAGAATACCTCAGGAGTATTTTGGACTGCCTACATCACCCTCGATCATCGATCTAAGCCAATATTCGCGTCGATCCGAGAGTCGCTAAAATGGAAAAACGAAGCTTTTCGGCGATCTTAGGGGCAATTTCGGAGTTGTACCCTATCAGCAATGAGTGGGATATCTCCCCATATTGTGCAACTATACCTTAGGAGTACTTTGGACTGCCGAGATCACCCTCGATCATTGATCTAAGCCAATATTCGCGTCGATCCGAGAGTCTTTCAAATGGCAAAACGAAGCTTTTCGACGATAATGGGGGGGGGGGGGAATTCGGAGTTGTACCCTATCAGCAATGTCGAGGATATCTCCCTATATTGTGCAACTATACCTGAGGAGTGTTTTGGACCGCCTAGATCATCCTCGATCATTGATCTAAGCCAATATTCGCGTCGATCCGAGAGTCGCTAAAATGGAAAAACGAAACTTTTCGACGATCTTAGGGGGAATGCCGGAGTTGTACCCTACCAGCAATGTCGAGGATATCTCCCTATATTGTGCAACTATACCTGAGGAGTGTTTTGGACTGCCGAGATCACCCTCGATCATTGATCTAAGCCAATATTCGCGTCGATCCGAGAGTCACTAGAATGGAAAAACGAAGCTTTTCGACGATATTGGGGGGAAATTCGGAGTTGTACCCTACCAGCAATGTCGAGGATATCTCCCTATATTGTGCAACTATACCTGGGGAGTATTTTGGACTGCCTAGATCACCCTCGATCATTGATCAAAGCCAATATTCGCGTTGATCCGAGAGTCGCTAAAATGGAAAAACGAAGCTTTTCGACGATAATGGGGGGAAATTCGGAGTTTTACCCTATCAGCAATGACTGGAATACCTCCTCATATTATGTAAGAATATCTCAGGAGTATTTTTTACTGCCTGGATCACCCTCGATCATTGATCTAAGCCAATATTCGCGTCGATCCGAGAGTCGATAGAATGGAAAAACGAAGCTTTTCGACGATCTTAGGGGGAATTTCGGAGTTGTACCCTTTCGGCAATGAGTGGGATATCTTCCCATATTGTGCATCTATACCTAAGGAGTATTTTGGACTGCCTAGATCACCCTCTATCATTGATCTGAGCCAATATTCGCGACGATCCGAGAGTCGCTAGAATGGAAAAACGAAGCTTTTCGACGATATTGGGGGGAAATTCGGAGTTGTACCCTACCAGCAATGTCGAGGATATCTCCCTATATTGTGCAACTATACCTGAGGAGTGTTTTGGACCGCCTAGATCATCCTCGATCATTGATCTAAGCCAATATTCGCGTCGATCCGAGAGTCGCTAGAATGGAAAAACCAAGCTTTTCGACGATCTTAGGGGGAATTTCGGAGTTGTACCCTATCGGCATTGAGTGGGATATCTTCCCATATTGTGCATCTATAGCTAAGGAGTATTATGGACTGCCTAGATGACCCTCGATCATTGACCTGAGCCAATATTCGCGTCGATCCGAGAGTCTTTCAAATGGCAAAACGAAGCTTTTCGACGATAATGGGGGGGAATTCGGAGTTGTACCCTATCAGCAATGACTGGAAAACCTCCTCATATTGTGTAAGAATACCTCAGGAGTATTTTGGACTGCCTAGATCACCCTCGATCATCGATCTAAGCCAATATTCGCGTCGATCCGAGAGTCGCTAAAATGGAAAAACAAAGCCTTTCGACGATATTGTGGGGAAATTCGGAGTTGTACCCTATCAGCGAAGTCTGGGATATCTTTCTATATTGAGCAACTATACCTGAGGAGTGTTTTGGACCGGCTAGATCACCCTCGATCATCGATCTAAGCCAATATTCGCGTCGATCCGAGAGTTGCTAAAATGGAAAAACGAAGCTTTTCGACGATCTTAGGGGGAATTTCGGAGTTGTACCCTATCAGCAATGCTTGGAATATCTCCTCATATTGTGTAAGAATACCTCAGGAGTATTTTGGACTGCCTAGATTACCATCGACCATTGATCTAAGCCAATTAACGCGTCGATCCGAGAGTCGCTAGAATGGAAAAACGAACTTTTCGACGATCCTGGGGGAGAATTCGGAGTTGTACCCTATCAGTAATGAGCGGGATATCTTCCCATCCTGTGCAACTATACCTGAGGAGTATTTTGGACTGCATAGATCACCCTCGATCGTTCTTCTAAGCCAATATTCGCGTCGATCCGAGAGTCGCTAAAATGGAAAAACGAACCTTTTCGACGATCTTAGGGGGAATGCCGGAGTTGTACCCTACCAGCAATGTCGAGGATATCTCCCTTTATTGTGCAACTATACCTGAGGAGTGTTTTGGACTGCCGAGATCACCCTCGATCATTGATCTAAGCCAATATTCGCGTCGATCCGAGAGTCACTAGAATGGAAAAACGAAGCTTTTCGACGATATTGGGGGGAAATTCGGAGTTGTACCCTACCAGCAATGTCGAGGATATCTCCCTATATTGTGCAACTATACCTGAGGAGTATTTTGGACTGCCTAGATCACCCTCGATCATTGATCAAAGCCAATATTCGCGTTGATCCGAGAGTCGCTAAAATGGAAAAACGAAGCTTTTCGACGATAATGGGGGGAAATTCGGAGTTTTACCCTATCAGCAATGACTGGAATACCTCCTCATATTGTGTAAGAATACCTCAGGAGTATTTTTTACTGCCTAGATCACCCTCGATCATTGATCTAAGCCAATATTCGCGTCGATCCGAGAGTCGCTAGAATGGAAAAACGAAGCTTTTCGACGATCTTAGGGGGAATTTCGGAGTTGTACCCTATCGGCATTGAGTGGGATATCTTCCCATATTGTGCATCTATAGCTAAGGAGTATTATGGACTGCCTAGATGACCCTCGATCATTGACCTGAGCCAATATTCGCGTCGATCCGAGAGTCTTTCAAATGGCAAAACGAAGCTTTTCGACGATAATGGGGGGGAATTCGGAGTTGTACCCTATCAGCAATGACTGGAAAACCTCCTCATATTGTGTAAGAATACCTCAGGAGTATTTTGGACTGCCTAGATCACCCTCGATCATCGATCTAAGCCAATATTCGCGTCGATCCGAGAGTCGCTAAAATGGAAAAACAAAGCCTTTCGACGATATTGTGGGGAAATTCGGAGTTGTACCCTATCAGCGAAGTCTGGGATATCTTTCTATATTGAGCAACTATACCTGAGGAGTGTTTTGGACCGGCTAGATCACCCTCGATCATCGATCTAAGCCAATATTCGCGTCGATCCGAGAGTTGCTAAAATGGAAAAACGAAGCTTTTCGACGATCTTAGGGGGAATTTCGGAGTTGTACCCTATCAGCAATGCTTGGAATATCTCCTCATATTGTGTAACTATACCTCAGGAGTATTTTGGACTGCCTAGATTACCATCGACCATTGATCTAAGCCAATTAACGCGTCGATCCGAGAGTCGCTAGAATGGAAAAACGAACTTTTCGACGATCCTGGGGGAGAATTCGGAGTTGTACCCTATCAGTAATGAGCGGGATATCTTCCCATCCTGTGCAACTATACCTGAGGAGTACTTTGGACTGCATAGATCACCCTCGATCGTTCTTCTAAGCCAATATTCGCGTTGATCCGAGAGTCGCTAAAATGGAAAAACGAAGCTTTTCGACGATAATGGGGGGAAATTCGGAGTTTTACCCTATCAGCAATGACTGGAATACCTCCTCATATTGTGTAAGAATACCTCAGGAGTATTTTTTACTGCCTAGATCACCCTCGATCATTGATCTAAGCCAATATTCGCGTCGATCCGAGAGTCGCTAGAATGGAAAAACGAAGCTTTTCGACGATCTTAGGGGGAATTTCGGAGTTGTACCCTATCGGCACTGAGTGGGATATCTTCCCATATTGTGCATCTATAGCTAAGGAGTATTTTGGACTGCCTAGATCACCCTCGATCATTGACCTGAGCCAATATTCGCGTCGATCCGAGAGTCTTTCAAATGGCAAAACGAAGCTTTTCGACGATAATGGGGGGGGGGGAATTCGGAGTTGTACCCTATCAGCAATGACTGGAAAACCTCCTCATATTGTGTAAGAATACCTCAGGAGTATTTTGGACTGCCTAGATCACCCTCGATCATCGATCTAAGCCAATATTCGCGTCGATCCGAGAGTCGCTAAAATGGAAAAACAAAGCCTTTCGACGATATTGTGGGGAAATTCGGAGTTGTACCCTATCAGCGAAGTCTGGGATATCTTCCTATATTGTGCAACTATACCTGAGGAGTGTTTTGGACCGGCTAGATCACCCTCGATCATCGATCTAAGCCAATATTCGCGTCGATCCGAGAGTTGCTCAAATGGAAAAACGAAGCTTTTCGACGATCTTAGGGGGAATTTCGGAGTTGTACCCTATCAGCAATGCTTGGAATATCTCCTCATATTGTGTAACTATACCTCAGGAGTATTTTGGACTGCCTAGATTACCATCGACCATTGATCTAAGCCAATTAACGCGTCGATCCGAGAGTCGCTAGAATGGAAAAACGAACTTTTCGACGATCCTGGGGGAGAATTCGGAGTTGTACCCTATCAGTAATGAGCGGGATATCTTCCCATCCTGTGCAACTATACCTGAGGAGTATTTTGGACTGCATAGATCACCCTCGATCGTTCTTCTAAGCCAATATTCGCGTCGATCCGAGAGTCGCTAAAATGGAAAAACGAACCTTTTCGACGATCTTAGGGGGAATGCCGGAGTTGTACCCTACCAGCAATGTCGAGGATATCTCCCTTTATTGTGCAACTATACCTGAGGAGTGTTTTGGACTGCCGAGATCACCCTCGATCATTGATCTAAGCCAATATTCGCGTCGATCCGAGAGTCACTAGAATGGAAAAACGAAGCTTTTCGACGATATTGGGGGGAAATTCGGAGTTGTACCCTACCAGCAATGTCGAGGATATCTCCCTATATTGTGCAACTATACCTGAGGAGTATTTTGGACTGCCTAGATCACCCTCGATCATTGATCAAAGCCAATATTCGCGTTGATCCGAGAGTCGCTAAAATGGAAAAACGAAGCTTTTCGACGATAATGGGGGGAAATTCGGAGTTTTACCCTATCAGCAATGACTGGAATACCTCCTCATATTGTGTAAGAATACCTCAGGAGTATTTTTTACTGCCTAGATCACCCTCGATCATTGATCTAAGCCAATATTCGCGTCGATCCGAGAGTCGCTAGAATGGAAAAACGAAGCTTTTCGACGATCTTAGGGGGAATTTCGGAGTTGTACCCTATCGGCACTGAGTGGGATATCTTCCCATATTGTGCATCTATAGCTAAGGAGTATTTTGGACTGCCTAGATCACCCTCGATCATTGACCTGAGCCAATATTCGCGTCGATCCGAGAGTCTTTCAAATGGCAAAACGAAGCTTTTCGACGATAATGGGGGGGGGGGGGAATTCGGAGTTGTACCCTATCAGCAATGACTGGAAAACCTCCTCATATTGTGTAAGAATACCTCAGGAGTATTTTGGACTGCCTAGATCACCCTCGATCATCGATCTAAGCCAATATTCGCGTCGATCCGAGAGTCGCTAAAATGGAAAAACAAAGCCTTTCGACGATATTGTGGGGAAATTCGGAGTTGTACCCTATCAGCGAAGTCTGGGATATCTTCCTATATTGTGCAACTATACCTGAGGAGTGTTTTGGACCGGCTAGATCACCCTCGATCATCGATCTAAGCCAATATTCGCGTCGATCCGAGAGTTGCTCAAATGGAAAAACGAAGCTTTTCGACGATCTTAGGGGGAATTTCGGAGTTGTACCCTATCAGCAATGCTTGGAATATCTCCTCATATTGTGTAACTATACCTCAGGAGTATTTTGGACTGCCTAGATTACCATCGACCATTGATCTAAGCCAATTAACGCGTCGATCCGAGAGTCGCTAGAATGGAAAAACGAACTTTTCGACGATCCTGGGGGAGAATTCGGAGTTGTACCCTATCAGTAATGAGCGGGATATCTTCCCATCCTGTGCAACTATACCTGAGGAGTATTTTGGACTGCATAGATCACCCTCGATCGTTCTTCTAAGCCAATATTCGCGTCGATCCGAGAGTCGCTAAAATGGAAAAACGAACCTTTTCGACGATCTTAGGGGGAATGCCGGAGTTGTACCCTACCAGCAATGTCGAGGATATCTCCCTTTATTGTGCAACTATACCTGAGGAGTGTTTTGGACTGCCGAGATCACCCTCGATCATTGATCTAAGCCAATATTCGCGTCGATCCGAGAGTCACTAGAATGGAAAAACGAAGCTTTTCGACGATATTGGGGGGAAATTCGGAGTTGTACCCTACCAGCAATGTCGAGGATATCTCCCTATATTGTGCAACTATACCTGAGGAGTATTTTGGACTGCCTAGATCACCCTCGATCATTGATCAAAGCCAATATTCGCGTTGATCCGAGAGTCGCTAAAATGGAAAAACGAAGCTTTTCGACGATAATGGGGGGAAATTCGGAGTTTTACCCTATCAGCAATGACTGGAATACCTCCTCATATTGTGTAAGAATACCTCAGGAGTATTTTTTACTGCCTAGATCACCCTCGATCATTGATCTAAGCCAATATTCGCGTCGATCCGAGAGTCGCTAGAATGGAAAAACGAAGCTTTTCGACGATCTTAGGGGGAATTTCGGAGTTGTACCCTATCGGCACTGAGTGGGATATCTTCCCATATTGTGCATCTATAGCTAAGGAGTATTTTGGACTGCCTAGATCACCCTCGATCATTGACCTGAGCCAATATTCGCGTCGATCCGAGAGTCTTTCAAATGGCAAAACGAAGCTTTTCGACGATAATGGGGGGGGGGGGGAATTCGGAGTTGTACCCTATCAGCAATGACTGGAAAACCTCCTCATATTGTGTAAGAATACCTCAGGAGTATTTTGGACTGCCTAGATCACCCTCGATCATCGATCTAAGCCAATATTCGCGTCGATCCGAGAGTCGCTAAAATGGAAAAACAAAGCCTTTCGACGATATTGTGGGGAAATTCGGAGTTGTACCCTATCAGCGAAGTCTGGGATATCTTCCTATATTGTGCAACTATACCTGAGGAGTGTTTTGGACCGGCTAGATCACCCTCGATCATCGATCTAAGCCAATATTCGCGTCGATCCGAGAGTTGCTCAAATGGAAAAACGAAGCTTTTCGACGATCTTAGGGGGAATTTCGGAGTTGTACCCTATCAGCAATGCTTGGAATATCTCCTCATATTGTGTAACTATACCTCAGGAGTATTTTGGACTGCCTAGATTACCATCGACCATTGATCTAAGCCAATTAACGCGTCGATCCGAGAGTCGCTAGAATGGAAAAACGAACTTTTCGACGATCCTGGGGGAGAATTCGGAGTTGTACCCTATCAGTAATGAGCGGGATATCTTCCCATCCTGTGCAACTATACCTGAGGAGTATTTTGGACTGCATAGATCACCCTCGATCGTTCTTCTAAGCCAATATTCGCGTCGATCCGAGAGACGCTAAAATGGAAAAACGAACCTTTTCGACGATCTTAGGGGGAATGCCGGAGTTGTACCCTACCAGCAATGTCGAGGATATCTCCCTATATTGTGCAACTATACCTGAGGAGTGTTTTGGACTGCCGAGATCACCCTCGATCATTGATCTAAGCCAATATTCGCGTCGATCCGAGAGTCACTAGAATGGAAAAACGAAGCTTTTCGACGATATTGGGGGGAAATTCGGAGTTGTACCCTACCAGCAATGTCGAGGATATCTCCCTATATTGTGCAACTATACCTGAGGAGTGTTTTGGACCGCCTAGATCACCCTCTATCATTGATCTGAGCCAATATTCGCGTCGATCCGAGAGTCGCTAGAATGGAAAAACGAAGCTTTTCGACGATATTGGGGGGAAATTCGGAGTTGTACCCTGCCAGCAATGTCGAGGATATCTCCCTATATTGTGCAACTATACCTGAGGAGTGTTTTGGACCGCCTAGATCATCCTCGATCATTGATCTAAGCCAATATTCGCGTTGATCCGAGAGTCGCTAAAATGGAAAAACGAAGCTTTTCGACGATAATGGGGGGAAATTCGGAGTTTTACCCTATCAGCAATGACTGGAATACCTCCTCATATTGTGTAACTATACCTCAGGAGTATTTTGGACTGCCTAGATTACCATCGACCATTGATCTAAGCCAATTAACGCGTCGATCCGAGAGTCGCTAGAATGGGAAAACGAAGCTTTTCGACGAGCTTAGGGGGAATTTCGGAGTTGTACCCTATCGGCATTGAGTGGGATATCTTCCCATATTGTGCATCCATAGCTAAGGAGTATTTTGGACTGCCTAGATCACCCTCGATCATTGATCTGAGCCAATATTCGCGTCGATCCGAGAGTCTTTCAAATGGCAAAACGAAGCTTTTCGACGATAATGGGGGGGGGGGGGGAATTCGGAGTTTTACCCTATCAGCAATGACTGGAATACCTCCTCATATTGTGTAAGAATACCTCAGGAGTATTTTTTACTGCCTAGATCACCCTCGATCATTGATCTAAGCCAATATTCGCGTCGATCCGAGAGTCGCTAGAATGGAAAAACGAAGCTTTTCGACGATCTTAGGGGGAATTTCGGAGTTGTACCCTTTCGGCAATGAGTGGGATATCTTCCCATATTGTGCATCTATACCTAAGGAGTATTTTGGACTGCCTAGATCACCCTCTATCATTGATCTGAGCCAATATTCGCGTCGATCCGAGAGTCGCTAGAATGGAAAAACGAAGCTTTTCGACGATATTGGGGGGAAATTCGGAGTTGTACCCTACCAGCAATGTCGAGGATATCTCCCTATATTGTGCAACTATACCTGAGGAGTGTTTTGGACCGCCTAGATCATCCTCGATCATTGATCTAAGCCAATATTCGCGTCGATCCGAGAGTCGCTAGAATGGAAAAACGAAGCTTTTCGACGATCTTAGGGGGAATTTCGGAGTTGTACCCTATCGGCATTGAGTGGGATATCTTCCCATATTGTGCATCTATAGCTAAGGAGTATTATGGACTGCCTAGATCACCCTCGATCATTGACCTGAGCCAATATTCGCGTCGATCCGAGAGTCTTTCAAATGGCAAAACGAAGCTTTTCGACGATAATGGGGGGGAATTCGGAGTTGTACCCTATCAGCAATGACTGGAAAACCTCCTCATATTGTGTAAGAATACCTCAGGAGTATTTTGGACTGCCTAGATCACCCTCGATCATCGATCTAAGCCAATATTCGCGTCGATCCGAGAGTCGCTAAAATGGAAAAACAAAGCCTTTCGACGATATTGTGGGGAAATTCGGAGTTGTACCCTATCAGCGAAGTCTGGGATATCTTTCTATATTGAGCAACTATACCTGAGGAGTGTTTTGGACCGGCTAGATCACCCTCGATCATCGATCTAAGCCAATATTCGCGTCGATCCGAGAGTTGCTAAAATGGAAAAACGAAGCTTTTCGACGATCTTAGGGGGAATTTCGGAGTTGTACCCTATCAGCAATGCTTGGAATATCTCCTCATATTGTGTAACTATACCTCAGGAGTATTTTGGACTGCCTAGATTACCATCGACCATTGATCTAAGCCAATTAACGCGTCGATCCGAGAGTCGCTAGAATGGAAAAACGAACTTTTCGACGATCCTGGGGGAGAATTCGGAGTTGTACCCTATCAGTAATGAGCGGGATATCTTCCCATCCTGTGCAACTATACCTGAGGAGTATTTTGGACTGCATAGATCACCCTCGATCGTTCTTCTAAGCCAATATTCGCGTCGATCCGAGAGTCTTTCAAATGGCAAAACGAAGCTTTTCGACGATAATGGGGGGGAATTCGGAGTTGTACCCTATCAGCAATGACTGGAAAACCTCCTCATATTGTGTAAGAATACCTCAGGAGTATTTTGGACTGCCTAGATCACCCTCGATCATTGATCAAAGCCAATATTCGCGTTGATCCGAGAGTCGCTAGAATGGAAAAACGAAGCTTTTCGACGATATTGGGGGGAAATTCGGAGTTGTACCCTACCAGCAATGTCGAGGATATCTCCCTATATTGTGCAACTATACCTGAGGAGTATTTTGGACTGCCTAGATCACCCTCGATCATTGATCAAAGCCAATATTCGCGTTGATCCGAGAGTCGCTAAAATGGAAAAACGAAGCTTTTCGACGATAATGGGGGGAAATTCGGAGTTTTACCCTATCAGCAATGACTGGAATACCTCCTCATATTGTGTAAGAATACCTCAGGAGTATTTTTCACTGCCTAGATCACCCTCGATCATTGATCTAAGCCAATATTCGCGTCGATCCGAGAGTCGCTAGAATGGAAAAACGAAGCTTTTCGACGATCTTAGGGGGAATTTCGGAGTTGTACCCTATCGGCATTGAGTGGGATATCTTCCCATATTGTGCATCTATAGCTAAGGAGTATTTTGGACTGCCTAGATCACCCTCGATCATTGACCTGAGCCAATATTCGCGTCGATCCGAGAGTCTTTCAAATGGCAAAACGAAGCTTTTCGACGATAATGGGGGGGAATTCGGAGTTGTACCCTATCAGCAATGACTGGAAAACCTCCTCATATTGTGTAAGAATACCTCAGGAGTATTTTGGACTGCCTAGATCACCCTCGATCATCGATCTAAGCCAATATTCGCGTCGATCCGAGAGTCGCTAAAATGGAAAAAACAAAGCCTTTCGACGATATTGTGGGGAAATTCGGAGTTGTACCCTATCAGCGAAGTCTGGGATATCTTCCTATATTGTGCAACTATACCTGAGGAGTGTTTTGGACCGGCTAGATCACCCTCGAACATCGATCTAAGCCAATATTCGCGTCGATCCGAGAGTTGCTCAAATGGAAAAACGAAGCTTTTCGACGATCTTAGGGGGAATTTCGGAGTTGTACCCTATCAGCAATGCTTGGAATATCTCCTCATATTGTGTAACTATACCTCAGGAGTATTTTGGACTGCCTAGATTACCATCGACCATTGATCTAAGCCAATGACCGCGTCGATCCGAGAGTCGCTAGAATGGAAAAACGATTTTTTCGACGATCCTGGGGGAGAATTCGGAGTTGTACCCTATCAGTAATGAGCGGGATATCTTCCCATCCTGTGCAACTATACCTGAGGAGTATTTTGGACTGCCTAGATCACCCTCGATCATTGATCTAAGCCAATATTCGCGTCGATCCGAGAGTCGCTAGAATGGAAAAACGAAGCTTTTCGACGATCTTAGGGGGAATTTCGGAGTTGTACCCTATCGGCATTGAGTGGGATATCTTCCCATATTGTGCATCTATAGCTAAGGAGTATTTTGGACTGCCTAGATCACCCTCGATCATTGACCTGAGCCAATATTCGCGTCGATCCGAGAGTCTTTCAAATGGCAAAACGAAGCTTTTCGACGATAATGGGGGGGAATTCGGAGTTGTACCCTATCAGCAATGACTGGAAAACCTCCTCATATTGTGTAAGAATACCTCAGGAGTATTTTGGACTGCCTAGATCACCCTCGATCATTGATCAAAGCCAATATTCGCGTTGATCCGAGAGTCGCTAGAATGGAAAAACGAAGCCTTTCGACGATCTTAGGGGGAATTTCGGAGTTGTACCCTATCGGCATTGAGTGGGATATCTTCCCATATTGTGCATCTATAGCTAAGGAGTATTTTGGACTGCCTAGATTACCCTCGATCATTGATCTGAGCCAATATTCGCGTCGATCCGAGAGTCGCTCAAATGGCAAAACGAAGCTTCTCGACGATAATGGGGGGAAATTCGGAGTTATACCCTATCAGCAATGAGCGGGATATCTTCCCATCCTGTGCAACTATACCTGAAGAGTATTTTGAACTGCCTAGATCACCCTCGATCGTTGATCCAAGCCAATATTCGCGTCGATCCGAGAGTCGCTAAAATGGAAAAACGAACCTTTTCGACGATCTTAGGGGGAATTACGGAGTTGTACCCTATCAGCATTGTTTGGAATATCTCCTCATATTGTGTAACTATACCTCAGGAGTATTTTGGACTGCCCAATTACCATCGACCATTGATCTAAGCCAATATTCGCGTCGATCCGAGAGTCGCTAAAATGGAAAAACAAAGCTTTTCGACGATATTGTGGGGAAATTCGGAGTTGTACCCTATCAGAGAAGTCTGGGATATCTTCCTATATTGTGCAACTATACCTGAGGAGTGTTTTGGACCGGCTAGATCACCCTCGATCATCGATCTAAGCCAATATTCGCGTCGATCCGAGAGTTGCTGAAATGGAAAAACGAAGCTTTTCGACGATCTTAGGGGGAATTTCGGAGTTGTACCCTATCAGCAATGCTTGGAATATCTCCTCATATTGTGTAACTATACCTCAGGAGTATTTTGGACTGCCTAGATTACCATCGACCATTGATCTAAGCCAATTAACGCGTCGATCCGAGAGTCGCTAGAATGGAAAAACGAACTTTCCGACGATCCTGGGGGAGAATTCGGAGTTGTACCCTATCAGTAATGAGCGGGATATCTTCCCATCCTGTGCAACTATACCTGAGGAGTATTTTGGACTGCATAGATCACCCTCGATCGTTCTTCTAAGCCAATATTCGCGTCGATCTGAGAGTCGCTAAAATGGAAAAACGAACCTTTTCGACGATCTTAGGGGGAATGCCGGAGTTGTACCCTACCAGCAATGTCGAGGACATCTCCCTATATTGTGCAACTATACCTGAGGAGTGTTTTAGACTGCCTAGATCACCCTCGATCATTGATCAAAGCCAATATTCGCGTTGATCCGAGAGTCGCTAAAATGGAAACCCGAAGCTTTTCGACGATCTTAGGGGGAATTTCGGAGTTGTACCCTATCGGCATTGAGTGGGATATCTTCCCATATTGTGCATCTATACCTGAGGAGTATTTTGGACTGCCTAGATCACCCTCGATCATTGATCTGAGCCAATATTCGCGTCGATCCGAGAGTCGCTCAAATGGCAAAACGAAGCTTTTCGACGATAATGGGGGGAAATTCGGAGTTATACCCTACCAGCAATGTCGAGGATATCTCCCTATATTGTGCAACTATACCTGAGGAGTGTTTCGGACCGCCTAGATCATCCTCGATCATTGATCTAAGCCAATATCCGCGTCGATCCGAGAGTCGCTCAAATGGCAAAACGAAGCTTTTCGACGATAATGGGGGGAAATTCGGAGTTATACCCTACCAGCAATGTCGAGGATATCTCCCTATATTGTGCAACTATACCTGAGGAGTGTTTTGGACCGCCTAGATCATCCTCGATCATTGATCTAAGCCAATATTCGCGTGGATCCGAGAGTCGCTAAAATGGAAAAACGAAACTTTTCGACGATCTTAGGGGGAATTTCGGAGTTGTACCCTATCAGCAATGAGTGGGATATCTCCCCATATTGTGCAACTTTACCTTAGGAGTACTTTGGACTGCCGAGATCACCCTCGATCATTGATCTAAGCCAATATTCGCGTCGATCCGAGAGTCACTAGAATGGAAAAACGAAGCTTTTCGACGATATTGGGGGGAGATTCGGAGTTGTACCCTACCAGCAATGTCGAGGACATCTCCCTATATTGTGCAACTATACCTGAGGAGTATTTTGGACTGCCTAGATCACCCTCGATCATTGATCAAAGCCAATATTCGCGTTGATCCGAGAGTCGCTAGAATGGAAAAACGAAGCCTTTCGACGATCTTAGGGGGAATTTCGGAGTTGTACCCTATCGGCATTGAGTGGGATATCTTCCCATATTGTGCATCTATAGCTAAGGAGTATTTTGGACTGCCTAGATTACCCTCGATCATTGATCTGAGCCAATATTCGCGTCGATCCGAGAGTCGCTCAAATGGCAAAACGAAGCTTCTCGACGATAATGGGGGGAAATTCGGAGTTATACCCTAGCAGCAATGAGCGGGATATCTTCCCATCCTGTGCAACTATACCTGAAGAGTATTTTGAACTGCCTAGATCACCCTCGATCGTTGATCCAAGCCAATATTCGCGTCGATCCGAGAGTCGCTAAAATGGAAAAACGAACCTTTTCGACGATCTTAGGGGGAATTACGGAGTTGTACCCTATCAGCATTGTTTGGAATATCTCCTCATATTGTGTAACTATACCTCAGGAGTATTTTGGACTGCCCAATTACCATCGACCATTGATCTAAGCCAATATTCGCGTCGATCCGAGAGTCGCTAAAATGGAAAAACAAAGCTTTTCGACGATATTGTGGGGAAATTCGGAGTTGTACCCTATCAGCGAAGTCTGGGATATCTCCCTATATTGTGCAACTATACCTGAGGAGTGTTTTGGACCGGCTAGATCACCCTCGATCATCGATCTAAGCCAATATTCGCGTCGATCCGAGAGTTGCTAAAATGGAAAAACGAAGCTTTTCGACGATCTTAGGGGGAATTTCGGAGTTGTACCCTATCAGCGAAGTCTGGGATATCTCCCTATATTGTGCAACTATACCTGAGGAGTGTTTTGGACTGCCTAGATCACCCTCGATCATTGATCAAAGCCAATATTCGCGTTGATCCGAGAGTCGCTAGAATGGAAAAACGAAGCCTTTCGACGATCTTAGGGGGAATTTCGGAGTTGTACCCTATCGGCATTGAGTGGGATATCTTCCCATATTGTGCATCTATAGCTAAGGAGTATTTTGGACTGCCTAGATTACCCTCGATCATTGATCTGAGCCAATATTCGCGTCGATCCGAGAGTCGCTCAAATGGCAAAACGAAGCTTCTCGACGATAATGGGGGGAAATTCGGAGTTATACCCTAGCAGCAATGAGCGGGATATCCTCCCATCCTGTGCAACTATACCTGAAGAGTATTTTGAACTGCCTAGATCACCCTCGATCGTTGATCCAAGCCAATATTCGCGTTGATCCGAGAGTCGCTAGAATGGAAAAACGAAGCCTTTCGACGATCTTAGGGGGAATTTCGGAGTTGTACCCTATCGGCATTGAGTGGGATATCTTCCCATATTGTGCATCTATAGCTAAGGAGTATTTTGGACTGCCGAGATCACCCTCGATCATTGATCTAAGCCAATATTCGCGTCGATCCGAGAGTCACTAGAATGGAAAAACGAAGCTTTTCGACGATATTGGGGGGAAATTCGGAGTTGTACCCTACCAGCAATGTCGAGGATATCTCCCTATATTGTGCAACTATACCTGAGGAGTATTTTGGACTGCCTAGATCACCCTCGATCATTGATCAAAGCCAATATTCGCGTTGATCCGAGAGTCGCTAAAATGGAAAAACGAAGCTTTTCGACGATAATGGGGGGAAATTCGGAGTTTTACCCTATCAGCAATGACTGGGATACCTCCTCATATTATGTAAGAATACCTCAGGAGTATTTTTTACTGCCTAGATCACCCTCGATCATTGATCTGAGCCAATATTCGCGTCGATCCGAGAGTCGCTAGAATGGAAAAACGAAGCTTTTCGACGATCGTAGGGGGAATTTCGGAGTTGTACCCTATCGGCAATGAGTGGGATATCATCCCATATTGTGCATCTATATCTAAGGAGTATTTTGGACTGCCTAGATCACCCTCGATCATTGTTCTGAGCCAATATTCGCGTCGATCCGAGAGTCGCTCGAATGGCAAAACGAAGCTTACGACGATAATGGGGGGAAATTCGGAGTTATACCCTATCAGCAATGAGCGGGATATCTTCCCATCCTGTGCAACTATACCTGAGGAGTATTTTGGACTGCCTAGATCACCCTCGATCGTTGATCTAAGCCAATATTCGCGTCGATCCGAGAGTCGCTAAAATGGAAAAACGAAGCTTTTCGACGATCTTAGGGGGAATTTCGGAGTTGTACCCTATCAGCAATGAGTGGGATATCTCCCCATATTGTGCAACTATACCTTAGGAGTACTTTGGACTGCCGAGATCACCCTCGATCATTGATCTAAGCCAATATTCGCGTCGATCCGAGAGTCACTAGAATGGAAAAACGAAGCTTTTCGACGATATTGGGGGGAAATTCGGAGTTGTACCCTACCAGCAATGTCGAGGATATCTCCCTATATTGTGCAACTATACCTGAGGAGTGTTTTGGACCGCCTAGATCATCCTCGATCATTGATCCAAGCCAATATCCGCGTCGATCCGAGAGTCGCTAGAATGGAAAAATGAAGCTTTTCGACGATCTTAGGGGGAATTTCGGAGTTGTACCCTATCGGCAATGAGTGGGGTACCTTCCCATATTGTGCATCTATACATAAGGAGTATTTTGGACTGCCTAGATAACCCTCGATCATTGATCTGAGCCAATATTCGCGTCGATCCGAGAGTCGCTCAAATGGCAAAACGAAGCTTTTCGACGATCATGGGGGGAAATTCGGAGTTATACCCTACCAGCAATGTCGAGGATATCTCCCTATATTGTGCATTTATACCTGAGGAGTATTTTGGACTGCCTAGATCACCCTCGATCATTGATCAAAGCCAATATTCGCGTTGATCCGAGAGTCGCTAGAATGGAAAAACGAAGCTTTTCGACGATCTTAGGGGGAATTTCGGAGTTGTACCCTATCGGCATTCAGTGGGATATCTTCCCATATTGTGCATCTTTAGCTAAGGAGTATTTTGGACTGCCTAGATCACCCTCGATCATTGACCTGAGCCAATATTCGCGTCGATCCGAGAGTCTTTCAAATGGCAAAACGAAGCTTTTCGAGGATAATGGGGGGGGGGGGGGGGCGGAATTCGGAGTTGTACCCTATCAGCAATGACTGGAAAACCTCCTCATATTGTGTAAGAATACCTCAGGAGTATTTTGGACTGCCTACATCACCCTCGATCATCGATCTAAGCCAATATTCGCGTCGATCCGAGAGTCGCTAAAATGGAAAAACGAAGCTTTTCGGCGATCTTAGGGGCAATTTCGGAGTTGTACCCTATCAGCAATGAGTGGGATATCTCCCCATATTGTGCAACTATACCTTAGGAGTACTTTGGACTGCCGAGATCACCCTCGATCATTGATCTAAGCCAATATTCGCGTCGATCCGAGAGTCTTTCAAATGGCAAAACGAAGCTTTTCGACGATAATGGGGGGGGGGGGGGAATTCGGAGTTGTACCCTATCAGCAATGTCGAGGATATCTCCCTATATTGTGCAACTATACCTGAGGAGTGTTTTGGACCGCCTAGATCATCCTCGATCATTGATCTAAGCCAATATTCGCGTCGATCCGAGAGTCGCTAAAATGGAAAAACGAAACTTTTCGACGATCTTAGGGGGAATGCCGGAGTTGTACCCTACCAGCAATGTCGAGGATATCTCCCTATATTGTGCAACTATACCTGAGGAGTGTTTTGGACTGCCGAGATCACCCTCGATCATTGATCTAAGCCAATATTCGCGTCGATCCGAGAGTCACTAGAATGGAAAAACGAAGCTTTTCGACGATATTGGGGGGAAATTCGGAGTTGTACCCTACCAGCAATGTCGAGGATATCTCCCTATATTGTGCAACTATACCTGAGGAGTATTTTGGACTGCCTAGATCACCCTCGATCATTGATCAAAGCCAATATTCGCGTTGATCCGAGAGTCGCTAAAATGGAAAAACGAAGCTTTTCGACGATAATGGGGGGAAATTCGGAGTTTTACCCTATCAGCAATGACTGGAATACCTCCTCATATTATGTAAGAATATCTCAGGAGTATTTTTTACTGCCTAGATCACCCTCGATCATTGATCTAAGCCAATATTCGCGTCGATCCGAGAGTCGATAGAATGGAAAAACGAAGCTTTTCGACGATCTTAGGGGGAATTTCGGAGTTGTACCCTTTCGGCAATGAGTGGGATATCTTCCCATATTGTGCATCTATACCTAAGGAGTATTTTGGACTGCCTAGATCACCCTCTATCATTGATCTGAGCCAATATTCGCGACGATCCGAGAGTCGCTAGAATGGAAAAACGAAGCTTTTCGACGATATTGGGGGGAAATTCGGAGTTGTACCCTACCAGCAATGTCGAGGATATCTCCCTATATTGTGCAACTATACCTGAGGAGTGTTTTGGACCGCCTAGATCATCCTCGATCATTGATCTAAGCCAATATTCGCGTCGATCCGAGAGTCGCTAGAATGGAAAAACCAAGCTTTTCGACGATCTTAGGGGGAATTTCGGAGTTGTACCCTATCGGCATTGAGTGGGATATCTTCCCATATTGTGCATCTATAGCTAAGGAGTATTATGGACTGCCTAGATGACCCTCGATCATTGACCTGAGCCAATATTCGCGTCGATCCGAGAGTCTTTCAAATGGCAAAACGAAGCTTTTCGACGATAATGGGGGGGAATTCGGAGTTGTACCCTATCAGCAATGACTGGAAAACCTCCTCATATTGTGTAAGAATACCTCAGGAGTATTTTGGACTGCCTAGATCACCCTCGATCATCGATCTAAGCCAATATTCGCGTCGATCCGAGAGTCGCTAAAATGGAAAAACAAAGCCTTTCGACGATATTGTGGGGAAATTCGGAGTTGTACCCTATCAGCGAAGTCTGGGATATCTTTCTATATTGAGCAACTATACCTGAGGAGTGTTTTGGACCGGCTAGATCACCCTCGATCATCGATCTAAGCCAATATTCGCGTCGATCCGAGAGTTGCTAAAATGGAAAAACGAAGCTTTTCGGCGATCTTAGGGGGAATTTCGGAGTTGTACCCTATCAGCAATGCTTGGAATATCTCCTCATATTGTGTAACTATACCTCAGGAGTATTTTGGACTGCCTAGATTACCATCGACCATTGATCTAAGCCAATTAACGCGTCGATCCGAGAGTCGCTAGAATGGAAAAACGAACTTTTCGACGATCCTGGGGGAGAATTCGGAGTTGTACCCTATCAGTAATGAGCGGGATATCTTCCCATCCTGTGCAACTATACCTGAGGAGTATTTTGGACTGCATAGATCACCCTCGATCGTTCTTCTAAGCCAATATTCGCGTCGATCCGAGAGTCGCTAAAATGGAAAAACGAACCTTTTCGACGATCTTAGGGGGAATGCCGGAGTTGTACCCTACCAGCAATGTCGAGGATATCTCCCTTTATTGTGCAACTATACCTGAGGAGTGTTTTGGACTGCCGAGATCACCCTCGATCATTGATATAAGCCAATATTCGCGTCGATCCGAGAGTCACTAGAATGGAAAAACGAAGCTTTTCGACGATATTGGGGGGAAATTCGGAGTTGTACCCTACCAGCAATGTCGAGGATATCTCCCTATATTGTGCAACTATACCTGAGGAGTATTTTGGACTGCCTAGATCACCCTCGATCATTGATCAAAGCCAATATTCGCGTTGATCCGAGAGTCGCTAAAATGGAAAAACGAAGCTTTTCGACGATAATGGGGGGAAATTCAGAGTTTTACCCTATCAGCAATGACTGGAATACCTCCTCATATTGTGTAAGAATACCTCAGGAGTATTTTTTACTGCCTAGATCACCCTCGATCATTGATCTAAGCCAATATTCGCGTCGATCCGAGAGTCGCTAGAATGGAAAAACGAAGCTTTTCGACGATCTTAGGGGGAATTTCGGAGTTGTACCCTATCGGCATTGAGTGGGATATCTTCCCATATTGTGCATCTATAGCTAAGGAGTATTATGGACTGCCTAGATGACCCTCGATCATTGACCTGAGCCAATATTCGCGTCGATCCGAGAGTCTTTCAAATGGCAAAACGAAGCTTTTCGACGATAATGGGGGGGAATTCGGAGTTGTACCCTATCAGCAATGACTGGAAAACCTCCTCATATTGTGTAAGAATACCTCAGGAGTATTTTGGACTGCCTAGATCACCCTCGATCATCGATCTAAGCCAATATTCGCGTCGATCCGAGAGTCGCTAAAATGGAAAAACAAAGCCTTTCGACGATATTGTGGGGAAATTCGGAGTTGTACCCTATCAGCGAAGTCTGGGATATCTTTCTATATTGAGCAACTATACCTGAGGAGTGTTTTGGACCGGCTAGATCACCCTCGATCATCGATCTAAGCCAATATTCGCGTCGATCCGAGAGTTGCTAAAATGGAAAAACGAAGCTTTTCGACGATCTTAGGGGGAATTTCGGAGTTGTACCCTATCAGCAATGCTTGGAATATCTCCTCATATTGTGTAACTATACCTCAGGAGTATTTTGGACTGCCTAGATTACCATCGACCATTGATCTAAGCCAATTAACGCGTCGATCCGAGAGTCGCTAGAATGGAAAAACGAACTTTTCGACGATCCTGGGGGAGAATTCGGAGTTGTACCCTATCAGTAATGAGCGGGATATCTTCCCATCCTGTGCAACTATACCTGAGGAGTATTTTGGACTGCATAGATCACCCTCGATCGTTCTTCTAAGCCAATATTCGCGTCGATCCGAGAGTCGCTAAAATGGAAAAACGAACCTTTTCGACGATCTTAGGGGGAATGCCGGAGTTGTACCCTACCAGCAATGTCGAGGATATCTCCCTTTATTGTGCAACTATACCTGAGGAGTGTTTTGGACTGCCGAGATCACCCTCGATCATTGATCTAAGCCAATATTCGCGTCGATCCGAGAGTCACTAGAATGGAAAAACGAAGCTTTTCGACGATATTGGGGGGAAATTCGGAGTTGTACCCTACCAGCAATGTCGAGGATATCTCCCTATATTGTGCAACTATACCTGAGGAGTATTTTGGACTGCCTAGATCACCCTCGATCATTGATCAAAGCCAATATTCGCGTTGATCCGAGAGTCGCTAAAATGGAAAAACGAAGCTTTTCGACGATAATGGGGGGAAATTCGGAGTTTTACCCTATCAGCAATGACTGGAATACCTCCTCATATTGTGTAAGAATACCTCAGGAGTATTTTTTACTGCCTAGATCACCCTCGATCATTGATCTAAGCCAATATTCGCGTCGATCCGAGAGTCGCTAGAATGGAAAAACGAAGCTTTTCGACGATCTTAGGGGGAATTTCGGAGTTGTACCCTATCGGCACTGAGTGGGATATCTTCCCATATTGTGCATCTATAGCTAAGGAGTATTTTGGACTGCCTAGATCACCCTCGATCATTGACCTGAGCCAATATTCGCGTCGATCCGAGAGTCTTTCAAATGGCAAGACGAAGCTTTTCGACGATATTGGGGGGGGGGGGGGGGGAATTCGGAGTTGTACCCTATCAGCAATGACTGGAAAACCTCCTCATATTGTGTAAGAATACCTCAGGAGTATTTTGGACTGCCTAGATCACCCTCGATCATCGATCTAAGCCAATATTCGCGTCGATCCGAGAGTCGCTAAAATGGAAAAACAAAGCCTTTCGACGATATTGTGGGGAAATTCGGAGTTGTACCCTATCAGCGAAGTCTGGGATATCTTCCTATATTGTGCAACTATACCTGAGGAGTGTTTTGGACCGGCTAGATCACCCTCGATCATCGATCTAAGCCAATATTCGCGTCGATCCGAGAGTTGCTCAAATGGAAAAACGAAGCTTTTCGACGATCTTAGGGGGAATTTCGGAGTTGTACCCTATCAGCAATGCTTGGAATATCTCCTCATATTGTGTAACTATACCTCAGGAGTATTTTGGACTGCCTAGATTACCATCGACCATTGATCTAAGCCAATTAACGCGTCGATCCGAGAGTCGCTAGAATGGAAAAACGAACTTTTCGACGATCCTGGGGGAGAATTCGGAGTTGTACCCTATCAGTAATGAGCGGGATATCTTCCCATCCTGTGCAACTATACCTGAGGAGTATTTTGGACTGCATAGATCACCCTCGATCGTTCTTCTAAGCCAATATTCGCGTCGATCCGAGAGACGCTAAAATGGAAAAACGAACCTTTTCGACGATCTTAGGGGGAATGCCGGAGTTGTACCCTACCAGCAATGTCGAGGATATCTCCCTATATTGTGCAACTATACCTGAGGAGTGTTTTGGACTGCCGAGATCACCCTCGATCATTGATCTAAGCCAATATTCGCGTCGATCCGAGAGTCACTAGAATGGAAAAACGAAGCTTTTCGACGATATTGGGGGGAAATTCGGAGTTGTACCCTACCAGCAATGTCGAGGATATCTCCCTATATTGTGCAACTATACCTGAGGAGTGTTTTGGACCGCCTAGATCACCCTCTATCATTGATCTGAGCCAATATTCGCGTCGATCCGAGAGTCGCTAGAATGGAAAAACGAAGCTTTTCGACGATATTGGGGGGAAATTCGGAGTTGTACCCTGCCAGCAATGTCGAGGATATCTCCCTATATTGTGCAACTATACCTGAGGAGTGTTTTGGACCGCCTAGATCATCCTCGATCATTGATCTAAGCCAATATTCGCGTTGATCCGAGAGTCGCTAAAATGGAAAAACGAAGCTTTTCGACGATAATGGGGGGAAATTCGGAGTTTTACCCTATCAGCAATGACTGGAATACCTCCTCATATTGTGTAACTATACCTCAGGAGTATTTTGGACTGCCTAGATTACCATCGACCATTGATCTAAGCCAATTAACGCGTCGATCCGAGAGTCGCTAGAATGGGAAAACGAAGCTTTTCGACGAGCTTAGGGGGAATTTCGGAGTTGTACCCTATCGGCATTGAGTGGGATATCTTCCCATATTGTGCATCCATAGCTAAGGAGTATTTTGGACTGCCTAGATCACCCTCGATCATTGATCTGAGCCAATATTCGCGTCGATCCGAGAGTCTTTCAAATGGCAAAACGAAGCTTTTCGACGATAATGGGGGGGGGGGGGGGGGGAATTCGGAGTTTTACCCTATCAGCAATGACTGGAATACCTCCTCATATTGTGTAAGAATACCTCAGGAGTATTTTTTACTGCCTAGATCACCCTCGATCATTGATCTAAGCCAATATTCGCGTCGATCCGAGAGTCGCTAGAATGGAAAAACGAAGCTTTTCGACGATCTTAGGGGGAATTTCGGAGTTGTACCCTTTCGGCAATGAGTGGGATATCTTCCCATATTGTGCATCTATACCTAAGGAGTATTTTGGACTGCCTAGATCACCCTCTATCATTGATCTGAGCCAATATTCGCGTCGATCCGAGAGTCGCTAGAATGGAAAAACGAAGCTTTTCGACGATATTGGGGGGAAATTCGGAGTTGTACCCTACCAGCAATGTCGAGGATATCTCCCTATATTGTGCAACTATACCTGAGGAGTGTTTTGGACCGCCTAGATCATCCTCGATCATTGATCTAAGCCAATATTCGCGTCGATCCGAGAGTCGCTAGAATGGAAAAACGAAGCTTTTCGACGATCTTAGGGGGAATTTCGGAGTTGTACCCTATCGGCATTGAGTGGGATATCTTCCCATATTGTGCATCTATAGCTAAGGAGTATTATGGACTGCCTAGATCACCCTCGATCATTGACCTGAGCCAATATTCGCGTCGATCCGAGAGTCTTTCAAATGGCAAAACGAAGCTTTTCGACGATAATGGGGGGGAATTCGGAGTTGTACCCTATCAGCAATGACTGGAAAACCTCCTCATATTGTGTAAGAATACCTCAGGAGTATTTTGGACTGCCTAGATCACCCTCGATCATCGATCTAAGCCAATATTCGCGTCGATCCGAGAGTCGCTAAAATGGAAAAACAAAGCCTTTCGACGATATTGTGGGGAAATTCGGAGTTGTACCCTATCAGCGAAGTCTGGGATATCTTTCTATATTGAGCAACTATACCTGAGGAGTGTTTTGGACCGGCTAGATCACCCTCGATCATCGATCTAAGCCAATATTCGCGTCGATCCGAGAGTTGCTAAAATGGAAAAACGAAGCTTTTCGACGATCTTAGGGGGAATTTCGGAGTTGTACCCTATCAGCAATGCTTGGAATATCTCCTCATATTGTGTAACTATACCTCAGGAGTATTTTGGACTGCCTAGATTACCATCGACCATTGATCTAAGCCAATTAACGCGTCGATCCGAGAGTCGCTAGAATGGAAAAACGAACTTTTCGACGATCCTGGGGGAGAATTCGGAGTTGTACCCTATCAGTAATGAGCGGGATATCTTCCCATCCTGTGCAACTATACCTGAGGAGTATTTTGGACTGCATAGATCACCCTCGATCGTTCTTCTAAGCCAATATTCGCGTCGATCCGAGAGTCGCTAAAATGGAAAAACGAATCTTTTCGACGATCTTAGGGGGAATGCCGGAGTTGTACCCTACCAGCAATGTCGAGGATATCTCCCTATATTGTGCAACTATACCTGAGGAGTGTTTTGGACTGCCGAGATCACCCTCGATCATTGATCTAAGCCAATGTCGCGTCGATCCGAGAGTCACTAGGATGGAAAAACGAAGCTTTTCGACGATATTGGGGGGAAATTCGGAGTTGTACCCTACCAGCAATGTCGAGGATATCTCCCTATATTGTGCAACTATACCTGAGGAGTATTTTGGACTGCCTAGATCACCCTCGATCATTGATCAAAGCCAATATTCGCGTTGATCCGAGAGTCGCTAAAATGGAAAAACGAAGCTTTTCGACGATAATGGGGGGAAATTCGGAGTTTTACCCTATCAGCAATGACTGGAATACCTCCTCATATTGTGTAAGAATACCTCAGGAGTATTTTTCACTGCCTAGATCACCCTCGATCATTGATCTAAGCCAATATTCGCGTCGATCCGAGAGTCGCTAGAATGGAAAAACGAAGCTTTTCGACGATCTTAGGGGGAATTTCGGAGTTGTACCCTATCGGCATTGAGTGGGATATCTTCCCATATTGTGCATCTATAGCTAAGGAGTATTTTGGACTGCCTAGATCACCCTCGATCATTGACCTGAGCCAATATTCGCGTCGATCCGAGAGTCTTTCAAATGGCAAAACGAAGCTTTTCGACGATAATGGGGGGGAATTCGGAGTTGTACCCTATCAGCAATGACTGGAAAACCTCCTCATATTGTGTAAGAATACCTCAGGAGTATTTTGGACTGCCTAGATCACCCTCGATCATCGATCTAAGCCAATATTCGCGTCGATCCGAGAGTCGCTAAAATGGAAAAAACAAAGCCTTTCGACGATATTGTGGGGAAATTCGGAGTTGTACCCTATCAGCGAAGTCTGGGATATCTTCCTATATTGTGCAACTATACCTGAGGAGTGTTTTGGACCGGCTAGATCACCCTCGATCATCGATCTAAGCCAATATTCGCGTCGATCCGAGAGTTGCTCAAATGGAAAAACGAAGCTTTTCGACGATCTTAGGGGGAATTACGGAGTTGTACCCTATCAGCATTGTTTGGAATATCTCCTCATATTGTGTAACTATACCTCAGGAGTATTTTGGACTGCCCAATTACCATCGACCATTGATCTAAGCCAATATTCGGGTCGATCCGAGAGTCGCTAAAATGGAAAAACAAAGCTTTTCGACGATATTGTGGGGAAATTCGGAGTTGTACCCTATCAGCGAAGTCTGGGATATCTCCCTATATTGTGCAACTATACCTCAGGAGTGTTTTGGACCGGCTAGATCACCCTCGATCATCGATCTAAGCCAATATTCGCGTCGATCCGAGAGTTGCTAAAATGGAAAAACGAAGCTTTTCGACGATCTTAGGGGGAATTTCGGAGTTGTACCCTATCAGCAATGCTTGGAATATCTCCTCATATTGTGTAACTATACCTCAGGAGTATTTTGGACTGCCTAGATTACCATCGACCATTGATGTAAGCCAATTAACGCGTCGATCCGAGAGTCGCTAGAATGGAAAAACGAACTTTTCGACGATCCTGGGGGAGAATTCGGAGTTGTACCCTATCAGTAATGAGCGGGATATCTTCCCATCCTGTGCAACTATACCTGAGGAGTATTTTGGACTGCATAGATCACCCTCGATCGTTCTTCTAAGCCAATATTCGCGTCGATCCGAGAGTCGCTAAAATGGAAAAACGAACCTTTTCGACGATCTTAGGGGGAATGCCGGAGTTGTACCCTACCAGCAATGTCGAAGATATCTCCCTGTATTGTGGAACTATACCTGAGGAGTGTTTTGGACTGCCGAGATCACCCTCGATCATTGATCTAAGCCAATATTCGCGTCGATCCGAGAGTCACTAGAATGGAAAAACGAAGCTTTTCGACGATATTGGGGGGAAATTCGGAGTTGTACCCTACCAGCAATGTCGAGGATATCTCCCTATATTGTGCAACTATACCTGAGGAGTATTTTGGACTGCCTAGATCACCCTCGATCATTGATCAAAGCCAATATTCGCGTTGATCCGAGAGTCGCTAAAATGGAAAAACGAAGCTTTTCGACGATAATGGGGGGAAATTCGGAGTTTTACCCTATCAGCAATGACTGGGATACCTCCTCATATTATGTAAGAATACCTCAGGAGTATTTTTTACTGCCTAGATCACCCTCGATCATTGATCTAAGCCAATATTCGCGTCGATCCGAGAGTCGCTAGAATGGAAAAACGAAGCTTTTCGACGATCGTAGGGGGAATTTCGGAGTTGTACCCTATCGGCAATGAGTGGGATATCTTCCCATATTGTGCATCTATATCTAAGGAGTATTTTGGACTGCCTAGATCACCCTCGATCATTGTTCTGAGCCAATATTCGCGTCGATCCGAGAGTCGCTCAAATGGCAAAACGAAGCTTACGACGATAATGGGGGGAAATTCGGAGCTATACCCTATCAGCAATGAGCGGGATATCTTCCCATCCTGTGCAACTATACTTGAGGAGTATTTTGGACTGCCTAGATCACCCTCGATCGTTGATCTAAGCCAATATTCGCGTCGATCCGAGAGTCGCTAAAATGGAAAAACGAAGCTTTTCGACGATCTTAGGGGGAATTTCGGAGTTGTACCCTATCAGCAATGAGTGGGATATCTCCCCATATTGTGCAACTATACCTTAGGAGTACTTTGGACTGCCGAGATCACCCTCGATCATTGATCTAAGCCAATATTCGCGTCGATCCGAGAGTCACTAGAATGGAAAAACGAAGCTTTTCGACGATATTGGGGGGAAATTCGGAGTTGTACCCTACCAGCAATGTCGAGGATATCTCCCTATATTGTGCAACTATACCTGAGGAGTGTTTTGGACCGCCTAGATCATCCTCGATCATTGATCCAAGCCAATATTCGCGTCGATCCGAGAGTCGCTAGAATGGAAAAATGAAGCTTTTCGACGATCTTAGGGGGAATTTCGGAGTTGTACCCTATCGGCAATGAGTGGGGTACCTTCCCATATTGTGCATCTATACATAAGGAGTATTTTGGACTGCCTAGATAACCCTCGATCATTGATCTGAGCCAATATTCGCGTCGATCCGAGAGTCGCTCAAATGGCAAAACGAAGCTTTTCGACGATAATGGGGGGAAATTCGGAGTTATACCCTACCAGCAATGTCGAGGATATCTCCCTATTTTGTGCATTTATACCTGAGGAGTATTTTGGACTGCCTAGATCACCCTCGATCATTGATCAAAGCCAATATTCGCGTTGATCCGAGAGTCGCTAGAATGGAAAAACGAAGCTTTTCGACGATCTTAGGGGGAATTTCGGAGTTGTACCCTATCGGCATTGAGTGGGATATCTTCCCATATTGTGCATCTTTAGCTAAGGAGTATTTTGGACTGCCTAGATCACCCTCGATCATTGACCTGAGCCAATATTCGCGTCGATCCGAGAGTCTTTCAAATGGCAAAACGAAGCTTTTCGACGATAATGGGGGGGGGGGGGGAATTCGGAGTTGTACCCTATCAGCAATGACTGGAAAACCTCCTCATATTGTGTAAGAATACCTCAGGAGTATTTTGGACTGCCTACATCACCCTCGATCATCGATCTAAGCCAATATTCGCGTCGATCCGAGAGTCGCTAAAATGGAAAAACGAAGCTTTTCGGCGATCTTAGGGGGAATTTCGGAGTTGTACCCTATCAGCAATGAGTGGGATATCTCCCCATATTGTGCAACTATACCTTAGGAGTACTTTGGACTGCCGAGATCACCCTCGATCATTGATCTAAGCCAATATTCGCGTCGATCCGAGAGTCTTTCAAATGGCAAAACGAAGCTTTTCGACGATAATGGGAGGGGAATTCGGAGTTGTACCCTATCAGCAATGTCGAGGATATCTCCCTATATTGTGCAACTATACCTGAGGAGTGTTTTGGACCGCCTAGATCATCCTCGATCATTGATCTAAGCCAATATTCGCGTCGATCCGAGAGTCGCTAAAATGGAAAAACGAAACTTTTCGACGATCTTAGGGGGAATGCCGGAGTTGTACCCTACCAGCAATGTCGAGGATATCTCCCTATATTGTGCAACTATACCTGAGGAGTGTTTTGGACTGCCGAGATCACCCTCGATCATTGATCTAAGCCAATATTCGCGTCGATCCGAGAGTCACTAGAATGGAAAAACGAAGCTTTTCGACGATATTGGGGGGAAATTCGGAGTTGTACCCTACCAGCAATGTCGAGGATATCTCCCTATATTGTGCAACTATACCTGAGGAGTATTTTGGACTGCCTAGATCACCCTCGATCATTGATCAAAGCCAATATTCGCGTTGATCCGAGAGTCGCTAAAATGGAAAAACGAAGCTTTTCGACGATAATGGGGGGAAATTCGGAGTTTTACCCTATCAGCAATGACTGGAATACCTCCTCATATTATGTAAGAATATCTCAGGAGTATTTTTTACTGCCTAGATCACCCTCGATCATTGATCTAAGCCAATATTCGCGTCGATCCGAGAGTCGATAGAATGGAAAAACGAAGCTTTTCGACGATCTTAGGGGGAATTTCGGAGTTGTACCCTTTCGGCAATGAGTGGGATATCTTCCCATATTGTGCATCTATACCTAAGGAGTATTTTGGACTGCCTAGATCACCCTCTATCATTGATCTGAGCCAATATTCGCGTCGATCCGAGAGTCGCTAGAATGAAAAAACGAAGCTTTTCGACGATATTGGGGGGAAATTCGGAGTTGTACCCTACCAGCAATGTCGAGGATATCTCCCTATATTGTGCAACTATACCTGAGGAGTGTTTTGGACCGCCTAGATCATCCTCGATCATTGATCTAAGCCAATATTCGCGTCGATCCGAGAGTCGCTAGAATGGAAAAACGAAGCTTTTCGACGATCTTAGGGAGAATTTCGGAGTTGTACCCTATCGGCATTGAGTGGGATATCTTCCCATATCGTGCATCTATAGCTAAGGAGTATTATGGACTGCCTAGATCACCCTCGATCATTGACCTGAGCCAATATTCGCGTCGATCCGAGAGTCTTTCAAATGGCAAAACGAAGCTTTTCGACGATAATGGGGGGGAATTCGGAGTTGTACCCTATCAGCAATGACTGGAAAACCTCCTCATATTGTGTAAGAATACCTCAGGAGTATTTTGGACTGCCTAGATCACCCTCGATCATCCATCTAAGCCAATATTCGCGTCGATCCGAGAGTCGCTAAAATGGAAAAACAAAGCCTTTCGACGATATTGTGGGGAAATCCGGAGTTGTACCCTATCAGCGAAGTCTGGGATATCTTTCTATATTGAGCAACTATACCTGAGGAGTGTTTTGGACCGGCTAGATCACCCTCGATCATCGATCTAAGCCAATATTCGCGTCGATCCGAGAGTTGCTAAAATGGAAAAACGAAGCTTTTCGACGATCTTAGGGGGAATTTCGGAGTTGTACCCTATCAGCAATGCTTGGAATATCTCCTCATATTGTGTAACTATACCTCAGGAGTATTTTGGACTGCCTAGATTACCATCGACCATTGATCTAAGCCAATTAACGCGTCGATCCGAGAGTCGCTACAATGGAAAAACGAACTTTTCGACGATCCTGGGGGAGAATTCGGAGTTGTACCCTATCAGTAATGAGCGGGATATCTTCCCATCCTGTGCAACTATACCTGAGGAGTATTTTGGACTGCATAGATCACCCTCGATCGTTCTTCTAAGCCAATATTCGCGTCGATCCGAGAGTCGCTAAAATGGAAAAACGAACCTTTTCGACGATCTTAGGGGGGAATGCCGGAGTTGTACCCTACCAGCAATGTCGAGGATATCTCCCTATATTGTGCAACTATACCTGAGGAGTGTTTTGGACTGCCGAGATCACCCTCGATCATTGATCTAAGCCAATATTCGCGTCGATCCGAGAGTCACTAGAATGGAAAAACGAAGCTTTTCGACGATATTGGGGGGAAATTCGGAGTTGTACCCTACCAGCAATGTCGAGGATATCTCCCTGTATTGTGCAACTATACCTGAGGAGTATTTTGGACTGCCTAGATCACCCTCGATCATTGATCAAAGCCAATATTCGCGTTGATCCGAGAGTCGCTAAAATGGAAAAACGAAGCTTTTCGACGATAATGGGGGGAAATTCGGAGTTTTACCCTATCAGCAATGACTGGAATACCTCCTCATATTGTGTAAGAATACCTCAGGAGTATTTTTTACTGCCTAGATCACCCTCGATCATTGATCTAAGCCAATATTCGCGTCGATCCGAGAGTCGCTAGAATGGAAAAACGAAGCTTTTCGACGATCTTAGGGGTAATTTCGGAGTTGTACCCTATCGGCATTGAGTGGGATATCTTCCCATATTGTGCATCTATAGCTAAGGAGTATTTTGGACTGCCTAGATCACCCTCGATCATTGACCTGAGCCAATATTCGCGTCGATCCGAGAGTCTTTCAAATGGCAAAACGAAGCTTTTCGACGATAATGGGGGGGGGGGAATTCGGAGTTGTACCCTATCAGCAATGACTGGAAAACCTCCTCATATTGTGTAAGAATACCTCAGGAGTATTTTGGACTGCCTAGATCACCCTCGATCATCGATCTAAGCCAATATTCGCGTCGATCCGAGAGTCGCTAAAATGGAAAAACAAAGCCTTTCGACGATATTGTGGGGAAATTCGGAGTTGTACCCTATCAGCGAAGTCTGGGATATCTCCCTATATTGTGCAACTATACCTGAGGAGTGTTTTGGACCGGCTAGATCACCCTCGATCATCGATCTAAGCCAATATTCGCGTCGATCCGAGAGTTGCTCAAATGGAAAAACGAAGCTTTTCGACGATCTTAGGGGGAATTTCGGAGTTGTACCCTATCAGCAATGCTTGGAATATCTCCTCATATTGTGTAACTATACCTCAGGAGTATTTTGGACTGCCTAGATTACCATCGACCATTGATCTAAGCCAATTAACGCGTCGATCCGAGAGTCGCTAGAATGGAAAAACGAACTTTTCGACGATCCTGGGGGAGAATTCGGAGTTGTACCCTATCAGTAATGAGCGGGATATCTTCCCATCCTGTGCAACTATACCTGAGGAGTATTTTGGACTGCATAGATCACCCTCGATCGTTCTTCTAAGCCAATATTCGCGTCGATCCGAGAGACGCTAAAATGGAAAAACGAACCTTTTCGACGATCTTAGGGGGAATGCCGGAGTTGTACCCTACCAGCAATGTCGAGGATATCTCCCTATATTGTGCAACTATACCTGAGGAGTGTTTTGGACTGCCGAGATCACCCTCGATCATTGATCTAAGCCAATATTCGCGTCGATCCGAGAGTCACTAGAATGGAAAAACGAAGCTTTTCGACGATATTGGGGGGAAATTCGGAGTTGTACCCTACCAGCAATGTCGAGGATATCTCCCTATATTGTGCAACTATACCTGAGGAGTGTTTTGGACCGCCTAGATCACCCTCTATCATTGATCTGAGCCAATATTCGCGTCGATCCGAGAGTCGCTAGAATGGAAAAACGAAGCTTTTCGACGATATTGGGGGGAAATTCGGAGTTGTACCCTGCCAGCAATGTCGAGGATATCTCCCTATATTGTGCAACTATACCTGAGGAGTGTTTTGGACCGCCTAGATCATCCTCGATCATTGATCTAAGCCAATATTCGCGTTGATCCGAGAGTCGCTAAAATGGAAAAACGAAGCTTTTCGACGATAATGGGGGGAAATTCGGAGTTTTACCCTATCAGCAATGACTGGAATACCTCCTCATATTGTGTAACTATACCTCAGGAGTATTTTGGACTGCCTAGATTACCATCGACCATTGATCTAAGCCAATTAACGCGTCGATCCGAGAGTCGCTAGAATGGCAAAACGAAGCTTTTCGACGAGCTTAGGGGGAATTTCGGAGTTGTACCCTATCGGCATTGAGTGGGATATCTTCCCATATTGTGCATCTATAGCTAAGGAGTATTTTGGACTGCCTAGATCACCCTCGATCATTGATCTGAGCCAATATTCGCGTCGATCCGAGAGTCTTTCAAATGGCAAAACGAAGCTCTTCGACGATAATGGGGGGGGGGGGGGAATTCGGAGTTTTACCCTATCAGCAATGACTGGAATACCTCCTCATATTGTGTAAGAATACCTCAGGAGTATTTTTTACTGCCTAGATCACCCTCGATCATTGATCTAAGCCAATATTCGCGTCGATCCGAGAGTCGCTAGAATGGAAAAACGAAGCTTTTCGACGATCTTAGGGGGAATTTCGGAGTTGTACCCTTTCGGCAATGAGTGGGATATCTTCCCATATTGTGCATCTATACCTAAGGAGTATTTTGGACTGCCTAGATCACCCTCTATCATTGATCTGAGCCAATATTCGCGTCGATCCGAGAGTCGCTAGAATGGAAAAACGAAGCTTTTCGACGATATTGGGGGGAAATTCGGAGTTGTACCCTACCAGCAATGTCGAGGATATCTCCCTATATTGTGCAACTATACCTGAGGAGTGTTTTGGACCGCCTAGATCATCCTCGATCATTGATCTAAGCCAATATTCGCGTCGATCCGAGAGTCGCTAGAATGGAAAAACGAAGCTTTTCGACGATCTTAGGGGGAATTTCGGAGTTGTACCCTATCAGTAATGAGCGGGATATCTTCCCATCCTGTGCAACTATACCTGAGGAGTATTTTGGACTGCATAGATCACCCTCGATCGTTCTTCTAAGCCAATATTCGCGTCGATCCGAGAGTCGCTAAAATGGAAAAACGAACCTTTTCGACGATCTTAGGGGGGAATGCCGGAGTTGTACCCTACCAGCAATGTCGAGGATATCTCCCTATATTGTGCAACTATACCTGAGGAGTGTTTTGGACTGCCGAGATCACCCTCGATCATTGATCTAAGCCAATATTCGCGTCGATCCGAGAGTCACTAGAATGGAAAAACGAAGCTTTTCGACGATATTGGGGGGAAATTCGGAGTTGTACCCTACCAGCAATGTCGAGGATATCTCCCTATATTGTGCAACTATACCTGAGGAGTGTTTTGGACTGCCTAGATCACCCTCGATCATTGATCAAAGCCAATATTCGCGTTGATCCGAGAGTCGCTAAAATGGAAAAACGAAGCTTTTCGACGATAATGGGGGGAAATTCGGAGTTTTACCCTATCAGCAATGACTGGAATACCTCCTCATATTCTGTAAGAATACCTCAGGAGTATTTTTTACTGCCTAGATCACCCTCGATCATTGATCTAAGCCAATATTCGCGTCGATCCGAGAGTCGCTAGAATGGAAAAACGAAGCTTTTCGACGAGCTTAGGGGGAATTTCGGAGTTGTACCCTATCGGCATTGAGTGGGATATCTTCCCATATTGTGCATCTATAGCTAAGGAGTATTTTGGACTGCCTAGATCACCCTCGATCATTGACCTGAGCCAATATTCGCGTCGATCCGAGAGTCGCTAAAATGGAAAAACAAAGCTTTTCGACGATATTGTGGGGAAATTCGGAGTTGTACCCTATCAGCGAAGTCTGGGATATCTTCCTATATTGTGCAACTATACCTGAGGAGTGTTTTGGACCGGCTAGATCACCCTCGATCATCGATCTAAGCCAATATTCGCGTCGATCCGAGAGTTGCTCAAATGGAAAAACGAAGCTTTTCGACGATCTTAGGGGGAATTTCGGAGTTGTACCCTATCAGCAATGCTTGGAATATCTCCTCATATTGTGTAACTATACCTCAGGAGTATTTTGGACTGCCTAGATTACCATCGACCATTGATCTAAGCCAATTAACGCGTCGATCCGAGAGTCGCTAGAATGGAAAAACGAACTTTTCGACGATCCTGGGGGAGAATTCGGAGTTGTACCCTATCAGTAATGAGCGGGATATCTTCCCATCCTGTGCAACTATACCTGAGGAGTATTTTGGACTGCATAGATCACCCTCGATCGTTCTTCTAAGCCAATATTCGCGTCGATCCGAGAGACGCTAAAATGGAAAAACGAACCTTTTCGACGATCTTAGGGGGAATTTCGGAGTTGTACCCTATCGGCAATGAGTGGGATATCTTCCCATCTTGTGCATCTATACCTAAGGAGTATTTTGGACTGCCTAGATCACCCTCGATCATTGATCTGAGCCAATATTCGCGTCGATCTGAGAGTCGCTAGAATGGAAAAACGAAGCTTTTCGACGATATTGGCGGGAAAATCGGAGTTGTACCCTACCAGCAATGTCGAGGATATCTCCCTATATTGTGCAACTATACCTGAGGAGTGTTTTGGACCGCCTAGATCATCCTCGATCATTGATCTAAGCCAATATTCGCGTCGATCCGAGAGTCGCTAGAATGGAAAAACGAAGCTTTTCGACGATCTTAGGGGGAAGTTCGGAGTTGTACCCTATCGGCAATGAGTGGGATACCTTCCCATATTGTGCATCTATACCTAAGGAGTATTTTGGACTGCCTAGATCACCCTCGATCATTGATCTGAGCCAATATTCGCGTCGATCCGAGAGTTGCTCAAATGGCAAAACGAAGCTTTTCAACGATAATGGGGGGAAATTCGGAGTTATACCCTATCAGCAATGAGCGGGATATCTTCCCATCCTGTGCAACTATACCTGAGGAGTATTTTAGACTGCCTAGATCACCCTCGATCGTTGATCTAAGCCAATATTCGCGTCGATCCGAGAGTCGCTAAAATGAAAAAACGAACCTTTTCGACGATCTTAGGGGGAATTACGGAGTTGTACCCTATCAGCATTGCTTGGAATATCTCCTCATATTGTGTAACTATACCTCAGGAGTATTTTGGACTGCCTAGATTACCCTCGGCCATTGATCTAAGCCAATATTCGCGTCAATCCGAGAGTCGCTAAAATGGAAAAACGAAGCTTTTCGACGATCTTGGGGGGGGGGGGGAATTCGGAGTTGTCCCCTATCAGTAATGAGCGGGATATCTTCCCATCCTGTGCAACTATACCTGAGGAGTATTTTGGACTGCATAGATCACCCTCGATCGTTGATCTAAGCCAATATTCGCGTCGATCCGAGAGTCGCTAAAATGGAGAAACGAACCTTTTCGACGATCTTAGGGGGAATGCCGGAGTTGTACCCTATCAGCAATCACTGGAATACCTCCTGATATTGTGTAACTATACCTTAGGAGTATTTCGGACTGCCGAGATCACCCTCGATCATTGATCTAAGCCAATATTCGCGTCGATCCGAGAGTCGCTAAAATGGAAAAACGAAGCTTCTCGACGATCTTAGGGGGAATTTCGGAGTTGTACCCTATCGGCATTGAGTGGGATATCTTCCCATATTGTGCATCTATAGCTAAGGAGTATTTTGGACTGCCTAGATCACCCTCGATCATTGACCTGAGCCAATATTCGCGTCGATCCGAGAGTCTTTCAAATGGCAAAACGAAGCTTTTCGACGATAATGGGGGGGAATTCGGAGTTGTACCCTATCAGCAATGACTGGAAAACCTCCTTATATTGTGTAAGAATACCTCAGGAGTATTTTGGACCGCCTAGATCATCCTCGATCATTGATCTAAGCCAATATTCGCGTCGATCCGAGAGTCGCTAAAATGGAAAAACGAAGCTTTTCGACGATCTTAGGGGGAATTTCGGGGTGTACCCTATCAGCAATGAGTGGGATATCTTCCCATATTGTGCAACTATACCTTAGGAGTACTTTGGACTGCCGAGATCACCCTCGATCATTGATTTAAGCCAATATTCGCGTCGATCCGAGAGTCACTAGAATGGAAAAACGAAGCTTTTCGACGACATTGGGGGGAAATTCGGAGTTGTACTCTACCATCAATGTCGAGGATATCTCCCTATATTGTGCAAATATACCTGAGGAGTATTTTGGACTGCCTAGATCACCCTCGATCATTGATCAAAGCCAATATTCGCGTTGATCCGAGAGTCGCTAGAATGGAAAAACGAAGCTTTTCGACGATCTTAGGGGGAATTTCGGAGTTGTACCCTATCGGCATTGAGTGGGATATCTTACCATATTGTGCATCTATACCTAAGGAGTATTTTGGACTGCCTAGATCACCCTCGATCATTGATCTGAGCCAATATTCGCGTCGATCCGAGAGTCGATCAAATGGCAAAACGAAGCTTTTCGACGATAAGGGGGGGGGGGGGAATTCGGAGTTGTACCCTATCAGCAATGACTGGAATACCTCTCATATTGTGTAAGAATACCCCAGGAGTATTTTGGACTGCCTAGATCAACCTCGATCATTGATCTAAGCCAATATTCGCGTCGATCCGAGAGTCGCTAGAATGGAAAAACGAAGCTTTTCGACGATCTTAGGGGGAAGTTCGGAGTTGTACCCTATCGGCAATGAGTGGGATATCTTCCCATATTGTGCATCTATAGCTAAGGAGTATTTTGGACTGCCTAGATCACCCTCGATCATTGACCTGAGCCAATATTCGCGTCGATCCGAGAGTCTTTCAAATGGCAAAACGAAGCTTTTCGACGATAATGGGGGGGAATTCGGAGTTGTACCCTATCAGCAATGACTGGAAAACCTCCTTATATTGTGTAAGAATACCTCAGGAGTATTTTGGACCGCCTAGATCATCCTCGATCATTGATCTAAGCCAATATTCGCGTCGATCCGAGAGTCGCTAGAATGGAAAAACGAAGCTTTTCGACGATCTTAGGGGGAAGTTCGGAGTTGTACCCTATCGGCAATGAGTGGGATACCTTCCCATATTGTGCATCTATACCTAAGGAGTATTTTGGATTGCCTAGATCACCCTCGATCATTGATCTGAGCCAATATTCGCGTCGATCCGAGAGTCGCTCAAATGGCAAAACGAAGCTTTTCGACGATAATGGGGGGAAATTCGGAGTTATACCCTATCAGCAATGAGCGGGATATCTTCCCATCCTGTGCAACTATACCTGAGGAGTATTTTTGACTGCCTAGATCACCCTCGATCGTTGATCTAAGCCAATATTCGCGTCGATCCGAGAGTCGCTAAAATGGAGAAACGAAGCTTTTCGACGATCTTAGGGGGAATGCCGGAGTTGTACCCTATCAGCAATCACTGGAATACCTCCTGATAATGTATAACTATACCTTAGGAGTATTCTGGACTGCCGAGATCACCCTCGATCATTGATCTAAGCCAATATTCGCGTCGATCCGAGAGTCGCTAAAATGGAAAAACGAAGCTTTTCGACGATCTTAGGGGGAATTTCGGAGTTGTACCCTATCAGCGAAGTCTGGGATATCTCCCCATATTGTGCAACTATACCTGAGGAGTGTTTTGGACCGGCTAGATCACCCTCGATCATCGATCTAAGCCAATATTCGCGTCGATCCGAGAGTTGCTAAAATGAAAAAACGAAGCTTTTCGACGATCTTAGGGGGAATTTCGGAGTTGTACCCTATCAGCAATGCTTGGAATATCTCCTCATATTGTGTAACTATACCTCATGAATATTTTGGACTGCCTAGATTACCCTTGACCATTGATCTAAGCCAATATTCGCGTCGATCCGAGAGTCGCTAAAATGGAAAAACGAAGCTTTTCGACGATCTTGGGGGGGGGGGGGGATTCGGAGTTGTCCCCTATCAGTAATGAGCGGGATATCTCCCCATCCTGTGCAACTATACCTGAGGAGTATTTTGGACTGCATAGATCACCCTCGATCGTTGATCTAAGCCAATATTCGCGTCGATCTGAGAGTCGCTAAAATGGAGAAACGAAGCTTTTCGACGATCTTAGGGGGAATGACGGAGTTGTACCCTATCAGCAATCACTGGAATACCTCCTGATAATGTATAACTATACCTTAGGAGTATTTTGGACTGCCGAGATCACCCTCGATCATTGATCTAAGCCAATATTCGCGTCGATCCGAGAGTCGCTAAAATGGAAAAACGAAGCTTTTCGACGATCTTAGGGGGAATTTCGGAGTTGTACCCTATCGGCAATGAGTGGGATATTCTCCCATATTGTGCATCTATACCTAAGGGGTATTTTGGACTGCCTAGATCACCCTCAATCATCGATCTACTATCGGTTTAAAAATGATCGACACCTAGAGAATTTCTGCTATCGTGGCTCCGAAAAAAATCGCTGATTATTTTAACTGGGATAACGTCGAAGCACATCTAGTTGCGGCCATGATAAAAAATTTTTGAAGTCGATTGGATGACAACTGCGGCTGTAGCTGTTATTAGAATGTAAAAAAACGCGGGTATGAGGCCAATTTCAGATTTAGCTCGACTTTGGGAGGCTACAGCTCTGCCAAAAAAATTCTGGGGCGCTGCAAAAAACGTAGGTGATAGATATTCGGTTCCCCAATAGCGTCCAACAACAATCAGCCAAAAAAATTAATAACTTTTGCAGATAATCCAGTTATTGTTATCTCGGGATCTATTGAGGTTGAAGACTTGATTCAAAAACAGAAAAATTATGAAAAAATTCTGGATGTCAAATATGAAAATGCAATATGAGATTTTAAATAAACAAACGCGTGGCAAGGTCGCAAAGTTGAAAAAATTTAAAGTTTGCGCCTATTGTGAGTCTTTTATTGTATTTTACAGCCGGGGCCCGTAAAATCGTCGATGGGCAAGACTACCTGACCGCGGACCATAAAAGTCGTAAATATAAAGTTGCGGTCTCGGAGTCAATACCATCAGTCTGCTTCGGCTGCAATAATGAAGCTGAATTTTCAACAAAGAGAGCAATAAAACTATTTCGAACGCGATTTGGGCCTTGCGTTACTATTACGAATATCGCCGATTCATCGATGAAGGATTGTCAATGATGAGTCGAACAGTATATCAATGACGCGTGTGTGCAGGTGTCTTTCTCTCCCTCAGAGTTCCGCGATATCTGCATGTTAGTATTCTTTGGCGGATCCTTTAAATGATTGATAATATACAACCAATACTTCATCCACATGATTCCGATGGTGAAAGAGTTGGATATCATCCGTATTGAAAAGATGAAAATCAACAGTTGAATGATTTTACTTTTATGACTTTACTCTTATCTTGTTCGATCGTTGACTAATAATTATTGATTGTGCGAAACGCACAATAACACGACATAAGGTAAGTGTACCCAACTTGCCCTCATATAGACCGGGAGCTAGCTGACATTTTTTGGTAGTTATTCCTACCAGGACAGGTCATTAACTAATAAGTCATTCGTGGTGCGGAGAGGACGACTATGCAGTGACAGACGGGTGAGCCGTTCCGTTTTTGTGCAATTAATAAACAAACACGTTGGGTAATTCGATGTTTCAGAACTATTTTCTACACAAAAATCGAACAATATTCCATCGATTCAGTTGAAAAAAAGTCATCGCTGATCAGTTGGCATACTAATTAGACGATTCCTAGTGCCTACCATACTCGATCACAAATGTCAAATTTTTCAAATATTAAGAAATATTTTCTACAGTATGGCACTTTGATATTCGGATAGATTGCATGGGAATTATCCATTGGGGAAGCATCGCCATACTAATAGGGTGATTCTGAATCAATCAAAACCGCGATCAAAGTTCCGTGAAATGGATCAAATTTAACTACTCCGCTACGCCATCTCTCGAGGAACGATTGAGTCTCTCGGCCACGTGGAATTCCATGCAATTTACGCAACTTCGATCGCAGTTTTGAATGATTCGGAATCGCCCTATCAGTATGGCGATGCTTTTCCGATGGATTATTTTTATGCAATATATCCGAATATCAAAGTGCTATACTGTAGAAAATATTTCTGAGTATTCGAAAAATTTGACATTTTTGATCGAGTATGGTAGGCACTAGCAATCGTCTGATTAGTATGCCAACTGATCAGCGATGACTTTTTTTCAACGGAATCGACGGAATATTGTTCGGTTTTTGTGTAGAGAATAGTTCTGAAACATCGAATTACCCAACATGTTTGTTTATGAATTGCACAAAAACGGAACGGCTCACCCGTCTGTCACTGAATAGTCGTCCTCTCCGCACCACAAATGACTTATTAGCTAATGACCTGTCCTGGTAGGAATAACTACCAAAAAATGTCAGCTAGCTCCCGGTCTAATATGCCGATCCCGAGGATGGGCACTCCTTGGCCTCCCGGCAATTTTTTTTTACGTTTGTTATGTTGAAATATGAGAAAGTAAATAGTTTGCGTCGACCCCGAATCATTCCTGCGTTCTTCAGAAAATCTAAAGTGATTTTTCTATTTTTCGTGATTGCTTAGCTAAGAAAGCACCGAGGGAATCGCCTTCAGTAAAATCGGTGCCAAATTCTTTGAGTTCAACCAATCTTAACGTACCTTAGCGCATTCGATTCCTTGTTTCAAGACCTTCAAAATCCACTTACCAAAATTGCAAAATTTGAATATGGAGCTGTTTTATGTGCAAAACACGGAGACGATTTGTAAACAAGGATGCCACCATCGGAGTGTACCTAACATGCCCCCACACGTTTATCTCGAAGGGCGTGCAGAACGACTTTTTTTTACCACTCAGAACGTGTTTATCACGTCAAAATGGGTCAGAAATTGTGTTTCGAACCACCAAAAAGCTCCAAATGTGCGTGCACGGCGATAAAAACACTTCATCGCCGATTTACATCATTTATTTCGGAAGAATTGAGATAGTTCGGGTCCAATTGATTCAAATTGGACGTAGCTTAATGCATTTTGAAGGTCCTTGAAGAAGCTTCAAAATGAGCTAAAGCACGTTGAAAATCGTTGAAGTAAACCAAAGTTATTAAGAAAAAGGCTTCATGGGGGCAAGTTGGGTACACACTCTTGTAAACTCTCAAGAATCACCTTTTAGGAGAATTCAAACAGTTTGGCTCCAGCTGGTACAAATTGAATGTACCTTCATTTATTTTGAAGGTCTTGAGACAAGCTTTAAAATGAGCTAAGGTACGTTGGAAAATATGGAGATGGGCCGAAGTTATTAAGAAAATGGCTTAATGGGGGCAAGTTGGGTACACTGACCTTACATTCATTTCTATGATGCTATAAATGATCGGTCGAACAAGATGATGGTGAAATCATTCAACTCTTGATTGTCATCTTATCAATACGGATGATATCCAACTGTTTCACATCGGAATCATGTGGATACAGTATTGATTGTATATTATCAATCATTTAAAGGATCCGCCAAAGAATACTTACATGCAGATATCGCGAAACTCTGAGAGAGAGAAAGACACCTGCACACCCGCGTCATTGATATACTGTTCGACTCATAATTGACAATCCTTCATCGATGAATCGGCGATATTCGTAATAGTAACGCAAGGCCCAAATCGCGTTCGAAATAGTTTTATTGCTCTCTTTGTTGAAAATTCAGCTTCATTATTGCAGCCGAAGCAGACTGATGGTATTGACTCCGAGACCGCAACTTTATATTTACGACTTTTATGGTCCGCGGTCAGGTAGTCTTGCCCATCGACGATTTTACGGGCCCCGGCTGTAAAAGACAATGAAAGCCTCACAATAGGCGCAAACTTTAATTTCTTTCAACTTTGCGACCTTGCTACACGTTTGTTCATTTAAAATCTCATATTGCATTTTCATATTTGACATCCAGAATTTTTTTATGATTTTTCTGTTTTTGAATCAAGTCTTCAACCTCAATAGATCCCGAGATAACAATAACTGGATTATCTCCAAAAGTTATCAATTTTTTTGGCTGATTGTTATTGGACGCTATTGGGGAACCGAATATCTATCACCTACGTTTTTTGCAGCGTCCCAGAATTTTTTTTGGCAGAGCTGTAGCCTCCCAAAGTCGAGCTACCTCTGAAATTGGCCGTATACCCGCGTTTTTTTACATTCTGATAACAGCTACAGCCGCAGTTGTTATCCAATCGATTTCAAAAATTTTTCATCATGGCCGCGACTAGAAGTGCTTCGACGTTATCCCAGTTAAAAAAATTAGCGATTTTTTTTGGAGCCAGGATAGTAGAAATTCTCTAGGTGTCAATCATTTTTAAACCGATAGTAAGCCAATATTCGCGTCGATCCGAGAGTCGCTAAAATGGGAAAACGAAACTTTTCGACGATCATAGGGGGAATTTCGGAATTGTACCCTATCAGCAATGCTTGGGATATCTCCTCATATTGTGTAACTATACCTCAGGAGTATTTTGGACTGCCTAGATTACCATCGACCATTGATCTAAGCCAATTAACGCGTCGATCCGAGAGTCGCTAGAATGGAAAAACGAACTTTTCGACGATCCTGGGGGGAAATTCGGAGTTGTACCCTATCAGCGAAGTCTGGGATATCTTCCTATATTGTGCAACTATACCTGAGGAGTGTTTTGGACCGCCTAGATCACCCTCGATCATCGATCTAAGTCAATATTCGCGTCGATCCGAGAGTCGCTGAAATGGGAAAACGAAACTTTTCGACGATCATAGGGGGAATTTTGGAATTGTACCCTATCAGCAATGCTTGGAATATCTCCTCATATTGTGTAACTATACCTCAGGAGTATTTTGGACTGCCTAGATAACCATCGACCATTGATCTCAGCCAATTAACGCGTCGATCCGAGAGTCGCTAAAATGGAAAAACGATTTTTTCGACGATCCTGGGGGGAAATTCGGAGTTGTACCCTAGCAGCAATGAGTGGGATATCCTTTCATATTGTGTAACTACATCTAGGGAGTATCTTGGACTGCCGAGATCACCCTCGATCATTGATCTGAGCCAACATTCGCGTCGATCCGAGAGTCGCTAAAATGGAAAAACGAAACTTTTCGACGATCATAGGGGGAATTTCGGAATTGTACCCTATCAGCAATGCTTGGAATATCTCCTCATATTGTGTAACTATACCTCAGGAGTATTTTGGACTGGATAGATTACCATCGACCATTGATCTCAGCCAATTAACGCGTCGATCCGAGAGTCGCTAAAATGGAAAAACGATTTTCTCGACGATCCTGGGGGGAAATTCGGAGTTGTACCCTATCAGCAATGAGTGGGATATCCTTTCATATTGTGTAACTACATCTAGGGAGTATCTTGGACTGCCGAGATCACCCTCAATCATCGATCTAAGCCAATATTCGCGTCGATCCGAGAGTCGCTAAAATGGAAAAACGAAACTTTTCGACGATCTTAGGGGGAATTTCGGAGTTGTACCCTATCAGAAATGTCTGGAATATTTTCCTATCTTGTGAAACTATACCTGAGGAGTGTTTTGGACCGCCTAGATCACATTCGATCATTGATCCAAGCCAATATTCGCGTCGATCCGAGTGTCGCTAAAATGGAAAAACGAAGCTTTTCGACGATCTTAGGGGGAATTTCGGAGTTGTACCCTATCAGCAATGCTTGGAATATCTCCTCATATCGTGTAACTATACCTCATGAATATTTTGGACTGCCCAGATTACCCTCGACCATTGATCTAAGCCAATATTCGCGTCGATCCGAGAGTCATAAAATGGAAAAACGAAGCTTTTCGACGATCTTGGGGGGGAAATTCGGAGTTGTACCCTATCAGCAATGAGTGGGATATCCTTCCATATTGTGTAACTATATCTAGGGAGTATCTTGGACTGCCGAGATCACCCTCGATCATTGATCTAAGCCAATATTCGCGTCGATCCGAAAGTCGCTCAAATGGAAAAACAAAGCTTTTCGACGATATTGGGGGGAATTCGGAGTTGTACCCTATCAGCAATGTGTGGGATATCTTCCCATATTGTGCAACTATACCTTAGGAGTATTTTGGACTGCCTAGATCACCCTCGACCATTGATCCAAGCTAATATTCGCGTCGATCCGAAAGTCGCTCAAATGGAAAAACAAAGCTTTTCGACGATATTGGGGGAATTTCAGAGTTGTACCCTATCAGCAGTGAGTGGGATATCTCCTCATATTGTGCAACTATATCTTGAGAATATTTTAGACTGCCTAGTTCACCCTGAATCTTCAATCTTGGACGATCTTTACGTCGATCCGCGACTCGCTCAAATGAAAAACCGAAGCTTCTCGACGATCTAGAGGGGAAATCCGAGTTGTCCATATCAGATACGATCAACAATCCGTCCCATATCAAAACCTAGATGTTTGAAGACTTCTCCACTGCCTAGATTGTCCTTGATCGTGGATTAGGTCCGTATTTTGTTGTGATTGAAGATATGTTAGAATGGAGAACTGTAGCTTGTTTAATATCTGGAGGGGAATTGAGGGATCTTAGCCACTCGGCAGCGCCTACAATCTCTTCTCATATCGTTGGAGTGTATGCTGTAGTACATTTTTCGACTTAGTTTACCCTCGATCATCGATCGAAGCTGATATTTCCGTCAGATCGCGAAGCTGTACAAGTAAACAATGGGGGACGCCACCAACTCTGTGTTGAATAAGAGAATGTCAGTTTCCAGCAAACTTCAAGTATATCCTGAATCATCCTACGACATATCTGCACCAGGACACCTCAATTGCTCCCAACCTTCGATCTTACCCAAATTTTTACGACGGACCAATAAGCGGTTTTTGTTAAGATCAGGGTTTAGAAATAAATTTGTAAGCTTATTAGAGACCGTACCATCATACCAGTGATCTAGGCAGTACAAAATGCTCCTAACATATAGTTGAACGATATGAGAGGTTCGCCTAATCATCGCTGATAGGGTACGACTCTCACCCCCCCCCCCACCCCACCCCCAAGATCGTCGAAAAACTTCATTTTTTCATTTCAGCGTTCTCGGATCGACGCAAAAATCGTTCAAAATCGACGATCCAGGGTGATCTAGACAGTCCAAAGTACTCCTAAGGTATAGTTGCACTATATTAGAAGATATCGAAGTCATTGCTGATAGGGTACAACTCCGAAATTCCCCCAAAGATCGTCGAAAAGCTTCGTTTTTCCATTTGAGCGACTCTCGGAACGACGCGAATATTGGCTTAGATCAATGATCGAGGGTGATCTAGGCAGTCCAAAATACTCCTAAGGTACAGTTGCACAATATGGGAAGATATCCCACTCATTGCTGAAAGGGTACAACTCCAAATTTCCCCCCAAGATCGTCGAAAAACTTCGTTTTTCTATTTGAGCGACTCTCGGAACGACGCAAATATTGGCTTAGATCAATGATCGAGGGTGATCTAGGCAGTCCAAAATACCCCTCGGGTACAGTTGCACAATATGTGAAGATATCCCCTTCATTGCTGATAGGGTACAACTCCAAATTTCCCCCCAAGATCGTCGAAAAGCTTCGTTTTTCATCTTAGCGACTCTCGGATCGACGCGAATATTGGCTTTGATCAATGATTGAGGGTGATCTAGGCAGTCCAAAATACTCCCTAGATATAGTTGCACAATATGAAAGGATATCCGACTCATTGCTGATAGGGTACAACTCCGAATTTCCCCCAAGATCGTCGAAAAGCATCGTTTTTCCATTTTAGCATTTCTCGGATCGACGTGAATATTGGCTTAGATCAATGATCGAGGTTGATCTAGGCAGTCTAAAATACTCCTAAGGCATAGTTGCACGATATGAGAGGATATCCCACTCATTGCTGATAGGGTACAACTCCGAGTTTCCCCCCAAGATCGTCGAAAAGCTTCGTTTTTCCATTTTAGCGACTCTCGAATCGACGCGAATATTGGCTCAGATCAATGGTCGAGGGTGATCTAGGCAGTCCGAAATACTTCTAAGATATAGTTGCACAATATGAGAGGATATCCCACTCATTGCTGATAGGGTACAACTCCGAGTTTCCCCCCAAGATCGTCGAAAAGCTTCGTTTTTCCATTTTAGCGACTCTCGAATCGACGCGAATATTGGCTCAGATCAATGGTCGAGGGTGATCTAGGCAGTCCGAAATACTTCTAAGATATAGTTGCACAATATGAGAGGATATCCCTCTCATTGTTGATGAGGTACAACTCCGAATTTCCCCCAAAGATCGTCGAAAAGCTTCGTTTTTCCATTTTAGCGACTCTCGGATCGATGCGAATATTGGCTTAGATCAATGATCGAGGGTGATCTAGGTGACTATAAATACTCCGAATATATGGCTCATAGGGGGGTACAAGCTCGAATCCACCCCCTAAATCGACGTCAATGTCTAATTTCTTCACTCTCCCAGCCTCTTGTGCTCATGGGAAAATTGATCAAAATAAGTAACCACGGGTGATCCAGGTCCCACTGAGCACTCAAAATATCATCTAGGATCCATTTCCAATCATTTATCGCCTCGAAAGATGTCCAGACGCATCTCCAATTGCCGAACGCATTAGTGTCCACCATTGTCGAATATCCTAAAATTGCGGCAACGAAATTGCGGCTAACTTCACAGTCATAAGCCATATCGGCTTGTCCGAATTTGCCCCTATCCAATACCGCCCCGGTCTTCCCTATACTGCCATGCATGCATGTACGCGCGTTGCGAGATACGCGGTGCTCGAAGAAAACATAATATTTTATGTACACAGAGGTAGGCGTAGAGCAAGGCAAGATCCTTTGCGGCCAGGAAAAAATCCGGTCAGCTGAAATCTCGTTTATTCAGGGAGTGTGTTCATGCCGAGTTCGATAACGTTGTGGAAATGGACTCGAGACAAGTCGTGGCGAATCATGGTGCCTAAGATAGCGAAGTGAACGAGTATAAATGTGAAAGAACGGAACCGAAAGATCAGTTCGATAGTTCACATCGTCGTAGTCGAGATGGATTTGGCCATCAGCATTCAAGGTTTTCGCGATCGCGAGGGGGATTTTTCTCCCGAGTAGATTGCTGTGATTTCTTTCCACAATCGAGTCATGGGTCGGTGGCTTTCGAAGTCACCTCATACTCTTGATCAATTGCCCGAGGTTATGGAGCCGACCAACAACTATTGCACTTTGCGTGTTCACGGTTTGTAGTGGTTTGATGGGAATATTACGTTGAACCAGTTACGCGCCCATCTCTGCGAGAAAACCAAGAATTCTATTTGAATTCACGTCTTCGGAAACGGAATCACAGAGTCTTTGGAATCAATTATGGGAAGAAAACCGTGAATTTAGAGCGCTATGGAGGACTAACATTCGAACAATTTGATGATCTGTATCCGTCTTTGTGCAGTTGCTCTCATCATGGCGTGAAGAAATTCAACAAGGAAGGTAATATGTGTGCGCTTCATGTAGCTTATCAGACGAGGGAATGGATGCGTTCGATTCTGCTACACGGTTTGAGAAAATCGTTCAACATTTCGGATCGAGATTTTCACGAAGCTCTGTTGATTCATGAGCGGAAACCACCGCATTTGGGGTACGATGTAGTCGATCTATCTTCATCCCGGGTTTCAGAGATAACCAACGACAACGATAGCAAAGACGATGATACGAACTGCGACTCTATATGGGCGTTTCTCTGGAACTTTTACACCGGCTGGAATACAGCTATGGATGATGATATAAGAGAACAATTAAATGTATCGGCCCCAGTCGAAGTGGAAATATCATCATTCAGGTCTCAATATGAGATATCTTTGGCCTCTGTATGATCAGAAAAAGTTGATTTGTTCTAGCTGACTCAAAGAGAGAAAATGTGGGGAAAATCCTGTGCAAATACTTGGTACTTTCGTGCAGTCTCACGGATATTCTGGTGATGCCGCGCTATTTTTCAGGTTGATTCAAGCTGCATTTGGTGGAGGATATATTGAAGAGAAATGGCCCCGAAGCGCGACGGTGTGCTACCAATCCAGCCAAAACTGTATGACTTCGGAAATTGGGAATGAAAAACCAATCATGTCCCGTTCAACTCAAAGATGATTACGCCAAGCTCCTGCCGTGACTCTGAACGCAATTTTTGGGATGCGTGTCTCAAATAGATGCAATTGCGATTTTTTTGCGACGAGTCTCATGTTGGTGCGATATTTCTGTCTAGAATACGACCGCTCTCAAGTGAGATAGAAGAAACGTGACTCACGAAAAAATTTCAGCTTTTCTTATCCCACATTGGCGGATCGAGCTCCATGTTGATGGAACCAATTGTGATCGGATACCCTGACCTTACGAAGCTGCAAAAAGCCCAAGGCGTTCGTTGAAATTGTCAATTTTGCCAAATAATTGCTTAGGAAATTCTGAAAAATCGGCGAAAAACTACTTTTTGTTCGACTCATTAATGTGATTTTGGCGACGCCACTTACTCTATATGAGTGTCAATAGTGGATTTGTAACTTCCAATACTACACAAATATGTGAGCAAAAGGTCCCAGGTGTGCGTTCAGCGGTTTCCATTTTTCGTTTTTCAACGATTTTCAGAAAAGTGCAAAAGTTCCAGAGAAACGCTCATATTAGTCTTTAGCTCCATCAACAATAATGAACAGCCGTCAGGTAATGCGAATTATTAATGATTTGAGGACGAATTCAATCGGCGTGTATGCCGTTGACATTATCTCTTGACCGCCGCATTGGTGGGATCGTTAGGTGCCAGCTCTTCCGATCAGTCAAGTTAAGCATCGTTCGGCGCGGTTAGTACTTGGATGGGTGACCGCTCATTCAGGTCTACCATGTCGGCTTTGTTGACTTTTCGTATCGGTTGGTTGATGCTTACGACTCAGCAATGCGAGCGGGAGGTGCGAAGTGCTTACAGATTCGGTATTTATCGATCGCTGATGCGTAAGATCTATGCCCAATCAGTAACGCGATAAGTGCACCGGGCTCTTCGAGGCGGGTTTTCTTTACACAATAAAGTTTTCCCTTGCCTCACGGGTAAACCCGGGCGAATGCGAAGAGTTTACATAAACACACAGTACACTGACACACTGTTATCTCTCAGTTATACAAATGAGACCTGCCACTCTGCGGGTAGGTGAGTCCGTCACTGCGAGCAGATTCACCCGTTGATGCCTTGAATAAAGGGTCACTGAAGGCCTTGAATAAAGGGTTCAGGTGCATTGTCAGAGTGTCTGAATAAGTCGTCTGATGCACGCGGGTGGGATCTGGGAGTAGCTGTCGGGAGGGCCCGGATAAACAAGGAGGGCACAGTGGCCATCTCTGGTGGGCTGTGCCGGGAAGTTCTCCGTATCAACCACGAGTACGAGGATCAAGAACAGAACACAGCTTGCGCTAGTCGTAACACAGTACACAGAATACAGTATCACCACACAGTAAAGCTGTATAGGCCTTCAAGGCCTCAATGCTTCGAATAAAAAAAAAAAAAAAAAAAAAGACATTATCTCAAGAATTTTGAATTCACGTGCTGCCATTATCTCGAACTTGGATACTTCCTATAAACCTGAATCCCACTAGATCTCCTTGTTCATCGACAGACATGCTCACGAGACGTATTTCGATAGTAATGGTGTCCCCCCTGCATCATCACATCATCTCGACAGGCTCAAAAGGAACAGCAAGCGCTACACATAGAACAAGAAAACCCTGCAAAGCATTGACTTTGCAAGTTTGCGGTGAATATTGCATCATGTTTCTGTATTCCTCGTGCAACGGTGATTCTTCACGCGCTCTTCATCACATCTCTTTTGAAGATACGCGAAACGACGATAAGATTGTCATGTATTTCAAACGTACAATATCGATGAAAATGGAGATCAAAAGAAACCAAGTCGGCATGTTTCCTCGCGAAAGTTCCACTGGTTCTGGGTACTGTATCCAAACGTGCACATCAAAATTCTGTTTTTCAGTCTCATACAGTAGAACCTCGCAATACCGGACACCTCGGTGCACCATGGAAGTGTCCGCTATCCCGAGGTGTCCGCTATTCCGAGGGTCGCCAAATTGTGGGTCTTACGTAGAAATTTTTGCAACGTTTCGAGATTATCCATTTTGAGTCTGAATTGTCATTTAATATAAAAGTGCTGGTCAATCATTCATTGTTCAAGTTCAGATTTTTTCATCAAAGAAGGGAATTGAAGATGGAGTGTACAATGTCTTATGATACAACAGCTAATTATTATTAGCTGTAATAGCTATGTAATAGCTGAGTTATGAATAATATCAATTCTTTTCCGATAAGAAGAAAACCCTCGTCATTTCCTTTTTTTCTCCCTCAAAATTGCGTTTTGGAACTCGGAGATTTTTGACGAAGATATACTTGAAATATTTTGAGCAAAACATATCCGCAGTGTAAGCAAGCATTTTTCAGCGTGTCTCATCACGAACACTTCTCGAGTCAGACTCGAAATTCAAGTGTCCGGTATTTTGAGATGAATTAGCATGGGATGGATCAAATCGAGGGCGGAAAATGTGTCCGTTATGCGAGGTGTCTGCTATTGGCCTGTCCGCTATTTCGAGGGTTCAGTCTTATAGAAATCGAATGGGAGTCTAACCAATCATCTCCGAATGTCCGGTATTTAGAAGAGTCCGCTATTCCGAGGTGTCCGTTAACCGAGGTTCTACTGTATAAGATCAGTGGACGTCGAATAACGTTCCTTGGAGCGCCGAAAATGGGATGTCTTTAATCGATATTTCGAGAGGGCACTTATGATACAGCTCCAAAATCATTGTCAGTTCCTATCTGGCAATGATGAATGAATTTGGCTCGTATAACCGATAAATTCATTCTAGTAATATTGAATTTCCACACGAGCGATGGATGCAAACGATCGATTCCTACAATATTGATCAAAAACTTCGATAAATTATATAAGAATATGTGATCAATTCTCCGTGAAAATGTTGTGATCAATAGAATAGCACGACAAAAAAATCCTCTGTTAAAATTATCCACCCTTCTCACAACCTCTAGATTTTCCTCAACGAATTTCAACATGGAATTAAGGCCAGTCCGGAGAGAATCCAGATTTTTTGGTCAATAGATGACGCGTCGACCGCATTGCATGTGATCGAAATTTATGTGTAGCTTTTTCTCCTCGTTGTACCTCAACCTTTCATTCCTAGCCCAACAATGACAACGCAAGCAAAGCATCATAACATTCCCAATCGGATGAGGAGTTTCACGTCGGGAAATATGCCTAACACTTGGCAGTATATCAGCACTTTTGTGAGGTACCCCTCCGCAGGCGGTTGTCAAGTATTGGGTTCTTCATTTGTATTTGTCACGTCATTTTTGAATTGAAAATTTTACTTTAATGTAATGTGATTCCCCAAAAAATGAAAAATTATTGGATATTTCAAATCGATCATCTCGTCCGTCCTATCGTTGTGTTCATAAATCAAAATAAAAGAGTATGAAATAATAGTCTTCACAATTAATCGGAAATGTCGTGAATTTTTCTAGAAGAGAATGAAAAGTTCTGGAGGATTTGATATTAATCCTGATTGATTCCGATCGTATTCCCAATGTTTTGGATTCAATCAAAAATTAGTATCCAATTCCATATCCTAATTGAAATGAAATGCCACAAAAAGGAAGAGACGAATGATTCCCCCGTCCCTTATTATATTCATTGTTTGTGAATTTACATATTCGTACACATTTATCTCCATATTCATCGAATAGAATATTACACGATATTAAATATTAGGCTGAGTGGAATTGAATTCCTAATTCTTTGAAAAAAACATTATAGAATAGATAATGAATACATCTTCAATGTACTGTTATACTATACTTCCATACTACTATACTACTCATCGTTGATTTCTTGGGCGCCCTCCCATGAGCATGAAGACTGCTCGGAATTGTTGTCATAGCTTCAGATCCTGATCCTTAGGTATTTTTCCTTAATTGCTCGCAAAGCACCCTACTCCCACTGGATGCTGCCAAGTGAACGAACATTTCAATATTTTTCAGTTGAATAAAATTAATTCGTTTATATATATATATATATATATGTGTGTGTGTGTGTGTGTGTGTGTTCGCGTGTATGTGTGTGCGTAAAACAGTGATTCCACGTCGTATTATATGGAGTTATATGAAATTAGACTCACCTTCGATAATAATCGATGTTGTAACGCTGTATGTTTTTTTTCTGATGGTCCCGGCACGAGTAGTCCTTGCATCCTATCACCTAGAACTCTGGTAATAACGGTTCTTGCAGACAACTACTGCCTCCGACCTGTAGCGTTGGCGTTTTTCGATTCCTAATACAGTGGCCGGTGTACTCTTCTCCGCGGCCTTGGTGGCGAGCTGCTCGGGTGGCGTTTCACCTCCGATATGTGCTGCAAAATGAATGGAAAATGTTCCAATATTCTTTGATGACACGTAATAAGTTTGTCTTTATGGGAGTGTGAGTTAAGAGGATGTCGGATACCGACATTGTCGAGTTTTCGGATTTCTCGATGAATTTTCGAGATATCGGGATTTTACTAAGTAACGCCGATTCTGTATGGCTCATAGAATCGGCGTTACTTGTTAGATTTTTGATATCTCAGAAATTCATCAAGAAATACGAAAACTCGATCATGTCGGTAACTGTACAATATTGATGGGGCTCCGACGTCCCCTTAAGAGAAAGAGAGAGAGAGAGAGAGAGAGAGAGAGAGAGTGTGTGTATGTGTGTGTGTGTGTGTCTGTGTGTGTTCAATCAATTATTTTACTTAATAACTAATATTTTCATGCTGGATAATGGGAAATTGAACTCACCTAGGATGATAACTAATGCTGCGGAACCGTGCGTTCTCCTGTCTCCCGGTCCATTGTTGATCCTGTAGCAGTTCTTCCAAAAAGCCACTGTTCGTGGCATGTAGTGTTGAAGGTTTTAGACTCCTACTCAGCTAAAAATAGTCGCGCGTTCACCTCACTCCAGTTGCGCGTTTGTCAGGTGGCTGACGGGCGACTGTAGTAAGATAGCGTAGTAGTGTCTTCTTTAAGCCCTTCCAATCACGTGCCAAATGCATTGCGGCGCCGCTGCGAGGAATTCTTCCTTGAGCGCCGCAGTGCACTTTGCACATGACTGGAAGGGCTTGAGTAGAAGAACTCTATCACGATTGACTCCTAGGCGTGAGGGTATGGATCGTAGTAGAGTCTTTTCCCTCAAGTCTCTCAAGTCATGGTTAAAGTGTGTCGCGGTGGTGTGGTGAAGGAACTCAATTCCACAATGCGGCGGCGCGCTTGGCACATGATTGGAGGATTTGGAGGGACGCCCCTGTTTATCGGCGCGCTCTGCACGGGACCCTACAATTATAATTATATGAAGTTTTTGATACTCATCTTGCTCTTTGAATGAGTGATGTAAGTATGCTGATCCGTGGAATTCGTGCTTTTGAATATAGTAGTCTTGTACCAGACCGTAATAAGCCGTACAAAACTTTGCAAGATTGCAACAGACCGAACTAGACCGGCGAACAAGAACGGAAAAAACCTCTCAGGCCGTACTCGACCGTATCAGACCGGACTAAACCACCCATCCGTATATTCATCCATCCACCTTCCATACACGCGTCCACTCATGACACCCATTATATTCCATCCTCCCCGCGTGAGCCCGGGTATGCGGGATCCGGAAAAACAAAGCTTTGATTGACTTCTAGTTATTTCAACTCTCGTTAATTTATTAGAAGTTTATTGGTTGTAGTACCCACTATACCGATGCCGCAATGTTGAATGGATTTGTATGGAAGCTTTAAGGGTGTCACTTGGAATCATTCGATACCTGTCTTAGAATAAGGACTAAGAGGGAACATGATATTATTCTGGGGAATCAATTGGACTCAATGGAATGAAGCCGAGCGAGCGTTAGCGAGCAAGGCAATACCGCTTGTAAATAATAATCCCGCCTCCAGAATCATTGCTTGTAGCCGCAACCTCAAAGTACGCCAGTGCGTGTTTGGTTGCGGTTCCGCGGAGACTCTTACTGGCCTTAATAATCTCTCAGGGCTTACGGACGGCTTGTCGCCGACTGTCATATTCCACGGGAGAATCATTATGCTCGTATTTTGAATTGAATTTCAACTTGATATAATTTCACAAGTCCCAACAAGTCCCATATGAGTTATCAGATATGCCACTTGAGCAGTACAGGTAAATTCTTTGATCTATAAACACACGCTATCGAATTCAGACGAGTCTATACAGGATGGTGAGTATCCACAATGTGGGATAGAACGGTATCAATATCCGCGATAAGTGAGGGTCATCAAATAGATATTTTAATCGACCAGTACATTCCACTATATCTGTCATAGGATATATCGTGGAAAGACGAGTCCGCCCGGAGCCATTTGATACTTGATGAGTTAATACAATGATTTGGAAAGTATCATTAATATGGACAGTTTGTTATCATCGTAAAATGATTCGATCGAGTCGGCTCATACTGTGTCCGTTCGCTCTTCCTCTTCGACAAATGGTGAGGTGAGTAATATGAATGTCTTGAGGGGGCTATCATTGAAACCTCAGTTGGAACATTCGAGTCGAGTGGACAATTTCTATTGTCAAGTAAAGGTAGATGTCCACGATAATCCCCAAGGTTACAGCAGCTACGAGGCTGTCAGTACCGTAGGGTCCACTTCCGTTCCTGCTGAGCCTGTTCCAGTGGCATTTATAGCGCATACCATTCCATGCCCATTCGAGTTACCGAGTGATCTACCGAATTTACTATTTTCGACGACGTGCGCATTGAACAATCCGAACTCCAAGGGAGCAACTATTGTACTCGAGTATGATGCTGGCATCTACAGAGCATTGATGAAACTTAGGAGTCACAGCTCTCCGCTCAAGTACGTAACCATTGATTCTAAAACTTTGTAATTATTTGCTCAACATATGGAAGACAAGTCACGCTATTTCAAGGGTGGACATCCACCACCGTACAATACTTGAACGAGAAGATTCTTGCCACCGCACGACGTGAACTCTACTAGAATTTCCTTCCGGGCCGAAGGCTCTCTTGATGGAAATGTCACCTTGATGAAGAATCTGATACGAATCAATGTCTGTAAGTATGATAGAGATATGATTTCCCAATACACCACGTTATCCTGGTCGAGCCATCAATTCGTACTCCTTACTTCACGTTGTTGACATTCTCATCATAAAAGCCCTTAATTTTGAGAAGAGCGCGCAAACTGTGAATGATAACATGGGCTCCTGCTACTCAGTCAAATACGATGTACATTTATCGAAGGCTGTTATAGAAGCAAAGGAACCCGGACCTGATAAATTGCTACTGGATAACTGTAATCCTCTACAAAAGTCAGTGTACAGATAGATGATGATGCGCTGAACAAATGTTCGAATAAAGGCAAAGTCCTATCGATTGGGGTTCCTGGAATATTTATCCCTGGGAATGTGGGAAATCCAGGCGCTTCTTGAGGCAAGGGTTCTCAGTCAGACGCCGAAGTTGACAGTGAATCGTTTAGCATTTCCACTTGATGCCTCTCTGACTCTTCGGAAAACGTTTCTGGTGCGGCGGGAATCATGTTTGAGAAGCGATAGAGATCTCGGAAATGAGGGCTAGATCATTTATCGACGGGAGCTTGGACCGGGTACCGTTTGACTGCTAGCAATCGGATATTCCAGATTATTCTGATGCTGGAATTTGGATCGTGTCTTCCCCTTTGATGTTTTTTCTACAAATTATTGATCACTGGAGCAGAACCAAGTTTTGCAGGAGTCTCACTATGATTCCTAGTTGAATCAAGAGGCCAATAGAATTAGCTCAAGAAGGACGTCATTTTGGCGGTAGAAGATGAGTGCTGGTTCCTTTTTTCAAGTGCAGGACACCCCCTAGAACCATGTGTATCGCTTGCGAACAAATTGAGCCTGCCGGAAGGAATTATTGATGATGAAAAACTGCAAAGATCTACTCTTTTGCGTATTAACGCCTATAGATCCACGGAGGTAGCTTTAGATGGGTTCGCTCTAGCACATTTGGTGTTAGAGTTACTTAGGTTTGAACAAAGAAAGACCTGTTATGAAAAACTGTTATGATGGTTGTCAATCTTGCAGTAGTTGACTAGTGAGGACTAGTGAGCAATTGTCTGAGTAGAAACTCAGACAATTGAGTCCTCATTGAGGTCAACAAGCATACCAATTTTGGCGACGGTACGTGGAACCGTTCCTGAACAACCCTATTTGTTTATAAGAAATTGTTCGTCAAGAGAAGTGGCGGAACTCCTCATAAACAAAGATGGTGTTTTGAAGATCAACTAGAGACCTAGGAGTTTACTCCCCAAAATCTCATCGGAACCGTCATCATATCTTGTTCTCGCCAAATTTCAGAGTTGAATTGTTCATCATTCTTGCACGCGCCTCTCATTATGCATTGAAATCTAAAATACATCTATTGGATGAACAGGAACACGGAAATGGAACCAGCCAATCGCGTATTTTCCTCAAGATATCTCAAGTCATGAAACGAATCAAGCAAATCAGTCCCGGGTAACCTGAAATATTGCGGACGAATACATGGCGCACGATTTCAAAGTTCACCGTTTCTCATGTGCCGCGGGCTAACCAGAGCCAAGGGAAGATCCACCAATCACGCTAGGGCTCTTTCGGCATATGCGGGATCCCTCTGCCCCGAATGAGGTATCGTTAGATTCCGAGGATCTCATGACTCCCCTCCCTCCAATCTTACGTGAGTTTTTACTCGTTGGGAAATTTGAGAAAAGAACGTCATTTCCATCATTTTCATTCATTAACATGGTGGCTACCGAACCTGGAGATCAGGGAAGTCTCAGGGAAGTCATTTTGACACTGGAAATTAGGGAAATCTTGATGAAGTGGCGACTGAATCATGGAAATCAACGGAAATGGATTCATTTGTAGCAAGCTTCTCGAAATAAATCTATGTTTCCTCGTGTATGAAGCACCTCGTGCGCTGTACCTATATGATATAAAGCTTTACTTCTAGAAGTTTAAAATTAAGGTGAGTGTGCCTAATATGCCCCCATTCCCTAATATGCCCCTACTGAAGTTCTCGAATGTATGCACCCGGAAACCTTGCCACGCATTTTTCATGTTCGTTGCGTTAAAATATGGGAAAATAAACGTTTCGGACCGATGCTAGATGGCCCGCGCCTTTCTTAGAACAAAAAACTGGTTTCGCTACTTTTGACTTCTTTTTCGTTCGTCACTAAAAGTTATGCCAAACGAAATTGATGGGATCAATTTCGACGTGACTTAACTCATTCCCTGTCTTTGTCCCAATTTTAAAACGTTCTCTACAGAATTGCAAAATTTGATTTCTAATCAATTTTACGCTCATATTACTGAAAAAAGCCCCACGTCCCTAATATGCCCCATGGATTTTTTTCAAACCTGTTGTTCACTCCATCAGAAAAAATCAATCTAACTATGGAAATTCAAAAGAGGGTAACGAAAGCTGCCAAATGAGAGAGAAATAAAGTACGTCTCGTCTGGGAGCCGAGATATGCCGATTCTACAAAAAACCCGTATAATCTCATGGAAACAGGCCTCTTTTTCACGAAGAGGCATATGTGGAACACACTTTCAAATGCTCTCGAAAAATCTTATTCCGCAAGAATTGAGATAGCACGGCTGCAATTCGTTGAAACCAAAACGTACTTCAGCTCATTTCAAAGGTCTTGAAACAACCTTGGAATTCAGCTAGAGTAAGTCGGAAAATATTGAGATGAGGCAAAACCATGAGAAGAACAAAAGTAGTGGCGGCATATTAGGCACACTTACCTCATTTTGGATTTTTTTTAATTGAAGAACGCAATATTCAGATGATCTCTTGACATTCTCATTCTGCTTTCTCTAAAGGGGAAGCTTCGTTTTCGTGACAGCAAATTTTTGATCGATTCTCCCATCAATCGCATATGTTCTTCAACAAACGTCCTTGTATCTGGAAGATGCTCAAACCATGCTGTTCTTCTCGTCGAGATCTACACGCAGAAAAGTGCGCGGAGGTAGAGATGGCGCAGCGGCGGCTCATCTGTTCTCGGCGGCGCGAGTGTTCGGCCGCCGCGCTCGCGGGGCTTGAAACGCCGCGGCGATGTAAACAAACCGTTCGCTCAGAATATCAAAACAAATGAGACGTGTGTTACAGATAAGGGTTTAAATTGCATTCCGTCGTACAGAGTCGTGGCGTAGTGGCTACGGAGTCTGCTTTTTGACCAGAGGGCCTTGGTTCAAATCCCAGGCATGTCAAATTTTTTTTGGCTTTTTTTTTTTAATTTTCCTTTCTTTACAGAATCATCATATCTTGATATAAAGAAACTCATTTGGTAAATATTTTCCTCTGCGTGCGTTCTATGTTGTTCTGATTTCAACCGATTGAATTCATATGATCAATCTCGGTTAAACATTTTTGAAATCTCGGTGCAAAATCGAATATTTTTCGATGAACCGTGAGTAAAAGTTGACGAACTGTGCGCAAAGTACACTTTTACGCCCAGTGTATGGGAATAATTCTAATACCATTTTATTAAGATTCATTCCTAAGAAAACACGCAAGAATGTCCAAAAATTTGTAGTTATCAACCTAATCAGTCGTAAATTTTTGGAAATCATTACGTCTTTGTTCTGAAATTCAATTTACTTATTGGAACTTATTAAAAATGATCAGGTCATCACTGATCTAATATGATCTTTATCAAATTGATTTGAAAAGTGATCTACTACGGTGAACGTCGAACTGAAATATCATTGAAAGAAAAGAGATAACAATTTCTGAAAATCCATTGTTAATACAAATTTTCTGATATCGTCATGTGTTTTTTTGGAAATCGATTTGACTAGAAACTTCTTAAGATTGATGAGGTATTGAAATGATCTGATATATTCAGCATTGAATTGATTTTAAGTAGTTTATTGTACAGTGAACGTTGCACACTATTCAAAAATGTTTAACCGAGATTGATCATATGAATTCAATCGGTTGAAATCAGAACAACATAGAACGCACGCAGAGGAAAATATTTACCAAATGAGTTTCTTTATATCAAGATATGATGGTTCTGTAAAGTAAGGAAAATTAAAAAAAAATCCTAGCCAAAAAAAATGGCATGTCTGGGATTTGAACCAAGGCCCTCTGGTCAAAAAGCAGACTCCGTAGCCACTACGCCACGACTCTGTACGACGGATTATAATTTAAACCCTTATCTGTAACACACGTCTCATTTGTTTTGATATTTTGAGCGAACGGTTTGTTTACATCGCCGCGGCGTTTCAAGCCCCGCGAGCGCGGCGGCCGAAAACTCGCGCCGCCGAGAACAGATGAGCCGCCGCTGCGCCATCTCTACCTCCGCGCACTTTTCTGCGTGTACCTATTATATGTAACGCTTTCTCTCCATGGAGTATTCCGAACCTAGGAGAGACCCATCTTTGAGGCCCTTTGTCTGTGTCTGTGTGTGTTGCTTTTTTCCTCGACGCTTTCTCTTCTACACTCAATCTGATCAACTTCTGCTCTTCTGTAAGTTGTAGAGAATCATTCAGATATGAGCCCAGTGACTGGGCATCTCTTTCCTCCCATCGTCATCGAATTTCTAGGCTTTAAATCTCTCGTTTTGATAGTTAAACACCTCCTTCCACCGAGGCTGACGGGCATTCGAGTTATCTAGACTATGCTTATTTTGACTCATACCAACTGGTTGATGCCAAAATACCATATTGCCGAGAAAACCCTAGGTTTGATGCCCCAAATTTCGTTCATAAGCTCCCTCAAAATAATAACTCTGAATATTGTGAAAAAATCTTTTTGAATATTATTTTCCTTCCGTATCGTCTTCTACAAGTAATTCACCAAATTGACACATAGATATTTTTTCATCATTTTTCCATCGATAAGTTGATACCGAATATCACTGGAAGAATTGAAATGAACTTGTACAAAATGTTCACGTGTTAATCTCTTTGGATACTTTTTGTAACTGGAAATTTTGAATTGGGGGTCTGGAAAACCTGGAATTATCAGGGAATTTCGAGGAGGAAGTTTGGTAGACACCATGAATTTAAGAAGAGAAACTGCCCAATGACAATAGGATGCTGAATGAAAGAATCAATATATAAATATTCCACATCTGGGACAAGTAGATCATCGAGCATACACACATGGTCGGGTAAGAAATCGGTTAGCCTCAATTACATGAGATTTCAACAATTCCCAGGGGAAATTCCACCCTGGTCTGTTTCATCAATAAAGTAATCTGCCAAAAATGAATATTCCTAATTGGATACCTCTCTACCGAATGAATTAGAGATGGTCAATTGTGTATTCACATGATTAATGCGAGTTCGTCAAGAAGAGGACTGATCAACTAAATTAAACTCAAAGAAATCAAAGAAAACGGGTAATATGAGAATCAGTACCAAGTAGACTTGACTTTAGAATGGGCAAACTGTTTGAATTTAGTGATAGTCTCTGCTTCTCTTTCGTGGACACCGAGCTGGTTTCATATAGTTTCAAACCTCTTCAAAGGAGCATGACCAATGAAGGCAGATTTTGACTGGTCATCTAGAATTGGCCTTATATTTCTAATGCTATGAAGATCAGATCTCAATCCAAAGGAGCTGCTGAGAATGAGGCCAAATCTGCTCCAAAGATTTAGGGGCCCAGGTTGCACTGGAATGCGTGTTTTGGGTGTCTGAATAGGCTTGTAAATTTTTCCCGCCCAAAACCAAAACGTATCCTCGTGGTGGGCGAAAGTATGCCCTATTTGAAAAACACGTGGAACGCACTTTTCCGGTTCCCTCTCGAAATTGACCCAATGAACTATCGCCACTCCAAGGGGATTTGGTTCATCAACAAAAAGTACAACTTTTAGGGGTTCTTTTATGGACGGGAAATGATGCGCTAGTACCGAAAAACCACTTAGAGAATGGAAAATGCGAATTTTTCATGCTAAAACCGGGGAATACTCGAACGGATTGGAATTAATCTCAAAGTTGCAGCGGATCAAAGTTGTAGATTATGGTCTAAACATTCATTTGGCATCGGTTTCCCATGCATGTACCAATTGGGGTTCCCAAAAAATGACCAAAAGTCGTAAAAAACCGTATTTATTGGATTTTTTGTCGGCCTTGGGGTAAGAATGGATTAACAAACTATCATATCTTGTAGATCTCATCAAAAAACACATTTTTAGTTCCCATAGTTTTTTCGAAAAAACGCACCAAATTCGAGTTTATATCAAAAAAAGTGCCGAAAATAGGCACTCTCCAACTTTCTCACGCAAAATACTGGAAAAACTCTAATGAGAACCCCATATATCTTTTGTGTAAGGAGTTGGCATTCCTCATGTACTTTGGAATGAGAAAAAAAATTCATTGCGTTCCAATGTTCCTGCTTCGAGGAATATGCATTTTTATGCCGGAAAACACGTTTGAGAGGTTAGATTGATGATTTGGTCATGATATATGCAATTCTACGTCAATGAGTCATACGACAACATCGATGAGTCATGCAAAGCCTTGAATTCTCGTCTTCGATCACCATTCAGAGTCCCAAGATACCTCGAAAACTTGTTATATTCATCGAAATTCATTGGTACTTTCGGAATTCCTCGTTTCTCAAGGCCGAGCACTGTCAAACTTGAATACACAGTTCATGGTAAGTCACAGAGGTCAACATCTGTTGATATTGTGTAGAGTTGTACTTCGGTTAGCATGAATCACCGATTTTAACCTTTGGACCTCCAAAAAACTCGTAAGATTAACCCAAAAAACCATACTACCCTCATTCACTCACAATCAAGAGCTCCAACGATTTCTTCGTGATATAAATCTTTGGATACGTATTCGTGGGCCTCAGAACTTTGTTGAGTTCAAAAAAATTACAGATGATGTCCTCAAAATGTCCTAGCGATATATCGATTCATTTGAATCTTTAATTACTAAATGGGGTCCAAGTCATAGATGGTGAGGATCAATCTCAATCGGAAGGGGTGAAAGTTGTGTCCCTTCAGAAGGGCCTATTCTTCCAAACATGGGTTAAGTTTGGGATTCTATGTTTTGTTGCAGATGCTAAAAATACTCGGGACGCGAAACTGTAAGAAAATTTTCAGACCTATATCGTACTCACCTCATTGATGTATCAATGCGAGATTCATTTGACTCTTCCGTGGAATGCTGAGACTTATTCTTTGGTAGAAAATGAGGTATCATTGTATTCAAGCTGAGTGTTTTGAAAAACTCCAGGGCATCTCTGAATCCTCTGTCTAGAATTGAGTAATCACCTGGTCGCAACCACTTGAAGAGTCCATAAGCATGTTTCTCCTGAGTAAGAATATGAATATTCGAATATTAATAGTATACGTGTCGGTTGTGAGTAGTATGATAACGAGTTGGTTCTCCTAAATAATTATGGTACTCACTATTAGATCAATAAGGATGTTGGCATGGTTATTCCCCCCGTTCGCATAGCATGGCACGTAAACTGCCGAGATATACCCATTGAAACTTATCAAGATCATTGGTTTGACTAGAGGTTGATTTTCATGGAGAGAATATGTTATACGTTGGAATTTATAGTTCCCGCTTTTTTGTATGTAACAGTAGGTTGCATTAGCTATCATAATAGCTTCCTCTTCTGTATCCAGTAACTTCTGAGCAAAGTACCTGGTGTGATTCTTTACAAAAGTCTCATGGTCTATGTGTGAGTTGCCTGAAGAAATTGATCGAGGATTGGCAATTCATTTCAAGAATTCATGGAAATTCGTGATTGGCTACAGAGGAACCGCTGTAGAGCGGATACCCACGGTCGCCGGGAAAGTGTCCACCTTATAGAGGTGTTTTCCTTATAGAGAGACTCATGCACGCCTGATACAGCCCCCGTTCACAAAAAAGTGTCGGTAAAAACATAATCGTACGTGTTCGAGAGGTGTCCGGATAGAAAGGTTCCACTGTAATCATTCTCGTAAAGAACGAGCATGGCAATCATAGAGTACCCAAGTATTTGATGACAAAACTGTCCATCAGTATTCTCCGTGCATTTTTCATCATACCTTGAGTATGGAAGAAGATCTTTCCAGACGCAATGTGCTCACCTGTGGAATTTTTCCCCTTCGGGCATTCGGCAGCTCGGTAAAGTGACACAATTCAAGGAGACATTGAAGAGTTCTCTGCTAACAAGACCTCCGCAGAAGATTGATGTGGATGTGAAGCGATTCTCCAATCTGTGATGGGCTGGACTCTGTTCCTTTCTTCTAATTAGTAATCTCTTCACATGTGACCTATCGTCATAAAACTGATGTATGAATTTCGATTTTCTGTGATATGACCGAGAGTCCTTGCTCCATCTTCTTTTCTTCACTGATTCTGTGGTAGTACTCCATTAGTACCTGATTCTGTTACACCTTGACTAATCACAAGCCGTGATAATCTCTGTCCTTGACCAAACTTGTAGTTAGTAGAATTTATATTCAACGTGCATTTATATATATACACACCCATGAATTTATAACAGACATATGTTGCCATATGTAATTAATCTTTTGTCTTCGGACAAATAAAGGACATCAATATCAATATCAATATCTCTCTCTCTCTCTCTCTCTTCGAGAGTCCAAATACCCTTGGCACGCACGACAGCGTACAATAATTCTTATTCTCTCGCGACATTAAGAGCATGGGACGCTATTCCAGTAAACGTTAGATTGATGATTCCTCTAGAAGCTTTCAAAGCAGCTTTGTCTAAGTATTTGTATGAAAAAGATGCCATGTAAGAACAGTCATTCGTTTCTTAGAGCTAAGCCGTATAGATAAATGTATTGCATTGTTACTCAGCGCAATGTGGGATATATGCATGTGTGTTCACCAAATAAATTTAGTGTTTATGCTGTACTTTACCACGTTGTTTATTTTATTCAATTTCTTGACAATGTTTTGTGAATAGATTTTAAGTATATGTGCTCCTTCATATTGCTTTTTGCCTTTTTGCCTTACGGACTTGAAGTCCACGGCATAATAAACGGTTAATCAATCAATCAATCTCTCTTCGCAGCTCTCTTGATGCACAAGATCATGCACCTAGGAGAACCTGGCTACCCAGCTGCGATGTTTACCACGTACAAATCCGAACGCCAATCCGAACGCCCCGCACGGGGTGATCTAGGAGAGCGGGTACCCGAAGTTTCCAACATGAGACTTGAATATGGAAGATCTTCCCAGGTCTGATTTTTTCATTTGTGGAACCTTCTCCCTCCGGGCTTTCGGCAGCTTGGGAAGATATTATTATTTAAAGATTCCTTAAAAGGGCGAAAGTCCTTTCAATTTTGCCCTTGGGCGAATAAAGGTTATCATTCATTCATTCATTCTCTCTCCCTCTCTCTCTCTTTTTTTTCTTTTTTAGGTGGTTGTAGGGCGAATACGCTGCGACGTACGAAGGAGAGGCACCGCACAGACTATGAAAATCGGTGTTTGATGGGCACTCATTACCGCACATCGAAAAAATGGGCTAACGGGGACTCATCATAGCGGAAATTGTAGGCGAAAACGTGTAGAATATGAATCCGTTCCCCTCGAGATGCCTCTGGATACGTGTTACAAGGTGAAGGTCGATAATGACGAAATTTCCGGGACCTTGAGATAAATCACTTTATAACTTGTCTGGATTGCAAAATTCACTATTGCGATGGATGAGCGAATTTCACGCATTTTCAACGAGGAATCCGATGGTGACCTTGGATTTGACCTTGAGGTCAATTTTGGAGGTCATACCGGGGTTATTTCGAGTTTATCGAGGGTTTATCATAATTCTGACACTGGCATCAAGAAGGGCGTGAAATTTCACGTCGAGATATGTACTTTTGGAATTTTCAAAAATTACCTCCAAAGGTCGCCACCAGCTTAAATGCCGTTCAGGTCACGTTTCAGCCGAAAATCGTCCCCTAACTCGACTGGGTTGCAATATTCACTGTTGTAAAGGATAAGTAAGATTCTCGCATTTTCAACGAGGAATCCAATAGTGACCTCGGATTTGACCTTGAGCTCAATTTTTGAGGTCATACTGGGGTTATTTCGAGTTTATCGAGGGTTTATCCTAATTCTGACATCGGCATTAGAAAGAGCGTAAAATTTAACGTAGAGATACGTAATTGTGGGATTTTCAAAAGTTACCTCCAGAGGTCGCCACCAGCTCAAATGCCGTTGAGGTCACGTTTCAGCCGAACATCGCCCTCTAACTCGAATGGGCAAAATTGCCAATTGTGATGGATAAGCCAATTTAACACATTTTCAACGAGAAATCGGATGATGATCTGAGCCTATAATATTAACATTGCCCATATAGGCCCATGTTAAAAAGTGATATATATAGATATACTAGCAATGTTGACGTTTCTGGCTGTAGCTCAGAGCAGAAGGCCCATTTGACAGAGTTGCTTTAGATTCCTCATATCCTAGGTGGTACGAAACTGTGAAAAAATGTTGGTAAAATTTCAGGACCCGGAGACTCCGGACTCCCCTTGTTAGTGATTCCAACGATTCCTCGAATTTTCAGTGAATGTAAAGAGTCTTATCTGTTTCCACTAGGGGAATACAACTAACCCATCCTCTTACACTTATGAACACATTGACCAAGTAGTTGAAAAAGAATCAACATATTCGTTATGTGTTGTGGGACTACTAGAGGATGAGTGAGATCAAGAACATTCACCTCGAATTTCTCCATACCAGTACCAAACTTTCTCTTTGAGGAAGCAAAATACCCTAGATCGGTAGACGACACAACAGTAAAGTTGAACAATGATGAGTGACAGTGAAGTATGATCTGGATAGATAAGCATGCAGTTTAATAACAGATCCGAGATTCTCCAAGCAGATGAATCTTCACCTGAATATTCAGATCCAAAGAAATGCGACCCGTGTGGCATTTAACCTGGTGGCGACCTCTGGAGGTAATTTTTCATAATTTCAGAGGTACGTATTTCGACGTAAAATCCGACGCTGATGTCAGAATTATGATAAACCCTCAATAAACTCGGAATAACCCCGGTATAACCTCAAAAATTGACCTCAAGGTCAAATCCAAGGTCACCATCGGATTCCTCGTTGGAAATGCGGGAAATTTGCTTATCCATCACGATAGTGAATTTTGCAACCCAGTCGAGTTAGAGGATGATTTTCGGCTGAAACATGACTTAAACGGCATTTAAGCTGGTGGTGACCTCTGGAGGTAATTTTTGAAAATTCCTAAAGTATGTATTCCGATGTAAAATTCTACGCTCTTTCCAATGCCCATGTCAGAATCATGATAAACCTTCGATAAATTCGAAATAACCCTGGTATAACCTCAAAAATTGACCTCAAGGTCAAATCCAAGGTCACCATCGGGTGAATCGGATGAGCATGAATCCAGCGCCCGTGTGCCCTGGGGGCTAAAACCTTCTGCTCTCAGCCCTACAGTGTTGGCAAGCCATCACTGCAGAACTGGGGGCAGCTAACCACTATCTAACCAACCCATCCCGGAACCGCGTTAGCATTACTTCAGGGTGGGAGGCGTATCGCGCTCAGGATCGAGCGACTCTCTTTTCTCACGACTCGCAGGTGTTGTTACTCCTTCTTCGATCTTCCCTATTCTCCTTTCTTCGATCTTCTCTGTTCTAGATTCTCTCTCCTTTCTTCTTTCTTCTTCCTTCTTCCTTCCCTCTTCAGTTCATCATATTCCTCCTGGTTAAATTTCGACCTCTTCTGTTTGAATCGGCAGACTCACTGTGATTCGCCTGCTTCGAGGCGCCTCACATCCCTTTCTCTCTCCTCCTTGCGGGTCATCACCAGCTTAATGTATCCGGTGACTCTATCCCATGTCTCCTGGTTGCGGAGCAAGTACGGGACGAGGTTCTCAGGGGTTAGTTGAGCACCCAGCCATTCATCCAAGTCGGCGCGCTCCCTTCGGGTGTCGTTGCACGTGAACATGGTGTGTTCAGCGTCATCCCAGTTGTCCTCGCATGACTGACATGCTGGGGATGTCCTCTTCTTGAACCGGGTCAGGTAGGCACCGAAGCAACCGTGATCACTCAGTGCCTGCGTCGTCCATTAGTCCATCTCTCCGTGGGTGCGTTCCGCCCACTTGGCTACGTCACGGATCAACCGGTGCGTCTATCTGCCTTTCGCAACTGGCGAATCCCACTCAGTTTGCCACTGTTAGAGGGTGGTCTCCTTCTCGTTGTCGTGGATGATCTCCTTCATTGTCGGAGTCAGCACTCGTTCGGCTCCGATCACTTTCTGGCGGTCCCAGATCCTCACTCGCTCCGCGACGAGCAAGTGGATGGGCGAAGTACTCGCCAATACGTAAACCGCATCTCCTGACACGGTGCGGTAGGCACGGATACTCCTCAGGGCCGCTCTCCGGTGGGCAAGCCCCATTCTCTTCTCGATGATGGTCTTCTCTACTCTCTTTCCCCACACGGGTGCACCGTACAGCATGATGGAGGTGGTGACGGTGTTGAGAAGTGCGCGCCTCTTTTCCTTGGGTCCTCCGATATTCGGCATAAGCCGCTAGAGCGCCGCACCGACCCTGCTCGCCTTCTGGGCGGCTTCCTGGATGTGATTCTTGAACGACCACTTGTCGTCGAGCCATACACCGAGGTATTTCAGCTCTGTCTTCCGTGGGATCTCTTGCCCGTTGATATAAAACCGGGGTAAGTCAAACTTCCTACGCCTTGTGACCACGATTGCTTCGCACTTCTTGACAGCGAGCTCCAGAAGCCTGCTGATCATCCACTCGTAGACTCGGGCCAGCGCTTCGTTCGCGAGTCTACCCAAGAGTTCCTCGTTGTCGGCCCATACTATGAGTCCCGCGTCGTCTGCGAAAGCCGCAATCATCACTCCTTCTGGCAGTTCAATAGACAGTAAGCTGTCGTACTGGGTGTTCCAGTTGAACGGCCCGGAAACCGATCCCTGTCCGATTCCGGCGGACAGTACCCGAATCTCTTGTCCCTCGTCGGTGTCGTACACGAGGGTCCTGTTCCGCAGGTAGTCACTCGTGACAGCTAGTAGATAGGGGGGCACTTTACCTGCTTGGGATTGATAGACTAGCTCCCAGCTCTCTCTCTCTCTTTCTTTCTCTCTCTCTCTCTCTCTCTCTCTCTCTCTCTCTCTCTCTCTCTGGCGGTAGGTGTTTCCACACGCATCTAACATCGCTCCGTGCTTGAACATCATTTGAACCATCAAAACGTCGTCCCAAGTAGCACTTTTTTGCAGATTGAACTTCCTCCTGCAGGCTCATGCCACTGGAGCATCACTGCATGGCTCCTGCTCGAGCTTGGGAGGAATAGTTCTAATTCTGCAACTCCAACAACAACATCAAGTTGGCAGTGCCTGGCGCCAAAAGTGAGCTTCGTGCACATGCTCGGAGATCGTCTGCTACGCTGGCCTGCTTCGCTGTCTTGCTGTCTGCTGCACGATGAGCGACAACACCTGCTATGTCTACAACAACACCTTACGCGCGGGCAGCAGAGAATGCGACATTTGCAGAAGATCAGCACGTAACAAGTGCTCGGAATTATCCCAAGGAGCAGTGACATGCGAAAAATGTCCTCCAGGTGAGCAAAATTCCAGCTGCGCCATTATTATATTTTATTTTATTTTATTTCATCTTAAACAATATACGGGCTAAAAAGCCCTTCACAAAGTTTCACTCATACAAATGTGAGGAGCGCCAATAAAAGTAAGAGTAAATAATGGAATTATCATCAAAACTAAGTCACTAATACTATCTGATCAAATTCAGAGTATAGCATATTGAGAAGTAGAAATGGCTCAATAGTAATGTGAAAAATCAATAACTAATGCATAATTCTTGCATGGCAGCATGTTTGAATTGGGTGTACATATTTAGGGCTCTTGTATTTGATGGTAAAGAGTTCCATGTACGTCTCAATCTGGACGCCACTGAATTGTACCCAAGGTTACCTCTAAAGTTGTCAACTAGTAGAGGTGTAGGGTCTCTAACGTGGTAGGGATTGTTTCTAACTTGGAAAAGCGATGCAACAAAAGAACAATACACTTTGCCATTTAGGGTATCCCAGACGAATGCAGCATCCTTGAATTTGTGCAGAGATCTAATAGTACTGAGTTGGTATTTCATAGAGATTTCACTGAAATCGTGATCAAATCTATGCATAGGAAATCCAATTCTCACGGCCATGATTCTCAAGAATCTCCGTTGCACAGATTCAATTTCTGATACTTTGTAATCTATATGGGGAGTCCAAATAATAAATGCAGATGTCAGAGATGCATCTATTATTTGGACTCCTATTATTTGGACTCTTATTATTTGGACTCATTATCATCAAGTGCATCGAAGCAGGCGACTTCGACTTCTCGCCTCGGCATGCAAACAGCTAGAGAGAGAAAGAAGGAGAAAACTGGCTCGCAAAGACGTGTGAGTAATCAGCTCATCTCACACACGCGGCTCGGCTCCTGTGCTGCATCAGGACTATTCCCCCCCTCCCCCGCTCCGCATACCACCGCCGGGGGCCACAGCGCAAAGCCCCCACCACCGATGCCTCTCTATTCAACCCCGGGAGTCCACAGCTTCCGCTAGCGGGGGGTACTCTATCACCTGCTGCTTCGTCATGTGGTGCCATCTCTCGTCAGTCCACCAGTATAGAGCCCGCGAATATTCAAAAGCAGCAAAGAGATGCGCGGCCCACCACTACCACCCAGTCGCTGCTCACTACACCTCCTGTGGGCTACGCTGTAGGGCCGGTAGAGAGCAACAGCCTCAACATCTCGTAAAAGACACCACCTGTGGACCACGTTCTCGGGTCGATGGAGAGCAACAGCCGCAACGTCTCGGATGCGATACTCCAGAATGAGCTTGACGAAATAAAATCTCTCGTGAGGCGACAAAACGTTGCCGTTTCCTCTCCACCTCTCACGCCAGCAGTGAACGAGGTGGATTATCATCTGTTGGAACGTGTATTCTCTCTCGAGAGACTCATAGAGAAGCAAAGCTCCCAGCTGGAGGAGCTTCGCTTGGATCGTCAGCTCCTTTTGGAGCAGAATTTTACCATGAAAAGCCAGTTTTCCACTCTGACTGAGCTATTAACAGGTCGTGAGAGTAGTCTGCGAGATAGCGAATGTAGAAGAATTGAGAATAGTAATGTCGAATCGACACATCAATCTTCGATTCCTATTATTCCACCTAGGATGGACATGTTCCCTCATTCACACGCTGGGGAGCAAGGACGGGGACACGGCAGTGACGGTCTTGAGCGCTGTGAATTAATTATTAATGGTATTTTAAAAGAAGATTCTAAGGCCTCACCGGTACAGTTATCTGATATTTCCTGCGCAGTGCTTAAGTCCGTCCTCCCCTCATTGGAGAGGGCAGACATTGCTGATATCCAAGTCCTGCAAACTGGGCGTGCGTCTGGGGAGAGGCCTCCAACAGGTAATTTCGACTCGGTTCCATCTCCCCGAGCTCCAGCTGCCATCTCGCGCACTCTACCATCGTGCGTAGTCCAACTCTCCAGTAATCGACTAGTCGGGAAAGTGATTCGGGCTAAACGTTCAATCACCAATAATTATTTCGCGGCTAACAATATCCAGCCTGACTTACTTGACCCAGATACGAAAGCTCATGTGCCGGACCGTAAAATCTTTATGAATGAGATGCCTCCTCCCCCCCCCCCCCGTGAGCAATACAAAGAATATATACGGCTAAGGTCGATTGCACGCGGTTTGGGTCTAGAATCCGTCTGGCACAGTGGCGTATGTTTCTGGGTTAGACGGAAAAATGGTGAGCGAGTGCATACGTTCGAATCGCTCGCTGATCTGCAGGTCATTCAAACGGCCTGTCAAAGTGCTCCAGAACGTGCCTGTGCGTCCTCTAATAACACCCAGAGCTGCACTACCGTTCCGGAGCAGAGTAGAGTTCCGGCAGCAGAATCAGCGAGAACTCCTTGACTAGATGCGGCTGCTGAAGAGCAAAGAGGGATGGGCAGTTCCTTGAAAGCGGGATTCATCAACCTTAACTCTCTGACAAATAAGATTGAGCATCTACGCTTGCTCGTTGCTTATGATCCCTCCTACCATCTATCTGAGTTGAAGCTAGATGGATTTGTGGATTACAATCTCGTTCAGATTCCAGGTTTTCCATTGTTGCGACAGGATCGCAACAGAGAGGGTGGTGGGATAGCCTTGTACGTGCGCAATGACTTCAAAGTTGAAAAGTTGATTTCATCGAATAATTCTGGGCCGGGGAAACTTGGCGTGCCTGAATTCCTTCTCTGTAGCGTATAGCAAGGTAACTCTCCGCCAACATTAATCGTATTAATCTAGAGACCCCGAAAAATCGCCATGCAGAAGGATGATGGGCTGTTTGGCTCAATATGCCGGCCTTGTGGAGATTACAGTCATAAATCATAATGGGAGATCTGAACGCGGATTTGTTAGACACTGCTCACCCTGACACCAAGACTTTGACTGCACTGACAGAAGAACTTGCCTTGCAAATAGTGCAACATGGCCCGACTCGCCAACATACCCCCAATACATCTCATACATGGATTGATCACATTTATGTAGATGACAATGATATCATTACTGACTATCATAACGGAGTCCTGCCCAGTTTCGGCAGGCACTCCGTCATTGACGTCACCATCAACGTCTTTACTCCCACTCCGCCAAAAAATTCCTTCACCTACAGGGATTTTCGTCACATCACTCCGGAGATATTGAATGACCGATTGCTTCGCTGTGACAGGACAGGTCTTGAAAATGCCGAAACCAGTTTGGAAGATGCAATTCACTGCTTGAATGAAAATTCACAGACCGTTATAGATGAATTGGCACCTGAAAAATACCATCAATCCGCGTAAAAACAACGCTCCTTGGATATGTCCTGAGCTCAGGGTATTCATGAATAAGCGAGACGCGACGTGCAGGCGCTGGGAACGGACTCAATGTAACCAGCGCAAGTGTCCTAAGCTCTAAAATGAATACTTCCGGCTCAGCAAAGAGGTCGATTCGCGCATTGAACAAGAGCATCACTCCTTCATTCGAACCCATTTCTCAGATGCTCTTGATCAGAAGAAGAACATTAAGAAGGATCTGCAGAGTCTCGGCCTCTTACCTAAGAGCAGAGAGGAGGAACTGCATGGCTTCACACCGGATGAGTTGAGCGCGCACTCCGCGGGAGATTCTGTTTCGCCCCACGAAAAGATTGATGAAGCAATGGACGATATGGACTCGGCACCGGAGGAGGGGTTTAAATTGAAACCCGAGAATATCAGTGATGTAGTCCTTGCTATCAAACATTTCTCCTCACAGGCCCGTGGAGCGGATGGGATACCCCAAAGTGTGATCGCGAAAGCTCTTCCGGCTATTGGTGATCTTATTGTACATATTTTTGACTCCTCTCTCGCTCATGGCATTTTTCCTGAGGCTTCGAAGCAAGCGCAGCTGATCGCATTGAAGAAGACTGACGCTCCATCAAGGGTCTCGGACTTCCGTCCTATAGCGCTGCTGTGCTTCCTCTCCAAGGTTCCAGAAAAAATCGCACTCGACCAAGGTACGGAGTATTCGAAAAACGAGAAGATACTTGATCACTTCCAGACTGGTTTCAGGCAACACCATAGCACCTAGACAGCTTTATTAAAATTGACCGATGACATCAGAGTAGGTATTGACAGGAGGGAGATCATTTGTAGATGGGATTCTATTGCAGGCTTTCTTGAATCAGGTAATAATGAGGCTTTATTGGTCTTTCCTGCTAACATATCCATGGCACATTAGCGCGTCGTTTCGATCGTTATTGTACGATCCTCATCAGGCTAAAATACATGAGAATATAGAAATCATACATCAAGCAACAAAATAGGAATGGACTGTTATGTAAATATAAAGAAAAGTTACCAAAAATTCCTTTCAGTTCCACTTGAGGAATCAACTCAAAATTCTCCCAATATTTGGAAACGTCAGGTATCAGAATTCTGAGTTGATTCCTCAAGTGTAAATGAAAGGAATTTTTGGTAACTTTTCTGTATATTGACATAAAAGTCCACTTCTATTTTGTTGCGTGATGTATGATTTTTATAATCTTATATATTTTAGCCTGATGAGGATCGTACAATAACGATCGAAACGTTGCGCTGATGTGCTATGGAATATGTTAGCAGGAAAGAACAATAAATCCTCATTATTACCAGGGAGAAGATTATCCTGCTCCTACTATTCGATTTTAGTGAAGCTTTCCACACAATCTCATCATCCAAGCTGTTGAGGAAGCTACGACACCTTGGCTCCTCAAGATCGGCACTCCTGTCGATAAAATCATATCTACAGGGTCGCACCCAACAAATCACTTCTAGAGTAGGTAAATCTGATTGGCTCGAAACCAATCTGGGTGTTCCACAGGGGTCCTCTCCTCTTCAGCTTGTATGTGGATGACTTGGCTGGTTTACTAGACGGAAAGTCGGTACATCGTCTATTTCAAGCGGATGACCTCCAAATTTATCTCCAAATCGAGAAAAATGAGTTCAGAGGAGGCATCGCTCGATTCGGAGGAATAGGACGACTAGTTGCTGAGTGGGCCAAAGCTTCCGGCCTGTGTTTCAACGCTAGCAAGACAAAAGCAATCTACTTCAGCTCGGAGAGAAATATCAAAGATCTGAAGAGAATGGACTTGCCAGGGGTTGAGATACAGGAAGGCAAATCCATCCCATTCAGTGATACAGTTGTGAGTTTTGGTGTTACACTTGACAGTGAATTGACGTGGAAACCGCACGTTGACCAAGTAACTAAGAAAGTCAACAGAGCCCTATACGGTCTGCGGTGTTTAGGGCATGTATCACCAGACCTCTCCGAATCCGCCTAGTCGAGTCATTGGTTCAACCGCACCTAGACTATTGCACGGTCATGTACCTCGACGCCACGGACGAACAGCGGCAACGGATACAGAGACTAAGCAATTTATGTGTGAGATATATTTTTGATCTTAGGAGAGACGAGCACATCACCCCGTTTAGGGAGCGTTTGGGTTGGCTTCTTACTGATTCGCGGAGAATGTACTTCGCAGCTCTCTCGATGCACAAGATCATGCATTTGGGTAAGCCTGGCTACCTAGCTGCGATGTTTACCTGGTACCAATTCGAACGCCCCGCACGTGGTGATCTAGAATAGCGGGTTCTCAAAATTCCCAACACGAGACTTGGATATGGAAGAAGATCTTTCCAGGTTCAATGCGCTCATTTGTGGAACTTTCTCCCTCCGGGTTTTCGGCAGCTTGGAAAGATATCATTATTCAAAGAATCCCTGGAAGATTTTTTACTCACCCAGCCTCCGCAGAAGATTGATGTGGAGAAGAGGGATTATTATAATTCATAAGGGGAGAGTTTCTTTCTTAGCTTAGTACTTCTTACATGTGACCTTAGTCACCCAGTTGGTGATCTATATCTGTGATATTAGTGCGAACCCCTCTCCCCCTTTTTTCTTCATCAATTTATATCCAGTTTCATGAGTTTTTGAATAGATTTCGAGTATACACCCTGACTAGTCCCGAATTGTGATACTTATTGTCCTTGACTAAATCAGTAATCTACTGAATTTATTATTATTTTGTGTACATATATCTTATTTATTTCTTACACGTGTCACACGTGTTATTATATCATAATGGACATATATGAGCGTATGTAATGATATTTTTGTCTTCGGACGAATAAAGGACATCTATCTTTTTTCTTCTTTTTGAGTGGAGTATAAGGAAAAATCTGATGACAGGCTATCCCTAATGGATCTCTCACCGGCAGACCATAAACGCTTTCATTTTGCTCACCCGGTAAACCGGACGAGCATGAATCCAACGCCCGTGTGCCCTGGGGGCTAAAACCTTCTGCTCTCAGCTCTACGATGTTGGCAAGCCATCATTGCAGAACTGGGGGCAGTTAACCACTATCTAACCAACCCACCCCGGGACCGCGTTAGCATTACTTCAGGGTGGGAGGCGTATCGCGCGGCATGGGGCGTTCCTCTTTGGTGTGTCCGCTCTTCTGTCTTCTCTCTTCGTCGTCAATGATCACTCTCCAAGTCGTCGTTGTTCGCTATGCAGCGCGGCTTGCATGGCGCTGCAATGCCCGTTCTCGTTCTTCTTTTCGGGTGATCGCCGTCTTAATATAGGCGGCGGTCTTATCCCATGTCTCTTTGCTGCGGAGCATGAACGGCACTAGATTCTCAGGGGTGATCTGGTTTCCAAGCCAGTTCGCGAGCTCCGCTCTCTCCACAGCTGTGTTCATGCACTGGAAGAGTGCATGATCCACGTCGCCCTTGTCAGCTGCACACATCTGACAGACCGGGGTCTCCCTCTTCTGGAACCGCTCCAGGTACTCTCCAAAGCAGCCATGCCCACTGAACGCTTGCGTCAGCCAGTAATCCAGCTCTCCGTGAGCTCGATCGATCCACCTGACTATGTTGGGGATCAACCTTCGCGTCCACTTTCCTTTTGTTGAGCTCTCCCACTCTTTTTGCCACTCTTCGACGGTCTTCCTCCTCTCGACATCTCGTATGAGGGCCTTACGAGTGGGGTTGAGCACGACTCCATCGCTCTTAAGGGTTTCTTGGCGTTTCCATACCCGCACTCTTTCGGCTACAAGCAGTCGAATGGGTGGTGTACCCGCAAGCACACAGGCTGCGTGTTCGGACACCGTGCAATAAGCGCTGATCGTCCATAGCGCAAAACGCCGCTGGACTGGACCTAGCTTTGCATCGATAACGGACCCTCTAGCTACCTGTCCCCAAATTGGTGCACCGTACAGCATGATGGAATAGCTCACGGTGCTGAGTAAGGCTCTCCTGTTTGGCTTGGGGCTACCAATGTTTGGCATCAGCCGTTGGAAGGCGCCACCAACCCTGTCTGCCTTCAGCGCTGCTCCTCTGGCTTGTGCCTTGTAGCTCCATTGGTCATCAAACCAAACCCCGAGGTACTTGAGTTCCCTCTTGAGTGGAATCTCGCACCCGTTGATGGAGACCACGGGAGTTTCGAAACTCCTCCTCTTGGTGACTGGCATCGCTTCGCACTTGTGCTCGGCGAGCTCCAGCCCGTTTTCAGGGAACCACTGGCCAATGCGGTGGAGAGCTTCATTGGCCACACACTCCACTTACCACGCGCTTTAGTAGTTAAGGCATAGGTATTTTAGGTACAGCCTTAGCGATTCAAAAAATCACGTTGGTTCGTTTGTAAACTACCCAAAAACCATCTTTTGCCGTCTTCTGTTGGCAAATCAGGATGCGTTTCAACAAGAAAGAATGTAGGCCATATTAAATGATGCCAAATACTATATAATGCTACTCCTGTGCACTCCCAATAGTCCGGATCAACGCACACTCACAAAACAAACGGAATTCGATTTGTTTTCTTTTCAACTTCGAGAACTCATTGTTAAATTCCCCGTTTTGCACAAGGTATTTCATCCTTTTCGTGAACAATAACCAGAGGAAGTTTTCCCACAAAACTCGGTTACATCGATAAATGAGAGCTAATATTATAGCCAAATCAGCGCACACCTCTGAATCAAAGATTTCCTCAAAATATGAGATTAGTAGATTGATGTATCATTCCACCGAAGTAGTTGAGGCATAGGTATTTTACGTACAGCCTTATCAATTGAAAAAATCACGTTGGTTTGTTTGTAAACTGCCCAAAAATCATCTTTTGCGGTCTTCTGTTGGCAAATCAGGATGCGTTTCAACAAGAAAGAATGTAGGCCATATTGAATGATGCCAAATACTATGTGATGCCACTCCTGTGCACTTACAATAGTTCAGAGTACTCCAAGAACATGGCAGTAACACAAAAGTCAAAAGTTCCGTGGAAACCCTCATATGCACGGTCGGTAAGTGGCACACCTTGACTACCAACAAATGTCACCCTGAGCCCAGGAAACTTCGAATTACGAGCGTGGCGATCTCATAGAATACGCTGCTAAGAGAGATTAGTCTCAGAGGTTCACTCGGAATGATGAAAAATTTGGAGAACTGACCAAATTCCGAAACCATGATTAGAATTCCCAATAAATAGTTTCATTCCCCCTGTGGTCCAATCCATTTCAGACGCAACTCATACTCAGAAGTAGATATGAGAAAAAAATTAATTTTAGATAAAATTTGGATGGTATATCTTAATTTATTCTCTCGAGAAACACTTTTAGGGTGATGAAGATGATCTAGACTCTTGTTTTACAAGTGGAAAGAATCGTTTGGTTAAGGCGGAGTTTTGATACAGTTGGTTTATAGATGATGAAAATGGAGTTCTTGGAGGAAATTTCGATTCTTGGAGTGAAAACTGGATTTGAATCAGACTTAAACGTAGTTGAATCAAATTTGGTTTCAACCAATTGATGTAAGATGCTGGAAGAGTATCTCTCTAGTTCATTGAAAGGTTAATAGATTAGTTGTAGACGGAAATTCGAGCAAAAAATGAATTTTGGATGGAATTTTTTTCCCATACTTTGAGCTATTTTTACAAGATTCCCTTTTAGGGGCATTCAGATGACATACACTTGTGTTTTCTGTGCAAGATATATCGTCTGGTTAGGACGAAGTTTTAATATAGTTGGTGTAAAAATGATAGAAATGGAGTATTTTCGAAAAATTTGGATTTTTCGAGAATAAATTTGATTTGGACTGTACTAAAACAAATTTTGAAAAAAATCGGTATCAACCAATCGATTGAGGATGACGAAAAAGTATCAGCTTAGTTTATTAAAATTTGAATGGGTCGGTTTGAGGGGAAAATATGATGAAAGTATGAATATTGAGAGAAATATTCTTGTATATTTTAAGTTATACTTTCGAGGAAGCTAGTTAGGGCAATTTGGGCTATCTAAACTGAGGTTTTTTAGCAATATCTGTAATTTGATCGAGACGGAATTTTCATACAATTGGTTTCAATATGCTCAAAATGAAGTTTTTTCTGGGAATTTTCGCTTTTTCCGAAAATTAAGGTTTGTGGAGATTAAATGGAATTTCGGTATCAACCAATCGACTGATCAAGTCAAAAAAACTATAGCCTAGGTAACCCAATTTGACGTAAGATCAAGTTAGAAAAAGATATTTTACGATGAAAGTACACAATTTTAGCGATTTTACCTCAAAAAACCTCTGAATCAAATTCGATTGGGGGAGGAGAGCAGCCAAATCAGTGGTCTTATCTCTGAGTGATTCTACACAACTCATAGAAAAGCAAAAATCGATGAAGTGCAGTGTAGAAGAGAAAGCGTAGCGGGAAAAAAACAACAAACATACACACACAGACACATGCAAAGGGACGCAGAGATGAGTCCCTGGGAGGTTTTGGGAGATTTTAGGAGGGAAAACGTTACTTACAATCGCTAGATTTTGGCGAGAGGAACAAGATGGTTGAAGCATTCTTGTGATGAGAGGAATTCTGTTGGAAAAAATATTGAATTGACTGGAAATATTGATCAAAAATTTGCTGTGCCGAAAACAAAGCTTTCTCTTTAGAGAAAGCAAAAGGCTCTGGGTCGAATAGACCCACGTGTGCCAACCGAGGGTTCAATATGGTTCTAACAAAAAATTCCTTTCGGATTTTTTCCAAACCCCCTGGTGACGCCTCTGGCTGAAATGCTCCGAAACGGCCCATATATTATATTGATAATAAGTAATACTAGCGGTAATGCCTCGCTCGCTAACGCTCGTTCGGCTTCACTTTATTCGGTGCGTACGATTTTCTGAAAATTTCTCAATGTTTCAATTTGAAGTTTTCTCAAAATCACAATAAAATGAAATTTCAATAGGATGAAAAAAACGGCTGTTTAACGAGTCAGTTGATTTCATTAAATTCGACGACGTTTCGAAGACTGATTTGCCTCCTTCTTCAGGTCTAAAATACAATATCATAACAGTCAAACATATTGGATGGAGTATATACATGTATATGTATGTTTACATTCATAAACGCATCAAGTGTGTGTCGGTGTATATAGATATACCCTCTAACACTCATGATACACTTTCAGTTACCTGTTAAATATCATAAAAGTTATTTAAACAGTCATTTTTCGGACTGTAGTCATGAATTACACATGTTTCTTTACAAATTGTCTCTCAGTTTACCTGTAAATTTTTATGAACTTGAATAATGAATTTGTAGAATGGACCTGTTTTTCAGTTGAACAAATAATTTGAACATCATACCATGTACTTTCACACAAATTGAGTGGTATTCTAGCAAGGAATATTTTACTTTCATATTGACTATTGATATAACTGAACTCTTTCTTCACATATATTCACTTTTCTTGAATTTAACACTTAGTGATTTAACAAAACATTTTTGATTACACTGAATGATTGTTTTATGTTCATCTGGTGATTAGCCAGACATCAATACTGATCTATCGATCCATTGATTTACACCTAGCGACCTCTAACAATCTATCAGTGAAGTTGTCCACATTGATAAATAGTAATCTATATGATCATGTGAGAAGGTTAATTTCAACAAGCATCACGATATTTGTTCTTTTTCACTTGTCTTAGAAGTGGTGCGTAAATGTGGTGTAAGTTTCTAGTGTCATCTTTTTTATTTATAGGGTGCTCTTCCAATCTTATGTGAACCATTTCTGAAACTAATCTTTTATACCAATTATGTTCATGGTCTAAAATTTTGGGGTTAGAAAAATCAAAAGTATGACCTCGACTTCTCATATGATCATTTACAACATAGTTTTGATCCATCTCTAAACTTCTTGACTCATGTTCATTAATTCTAGTTCTCAAATCTCTTTTTGTTTCCCCCACATATGCGGCATTGCAATCATTGCATTTTAATTTATACACTACATTCGTCTGATCGCCTATACTTGTCCTATCCTTTCCCCTTTTTATAATATCACCCAAATTATTCTTGATTTTCGGAAATAATCTCACAGGAAGATCCCTCAGTTTTTTAGAAACTCTCTGATAAAAACCCTCAATGTAAGGGAGACCTATATTGATTGAAAGCCTGGATTTCCGCGTTTTTGTAAAGTTTTCATTCCGATTATTAACTGATTCACTAGGTCCATTATCATCCAACTTTTGATGAATGAGAGAGTGTATTCTTTTTCTCATGTGATATTTTATAAATTGTGGGGGATAATCATTCTCAACTAGTATTTTTTCTACCAATCGAATGTTTTATCGTGGAATCTACCATCAAACAAATGTAGTGCCTTATCAACCAAAGAATATACCATCGCTTTTTTATGTGACGGATGATGATTGGACAGAAAATTCAAAACTCTCCCAGAGAACGTGGGTTTGTGGTACCAGTCTATGATCAACTTATTATCATCTCGAATTATCAGTAATTCTAAAAAGTTTAGTCTATTATGTTTTTCAGTTTCAATTGTAAATTGCAACCTTTCATCATATGAGTTGAATATGGACAACATGAGATCAACTTTATTCTTAGGGATAATAGCCAGAATATCATCGACATATCTCCCGTAAAATAATGGGACAAAATCCAGTCTATTCAAACATTCTTGTTCCAAATCATCCATCACAATATCTGCAAATCTTGGTGAAGGGGGTGAACCCATTGGGGTACCATATTTTTGCTTATAAAATTTTTCATTGAATTGGAAATAAGTATTTCGCATGAGAAAAGTAATGGCATCTAATAGATCTTTGAGTGGAATCCCTGTTTTCTTATTGATGTCATCGAATCTTTTTTCTACCGCTCGTGTGACGAGATGTCTACCTATATTAGGATACATGGTGTTGACATCAAGACTGAGTATCGTATGATCATCTGGAATTTCCAAACTATCTAAGGTGGACTTTAATTTAGTACTATGTTTTATGTACGATTTTGGTTTTTCAACACAACTTTCCAAGATTTTATCTATTGTTTTTGCCAAATGAAAAGTCGGGGAATTGACATATGATACTATAGGCCTCAGAGGGATGCCATCTTTGTGGATTTTAGGAAGACCATACATTTTCGGCAACATTGTATCTGTTTGAGTTAAAGAATTCTTATGGTACTTCTTACTGAAATAATTACTATCATTCCAATGGTTCCAATCCCTAAGAATAAAGTTGATCTCATGTTGTCCATATTCAACTCATATGATGAAAGGTTGCAATTTACAATTGAAACTGAAAAACATAATAGACTAAACTTTTTAGAATTACTGATAATTCGAGATGATAATAAGTTGATCATAGACTGGTACCACAAACCCACGTTCTCTGGGAGAGTTTTGAATTTTCTGTCCAATCATCATCCGTCACATAAAAAAGCGATGGTATATTCTTTGGTTGATAAGGCACTACATTTGTTTGATGGTAGATTCCACGATAAAAACATTCGATTGGTGGAAAAAATACTAGTTGAGAATGATTATCCCCCACAATTTATAAAATATCACATGAGAAAAAGAATACACTCTCTCATTCATCAAAAGTTGGATGATAATGGACCTAGTGAATCAGTTAATAATCGGAATGAAAACTTTACAAAAACGCGGAAATCCAGGCTTTCAATCAATATAGGTCTCCCTTACATTGAGGGTTTTTATCAGAGAGTTTCTAAAAAACTGAGGGATCTTCCTGTAAGATTATTTCCGAAAATCAAGAATAATTTGGGTGATATTATAAAAAGGGGAAAGGATAGGACAAGTATAGGCGATCAGACGAATGTAGTGTATAAATTAAAATGCAATGATTGCAATGCCGCATATGTGGGGGAAACGAAAAGAGATTTGAGAACTAGAATTAATGAACATGAGTCAAGAAGTTTAAAGATGGATGAAAACTATGTTGTAAATGATCATATGAGAAGTCGAGGTCATACTTTTGATTTTTCTAACCCCAAAATTTTAGACCATGAACATAATTGGTATAAAAGATTAGTTTCAGAAATGGTTCACATAAGATTGGAAGAGCACCCTATAACCCCAAAATTTTAGACCATGAACATAATTGGTATAAAAGATTAGTTTCAGAAATGGTTCACATAAGATTGGAAGAGCACCCTATAAATAAAAAAGATGACACTAGAAACTTACACCACATTTACGCACCACTTCTAAGACAAGTGAAAAAGAACAAATATCGTGATGCTTGTTGAAATTAACCTTCTCACATGATCATATAGATTACTATTTATCAATGTGGACAACTTCACTGATAGATTGTTAGAGGTCGCTAGGTGTAAATCAATGGATCGATAGATCAGTATTGATGTCTGGCTAATCACCAGATGAACATAAAACAATCATTCAGTGTAATCAAAAATGTTTTGTTAAATCACTAAGTGTTAAATTCAAGAAAAGTGAATATATGTGAAGAAAGAGTTCAGTTATATCAATAGTCAATATGAAAGTAAAATATTCCTTGCTAGAATACCACTCAATTTGTGTGAAAGTACATGGTATGATGTTCAAATTACTTGTTCAACTGAAAAACAGGTCCATTCTACAAATTCATTATTCAAGTTCATAAAAATTTACAGGTAAACTGAGAGACAATTTGTAAAGAAACATGTGTAATTCATGACTACAGTCCGAAAAATGACTGTTTGAATAACTTTTATGATATTTAACAGGTAATTGAAAGTGTATCATGAGTGTTAGAGGGTATATCTATATACACCGACACACACTTGATGCGTTTATGAATGTAAACATACATATACATGTATATACTCCATCCAATATGTTTGACTGTTATGATATTGTATTTTAGACCTGAAGAAGGAGGCAAATCAGTCTTCGAAACGTCGTCGAATTAAATGAAATCAACTGACTCGTTAAACAGCCGTTTTTTTTCATCCTATTGATCTACAAAACGAGTGATAGAAGCAAAATGGATAAAATGAAATTTCGTTAAATAGAATTGGAGGAATAAGGGATGGAGTTCTTCATGTTTGAACGGTATAACGAACTTTTATATTGGTGGAAGTCTAATTGTACCAAATAAGCCCCAAAATGCCTCCTCTTGCGGGAGAAAGTGACCAAACTCTTGATATTCGTTAGATTTCGGTCTCAAATGGTAGGTTACGGAACATTGAGGGGGCCATTTTCTCGCAGAGAGAGAGAGAGTGTGTGTATTTAACGCTCACCCTCTAGGTGAGTGAGTAAGATAACATATCAGGAAATTCGATTTTTTATGATTTTGAGACTCGTCGGGGGAACTATAGAGCAGGAATCGAATGACCTCAACCCTTCACACGTTTTAGACACAGGGGTCAACCTTCAATTGGTTTATAATTTTCTCGAAAATAATGCAAGAACATATATGATCGACACAGAGATACAATCCCTCTTCAAATCATACGCGAATAAAAATACTCTAAACTGCTCAAATTGGGTTAAAACAGTTATGTACGTGATTAAACTGTTAGTGTCTTATGACTCAATTTTGCAGGTAAGGTAAGTGTACCTCACTTGACCCCATTAAGCCATTTTTCAACAACATCTCCGGCCTTCCCCAATATTTCCCAACGTCATTTAGCTCATTTTAAACCTCGTCTCACCCTCAAAATGAGTCGAAGCATGTCTAATCTTGGCTAATAGTAGGAGAGCTATTTCAATATTCCCCCTCCAGAACAACTTAAGTCAACGTTGAAGTGCATGAAATTAGGTTTATCTGCATGCAATTACATATACTCTCTCAGCATGAAAACATGTAACTGATTTTTCGAGAAACTGACTGCACTATCATTCTTAAATCGAAAAAATTCTTCTAGATCTGGTTCTCCAGCCCTCTTTGAATTTCGAGGCTAGACCCTAGAACTGAACGCGCACTTACCCTAAAGATGGAAAAACGCGTTCCCAAAAAAGATAACAAAACAGATAAGAGTCTGACTTGGGATAAATTGTATAAACATTTATTAAAAAATAACGATGTATTTCAGAGAAGTTATTTAATGTTTCGGATAATGACTCGTGAAATCGATTTTACTAATTTTGACTGATATTTCCCCATTCTCAATACACATCCCGAGCGATAAGAGGGATTATATTTATTACTCCTAGAGAAGAGAATAGATTCTTGGATTGCAATACAAGATGAATTTCATTGTTATTGATACATTCACAATAACTTTTCAAATACCATATAATCATATTTGATACAATTGGCAAAACTTTTGATGAGAACTTAATAATACTTAATGTTGATTACAACTATCTTTTCAATTGTCTGGTAACCTTTTTAATACCTCACCATTATTGTATTACCGGGAGTTTATTGGTGTACAATACAATATTAGAAATTCTGTTGTAAAAATCAATTGTAAAATATCTCAGGAAAAACTACATTAGTAGTATAAATCAGCGTTTCTTCTTTCCTTTCTTTTTTATACAATGATTTAACGAGTGTTTTTCTGGAGAGACGTGCATTATTTTCAGAAGAATCTTCAAATTTTTTTTGGCTCCAACACGTGATAACGCGACGTATAATTGACCGTGCGTAAAAACCGGTTCTGGTAAGTACACACCAGGGGGGTGCAGCTAGTACACAGGGCCCTCCAACTCCGGGTTAAAAAGTTGGCTAATTTTTTTTCTGCTACGGCCGTGGCTACAAGTGGTGCCATCTAACGGATTTTCAGCGAAGCTCGCCACGAACAGGGGTTCTCCGTTCAAAGTCACCTCGTAATAATACTCAATATTATTATATTATTTGATCGAGTTGAATGTTTTTAGGTGCTTTGCGTATGATTGAATCAACTGCAAAGAAGAGTTCATCAGATATTCGCGACTCTGAATTCGTTCATGGTGGATTTGAAAATGTTACAACCAAAGCCCCTTTTGGGGCCCAGCGGCTATATACTACCTTCATTCAATATAAGTGTAAGTGATGCGGTGGTCGAGTGGATCAAGCCATCGCATCTAGCGTTTTGTTCCGGGCGTGGGTTCGCGACCCGCCTTAATTTTTTTTTTTTTTGACCGACCTTTTTTCCGTAAAATCATGAGCACTCATACTTTTTGAAAATGTGTAAACTCAGAAATTTAAAAACTAACAAATTACTGAGGGACTAATAAAGAGTAGAAACACTCTTCTACGGATGGAAATAGTGTTTAACTCTATATATATGTCATTTGAGATCAAAAAATATTCACAGTTATTAGAATAAGATATATGGAAAAAATACATTTATCAGGGAACTGTGAGAGTTTGAGCTTAAAAATTCCATGACAATTCCAATTATTCCTCAATAATATTTCTTGACCCGTTGACTTACGAAGCATCGAAAAAATCTGTAAAAAAATCCAAAAATTTCTTGGACAACATTGAACATATTGGTACAAGAATGAGGTTCCCAAAGTCAACCATTTTTGAGAAAAAAAAATTGAAATTGAAAAGTTTCCACCTCTAATTTCACGATTTTTGACGGTTTTAACACTGGTATTTGGATGGCTCCCGACCAGAACGGTATAAGTCTATTTTGGTGAAAATTGAGTTTTTGACGGGAAACGATAGGGAACATATGCGAAAACATGTATGTGTAACTCCGGGAGTGAAAATTCATTCTGAGCCGTCACAAGCACCATGACAGTTTTTGTCGAGAAAAAATTTTCGACTTATTTTGGGGACCAGAACGGTATAAGTCCATGCCCGAGCATCGAAACATGGCTCTCGCACCTTCTATCCTCAATTATTGCACTTATCCAGGCTTTGTAAGGTAATAGTAGACACCAAAAACTATAGGATATTGGCGCCCTATGTAGTGGAGGTGGCTGCATCGAGTCGACATCGAAGTTCATCGCTGCTTTTTTCACGCTTTGACATTATGGACAAAGGCTCATCTACATGAAATATCGCGGAATAGCATTCTGTGGGAGTTTGTTTGAACATCGTGACTTTGCTGAGGGCTCTAAATTGATTTTCTGCTTACATCGTCTTACATCGTCGGTAATGAGACAGGATTCACGGGGTCAATCGAAGAATTTCAGTCGATGATGATTCCTGCAGGGATGATATCGTCTCAAAGGACTGAATAACTGCATCTGAGATACAGATAACTTCGATAATCTATATGCAATATTCCTTCAGTAAAAGCAATGTGAATGACGAGAAACACCTAGCCTCATCATGAAATAGACGCATTTCATTTACAGTTATTCCGAGAAATCATTTTGAATGTTATCAACTCGCACTCTTGTTATTAGTAATCGCTCAACTGTCCGAATTCGATCTTTTTTGCTGGTCACACGTGAATCTCAATATGGTCGATCTTATTTAAAAATTATACTCTTCGAATCGATCCACTTGCATTCAATTTGAATCGTTTAATGCGTTTGATCAATATTAGTTGTTTCAGACTGCTAAATTGAATAAAGTCCGATTGCTCATTCAAACTCCACGTTTTGAGATGAAAGTATTTTGATTCTGATCTTTTTAGTGTAAACTCTCTCCAGGTGAATCTCCAAGTAGAAAATACACCCTTCAAAACTTCCTAAACACTATATTGGAGTGTAAACCAGGCTGATTGAATGGATACCGTTCGACTTAAACGCTAGAATACGCACACGTGGACTGCAATTTCGAAAATGTCATCGATTACGGTCGTAGTACTCCAAATGTAACATTTTTGGTGAGATCTGTCGATGTAACCCGATGATGATGGTTCATGGACCTAATCGAATATCTTCACCAACCCCCGGACATCCCAGTCAACAATTTCAGAAAACAACATGGATTTATACCGTTTTGGCCTCCAGGATTTTTCACCTTTTTTTTACGCAAAAAACGGTACATGTCCACAGCGTTTCGACGTTTTTTGATGCAAAAGGGTTCAAATCGACAATTTTTTAATATTTCACGATCTAAGAGGGTAAAAGCCGACTAGTTTCCTTACTTTCCCCGGTCCAGAACGGTATAAGTCCACTTCAGAAAAAATGATGGACTTATACCGTTCTGGTCCGGAAAAAAGTCGAGACAATTTGGGGACCAGAACGGTAAAAGTCCATTTTTTATTGCAAAACAAGTGACAAAAAATGTAAACAGTTGAAAACCATCACGCCCCATGCAAAAACTGTCGTAAAAACATACTCATTACATGATAAATGAAGCATAATCACTAAAAATGACAATCCGAATTTTCTATTGCAAGAAAACTTTGAAGCTCATTTGCCAGAAATGCCAAAAATGGACTTATACCGTTCTGGTCGGGAGCTGTCCATTTGATGTTGTGACAATGATTGCGATGGAAGTTACTTCTCAAGTCAACGGGTTAATAATTCCATGAATAATGATTTGGGAGAGCACTGGAGGCGATAGAAGGGTCCCCTACAATCGATATATAATCTAGCGAGTGGAATAGGATAATCCAAGTTTCATGAGGGTGAGAGGGCTTTTGTCGCATTAGAACAATTGATGAAAAATCGAGGTTATTGAGAACACTGCGTTTTTATTATATATATAAGAGCTTGTTTCAACACCTTCAAAATGAGGTGAAGTATGTCTAATTTTGATGGTATGGAGCCGAGCTGACTCAATTTTCCCAAAGAAGACAATATCAACCAGCGGTCCAAATCCGAGTTCTGTAATTTTGGAAAATTGATTTCAAAGGTCTTGAACAAAAGAATCGTATGCGCTTAAAAGTACGTTTAGACTGCTTAGACCAAAACAATTTGGCGCCGATTTAAAAGAACGCTAGTCCCTCAGTAATTTGTTAGTTTTTAAATTTCTGAGTTTACACATTTTCAAAAAGTATGATGCACATAGTGCTCATGATTTTACGGAAAAAAGGTCAGTCAAAATAAAAAAATTAAGGCGGGTCGCGAACCCACGCCCGGAACAAAACGCTAGATGCGATGGCTTGATCCACTCGACCACCGCATCACTTATGTTTATCTTGTATGAAGGTAGTATATAAGCCGCTGGGCCCCAGAAGGGGCTTTGGTTGTAACATTTTCAAATCCACCATGAACGAATTCAGAGTCGCGAATATCTGATGAACTCTTCTTTGCAGTTAATTCAATCATACGCAAAGCACCTAAAAACATTCAACTCGATCGAATAATATAATAATATTGAGTATTATTACGAGGTGACTTTGAACGGAGAACCCCTGCTCGTGGCGAGCTTCGCTGAAAATCCGTTAGATGGCGCCACTTGTAGCCACGGTGTAGGGGGCTACTATCCCCCACGAGGTGAATTGGTGGTAATTTGGACGATGACTGAGTGAAAACACTCGCGTAAACTATTTACACTGTTTATTCATCTGACTCCATATAAATATTATTACATCGTGTTGTAAACTCACGAGGCTACTTGCTCATATGGTCGAGCTACGAACTTGTACTGATTCCGCGTTGCATATGATCGCCGGTGCGACCAAGCATTATATCTTCTGTCTCTCTCTCTCCTCTCTCCCCGCTCGGAGACCGCAAGTGTGGCTGTGTGTGCGCATGTCAGTGTGAGTGTGTGCGTGTGTGTGTGTGTACTCGTGCCTACATCACTCCCCCCCAAAAGAACGGAGTTCTAGGAGTTTTTTACAATCAATAGAAATCATAATTACATTTTGAATGTAGGAATTCTCTACAACAATGTTTATCCAATGTATATAAATCAAAAGAATTAAATCAATAGATCAGTTGTACAATCAAAGTATCTATACATCAATTGTATGATCAAAGTTGATTGGTGGTTTTGGAATCAAAATTTGCTTGAATGCAATTTTTCAAAATCATATCCTTAAAACTAAATAACAGCTTATCTATGGAGAGAGATGAGCTTTTCTTAAATCTAATTATGCTATTTACAAAATTTACAAGTATTTACAGGTCATTTCACTTTGAAACAAATTGTGAATTTTTGAATCGTGAAATGGTTTAGCATTGATGCTAAGTTTTTTGATTCAAATCAACGCCTGAGCGCCATGAGTTTGGGCTTTGCCCATAAATTTTGCCTACTCCTAATTAAAAGGGAATGTTCCGACCATCCGGGAAAAAATACCGTAAGGTACCCCAAAAGGAAATGATCATTCTGGAGGCGTATCCAGAAGCCATTTTGATGGACCGACTGCTTTCACCGGCAGAGGTATACTACTTTACTGAGGAGAGGGATTTGAACCATTGCACATAATAAAGTGCTGACTAAATCGAGTATCTATTTACAAGGATGTGTCGAAATCGTTATTTTTTGACTCAAAATCAGTGTTTTGTAACTAGAACAAGTTGCGTTGACTGAGTTAATCTCACAATTAATATTGACTGTCAATATTCAAATTGATTGAAAAACATACTTGATTCACTAGCTACGTGGTTTTTTCGCATGAAACCAAATTTCTAACAATTTTAGAGTTTTTTGGAACATGGAATTTTACAGTCTTTTAGATATTCATTTGACATTGAGTGCATTGATCTTTTTATACAAAGATTCAATTCTATTTGCCAGTTGGTCAATTTTTATACTGTCTGAACGCTTTTTAGCATAAGTATGATCACAATTACAAGGATGTAGATGTTTTTCACAATTTGTATCAGTATTGCTATTTGCAAATGTTACTCTTTTCCTAGAATAAGTTTTCAAAGGTACAGCTGGGTCATGAGTATGAGTTACAGCTGAAGGAGCTTTATGTACTTCTACTGGACTTTGGAATTGATTTGCATTTGGACTTTGATTTGGGCTCTTGTCTACGTTAGCTTTTTGAGTAACTAGTTTTGCTACACTTTCTAAGTCAACAATTTTTTGGCTTCTAGGCTGTTCTAATCTGACTGGCATTTTAGAATTTTTATTGACATTGTGAGATGTTGGTGGATTTTCTTCTTCAGGTATGAAAAAGGCTGGCTTTAATCTCTCAATATTGACGAATTTAGATTGGCCATTAACTTCAATTTCGAAAACTCTGTCATCAATTCTACGCAATACTTTGTGAGGACCAGTATACGGTTGTTCTAATGGCTTTTTGACTTCATCAACACGCAATAAGACGTGTGTACAACTATAAATGTCTTTAAAGAAGAATGTGCGTCTTTTGTACTTATGACTGATAGGAACTGGCCTTATTTCTCGCATATACTCTCTAAATTCTTCTAAGAATATTTGAGGATCCGGTGTGAAATCACCTTCTGAGGCGAATTCTCCTGGCAAACGTAATTGTGTTCCGAACAGATATTCAGCCGGAGATGCATTTGTATCTAGCCTTAATCTATGTCTTAATCCTAGCATGACAGTAGATAGTTTTTTGGACCATAAGTGCTCATTGCTATGGCACATTAACGCGGCTTTTAAGTCTCTATGCCACCTTTCTATCAGACCATTAGATGAAGGGTGATATGCTGTTGTTCTGATTCTCTGCGCTCCAATGAGCGATAAAAGGGCTTTGAAAAGTACTGATTCAAACTGCGATCCTTGGTCTGTCGTTACCGTTACAGGACAGCCATAACGAGAGACCCAGTGATCATAAAATGCGCGTACAATAGTGTTTGCGTTAATATCTTTCAGAGGTATGGCTTCAGGCCAACGTGAAAAGCGATCAATTATCGTGAGTAAATATTTGTATCCCTCAGATTCTGGAAGAGGACCAACTATGTCCATGTGGATATGCTCAAGACGACTGTCTGGCATGACAAAAGGTGCTGGATTGGTTTTTACATGACGTGTGATCTTAGATTTTTGACAATCCATACAATTTTTGACAAGTTTGGTTATATCGCGACTCATGGTCGGCCAAAAATATCTACGTCTGATTAATCTGTCTGTTGCTTTGGCACTTGGATGAGCGTGATTATGGAATACTTTGAAAATGTGCTGACGCAATTTCAGAGGTACATATGGTCTGATTGCTTCATCGGTTAAGCTGAATACAATTTGGGTTTGCTGTGGACCCCATGTCAAAGTTTCGTATTTACTTTTATAGTCTGGCGACTTTACAATTTCTTTCAATTCATCATCTTCAAGCTGAGCTTGCGCTAATTCCGGCAGATCTATATCTAGAGGTAATGCAAGTGTTCCTATACTACTAACTGCGATTGCATTGATTCGTGATAAAGAATCGGCGACTACATTGGCATTTCCAGGCAAGTATTCTATTTCTGTTGTGAATTGCGAAATATACGATAAGTATCGGATTCTGCGAGGGTCAGATTTATCTGCTCTCTGCATGAATGCGTACATGAGTGCTTTTTGGTCGGTGACAACTTTGAAATTCCGGCCTTCTAGGAAGTACTGGAAGTATTTAATTGTTGCATAAATAGCAAGTAATTCACGATCATATGTACTGTAATTTTTCTGTGCTGAATTGAACTTTTTTGAAAAGAAAGCAAGTGGTTTCCATAGTCCATCTTGCGATTTTTGTTCAAGGACACCCCCCATACATGTGTTGGAGGCATCAGTGACTATTCGTGTTTCTGCTTCTGCAGCTGGATGAGCCAAAATGGCCGCATTTGCTAAAGCGAGTCTTGCTTGTTCGAATGCTTCAGTTGTTTGTTTAGACCATTTGATTCTACGTTTATCATTTTTTCGTGATTCTGGCAATAACGTTTCAAGTGGTTCGAGTTTTGCTGCTATTTGAGGTAGACCTCTACGATAAAAGTTTATCATGCCGAGGAATCTGCGCAATTCGACGACTGTTTCCGGTCTGGGAAAATTCAAAACTGCCTCGACTTTTCCTGTTGTAGGTCGGGCTCCATCTTTGTTGATGGTATAACCTAAAAATGTGATTTCTGATTCACCAAAGATGCATTTATCAACATTGATTTTGAGGTTGTGTTGACTAAGTCTTTTAAATACTTCTCTCAAATGGCTTTCGTGCTCCTCTGGAGAGGATGATGCAATCAAAATGTCGTCTGCGAATACGAAAACGAAGTCTAAATCTCCAAAAATTGAGTTAAGATATCTTTGCAGCGTTGCTGTGGCGTTTTTCAAGCCGAAGGGCATAAATAAATATTCGAAAAGACCGAATGGAGTAATTACTGCCGTTTTTGCTATATCGTCTTGTGACATTGGAATTTGATGAAATGCTTTGCGTAAATCTATTGTACTGAAAATAGTTTTTCCGCTAAGCATTGCTGTGAAATCGAGTAAGTGTGGAGGTGGATATCTATCCGGTACTGTAACATTATTCAAACCTCTATAATCTCCGCAAATTCTCCATTTGCCTGAGCCTTTGCCAACAACATGTATGGGGCTTGACCAAGGACTGTTGGATGGTCTCAATATACCCAATTTTCTTAGTTCTTCAAACTCTCGTTTAACAATTGTTAATTTTTCTGGCGATAGTCGCCTTGGCTTGGAGTACACTGGGGTGTTACCCTCTGTTGTGATGTGATGGAAAATGTTGATTTGGGGTACTTGAGCATTTTGAGTGAGTTTCGTAATATCTGCGAATTCTTTCAAGAGATCTTCATACTTTGAGCCTGTTCTAACAGTTTTTATGCGAATTGCTTCTACTCTTTTTACATACGTGGCTCTACTTAGACCTGTCAACGGGTCAAGAAGTCTTTTGTTTCTTATGTCAACTAAAAGACCATAATGGTGTAAAAAGTCAGCGCCCAAAATTGGTTGCGCTACGTCTGCGTAACAAAAATTCCAACGAAATTCTCTACGTAAACCCAAGTCAACTTTTTCTATAGATTCACCATAAGTGGCGATAACTGAATCGTTTGCTGCATATAATTTGAAGTCTGTGGGCTTGGTTAAGTGAACTGGTTTTGGGAGTAATGAAATATCAGCACCACAGTCGATTAAAAATGTTTTACGAGAAGTTTGATCTACTATGTGAAGGCGCTTGCTTTTTTGCCCCACTACTGCGTCTCGAAAATTGGGCAAAGTATCTAGTTTCCCCGGTTGTTATTTCCGTTGTCATTGTTGCCATTATTATTCCCCCCACTATCATTATTATCTCTAGAATTGCCATTGCCATCGCGACTGTTCACCCACTTGCAAGTGCCGGGTTCTTTACAATAGTAGGCGTTATTGCCATGAATTAAATGAATAGGGCAAAGGTATCGCTTGCCTCTAAATTGATCTTTTGGAATATGCGCAGGTGTACGTGAGCGCGGGCGTGAATTACGCTGATTTGATTGGGATCTTTCTCTATTGCGTGAACGATCGTTTTTGATAGCATTGATTTCTGCTCGCATTGCAACGAGCTCTGATTTGATCTCTTTCATCATTGTAAAGCTTTCAGATTCTGACTTGTTCGCTACTGAGTTGATTTGAACATCCGGGTTCTGATACACTTTGTCAGCTAATTCGGCTAATTTGTTTAAGTCTGTCACATCACTCAATAGAAGTGCTTTTCTACAATCGTGATTCAAACGTTTCAAAAATATGGCAGTGAGAACTTCATCATCTAATTTCTTTTTGCTATCTAAATTTCTAAGACGCCAAAGAATTTGTGAGGGTTTTCCGTCCACTGATACATTGCCTTGCAATAGTTTATCTAAAGATTGTTCATCAGATTCTGCAAAAGTTTTGAGAATTCTGTTTTTGATTTGAGAGTAAATATCCGGAGGTAATTCCTCTGTTAATAGATCTTTGATAACGGTGACAGTTTCACCTTTCAAAACAGGAATGATTAAATTTGCTTTGCTTCTTTCATCAGTCACATTATAACCTCTAAAAAGAGCTTCAAGTTGAACGAACCATGTACTTGGATCATTTTGTATAAATTCAGGAATTTTAAAATTTGGAGATCTCAATATATTCACCAAATTGATTTTTGATTGAATGGAATCACTACTAGATTTTTTTGTACTATCTACATTAGCATTGTTTTGCTTATTATTTTGTTCATCAGTTAAATCGACTTCATCTTGTATTACTTTATCCTGAGAATGAGTTTGGACTTCAAATTCAGGTAAAACATTTTGCAAACTTTCATTAATCAATGCAGCAGTTTTGGCTTCATTAGCCGTAGCTTGCTCTTTAAATAAGTCTTTCATGCTATCTATGATTGATCCGTGTAATGCATTCATTTTTTCATCAATTTTGTTCATTATTGATCCTTCAACTTTATCAGCAATAGCTTGTTCAGTTAACTCATCATCATCTAAACCCATTGTGTGAGCTATAATTGAATTTTCTAGATCAAAAATTTGCTTAGAAGCTTCAGTTTCTGCAATAGAATCGAGCGGACTTTGTCGAAAATTTTTTAACGACGAAATCGAATTTTTATCTTTCAAAGGAAAAAGTTTTCTTGAAGCGTATGCCTTTCCGTTACGCAGCAATTTAGGAGTTTCCTCATCTGTGTCAGGCATCAATATTTAAATCGCAAAATCGATCACGAGACGTACATTATTTACATATTTTCACAATAAAATGTCTCGTGTCGAGTCGCAAGAAAGTGACGCTAACTAAAGCCTGTGTTTCATTTCAAGGTCGGCACTGTTGCTGCCCGAGAGAAAAGTTCAAGTACCTATTAGCGTGAAGAAAGATCAACAGCGCTAAGCTTGTTTTGATGTGCGTGATCAAGGTCACACTGAGATTTTGCGCGGGCTAACTTATGCGGTTACGCATATTTGAGAATTTTCGCGCGCATGAAAATTCGATTTACCTCGAGAGAAATTTTCTTGAAGTTGATGATGATTGTTGATTACGGCGATGCCGAAGATTACGCCGGTGTCGAGGGTACGTCGCTGCAGATGATTCGTTGCATGTGCGACGACTCACGACTGGCCGTGGCGATGAACTCGTTCGTCCTGTTGAAAATGCACCGATGACGTTGGTACGCACCGATGTCGTTGATACACCTCGTTGGGACCCGATGGTCCTTTGTGGGGGCCCGGTGGCCCTTTGTGGGAGCCAGGTGGCTCTTTGTGGGACCACTTGACGGCCGCTGCTACTTTTTATCACTGCGCCCTGGGCGGCAGGATATTCTGCTAATACATGCCTGGTACTGTGGTGACAGGTGCAGGCTTCCGTATGCTCAGTGAGAGCAATTTTTGTTGACCTTATTTGCACAACTTGTTCAAGTGCATTTAATTTGCGATGAATCTCAGCGCTGTTTTTGGCGGGCGCGAGATGATGGAATTTGCTCGGCGCGATTTGGCGGGCTCGAGCTTCGTCACTGTTTCTTTTTATATTTGTTGTTGCTGCCCCGCAACAATTTTTATATGATGATGTTGATGATGATGAGACGACCTATTGATGGACGTCGTCTGCGGGGACTTCTTGTAGCCTCGGAGTCAAGAGCACGTTCTGCTCCAAAATGTTGTGGAGAAGATGGCGGCGAGCGGGCGCTTGTTGCGGCAGGACGATGATTTTTTTTGGCGCGGATGCGCTTGTCGACAGGTGAGTGGCACGACGATGTCTGCCCTGATGATGCTGATGATGATGTGCTCACCTGCTCGTCACTGCGACAGCCCATATGGTTCGACTCTGGCCAAGCTCGTGGTTGCTGCTGCACCAGGAGTTGAACTGCTCCGTCGTCCTCTGGATGATTTTTGCGTGTCCGGGGTCACCAGGTTGTAGGGGGCTACTATCCCCCACGAGGTGAATTGGTGGTAATTTGGACGATGACTGAGTGAAAACACTCGCGTAAACTATTTACACTGTTTATTCATCTGACTCCATATAAATATTATTACATCGTGTTGTAAACTCACGAGGCTACTTGCTCATATGGTCGAGCTACGAACTTGTACTGATTCCGCGTTGCATATGATCGCCGGTGCGACCAAGCATTATATCTTCTGTCTCTCTCTCTCCTCTCTCCCCGCTCGGAGACCGCAAGTGTGGCTGTGTGTGCGCATGTCAGTGTGAGTGTGTGCGTGTGTGTGTGTGTACTCGTGCCTACAACGGCCGTAGCAGAAAAAAAATTAGCCAACGCGCCTATGGGAGTTGGAGGGCCCTGCTAGTACAGGGCAGAGTGGAAACTAGGGAGGGTAGAGAGAAGGAGAGTTAACTCGGTCCGAAAGCCAGAGCTAGCCAGGATACAGTAACGACATATTTTCCACGAGAGGCACTACTAGGCTCTGGGCTAAGGCTTCACCGACACGAAACCGGGACGCTCGTGTGCGTAAGAGGCGTGGATTGCGTTAGCATTACGGAGATTGAATGTGCCACGCACACTACTTTGACATTTTTCACCTACTACGAGAGGGGATGAAGGAGGCGGAGTCAGTCTTCCTTCCTTTCAGAAGCTATATGAGCCAACGTCGATCTAGCCCAGAACACCCCAGAGCCTCTAGTGGCCAACTCTGGAAGTGTAATTGTATCCTGACAGAAACTAGTTTTGTACACGGCGAAAGCCCAGAGTTTACTCTCCTTCTCTCTACCCTCCCTAGTGGAAACAAACAGGCAGAGCTCCAAGTGGCGGGTAATGGAACCTCTTCTCGTACATGAGGGGATCGTTAGCTAGTAGTGGTGGCCGGCGGCTTGCTATACCAACACTATGAACGCGTGCCGTGCCGTGTATGCATTGTGCAGCTATATATACTCAGCTGCTGTGACTTCTGTGAGAGTGAGAGAGACAGAATGACTAGCACGTATATACGGCAATCAGCCGCGTCAACAAATACCTCTTTCCTTTCGATGTAAAACAGTTGATGTAATTAAAAGAAAATTTTTTTTGTTACATCCGCTATTTCACCATAGAGGATGAAAGGTGTGCATGCGATGGAAAAGATAACATAATAAGGCATTTAGAATAAGAAGAGTTTATTTTTTTTGGTGGATTATGAATTTGATACTTTTTTGGACAGATTTGTTCTATCAATACAGGAAATAAACGAAAACGTCGTTTGTTCCCTGCATTAATAGAACAATCCGTCCAAAAAAAGCATCAAATTCATAACTCGATTCATAATCCACCATTGATAATTGCTGGACATAGAGTTAAAAACAAACACTATTTATTTGTTACACACAATAGCTTGCTCGGGAATGACTATAGTATGGATTTTTAATTAGTAGTAGTATACTACTACTAATTCAAAATCCAACTTTGATCCTTTTGACGACGATTTTCCAGTTCAGATCAAGCAAATTTCCCAGCCCAACCTCCAGGTGGCGTTTGATCAAACTGTCTACTAGAAATGCACCAGAGTTTTTCCGGAGATTTTCTCGCAAGCGGCCACAAATTTACTCGATTACTATATAAGAGCACCGAGCGGGCCTAGAAATCAGCGCACTAATGAATAAGACCGTAATACAGGCAAACCCCGGTATTCGCGGTTAATTGGTTCCTGAAAAGTACCGCGAATACGAAAATCGCGAATACCGGGGTATATGGCTTATGGGAAATGGGGGGTACCGTTCCAAAAATCACGCAGAGTCAGAAATCGTTGACTGAAAATCAAATCCTTGGGGTCATTAAAGAGTTTCAAAATGTTTATTTCGTACAAAAATGTGTCTCCTAATTATAAATGATCAGAAACATAATGTTTGTTTGTAAATATTGAGTAAAATAGATCTAAAAGATTATGTTTTAGCAAGAAAGTCGGTCATGCGTGCTCATAGAAGATCAAAGCTTGCTCTTGAATTGCTGCTCCACTCAGAGGAATTTTTTTCTGAATCGTGTCTTGTACCCATACAATCAGAAAATTTTCCATTTTAATAACACTTTCTTTGCGAGTGATCTTTGAATATTTTCCATGGGCACCTAAGTGACTTGCAGCTTCCCGAATCTTGAGTTCGTTATCACGAATCGAACGAATCGTGGATTCGTTGACATCGTATCTCCTGGCAAGCACACTAACTTTTTCACCTTCCTCCAACAAATCCAGAATCTTTAATTTTGTAGCGATGTCCATGACTTTTTTCGATCTCTTCTTTTCAATCTTCCCTGAACGCAAACTTTTCTTCGGTGGAGCCATTATTATACAATTAAATTCCAAATGCTGCAGCAGCTTGATCCACCCAACCTCAATAACTAAACAACAACAAATTTTCAAAACAACAGTAGCCTGGATGTTCACCACCGTGAAACTAGCAACTTTTGTATTGACGAGGTGGTAGATCGTAATTGTCGGTTTCGTCACGCGTGATCATGATTTGCAACCAGGTTCGATGATTTCACATACAGGAATAAGAATAAAAACATCTCTCGACTCTACTAAATTAACGTACTTGAATCGTCGAACCGCGAATACCGGGGCAAATTACCGCGAATACGGGGCATTGTCCACGATTCGGTAACCGCGTATATGCGGGAATCGCGAATACCGGGGTTTGCCTGTATAGCGATTAGTCCCATCGGTATACTCGTCCCCCCGCGGCGCAACGCGAGCGTTGTATATAAAAGTGTAATACACGTAGAAGCGTGAGAGAAAACAGCTGAACGAAAAGGTAGAGAGAATACCTACCATAATAAATAGAGACGAAAGTGAAACGAAAATCTTTCTTTTGCTTTCGCAACCAATTTTGCAAAGTCATCGAGGATTAGCCGCGGCCCTTTCATGCCTGCCCGCGCACCACTACTTGCAAATGCCAGTCACACAGACAAGAGGAGGTTCCATTCCCCGCCACTTAGAGCTCTGATGCAGGCTCCACTTTGTTGCAAGCGCATAACACGGGACTAGCGCTTCTCTTTAGGTATCTGTTCTGTGGTACACACCGACCTTTTCGAATGATTGACCTTGTGACTTGTTTATTGTCATAGCAAATCCAAGTCGAATGGGAAATTGTCATTTCGACGAGCAAGCTCCGCATTACTCCGTTCAAATTTTCCTTCATGTATTTTATCGAAATTCACTTGGGAATGAATTTCCAGACCAATCCGTTCACTTATTTTTTCTATTTCCGATGAAAAAGGGTCGAAACGTCAGTTCCGTGCATTATTGCATTTGAATCATGCTTCTTAATATCGCCAATTTTGGGTCGCAGGTTGCTCTTATGCATGTTATTATTTACAATTGTTTATAGCTTTTCAGCTCAAAATCCAAGAGTTGATTGTTTGAAATCGAGAAAGCTGCAATTTAGTCGATTGACGGCAAATTGTGACCAACTTTTCAACTTGTTATCGATAACTGTTATGAATGTCATGGCATGGAATATCTACTTATGTTCTGTTATTTTTTCTTGTCGGCTGAGACTCAAATTGATGTGAAAATGGTGAAATTTATCTTGAAGAACCAATGCTGCGACCTCATCCAATGTGCCTTAGAATTCAAATAAATATCACAGTGATTATTTTTTCTCTGCAGTCCAATAGCAGAAAGAGTCAGCGAGAACTCAGTAAATCCTTTTGAAATTATTCCAAATTCGATTCTACCCTTTTTATTCGATTATTTATCGTTGTGATTGGACATCATGCACATTACAACGATATCTGTCGTTGTAAAATATAATTTTTGCAACTGTGTGCGCGAAGTTGTGAAAAAATGAGACTTCTCTTCATTATTTACAGTGCGAGAAGTAATGCGTGAATGACTTCTCGCACAGTTTTACATTTACGCACTGGTGGAGTGTGCGTGAATGTAACTTCTCGCTCTAATGCATTTTCATTCACGCACAGTTCCAAAATACATATATATGTACAAATCATCCATCTGAGATCTTATAACTCAGTTCAATCAATTATTCAATTACGTGGACAAATGAACCTTAATTCTGTGAACCAAACAACTTACTAACAACGTGCGTCAGAGAATCACAGGAAACTGAAACTGTCACTAATATAAAATAATATATAAAATGAATTCCTATCATTGCATATTACAAGTGGAGAAGAACATGAGTATCCAGTATAATACAAATTAGAACGGGAAAGGCAGTTGGCAGATGGCATCTTTCAGAACGCTTCTGATCCATCGATTGATGCACACGAGTACTCTGGAAGAATCATCTGGAAGTGAGCACCGCAACTGGAGCACCGTTGTTCGGTCATGACACAAGACGCTTCTGACGGAATCATTTCTGATGGAACTGACGTTGGCATTATACTTAGACTGGATTGATGTTTTGGAGGCGAGCTGTTTGGAATCAAAAAGGAGATTACACTCTCTCTTATGAAAAATTTCGAGGTGTCTCTTTAGACCACTAGTATTGCTATCATTCGGTTTAATTTCTTCTGTAATTATTTTGCCCTGGCATATGAGTCAGATACCGATTCTTCCTCCCTTATTATGTCCGTGATCATAATAATTGGAATCTTCCACTCTCTTATTCTTACTCGACATTCTGAATGTATTTTTTCATTCAAAATCTTCCCAATCTGGAGTCCACAATGAGATGAAGTGATAAATGATACAGCTATAAATTATTTCAAACTATTCCTCACACCTGCCGGTGACTGACTAATTCCGAACGTCAAGAAAAGCAGCCAATCTATTGACACTTAATCGGTGATAGACTCGATAGAATTCGAATTTACCCATGAGAGATGTGTACGTCATTGACAGTTTTGTCAAAGTACGTCGCGCACAATTTGGGAGCGTCCCGCGGCCGAGACACGCTATTCGATAGGAATTACGAATGATCAGAAGAGGATGCTCAGAGTAAATCTCGAATTCCCGATATTCTCGTCTCGATCTCGGATCGAGAATCGAGACGATACGAGATTGAAGTTTTCTATTCTCGTGCGATCTCGATACGAGACGAGATGAACGCCTGTGAAGCACGAGACGATACGAGATTCCTCTGATTTCTCGTCATTCTCGCTCGAGTGAAGCCCTATTTCTGACGTAGCAACCGAATCCGTGGTCAGTTTTGTTCCAAACCTTCAAGATTTTTGATGATTCTCAAAAAACCGACCTGTGGGTGTACGGCCATTTCCAGCCTTTTTCTTTACATTTGAGATGTATGCTCAGTATAGGCAAAGGTTTGAACCTCATCGCGTAGAGGATGCACGTAAATTTTTCTTTGTATTCTGACCAGCTGAAAATGATACCGATAATTTCGAGGCTTGGGGATGAGTTGGGAGTCAGCTTCGGGCTGATGAAGCTATATTTTGTTCTATGATCTCATAAGAGAAAACTGCATCATGCACCTTATATTCCTCTCTCGAGTTATTCCTGTGCCTCAAAACCATCGGTATCGTCTTCAGCTGGTCAGAATACAAAGGAGAAATACTTGCATCCTCTACGCGACAAGTTCAAACCTTTGCGTATACTCAGCATACATCTGGATGGATAGAGGAAGGTTGGAATATGGGAACTGACATAATCCGGGAAATGTTATATTTCGAAAGTTCGTGGCAAAATAGATATAGGAGAAAAAGTTTCGAATTTTTACGACACCCTTATGGTTTCTAAATCATCATTGCAGCTTTGACAATTTGAATTGGCGCCATCCAATATGGCAGCGGCTGCACATGTGCCACTGAATTCGACAAGTTATGTGATGTCATTTTCCATTTGAAATTCTCATCTGAATCACAATCGAGAGCTTATTTAACTCAAATAATAGAAGTTCGCGATGAAAAAACGCAGTTTTGCCTCAGACTCATCGTGGAGAACACTCTGAAGTCACGTGACTCGTGTGCAGTCGCCGCCATATTGAATGGCGCTAATCCAAAACCTGGAAAACCTCAGACTCAAATTTAAGTCCCTTTTACAACAGAAAGTCCCCAAAATTTTCACATATCGTGTTTTTTCCAATGTGAAGTTCCATGATATGAGGCCGAATCCATGTAAGATCAGGCAGCGAAAAAAGTTGGGGTCGCGGATATTTCTGACGACGAAGTACTCTCTCAGCATCAATCAGCTAGGGTAGCTGAAAATCAGCTCGTAATAGCTGATTTCGTCAGCTAACGTGAACGGATTTTCACTGATTGAATCAGCTATCACGGGGGGTGATATGCATTGATATACACCGTTAGGGGATGATTTTCCTCGTGCTTTGTGCGCCTCGTAAAAATTTTTGGCTCTGATATACATAATAGTTCGTTTAGTGCAGTCAGATTAACTTGATTATCCAATTTCCACGTCCCAAATGATGTCACTAAAGTGGGCCACGTGCTGTTAAAGCGGGCCACCTGCTGTTAAAGCGGGCCACCTGTTGTTAAAGTGGTTCACCTGCTGTTGAAGTGGGCCACTTGCTGTTAATCCCTTTACTTATTTTTTCGTCTACAGTTGACATGGCTAAAAACCGACAATTGTGATGAATTTCGATTGACAAAATTCTGAAAAACCTCTGAAAAACCCAGGAACACATCCGCTCGAAAATAGATTTTCTACTTGCTTCCATTTAAGGGAAAGTAAGAAAAAATTTCATTTTTGTACTTATGACGTTTTTGAAAAACTCATTGGGTTGAATCAGAAATTCACCCAGCTGGTTGAAATTTTTCGGGAAAATTTTTTACAAGTTATTGATATATTTCTTGTCAGAAAAATTTTCCGACATCGGGAAGTAAGGCTTAATGTGGGCCACATGCTGGTAAATCGGTCCACCTGCTGTTAAAGTGGGCCACGTGCTGTTAAAGTGGGCCACATGCTGGTAAATCGGGCCACCTGCTGTTAAAGTGGGCCACGTGTTGTTAAAGTGAGCCACATGCTGTTAAAGTGGGCCACGTGTTGTTAAAGTGGGCCACGTGTTGTTAAAGTGGGCCACATGCTGGTAAATCGGGCCACCTGCTGTTAAAGTGGGCCACGTGCTGTTAAAGTGGGCCACATGCTGGTAAATCGGGCCACATGCTGTTAAAGTGGGCCACGTGTTGTTAAAGTGGGCCACATGCTGGTGAATCGGGCCACCTGCTGTTGAAGTGGGCCACGTGCTGTTAAAGTGGGCCACATGCTGGTAAATCGGGCCACCTGCTGTTAAAGTGGGCCACGTGCTGTTAAAGTGGGCCACATGCTGGTAAATCGGGCCACCTGCTGTTAAAGTGGGCCACGTGTTGTTAAAGTGAGCCACATGCTGTTAAAGTGGGCCACGTGTTGTTAAAGTGGGCCACATGCTGGTAAATCGGGCCACCTGCTGTTAAAGTGGGCCACATGCTGGTAAATCGGGCCACGTGCTGTTAAAGTGGGCCACATGCTGGTTAATCGGGCCACCTGCTGTTAAAGTGGGCCACGTGCTGTTAAAGTGGGCCACATGCTGGTAAATCGGGCCACCTGCTGTTAAAGTGGGCCACGTGTTGTTAAAGTGAGCCACATGCTGTTAAAGTGGGCCACATGCTGGTAAATCGGGCCATTTGTTGTTAAAGCGGGCCACCTGTTGTTGAAGCGGGCCAGGCTAAGCAGGTGTTTTTCGCTATAGCCTCATGACAAAAACCGACAACGGCCACAACCTCACCTCCTGAGAAATAAAGATCTCTCGATCTACATATACTTATGTTGTCATATTAGGCTCCCTGTCATCATATCTCCTTCAATCCAATGCTGATCACGACACTGTATAGTGTATACGGCACAACACGAATTCGAATATCGTTTAGCTGAAAAATCAGCTATATTAGCTGAGATTCCAGCTATGTTAGCTGACTGAATCAGCTATTATAAGCTGATTTTTCAGTGAACGGTTTTTTACTGACACGAATAGCTACTGTAGCTGAATTTCAGCTACATAAGCTGAATTTCAGCTACAATCACTGATTTATAGCTGATTGTTATCAGCTATATAGGACCTCTCGTGACACAAATTGAGTAACTATCAAACCAAAACACCTCATTTCGACGTGATTTGGCCTGGAATTGTCGTTAATATGTTCATGACGATACTGGGACCCGGATTTGTGGAGTTTTTTCGCCAAAGTTATCGATTTGAGCGTGATTTTAGCGTTTGCTGATTTGATCAGCAGTTTGACGACCCATGGGAGTAATAGCTGATATTTCAGCTATATTTTAGCTGATTGATGCTGAGAGAGTATATCATTCTTGAGACAAGATGATGAGACACGTATTTTTTTGTTTCGCCTAAATCGATTTCCTGTCAGAGCTACGCGAATTTGGAGTACGGGAGCTGCAAAATCAATTTTAGAAAAACTAACACTTCGAAATCAGTAAAGATGCAATAATTCCTATGCGACTTTGAATATTCAGCTAAATCTTGTTGGATATAGTTACTAGGTAGATGTTGCATGCAAATTCACACTAATTAGGTTGGAATTGCCATTCGGATCCGAAAAAACTCGTTTTTTACGAGAAATTAAAAAAAATTAATTACTCAAAAATACCATCGTGAATTTCTTTGGTGAATTTTCTGGTGGTATTTGATGACATGATGTTTCAGAGGGTACTCTCCGAGTCGGCGCTAAAAGCTCCAGATGACCAAAAAATAATATTTTTTAGAAAAAAAATTTCTCTTGTCTCAAATAGGTTCTGGCATCCTTCAAATAATAAATATTGGCTGAATAGTAGTACCTACAGAGTACAGTACCTGCAAATATCTACAGAAACTCAATTCCTCCAACTTATCTTGCCCAGAAAGTAAGCACAGTGCCCAAGCTTGTTGAAAGTGCTATATGAGCAAAAATGTTTTCAGTCTCATATCACTGCCAGTGGTGGATAACACTTACTGGAAGAACGTAGACGTAGAGAAAATTAGACTGGAAGCATTTTTGCTCATATAGCCTTTTCAACAAGATGGACCACTGTGCTTACTTCCTGTGCAAGATAAGTTGGAGGAAATGAGTCTCTGTCGATATTTGCAGGTGCTGTACTCTGTAGGTACTACTTTCAGCCAATATTCATTATTTAAAGGATGCCAGAACCTATTTGAGACAATAAAAATTTTTTTCCCCGAAAAATATTTTTTTTGGTCATTTCGAGCTTTTAGCGCCGACTCGGGGAGTACCCTCTGAAACATCATGTCATCAAATACCCCCAGAAATTTCACCAAAGAAATTCACGATGGTGTTTTTGAGTAATTAATTTTTTTTAATTTCTCGTAAAAAACGAGTTTTTTCGGATCCGAATGGCAATTCCAACCTAATTAGTGTAAATTTGCATGCAACATCTACCTAGTAACTATATCCAACAAGATCCAGCTGAATATTCAAAGTCGCATAGGAATTATTGCATCTTTACTGATTTCAAAGTGTCAGTTTTTTTAAAATTGATCTTGCAGCTCCCGATCTCCAAATTCGCGTAGCTCTGACAGGGAATCGATTTAGGCCAAACAAAAAAATACGTATCTCCTCATTTTGTCTCAAGAATGATATACTTCATCGGCAGAAATATCCGTGAACTCAACTTTTTTCGCTGCCTGATCTTACATGGATTCGGCCATGAGCGTTTCGGAATCATTTTCGTGGTAATTTCAGTTCTCTATTAGCCGTACACCCTCCGGTCGGTTCTTTGAGAATTATCAAAAATCTTGAAGGTTCTGAACAAAATTGACCACGGATCCGGTTTCAACGTCAAAAATTACATCTAAAACACATGTTCACATCTTTGAAATAGTCCGACTCAAAATTCGCACTTTTCGGGCCCACTGAAGGAGCCACGGCTCCACGGATTTGGTACCTTGGATTTCTTCATTTTTTGGACCAGCTAGATCTCAAGTTTGACTGCATCAAATCGACCTCCTCAAGTGGTCATTTCGAAGGAAATTGCATCAGCTATCGATTTAAGATACTTTCGGAAACGTAGAAGAACGCGCATGCGCAGAAGATGCAAATTGCTGATTCGGAGTTTGCTTTAAAAACGATTTTCGGCATTTTTGACCAAGTTCCACCACCTAGAAAATTCTAAAAATACCTTTCTTCTATGCAAAATGACCCGATGAACACGATGGAATGGTTTCCCAACGTTGTTCCTTCCAATTTTCATGAGAAAATTAACTTTACAGTTTTGAAGAATTTTCTCCGGGGCCTAAATCGGAAATTGTCAGTATGCGAATATACATTTCCTGTTTGTCAAAGTCTCAAAAACATGTCCAAAAATTTCCAGATCGGTTGGATTGAATGCCACGGTGGTCCTGAAGCAAGTCTATCCTCCGCTGACGACAGCAAGTGGGATTCTTGTTGGATATGGTTCGGGACATCTGTGGGATTACAACCTACTAAGAATCAAAATCGCCACTTGGGCCGTTTTTTGAAAAAGTCGAAAAAACGTGTATTTTCGATGTTTTCCTCCTTTTTAACCTCAAAAACTCGAAAGGAACGCATTTATCGAAAAATATGTACAGCAACTTTTTGTAGAAAATAAAACGATTAATAGAAAAGGTCTACACACAGTTTTCCATGTAAGACCTCCTGTTCCTGTAATAGACGTATTTTCGTTTGAAACTCGTATTTTATCTGTCATTTCCACGGTTCTGACCTCATAACTCAAAGGGAACGCATTTTATCAAAAGATGTGTGGAGTAATTTTTTGTAGATCTTTGAAGAATGAACAGAAAAGATCTCAACACATTTTTCGATACAAGGTCTTCCGTTCTCGTAATAAACGTATTTCGTCTGAGACTCGTATTTTATGTCATTTTCCACGGTTTCGACCCCATAACTCGAAGGGATTACATTTCATCAAAAAATATGTACATTGAATATTTGTAGATCTTCAAAAAATAAACAAGAAACATAAGTACATATTCTTTCATGTAAGGCCTCCGGTTTCTAATACGAGTCTCAGATGAAAATACGTTTATTACGGGAACGGACGACCTCGTATCGAAAAATGTGTTTCGACCTTCTTGATTCATTTTTCAAAGATCTACAAAAAATAACTGTACATATTTTTCGATAAAATGTGTTCCTTCCGAGTTATGGGGTCATAACCGTGGAAAATGACAGATAAAATACGAGTTCCAGACGAAAATACGTTGATTACAGTAACAGGAGGTCTTATATGGAAAAAAGTGTGGATTTCTTTTTTGTTCATCGTTGTGAGTTCTACAAAAAGTTGCTCCACATATTTTTCGATAAAATGCGTCCCTTTTCAGTTTTTGAAGTTGAATACGCTGCTAAAAGAGATTAGCAGGAAGCTTTCTATTCTCGAGATCTGCGATAACTGAGCAAGAATGTAATTTTCTAGTGACAATTTTTCATTCACTCTCCTATATACATCTTTTTGAAGCGACTTCGACTTTGAGTGGATCAAATTCGTTTTCAACCAATTGATGTAGAATGATATGTAGGGGAGACTGGGGCAAAGTTGGACGGGGGCAAAATTGGATAAGTGAGATAGCTCGGTCGCAGGCGAGTCTAGGCTTTCGCCGCGCACATTTTTTTCTTAATACCATCACAGACAATGGTTTCTATCGCGGTTAGACCTCCTGAGACGATACATTGTTACATGCATTGTACAGGATGATAAAGGAGAAAAAAGGATATTCGAAAAAACTGTTTTATTATTTTTTAAGTTATCTTTTCGAGGAAGCTCGTGAAAGGAAATTGGGGAACATGAACTATATTTTTCTCACCAATATCTATCATTTGGTTCAGACAGAATTTCGATAAAGTTGGTTTAAGGGTGATAAAAATAACAATTTTGGTGAAAATTTCAATTTTTTCCAAAATGTCCTGATTCAAAGGGATCAAATGAAATTTCGGTGTTAACCAATCGATAGATCATGCAGAAAAATAATAGTTTAGGTCATTAAAATTGAGACAAAGAGTGATGAAGGAAGGTACGAGAGAGAAATGAATATTAAGAAAAATTTTCCATTATTTTTTGAGTTGTTCTTTAGAGGAAGGTTTTCAGAGGGATTTGGGCCATCACGTCTGAGGTTTTTTGGATGATATATATCGTTTGGTTGAGACAGAATTTCAGTGCAGTGGGCTTAAAAAGGGTCAAAATGGAATTTTTGGTTAAAATTCTAATTCTTTCGAGAATTTGAGATCTGTAAAGATTGAATAAAATTTCGGTATTAAGCAATCGATAGATCATGCAGAAAAAATCATAGTTTAGGTGACTCAATTCGTGGCGAGACCGTGTAAGGAAAAGATACTTATGTATTAAAAGTCGGAATTAGAGCACTTTTGCTTGAAAAAGCCCATGGATCTAATTTGACTGGGAGCCGTAAGCTGCCAAATCACTGGGCTCTCAGAAATTGTATTCTGTACAACTTGTAGAAAGCCAAAAGTTGATAAGGTGACCAGTAAAGGAGAAAGCGTGTCCGGTATCAAACAAGAAACACACACACATACGAACACGGACAAAGGGGTGCAAAGATGAGTTTCTGGCAGATTTGGAAGGCCCTTAGGAGGAAGAGTGTTACTTACAATTGATAGATTTTGGCGAGGAGAAGAGAATGGTCTAAGCCTTTTTTAGATAAACGGAATTTTGTCGAAAGAAATATTGGATTTAGTAGAAAATTGAATCAAAATTTTGCTAGGGTGAAAATCAAGCTCTCTCTTTAGAGAAAGCAAAAAGGAGGAAAACAACGGAAAACACGTTTTTTCGACTTCTTTAAAAAACGGCCCGAGTGGCGATTTTGATTATCAGTAGGTTGTGATCCCACAGATGTCTCGAACCCTATCCAACAAGAATCCCACTTGCTGTCGTCAGCGGAGGGTGGACTTGGTTCAGGACCACCGTGATGCGTCAGAATGCAATTTGATAGTAGGAACATCGATTCTTAGCGTTTTTTAGAAGGTTCCGAGGGTGCGGTAGAAAACAGGAGCGACTTTCGGACCTACGAATCTATGCTCTCCCCTTAGTTTGGGGTTAGAAAGTGGGGAAATATACTTCCGGGGCGATACCTGACAAGGTCCAATTCACGATGCCTAACCGCTCAGTCCCTTTTTCCTTTCTCTTATTATACTTGGACCATAATGGAATAACAAATATTGATAAACTTGCTAACAACTATTGTTGTGAAATGGACTTTTATTAGGCAACAATGAAAGACCCCCATACATTAACATTGATGATATAACACAAACGATAAATCATATCGATCACAACTAAGACACTTCGACTCCACACTCATGAGATCGTCGCGGTGACTCGCTCAGGTCATCGCTCAAGAGTGACTAACTCCGCTGAGAGCAATCGAAGCGGAAAATCCAAAACAAACTCATCAACACTCGTCTCTTCACATAAAGACCGCAATGCAGACATTGAATCACAACTATCACAACTGAGAAACTCTGACTTCACACTGATGAGAACGTTGCGGTCACTCGCCTAGGCCATGGCTCAAGAGTTATGAACTCCGCTGAGAGTGACCGAAGCGAAAAATCCAAAACAAAATCCATCAACATTTCACACACAACATGAATACATGATAATTCAGTTTAACAGACAACCCAACAAACTCCATATCGCAACAATCGAAGTTTTTTTCGTATTCATTAACAACGTTCCAGATGATTATCGAAATTCCCAATGAGTAATCAATACATAGTTGGAAAGATATCCAACAATCAATGGAGGGGGTGCATGGAAGAAAGGCCTAATGGCGCTCAGGCCCTTTTTCCGGACTCTCGCTTTTCTTATCCTCTGAACCATGATCTATCACCCCATAAAACTCGTTTTTCCATAGACTTTGAAAACCTCATAGATCGGGAAAAGGGCATAAGAGCCATGAGTCCCTTCTACGTATTCAATAAAAAGGCCTAATGGCCCTGAGGCCCTTTAACGTATTCGATAAAAAGCCAGACATCCATTGGGCTCTTTTGTCGATCATCCGATGGGAGTTAGGCCCTTTCGTCGATTATGTGATGGGAGTAAGGCCCTTTCGTCGATTATATGATGAGAATCGGGCCCTTTTGTTGATCATATGATGGGAGTTAGGTCTTTTTGTCGATTATACGGTGGAAGTTAGGCCACTTTCCATATCATATGATGGGAATTCGACTCTTTGCATAAATACTTTACTCTTTCTTCATACCGAACAAGTAGTACACGTCTAATCTATTTGTCTTTCCTATTGAATTCCAAAAATTCGCGATCCTAAGTTTTTTTCATTTTTTATCCAGCAAATATGCAGATGGAATTTGGATGCCGATTCAAATGATGTTCGTTTATCATTGATCATTGGGTCCCACCCCTAACTTACGTCGACTTTTGCGTGTGATTCAAGAAGTATAGAGAATGTCACCCGATTAGTCAGAATAATCGGGTGACATTCTTTACCAATATCAGGATGAGATATACCTATATTAATCAAATCATAGTTTCAATAGATTGGATTCCTCACTGAATTGTTTTCTGGCGAGGGAAACTGAATTTTTTCCGGATTTTCGTGAATATTCCTAGTTAACCGTGAATCCAGCTGAGACAGCCAGCTCAACCGACTTCCTTTTCGCACTGTACGGAGCCGTCAACCAACACTTTGTATGTCTTTAAGTAAAGGAGGGGAAAATTCACTCAAGTTATGAACAAAAAATTCTGTGAATGTTGATGCGTGAGACCTACGCACTAGCACATTCACAAAATCTACATTCGAACGAACATACATCACTGGTACTTCGGAAACAGAGAAACAAATCTTGCGCTCTCCATGAGAGGTACTCTCAGAATCGAACGAGAGATTGAAACAATGAGAATCTTGAAGGAAGACTGATGTGACAACCAAATCTCAGCACGAACGTGAGTGTATGGAAGGGACTCATCGCGGAGACAGGTACCTAGGAAGCAAACAAGGCCGCGAAGATTCTTCGAAAGAGCCTTTCGATCAGTATAGAAAGAAAGGGTTTAAGTGGAAGAGTATTGGTAAAAAGGGCCTAAGTCCAAGATTATTGGTGAAAAAGGCCTGAGTACAACAATATTGGTAAAAAGGGCCTAAGTCACCGGAGAAACTCGTTCAAGAGGGTCTAACTCCACTATCGATATCGGGATAAAGGGCCTAAGTGATAGAGTATTGGTAAAAAAGGCCTAATGTTTTACGAAAAATTTTTTAAAAAATGCTCATGTCCTCCATATCTCTTTCCTTCAAATTCTGGCTATCAAATCATATTCTTTCGCCTCCAAAAAATGTATCTTCGTGCTTGCTAAGTGAATATTGAGTGACTTCAGTTTCACACACTCAATGGAACCATCTTTCACGTGCAAAATCGATCAAAATGCATCGAGACGTTGAATCGCAATTGAATATCGTATGCGACATACCCATAGATGTGCTGATGAAATTTAGAAGTCATTGAACTCGATTTCGCATCGTTTTTGAACTTCCAGTGGAGTGATTGTCCCAAAAATTTACCCAGTATTGGGGAAAAGGGCCTAACTACATTTTTTTGAATGGCTGTATACCTCTCAAAATCGTCAGCAACCTTCCAATTCCTGTACGGTTATTTTGAGGATGTCATAATCTTTGAAATAAACCATGTCGAATTATGCCACGGGCAAGATACAGTTAGTTTCTATCATTTTTCTCGAAATGGCTATTTTGTAATTGAGGGGGTGGGTGGAAGAAGGGCCCAAGTCAAAAATTGTCATTTCGAGAAAAACGATGAAAACTATCTGTATCTGGCCTGTAGCATAATTCGATGCGCATACCTGGTTTATTTCAAAGGTTTTCGCATCCTCAAAACAACCGCACAGGTATTCCAAGGTAGGTGTCGATTTGGAGAGGAATACAGCCATTCAAAAAATGCAGTTTTTCCCAATACTGAGTCAATTTTTGGGTTAGTCGCTTCACTAGAAGTTGAATTATGATGCGAAATCGAATCCAATGACCTCCAAATTCCTTCAACATGTCTATGGGTAGGTCACACAAGATATCCGATTGCGATATGATGTCTCATTGCATGCTAGTCGACTCTGCGCGTGAAAGATGGCTCTATTGAAAGTCGGAGACTGAGGTCACTCAATATTCACCTAGCAAGCATGAAGTTACTTTTTTTAAGGCCAAAGAACATGATTTGATAGCCAGAATTGATAGAAAAGCGATATTGAGATCATGATTCACATTTTTCCAAAAATTTTTCGAAAAAATTAGGCTCTCGTTACAAATACCCCACCACTTAGGCCCTTTTTCCCGATATCGATAGTGGAGTTAGGCCCTTTTGAACGAGTTCCTCCTGCGACTTAGGCCTTTTCCACCAATAGTGTTGCACTAAGGCCTATTTACGAATACTGATGCACTTAGGCCCTTTTCACCAATAATCTTACACTCGAGCCCGTGTCAATTAGGCCCTTTTTACAAATATTCTTGCACTCATGCCATTCTTCTCAATACTGGCAGGAAGGCTCTTTCGGAAAATCATCGCAGCCTTGATGGCTCCTTGCATAACTTCTCTGTGATAAGAGGACACCTTCATATACTCACTTTTGTGCTGAGATTCTGTTTCCGAATTACTTTCTTTCGAAGATTCTCATTGTTCCGATGATTCAATCGGTGTTGGAAGTATTTCTCATGGTTTGCTCAAGATATTCTTTTTCGTTCTCTTGGATGTAAATTTTGTGAATGTGTTGATGCGTAGGTCTCACGCATTAACATCAATTATCTGGAATGATGCATTAATGAAACACTTTAGGGGCTCGTTTTTTAATACGAAGTAGTCCGCGGAAAGAATCGGAGGCATATGTTAGACGTAAAATCGTCTCAAGTTTTGAAATTTATTGTGCAAAATCTTATCGGAGGGTATTCTGAAGAGCAATTTTTTGCAGATGAACGAGATTTTTTATTCGAAATCGTGTTCAGAGGCCATTTTGGTCCCCAAAATCGATAGATATGGCTCTTGAGAATAAAATAAGTGTCATTGGGTTTTGAAATACGGTATTACGAGCCAGAAAAAGTATGAATGGCGTATCTGGGCTCAAGATATCGACCGAAACGGAAAAGGTTGTTGAATTGCCTTTCCATCGTCATGAAACGTCTCAACCCTGTGATCTCAATTCTGAGTATCGAATAACTCTTGTAAAAATATCATAAGACATGTCTTCGACGTGAAACCGTCTGTTATTTCAGGATCCGTGCCCAAAATTTGGCTTGGATGACTTTCAAAACGACAAAATCGACGAAAGGTCCTAATTTACATCATTCAATCAACAAAAGGGCCTAACTCTCACCATTCGATCCACAAAAGGGCCTAACTTCCATAACATGATCGACAAAAAGGCTCAATGACGATTAGGTCCGTTTATCGAATATATAAAAGGGCCTAATGCTACTTGGGCCCTTTTATCGATTACGTAGAAGGGCCTTAGTCGACTTAAGCCTTTTTCCGATTCCATGGAGTTTTCAAAGCTTATGAAGAAACAAGTTTCATGAGGTGATAGATCATGGTTCGAAGGCTCAAATTAGCGAGAGGCCGGAAGAAAGGCCTAAGTCGACTTAGGCCCTTCTTCCACCCGCCCCCTCAATTAGGCCCTTCTTCCATGCACCTCCTCAATTCCATTCATAGTAAAATCACTGTGAAATTCTCAATTCAGAATCATCAGTTTCTCATAGTTGAACAATAACAGCTCTGAAAAATTACATGACACATGAAGAATAAATTGATTGAATTAATAGCTAGAAGATGAGAAATGAAGAAGGTTGAGTGAGGAATCGAGGACAACTATATCGAGAGATTCTGATAGGAGTGAGCAAGAAAACATATTTCTGACCGGTCGCTCGTCAAGTGAGTTCACAGGCTCTAATCTTTCTACTAATATGCAAGTGATGAGAGTTTTGTTCAACAAAATCTGTCATTTGAGTCTAAGTCTAGATGAAAGCGCCCAGTTGGTTGTGGAAGATGATGTACGGTTATGGGATGAACATTGGAGTCTCATTCAAGATGAACGCAGATGCAAGAAGTCAATTGCACAAGTTGTACCTTGACTGACGCTCTGTACAGAAACACAAAGGGGAAGCTGCCAATGAGGACAAGGAAACAACATTCCTTGAGAAGTTGAACTCGCTCTTTGATATCTCTCGTGGGAATTCTAGAGAAGAGCTGACAGACTTAGCATATGATTCTGTAGAGAATCCTATACCCATTGAGCGAATTCATTCGACAGCAAATGTTCCGTGTCAAATATTTTACGTGAATATAGAGAGTGATGAAAAAATTCCATTCGCTCCCAATTTCCCCTCCACATGATTAATAAGAAAGGTGATTTTTGCAGTGGAAGAGATTGGAGATGAACAATTCCGATCTGTTGGAACTCAGGCTGATGATCATTGCGAAGAGTTGATTGGTGACTGACTCCAAGGATCACTCCGACAGAAATAACTCAAATTTTTCATCCAGTTGATCAGAGTTGAGAGTTGTTCTTTGAACTTCGTTATTGTCATCTTCATACAGTTCAAATACTAATTTTACCGACCGTCTCCAAATATCCAATGAACAGATTATATATTATAGAATCATTCTATGCTTGATTTGATTCATTCGTAACATTTTACGATTAATAGTTATGTGAGTTCTTCTGATTTTCTCGTCGGAGAAATTCAGTTGTCTGGAGCAGAGTCCAATATTGGAGCTGGGAATCAATCAAGTCAATCTGAATTTGACACAAACACAACCTGGAGTCGAAAAACGAGAGAATAGATTACTCGGCAACAGGTCGATGCTACCAATGTCAAGATCAGCTAGGAACGAGGAATATAACGACAAGGAAATTAGCGATGGCCTCGGACAATAGTAGGATCTCTTACAGGGACACAGTCCCTTCAATAAGTGCAGTAGCCGATGCACTCGAATGCGATATTTCCGACGCAATTATAAACACAACTCCCGTCTACGCGATGAGGAACTCTATTAGAGAAGAAGTATCTAAGAATATCAAGAAATCATTTGGATGAATAGTACCCACAACTCTAGTCATACGCTGGGACACCGAAATAATCCAAGATTCTCATACTGGTGAGAAACGTGAATATTTAGCCATCGTCGCAAGTGGTTGTGAAGCTGGCGAAGTACTCGATATACCAGCTCTGATATATACCAGCTCTGACCGATATATGGCTCCTGCACGAGCCTGGGAGGAATAATTCCAATTCTGCAACTCCAACTACAACATCGAGTCGGCAGTGCTTGGCGCCGAAAGTGAACCTTGTGCGCATGCTCGGAGGTCGTCTGCTACGCTGGCCTGCTACGACGCTGTCTGCTGCGCGATGAGCGAAAACATCTGCTGTGTCTGCAATGGCACCTTACGCACAGGCAGCAGAGAATGCGGCATTTGCAATGGATCAGCTCATGTCAAGTGCTCGAGATCATCCCGAAGAGCAGTGAAATGTTTGCAATGCCTGCAGGTGAGCGACACCAATATCGCTAATTTAACATCGAGTGCGTCAAAGCAGACGACTTCGGCCTCACAATTCATGCGCAAACAGCCAGAGGAAGAGAGAAGGAGAATACAAGCCTGCGAAAACGTGTGAGTAATCAGACCATCTCACACACGAGGCTCAGCTCCCGTGGTGCGTCAGGAACATCTCCCCCCGCTTCGCAACATACCACCACTGCATGGAGCGCGAAGCCTCCCACCACCAGTGCCTCTCATACCACCGAGAGTCCACAGCTCGCGCTCGCCGGGGGTAATCCACCGACTGCTGTCTCGTATCCGTCACATGGCGCCACCAGCCACCAGTCCAGCAAAGTAAAGCCCGCGAAAATTCGAAAGCAGCAAACAGATGCGTGGCCAACTATTGCCTCCCAGTCGCTGCGTACTACACCAACTGTGGAGTGCACTGACGAATCGGAGAAGAGTAGCAGCCCCAACATCTCGGATCGACCTGCAGCATCACCAACATCGAAGCCGTTGAATTCTCCTGAGAACAATTGGGTACTTATATTGCAGAGTACTCTGGACCTCTTTTTCCAACAGAACGAGATGCTCCAGAATCAGCTCGACGAAATAAAATCCCTTATGAGCCGACGAGACGTTGCCATTACTTCTCCATCTTTCACACCAGCAGTAAATGAGATGGATGATCGTTTGTTGGCACGCGTGTCTTCTCTTGAGGGACTATTGGAGAAGCAGAGTTCCCAGCTGGAGGAGCTTCGCTTAGATCGTCAGCTACTTCTGGAGCCAAATTCCATGATGAGAGATCAGCTTTCCAGTCTGACTAAGCGACTGACAGGTAACCAGAGTACTCTGCAAGATGATAAATTTAGTAATGATGAGTATATTAATGCCGAATCAACACATCAATCTTCGCGTCCCATCATTCCACCTAGAATAGACAAGCTTTACCAGTCATATGCTGGGGAACAAGGACGTGGACTCAGTAGGGACGGTCTTGAGCGCTGTAAGCTAATTATAAATGGTGCTTTGAAAAAAGATTTCTGTGGCCTCACCGGCACAGGTATGTGATATTCCTTTTGCAGTGCTCAAGTCCATTCTCCCAAAGCTGCAGAGGGCAGACATTGCTGATGTCCATGTCTTGCAACCGGGGCATACGTCTGTCGAGAGGCCTTCAATTCGTGATTCGATTTTATCTTCCCATGCCCCAGCTGCCATCTCACGCACACTACCATCATGCGTGGTCCAACTCTCCAGTAGTATTCTGGTTAGGGAGGTGATTCAGGCTAAACGTTCTATCACCAATAACTATTTCACTGCTAATAACATCCAGCCTGATTTATTTGACCCAGATACGGAAGCTGTCGTGCCAGATCGTAAGATCTATGTGGATGAAATGCTCCCCCGTGAGAAATACAAAGAATATATACGCTTGAGGTCAGTTGCACACGGTTTAGGATTAAAATACGTCTGGCACAGTGGCGGACGTTTCTGGGTTAGACGGAAATGTGGCGTCCCAGACGACGCAACAGTTAAAATAATATTTCTCAACATGGAGAAATATTATTTTAACTTGATCAGCAGGAATGTGTAAGCAGGTCAAGATGCAATCTTCAAAATTGCCGTAGTCCAAATTATATGTGTTACAAGTGTAACACCCGAGTTACACATATCTTATGAATGGTGTAACACATGTGTTACAAGTGTAATACCCGAGTTACACACATCTTATGATTGGTGTAACACATGTGTTACAAGTGTTACAGTTTCAAAAGTAAGTCAATTTCAAAATCAATTTTAAAGAGGACAGTTTCGAAATTACTTCAAGTCATCAAAATTAGCTCGTGTCCACACGTATAAATTCGAACATCAAAATTAATTCTTCGATTAGTCACTGACTCGATTCAGTTAGTAAAGCTTTGTGAGTCTTTGAGACACGTACCGTTTGGCCCAAGTGTGCCTAGAAAACACACGACAAAGCAAAGTTCGAAAAAGTGCGGACCAATAAGTCAGATTAATTCCGTCGAAAAGTAGACCGACGATACCCGTCTCAGCTGTTCAAGGACCAGCTCCGAATTCGCTCTTCGTCGAAAAGTAGGCCGACGATACCCGCCTCAGCTGCATAAGGGCCAGCTACGAATTCGCCCTGCTTATACGTTCCTGCCTTGAAGAATCATCATTCCTTCAAGTAGACTTGTAAGTGCGCTTAGGTTGAGCTATTCAAATTATATTTAGACGATAAGTTTTTATTTTTGACCAAGACTCATAACTTGATTTGAATAAAATAGAATCTATCACTTCTGTAATTCTATCTCATTCTTTTCTAAAAGCCATAAGATGACTGGATTTTTATATCTATTCGAAATCAGATAAATTATTTTATTCTTTCAAGTATCCAGTATTATAAGACATTCCAAATCTAAACGCACTTCAATCATTCTTTTAAAATTACAACTTTGATGAACCAATTCTTCTCAATTTGAAATATTCATATATATACGCAACCAGAGACCAGCTATATATATATATATATATATATATATATATATATATATATATATATATATATACATCCAGTCGGAAGCCGAACGCAATAACAGAGAATAGGTAGGTGCAACTGGGCAGTCCGCCCGTAAGCTGTTCACACGAACTCAAATAATTTATTTGTTACCCCGAGCCCTCCGCTCGGGTCATAACAGAAAAATGGTGAGCGAGCGCATACGTTTGAATCTCTTGCTGATCTGCAGGTCATTCAAATGGCCTGTCGAAGTGTTCCGAAACGTTCTCGTGCACCCTCTAACACCGCCTAGAGCTGCGTCTCCGTTCCGGAGCAGAGTTGTGCTTTGGCAGCAGAAAAGGCGAGAACTCCCTGACTAAGTACGGCTGCTGAGGAGAAACGAGGGAGTGGTAGTTCTTTGAAAGCGGGATTTATCAACCTTAACTCGCTGACAGATAAGATTGAGCATCTGCGCTTGCTCGTTGCTAACGATCCCTCCTATCATCTATTTGGGGTCGCTGAGTCGAAGCTAGATGAGTATGTGGATGACAGTCTCGTTCAGATTCCTGGGTTTTCACTGTTGAGACAGGATCGCAACAGGGAGGGTGGTGGAGTTGCTTTGTATGTGCGCAATGACTTTAAAGTAGAGAAACTATTTTCTTCTAATACTTTCGGCCCAGGAAAACCTGGCGTGCCAGAATTTCTTTTCTGTAGCGTACAGCAAGGCAACTCTCCTCCAATACTAGCCGTGGTAGTCTATAGACCTCCAAAAATCGCCATGCAGAAGGATGATGGGCTGTTTGGCTCATTACGCCAACTGTGTGGAGATTATAGTCACAAAATTATAATGGGAGATCTGAACGCTGACTTGTTGGATACTGCTCATCCCGACACCAAGACACTGAGTGCACTGACAGAAGAACTAGCCCTACAGATAGTGCAGCATGGCCCGACTCACCAACACAACCCCAATGTTTCTCATACATGGATTGATCATATTTACGTAGATGACAATGACACCATTACTGACTTCCAAAACAGACTCCTGTCCAGTTTCGGCAGGCACTCGGTCATAGACGTCACCATCAACGTCTTCACTCCCACTCCGCCAAAAAATTCCTTCACTTATAGGAATTTTCGTAACACCACACCGGAGATGGTGAATGACCGTCTGCTTTGCTGGGACTGGACAGCTCTTGAAAATGCTGAAACCACCTTGGAAGACGCAATTCACTGCTTGAAAGAGAATTTGAAGACTGTTATAGATGAATTAGCGCCGGAAAAAACTATCAACCCGCGGAAAAATGATGCTCATCGGATTGGTCCTGAGTTGAGGATACTCATGAATAAGAGTAATTCCGCGCGAAAGCGGACCACGAATTGCAGACATATCTCAGATTGTTTTTCCACTATTCTTAATCGATTCTATGGTCCAAAAAATGAACTTTTCACCCTCTATGGGGTGAAAAAAATTTTTTTGTTTCCGTGGGGAATATCTTTGTGATAGTGTTTTTAGGGAGAAATACCAATCTTTTTTCAGTAAAATGGGTGTACTTCCGACTTGAGGTAAGATACGACCACGCAAATAGTGGCATTCGAAAAGTCTTTCAAAAATCTATCGAAATATGTTTCGAAGAATTTTTTTTGAGGCTACGGACGCCCCCTATGAGCAAAAAGGTGAAAAACAGGAAAAATTCATTTCCTCAAAAACTTAATTTTCTAAAAATCTGGAAATCCATATTTCGATGTAAAATTGCGTGTTCTTCTCCAGAAAAAAGTGGTCCCGATCTGTGCTTTTGGGTTCTACGCTGTTTTTTTTACGTTTTATCAATATTCTCAGCCTTTTCGGTTGAAAGATGGATTTTTCTGCGCATGCGCAGGAATTTAGACTGCTGAAACCAATTCCATTGAAAAGCCAAGGAAATTTCCTTCAAAATGACTATACTTGGTGAAGTCGATTCGATGTACTGGGACCAAAGTTAGAAGGTCAAAAAAACGATGACACTTCTACTCGAGTCACGATAGTAATGGGAAATTCGTGCAAGATCTGCATTTACCCCTCTTGAGGAAGCTTCATCATCAAGGCGATGCGGTCACCATGCAAGCTGAAAATCATTCCCAACTTTCTCCGATTCTGTTGCGATTTGGGCTAAACGACGAGCGCACAAATATTTTTTATCATCTAACTTAGATTTGTCTGCTCTTCGTTAAGCCCAAATTGCAATAGAAAAGGAGAAAGTTGGGAATGGAAATGCGCGTATATTATACGTGAGGAGGTTCCCGCGGCCAAGTTATTCCCACTTTTCTCCGATTCCCTTATGATTTGGGCTAAGCGACGGATTGAGGAATACAATTTGGACAATATCAAGGATTCGACAACTCATAAGTGATTTTGGTAGATTTTTTCGTCCTTGATGGTTAATATACAAGTTGAACATTTGGTCTCGTCGATCTTGAAGGACGGCGGGGAACTAAATAAATTCCCAAAATTTCATGATGGAAATTTTGGGAATTTATCCCCCACCGTCCTTCGAGATCGACGAGACCAAATGTTCAACTTGTAGATTCGACAACTCGTCTCACACTTTGAATCATCAAACTTTTCGTGTAAGGTGTATTTTCAAGGTCCTTGGTCACGGTGCACGGTGACCGCATCGCCTTAATGTGATGTAACTTTGGGCCGAGTAGATAAAATTGACTTCGCGCAGCCGTCATTTTGAAGAAAATTTCCTTGGCTTCTCAATGGAATTGATTTCAGCACTCTAAATTCCTGCGCATGTGCAGAAAAATTCATTTTTCAACCGAAAAGGCTGAGAATATTGATAAAACGTAAAAAACAGCGTAGAACCGAAAACATAGATCGGGATCACTTTTTTCTGGAAGAACACGCAATTTCACATCGAAATATGGATTTCCAGATCTTTAGAAAATTAGGTTTTTGAGGAAATAAATTTTTCCTGTTTTTCACCTTTTTGCTCATAGGGGGCGTCCGTAGCCTCAAAAAAAAAATTTCGAAACATATTTCGATAGATTTTTGAAAGACTTTTCGAATGCCACTATTTGCGTGGTCGTATCTTACCTCAAGTCGGAACTACACCCATTTTACTGAAAAAAGATTGGTATTTTTTCCTAAAAACACTATCACAAAGATATTCCCCACGGAAACGAAATATTTTTTTTTCACCCAATAGAGGGTGAAAAGTTCATTTTTTGGATCATAGAATCGATTAGAAATGTCGGAAAAAGAGTTTGAAACATATTTGCAACTCGTGGTCCGCTTTCGCGCGGAATTACTCATAAGCGAGATGCGACGCGCAGGCGCTGGGAACGAAATCAACGTAACCAGCGCAAGTGTCCTGAGCTTCAAAGTGAGTACTTTCGGCTTAGCGAAGAGGTCGACTCACGCATGGAACAAGAACGTAACTCCTCCCTCCAAAACCATCTTTCAGACGCTCTTGATCAACATAAGAACATCTGGAAGGAAATGCGCAACCTCGGCCTCCTGCCTGAAAGCAAAGAGGAGGAACTTCATGGTTTCACACCGGATGAGTTGAACGCTCACTTTGCGGGAGTTTCCGTCTCGCCTCTTGAAAATATAGATGAAGCAATGGACGACATGAATTCGGCTTCAGAGGAGGGTTTTGAATTCAAGCCCAAAAATTTTAACGACGTAGTCCTTGCTATCAAACATTTTTCCTCGCAAGCCCGTGGGTCAGACAGGATGCCCTAAAGTTCGATCGCGAAGGCTCTCCTGGCTATTGGTGATCTTATTGTACATATTTTCAACTCCTCTTTTGCTCATAGCACTTTTCCCGCGGCTTGGAAGCAAGCACAGCTGATTGCATTAAAAAAGACTACAGCTCCATCAACAGTCTCAGATTTTCGTCCTATAGCGCTGCTCTGCTTCCTTGCCAAAGTCCTGGAAAAAATCGCACACGACCAAATCACGGAGTACTTAAAACAAGAGAAATTACAAGATCGCTTCCAGACTGGTTTTAGGCAATACCATAGCACCCAGACAGCTCTACTAAAGTTGACCGATGACATCAGAGTAGGTATTGACAAGAAGAAGATCACCTTGCTCCTGCTTTTTGACTTTAGTAAAGCCTTTGACACGATATCACCATCAAAGCTGTTGAGCAAACTTCGGAATCTTGGCTTTTCGAGATCGGCACTTCTGTGGATAAAATCATACTTACAAGGTCGCACCCAAAAATTCACTCCAAAGTCTGGTAAGTCTGATTGGCTCGAAACCAATCTGGGTTTTCCACAGGGTTCCGTTCTCGGGCCTTTACTCTTCAGCTTATATGTCAATGACTTACCTGGTTTGCTAGACAGAAAGTCGGTACATCATCCAGTTTATGCGGATGACCTGCAAATTTATCTCCAAGTCGAGAAAACTAAGATCAGAGAAGGCATTGCTCGGCTGGGTGAAATAGGACGACTAGTAGCTGAATGGGCCAAGAGTTCCGGCCTATTTCTCAACGCTGGCAAGACCAAGGCAATCTACTTCAGCTCTGAGAGGAATATCAAAGACCTGAAGGGAATGGACTTGCCAGGGGTTGAAATACAGGATGGAAAGTTCATCCCGTTCAGTGACACGGTCGTGAGTCTTGGTGTTACACTTGACAGGGGACTGACGTGGAGACCGCACATTGACCAAGTAACTAAGAAAGTCAACGGAGCCCTATACGGATTGCGGTTTTTTAGGGCGTGTATCACCAGACCTCTCCGAATCCGCCTAGTCGAGTCCTTGGTTCAACCGCACTTAGATTATTGCACGGTCGTGTGTCTCGACGCCACGGACGAACAACGGCAACGAATACAGCGACTAAGCAATTCATGTGTGAGGTACATTTTTGATCTTAGGAGAGACGAGCACACCACCCCGTTTAGGGAACGTTTGGGTTGGCTACGTACTGATTCGCGGAGAATGTACTTCGCAGCTCTGTTAATGCACAAGATCATGCATTTAGGAGAGCCTGGCTACCTAGCTGCGATGTTCACCAGGTACCAATCCGAACGCCCCGCACGCGGTGATACAGAAGAGCGGGTACTCAAAATTTTCAATATGAGACTTGAGTACGGAAGAAGATCATTCCAGGTTCAGTGTGCTCATTTGTGGAACTTTCTCCCTCCGGGCTTTCGGCAGCTGCAGAAAACATCACAATTCAAAGAATCCCTGAAAGATTTTCTACTAACCCAGTCTTCGCAGAAGATTGATGTGGAGAAGAGGCATTATTTTAATCTGTAATGGGAAGGGCTCTTCTTAAATTTAGTATTTTTTACATGTGACCTCAGTCACCCAATTGGTGATCTATAGCTGTGATATTAGTGCGAGCCCTTACCCCTCTTTTTATACTTCTGAGTATGCACCCTGACTAGTCACTAATTGTGATAATTATTGTCCTTGACCAAACCAGTAATTGACTGAAATTATCATTATTATTTTGTTGTACATATATTATATTCATTCTTATACGTGTTATTACATTTTAACGGGCATATGTAGGCGTATGTAATTGTATTTTCTGTCTTCGGATGAATAAAGGACATCTATCTATCTATCTATCTATCTCTGAGGGATGGTAAGGGCTCAACACAAGCAGATGCTATATATGAACTATTGTATGAATTGAGAATCCTGCCGCATGTGAAAGCGTTCAGTTGTGACACGACAGCAACCAATACGGGGCTTATTTCAAGGGTAGCCACACTACTAGAGAGCTCTCTTGAGAAAATAATATTGTATTCAACATGCCGGCATCATGTGTACGAAATTATGCTGGCAGGAATATTTGGATGTAAGATTCGAGGTTCCTCTGGACCTGATATTACCTCATTCCAAAGATTTCGTGATTCGTGGGATACTATGAACCAAAAGAATTTCAAGTTGCCGTACGAAGATAGAGCCTTCGATCCACGCTCAGCAGCTGAACTCGATGGAATTGTTCTTATGACAAAGCAATTCTTGAAAGGAGATTTACCTCGTTATGACTACAGAGACTTGTTAGAGTTAGAACTGATATTCAATCAAACGTTGTCATGATCCGCAAGCCAGGAGCCTGTCACAGAGCTAGGTTCATGGTCAGAGATATCTACTCCTTTTAGGTGTATACCTGCTCCGGGACGACTTCCCTTTGGCTGAAGAAGAAAAAGAAGGTCTCTCTGACATATGTCAATTCGTTGTCTTCATCTACATTCCGGCTTGGTTCTCGGCACCTATAGCCCCCGAATCACCGAACAATGATTTGAAATTCATCAAAAACCTATCCAAAAATCGTTGTATTGATCGACAGATTACTAATGCTGTTTTGGAAAAATTAAAGAATCATCTATGGTACTCGAGCCCCGAAGCTTGTGGTTTTGCATTTTCTAATGAGAGTTTGTCGAATGAAATGCGAACGAAAATGGTACGAGCCTTGAATGATGAAGATGGATTCGATGCCAGACATCAAAAACGACTGATGATTAAAACCACGAATTAACTTCAAGTCTTAGAATCTCATGACATCGATCATTTCATCAGCTCGACTACAATGTCTCTTTCCGAAAGACTCAACATGACAACGTTATTCCTGTGTGTGCCGTGTGAACTCTGTCTGGACACAAGACGAGTCCTACAAAGAAAATTTGAAGCTCGTAAGAGAAATCGGCTTGTGAATGATGCTGCTGAAAGAGCTCTGGAACTAGGCCAAGATTACTTGAACGTTTCGAATAAGATTAGAAATAGAAACAGTGCCTGAAACAAGTAATAATTCCAGAGTACAGGAATGGTTTCCCGGACGCAACCAGACAAACTCTCGAGAAAAAACGGAGAATTAAGTGACTTGAGGATCGGGGGAACAGAGATCACAGAATGGTCAACATTTTAAAAGTAATTCGATCAAACGAGTGATGTTCTCCATATGAAATCAGATCCTTCTTGTACTCTTTCCAAGTCCATATTAGAATGAAGGAAGCATTGAACGTAATTCAACCCCTGAACCAAAGTCTCAGAGATATGCATCATTCTGGAATTACGCGTTTTTCATTAATTAACTGTCCACTTTCCACCTCTGATCCTGTCACCAGAGCCCGTTTGATACAAAATCTCCACTTGTACGGAATTCTGAGAGAGGAATTGCCTATTGAGAATGATTGAGCATTTTAAGAGACGCTGAAATGGCCAATCGAGAGGAGAAACGGTGAAGGAATCAGTCTTGCGATAGGGATCTAATTCTTCTGGCACCAAATTTCCCTTTCCCAGCAAATATCAATCGAGATTCGGGTTTTGCGTAAAACTTGACATGAATAACGACAGTTTTGGACATGATGTTTTGCTTTGAGAATGGCTGGGACGGCTAGAAAAGAGGGGAAACGCCTTGAACATTGATATTACGACGGAAAATTCAATTTTCCCGGACCGGATGTCCAGTTGACGGCAAATTCGATAACGGATTTAGATTGAGCGTAGAATTTTACTTAAAGAATGACAGCTTTGGCCATGATGTTCTACTTTGAGAGTCGCTGGGATGGCCAGAAGTGAGGGAAAACTCCGAAAGAATCGATTTTTCGAAGGAAAATTGAATTTCCCAGGACCGGATGTTCAGTTCACGGCGAATTTCAGGTCGGATTTGGATTCAACGTGGAATTCAACGTCCAAAACCATGTTTCTGAACATTCTCGAGTGAGTTTTGAGTACCTGTGCAACAGCTTAATGACACGAGACGATAAACCCTGTCGAGTCTCGGGACAGCGGGTGGGGAGTATCTAGGAGCACCATCTCATGATTTTTCCGGGCCCGGTATAAGTTGATCACTATTCTTTGAGCCATTCCAAGACGATCTAGGGGGCACCCGTGAGTGTGCGCCCAATTCGTTGAATAACGAACACCCTTGACGTTGTCACATTGTGACAACGTCTGTAAATTTTCACCTCGTCCCAAATATAGGGGCTTCATATGTTGATATGTATATCATCCACGGAATTTGATTTTCGCCCCAATCTGATACCGTCTGACCAAGACGATCCTCCAGCCACAGGAATCTAATAACTCCCAATCGACTGTGGAGTTTCCTCCGCTTGTGGGTTCTTCCAAAGCAATATTCTTCCACTGAATGACCGTTGAATCATGGATGCATGTAATTATTGTTCCACATCAGATAAAATGTTTCCAATTGAGTCTCCCTGCATAGAACTGTGAATTGCCCATGTCAGAAAACTTCGTCCAGGGAGATCTGCGGAGGATCAAATATTCCGAGAGCTAAATATCCCAGTATTGCTCCCATCAATCATGCAAATAAACCCGGTACTATCTCCTACCTTTTGCTCTAATTTCTTTAGGTCCCTACGTCTTCGGTGGAGCTCTTTCAACGTTCCTGTTGTCGAAGGAGATATATGTTTGTGAACATGAATTCTATTCTGGATTATCTCTCTTCATGGTGCTGATAGTAGGAATCAAGAAATTCGGCCCGGCTGTCGCAAAATATCTTGACAAGGGCATTGATGATTATGAAAGATCTTGGGAATCTTCCAGAACAGATCAAATAGATGGTTTAAAAGATTGCATTGAGCATGAAAAGAGAGAACAGTGGCGCACAGATGGCCAGCGTATGATAATAGATATAAAAAAAGAGAACATCAACTTGCAGCTCGAAGCAGCATATCGTGAGCGTTTATCAGTCGTCTACCAGGAAATTAAACGACGATTAGATTATCATGTCCAACTACAAAACGCTCAGCGCAAGCTAGCTCAAAAGCAGATGGTGCGATGGATCGTAGAGAATGTCAAGAAATCTTTCACTCCCGAGCAAGAGAAGTTAGTTCTGTCACGGTGCATCGTCGATCTTCAAAACCTCACTAATAAAAATTGAATATTCTGTGGGAGAAGTCCAGCCCGTTAGAATTACATGATCATGTTGTTTAATAAACTAGGTAGACCAGACGGCTTTGAGCTTATCCCTACCAAAAAGTTTGATATACAATCACACGTTCATCTACATGTGTGATCACACGTCCATTTCCACCATATTCAGGTTGTAAAGAGTGATATGAATATATAACATTAGAAAGGTGGAGACGTGGGATTGTATTTGGAAAAAGGGGTCAGAGAATGGCCCACTCTTGTCTCATCAAATCCCATTCACTTTCGGGCGTGTAAATATACATCCATATTCGACGTCCAGATGGATGTGGAATCACATAGGCCAAACGCAATGATATGGACCTGTTTTATGTGCAAAACACGGAGACTATTTGTAAACAAGGATGCCAACATCGGAGTTTACCCAACAGGCCCCCATACGGTTTTCTCGGGGAGGCGTGCAGTATGGCTTTTTTTACCAATCAGAACGTGTTTATCAGGTCGAAATAGGTAAGAAACAGTGTTTTGAACCACCGAAAAGCTCCAAATGTGCATGGTGATAAAAACACTTTATCGCCGATTTCCATCATTCATTTCGGAAGAATTTGGCTCCAATCGATCCAGTTTGGACGTAGTTTAGGCTATTTTGAAGGTCTTCAAACAAACTTCAAAACGAGTTCACGCACAATGAAAATCGTTGAAGTAAACCGAACTTATTGAGAAAAAGGCTTAATGGGGGCGAGTTGGGTACACACTCTTGTAAACTCTCAAAAGTCACCTTTTGGGAGATTTACAACAGTTTGGCTCCAGTTGGTTCGAATTGAATGTACTTCAACTGATTTCGAAGGTCTTAAGACAGGCTTTAGAATGTATCTAGTCGCACAGAATTCGTTGGATCGATCTGTAAATTTTTCTAGTAGTATTCTTTATGAATTAGACCAAAATATCGTATGGGTTTAGCGATCAAGCGAAAGAGGCAAAAACCAGTGGACAAAAATGGTCGAAAATTTTTTTTCTTTTTCAAAAAACTGACTACGCCATCGTTTTTGGATCGGAAAAATACATATAAATCCAGATCTTCAGCCCTCCATGATTCCCCAGGCCAGACTTCAAGATCGGGGGTGCACCTTCCCTCAAACAAGCAATTTCGTGCTATAGTATGCTTAAACTTCATGTAGAACTGAAGCCTCTCGAGCATTCTTGGATGACTCTACACTTTGAGCAGTCTATTTCCGAATTGAATCCTTCCTCAACAAATTGTACAGTAGACTCATCATGAGAGCAAGATTTTATCACTAACTTGTTTGATTGGTAATTCTTGTCCTTGATGTGATACAATTAGTATTGAGATTTCTCGTCGATCTTGAAGGACTAGGTGACAAGGAACCGGCAGAAAAATTCCTAACTTTTCATGTATATCAGGAAGAGTTTTTAATTCTTCGAACGTCTCGTCTACGTGGTTCGTAGGCCTCTTCAGTACAGTTTCTACAACAATATCACCAATATTACATCACATTATTGCACTGAGCACATTGGCCAAACCACTCAATTTCACATACAAGTCAAGACATATAAAATATAAATTCAAGATCGACCGTACTCATTATGAGCAACCGTCCGTCTCTTGTCAAAATGAACCTTACTGTGACCCGTATGTCGATGACACGCACATGAGTATATTGCCGAACTTATAAATATATATGTATCTAGGTCGTAACTATGGTAGTAGAGATGGACAAGTGGGAAAGCAACAAGAGACATTTCGAAGAGTTGATATCAATGGTACATAAATCTCACTCAGTTTTTGGACATCTTTTTTGTTGATACAAGTTTCCTCACGGTCAATAAAAACCATCTCAGGAATAATTCGTTTGTAATACCTAGGTTCTGAATCACAAATTTCAACATCATCCCAGTTCAAATCATGGTTCAAATTCCTTTTATGCAAGGTTACAACTAACTCCTTATCTTTATTTCTTTCATGTTCGTCAATGCGTGCTGCTAAAGACCTTTTGGTTTCGCCAACATGAGAGGCTGTGCAATTATTACACTTGAATTTATTGACCACACCTGTCCTTTCCATTTTCTCTAAACAGTCTCCCCCCCCCCCATTGGATATAATTTTTTAATGAACCAGAAATCCTCGGCAGCGTGAAAGTAGATTCGCCTTTGAATAGTGAAGAACATTTTTCAAAAAATCTTCCGTAATATGGAATGCACAATTTCTCTCTCTCTCTTTCTCCAAATCAATTCTACGCGGGTGTGTTTTATTGAAACCATACTTATGGTACATAATTCGCTTCCTCATATACTTTTCAATAAACTCTTGCGGATAATCATCATCGGAAAGGATCTTGTTGACTTTGGATAGGTCATGACTATGAAAACTTTTGTGTGACAATAACAAAGCACGATCTGTGAGATAAAACACAATATTTCTTTTCAAACTCAAAGGATGATTTGGATTGAAGCTCAAAGTTCTACCAGATGACGTAGGCTTCTGATACCAATTAGTTATGATGCAGTTATTACTATCTCGGGTCAATGAAACTTCAACAAAATTCATCGTTCCATTCTGTTCTACCTCATGGGTAAATTGTAAACGTGGATCGAAACTGTTGAATGTCTTTGAGACCAAATCCATATGGTCTTTGTGTACACAAACAAGTATGTCATTAACATATCTGAGATAGAACAGAGGTACACATTCGAATTTTTCTTTCAATCCATTCAAACAAAATGTTTCGATATTCTCCATCACCATGTCAGCGAAAATTGGAGAAATTGGTGATTCCATAGGACTACCTGAAATCTGTTGCTAAAATTTTTCATCAAATTGAAAACATGTGTTGTTAAACAGAAATTTTATGCCGTCCCTTATCTCATCGGAAGGCATTTTAGATTTGTTATGAAAGTCAGAAAATCGTTTATCTAAACTCAAAAGAACTTAGTAGCACAAAATATTGGTGAACAAGGAGATAACATTTGGTGATAAAAGAACATGCGTGTCAGGAATTTTAATGCCTTCTAATTCTTTTTCAAGTTCAAAACTATTGTTGATATGGGAAGCCGGTTCTTCAATGCAAGCCTTTATAATTTCGTATAGGAAAGACGCTAATCGATGAGTTAGGCTATTGATGGTCGAGATAATGAGTCTCAAACGAACGTTATTCTTGTGAATTCTTGGCAAACCATAAGCTCTCGCTAACGTGGTGTCATTTTGAGTCAGGGAATTTTTATGGACAGATTTCTGTTAATATTTCTGTTCATACCTAAATTCCAAAATCTCATATACTTTTCCTAATTGGTCAACTAATGGATTCACCTGGATAGGTAGAGATGTATTCTGATCAGACAACAACTCCAACATTTTGGCTTTGTATACCGATCTATTTATAAAAACAGTAACATTGCCTTTATCAGCACGCGTAAACATAATATCAGGATTTGACTTCAAAAACTCTTTTGTGACTTTTATATTTTTATTGAAAGACCTATCATTAGTGAAAATATGTCGTTTTTTATTATTTTCTGTTTGAATGACCTTGGTAATTTCTTGACGAACCCAATCTTTTTTGACAGAGTTCAACTGCGCAAAACGTGAACATTGTTCTACATTTTTGATGATATTGAAAATATCCTTATTATCTAGATTTTATTTGTGACTAACTTCATCCCCAAGGGAGACAATACCAACTACTTCGTTCAGTAGAGTTAAGTCCGTAAGATTTTTAACCCAAGAGCTTCTATCTTTATGAGAATTAGTGATAGATGAACAAACTTACCGAAACTTTTGAGCATGTATCACAGTAGAGAGGCTAGGCCGGTTTCAAAACAGCAGTTTTAAAACACGGGTGTTTTAAGACTGCTGTTTTGAAACTGGCCTAGCCTTGGTGGGAAGATGAAACAGCAAGTTTGAAACACGGGTGCTGTTTTGAAACCGGCCGTGCCTTGGCGTGTTTTTGAGCCTGCTGGGTGTTTCAAGGCTGCTGTTTTGAAACCGGCCCAGGCTTTGCGGGACTCAAGAGCCGTGTCTCGCGCCAGACACCAGCCTGTTCCATCGCTCGCTGTGCTCAAACCAGCCTGTCCCGGTGTGTGTGTGTGTGTTTGTGTGTGTCTATGTGTGCGCGTGCGTGTTCTAGATTCTACTTTACACACTCTACGTTTGTAAGCCAGAATGGCTCAACGGTAGAGCGCCTGACTTTTGATCATGAGATCCCGGTTCGATTCCGGGTTCTGGCAAATTTTTTTTTGGACAGTCTGTTCATACGTATGAATTTTTGGTGGCCCTGAAAAGGGCCGATTGGGTTGGGTGTTCACATCAGTATTTCCTCCATTCATCCTCGAATGTAGGATAGTCGTGCTCGTAAACTTCAATGTCCAATGCCTGCATACGTGAATGATCTCCTTTGCCGATTCCACAGTCGTTCAACTTATCCACGCATACTTTCAGCTTGCCTAAATATTGTGTGGAACGCTGATACTTTTCGTTGGCGAGGTACATTGCAGCATCTTCAATGATCCGCTCACGATAGTAATCATAATAATTTTTGGTCTCAAAATTATAGAAGAAACGATCGGAAATCCACAAATTGTTATTCATGGTATCAAATCCAAACTTTGCTGTCTCCAAGCATGTCTTGCATAAATCATCCTCGTGGTAGAAATTGACCTTGACCTTGACTTCTCCAGGTAGAAGACTCCAAGTTTCGATGGCAGGCGCCCCTTTGTAAGAGTGTAAGACCTCGATCCTCTGAGATTTTCCAGCCTCATCGAGGAAGTGCACGCAGACAGTGAAGAAGTAACCCATCTTGCTCGTCACAAGTGCTGAACAAGAATGTTTCTCCACAGTTCTTCACTCGGTTTTATACCTTTCAGACGGCGCTCCCCCACTCTTCCAAAGTCGAGCCGCCGCCACCGCCTCCCACTCATTTCCAAGGCCTCACTTTTTCATTATCCTTCTTGTCTGGACGAGGAACCTTAGGTGGGGCAGAAGAGGGATTGCGCCCATAACTCTTCCACTCGTCACGAGATGGCGCATCTTGATTTTTTCTGTAATCCTCTAAAAGAGGAGTACGCTCTTGCTTGTCGCTGTGACTGTTACCCATCGTATTGATAGAATGACGTCAGTTCAGCCGGTCAACGCCTTTTATAGTCACTCCCACTCCATCTCATTTCTCTTGTGATATTTCAGAAATTTTCTGATCAATTCCACATTATGCTGAGCACACACCGCTTTGTAAGACTCTGTGTGATGCGGACAGACAGTCACCAACTTCTGTGAGTATATCATTTCTAAGTTTACAAATCCTGATTCTGTGACGTCACGAACTTTGAATTTGAAGCGCTCCAACCACTTCTTCTTTATTTGACCCACTACGTGAATCATTGTTGCATCCTTAAGATTTTCTCGGAGTGCATTGCCTATCTCAGTATAGGGAATTTCACCAGCCTCCCAAGAGATGCCATGATAAGCTCTTTCAAGCCAAGTATTTTCTCGTCTGTATTTCTCTGCAAATCTCCGGAACGAGAATGGTTGTTTGAATAGAAATACTCGAGGCTTCGAATCACCATTGAATGGAGCAATGGACAGCTCTTTCAAGACGAAATCATCTACTGGCTGCTTGAAACCTTGCATGTCCACCACGTACTCCATCTCGAGGCAGAATAACTTTTAGAGAATCCGACGGCTGCTTTTATAGAGTTTCTCCCACTCTCCCTCCTCAAACAAGTTTATTCACGTTGCCGCTGATTGGATTATACTCAACAATCCTGTCGTGTAATATCAAACAATAGGCTGACGTATTCGCGGGAAAATTATTCCTAGATTCAAACTCGAGGCGAATATCAACCGGTGCGCTCTTCATTGTCTCATTTTGTTTTGAACAATCGATAAATATCAATGGTTCGTACGCAATGAATTGAGATTTTGTTAACATGGGCTCATTCTCTTTTCCATAAAATGAACTCTGGAAATTAGAGTACATGTCATACAGAATGGCGAATTGATTGCGATCAATTTGCAAATTCATGTTTCCATATGGATAACATTGTGAGTTGAGAAATAGTTTGATATCACTAATACTGCAGTGGTCGAATTGACTCAAACTCTTGTCCTTGACATTCTTCCGATTCGTTTGAAAAGCAAGAATAACGAAGCGTGGTTTTTCGAGTTGACTCGAAGTCTTGACTGTCCATACATGTTTTTGAGCAGTTGGTAAGAGCGGATACTCGTACAACTCCCACGTTCGAAAACTCATACTGATGGGCTTGTCTCTCTGAATATATTTGAAGAGATGAATCTTCACTCTATCCGAGACCACGACATACGGCATGAGCCATTCTACTTTATTCAATGTGATTTTGAAATTTTCATACACCCGATTTTCACCATCCCGCACAGTAGTTTGAGTGACACAGTCCAAGTCCGAACGAGATCGGACAAGCACTAGTTCGTGCTTAGCATTGACAACAATTTTCCTATAATCTTCAGCAAAGCCGAACATAATGTTCAAAGGAATCAATACATCAAAATTGCCATTTGCGTCACATATCGAATGAGTTTCCTCTACATCAATCCAACCAGCATTCTCTAATGTTACTTTCTGATTTGGTTGAAATGATAACCAACCTTTCATGACACTTGTCATACCCACATTCTTACACCTATCTATCTCCACCCCATTGACATTGTAACTGCCATCTTCAAAAAGGTAACATGGGCCATTATTCACAAACTTTGTAGCAGTCAATGGAGTTCCATCTGTCTTGGTTAACTTACCGCTTACGTGGATTTTACTCCGAGAAGGGAGCAGACTCAAGTCTTGATGTTGAATTGATATTCTAATCTCATCACCGTTGTTGAATGTTGATGTGGCGTACGGCTGATGCGCGTGAACCTCGTAGTGCGCGACCGATTCGTCGTAAGCGACCGGTGATTGAATATTTAGAGCCTCTTCCATTGCAACAGAAAAATATACAAGTTATTTTCCACCACGGGCAGCAATTTTCAGACCGATGCTCTTCAGGAACTGAATGTTCTGTCGTGTTAACGGCTTCATAGCTCTTTGCCGACTGATGATGGCTCCGCATGGCTTTCGACTTTTATACCCTCGGCCAACTTTGGTGTTGTAGACGATACCCATCGCAATGTCAGCTCGATAGTAAAAATCTGACCGTTATTGTCTCACCTCTGAAATTGATCAACTCCCCGTTCTCATCAACAATTCTTATCTCCAAGTACTTGATACAGTCCGCTCTCACGCGAAAAGGGATAAAGTGCCTCGGTACCTCTGTGATTTTATATCCTGATGGAACTGGTGGGAAAAAACCGTGGATCGTGTGCACTTTTTGCCCGTTCAGATAAGAGGTAGTGATTAGATTACACTCAATCCGTATTGTGTTGACTTTGAGGATACGTATAGGTGAATCTGAGTTGTGTACTTGTCCAGCAATGAGCACACGTTTTGAGAATCCCAAGAGCGTAGCTATAGAATCTTTGCGAGTGAAATCTATACTCTCGCTGCACTCAATCTCACTACAAAGAGTATTGTTGTTTGGCTTCAAACTGAATTTGATACCCAAGGGAGCCAGCTGTTTAACTAAATATTTCTCTATATCTTCTATCTCGTAGCTACCAGTTGGTATGACTATTGTATATTTTCCAACGTATAACCTATTACACCCAGTATCGATGTTGGGTATGGAGTTGAAGGTTTCAAATGCTAACAGACCTAGCTTGAAGGGCTTACGATATACACGCGCCTCAATTGGTGGAAAGAAAAAAGATGCAAGGACTGATGAAGTACCAGTAAGACAAATCAAATATTCTTCTTCTTCTTCCATGATTCTCCCATGACGGTCGAATTGAAAATGATTAAGTACTCACACTCTACCATCCTTATATAGTCTCCCACTTAAGAAGTCGAGACATAAATGCCCACAGTTGAAACTATCATAATCCTGAAACCTTGTGTGATTATACTTCACCTCCTCGACTCCGAGGTACAATAGTACTTCCACAGGCGGCTGTAGATCTCCAAAACTATCGAAATAGAAAACATCATCACATTGCTTCCGCCAGCAAACCCAATGAGTACCAGGATTGCGAGACGAATCTAGATTGCATATGCAGGCCTCATTCTCAAGGGGACCCGATGATGGCAAAGTATCTCTCATAAATACGCCTCTGAAATGTGGAATTCTCATCATTCGAGCATATTTCACCAAATCAAGATTTGTCAACGCACGGTTCGGGAGCGAGATGTTTTTTTTTTGCCCCTTTCGTGTCTTTTTCCTTCGCACAGTTTTTCGCTTCTTGATGCGGCGGGTCGTCTTCTTTTTCGTTGTGATGAATCGTGATGGAATGTGCAGACCCAAACCAGTCTTGTATGGTTTGAGATAGAGACCCTTCCCAAGAGCAATCTGTTCCATGGCCCTGTTATGCCTCGAATCTTCTTCGTATTGCTTCTTAGCAGACTTGGCGTCGTTGATAGCCTTGACTACACCTGCAGCACCTCCAGCTAAAGCACCCGTTGCGCTCAATCCCGCAAACAAAGGAACTAGGAATGGTAAAAATCCACCAACCTTCTTTGGTATCAGTAGAATCCGAGGTGTCTTGACGTACTTCCTTCCTCCGACCGCTTTTATAGCCTCGCGAGCACCCTTGACTGCTGATCTTATGACAACTCGAGAATTTCGACTAGGTTTGATTGATTTCAGAGCAGCTTTGACGACTTTGTTGAAAGCAATTCCCATACCCAACTTGGACTTTAATTTCATAGCATTAGTTACGAAATAAGCTGCAGCTTTTTCGCCTACACCAGCGTCCTCGGCAGAAACTCGTGCTCAAGCTTTATCAGCGAGAATTTTATCAGCTATATTCCTCTCCTTTATATTCTCCCGATTCTGAGAGTAAGCTATATCGTGCTCGCGGCCCGCGGTGTCTAGTGGATTAATCCCCTTATCACCTCTAGCGATACGCTTTTTGAGTTTGGTGCCAGGCCCACAGAATTGATATCCTGGAATATGGAGCTCAACAGGCAATTTATTGAGAACTTTATTCACTAGCCCACGTCCGATCTCACGCTTTCGCGGAAGACGTCTGTAAGTGATCATCACTCTTCGACTGATGAAGCATGACTGATCCGCGGCTATATAAGCGCGCTATTTATACCCCTCGAGCCATTCAGGAACTTACCCTCCTCCGATGAACATGGACTTTGCAGAGCAGGACCTCAAATTGCCAGTCGTCAATTTTGATGTTGGCGAAGAGAAGAGAGTTGGTAGACATGGAGAGCTGTTACCCGACAGCATTCGCGCCGTTTTTTGTGGCCCATCAAACTGCGGTAAGACAAATACACTGCTAGCTCTGATCACACATCCGAATGGGTTGAAACTCGAGAATGTTTACGTGTATTCAAAATCATTGAACCAACCGAAATATCAGTTCTTAAAAAAGTTGTTGGAGTCAATCGATGGGATCCGATATCATCCGTTTGGTGAGCATGAGTCCGTAGTATCGCCTGATGAAGCATTACCCAACAGTATCATGATCTTTGATGACGTAGCAACCGAGAATCAAGACCATATAAGGAATTATTTTTGTATGGGGAGACACAAGAGTGTCGATAGTTTTTATCTCGCACAGTCCTACGCGCGTGTGCCAAAACAGCTAGTACGAGACAATGTTAATCTACTTGTTTTGTATCGCATGGATCTCCTGAATAGTCGCCACGTGTATGATGATCACGTCAATTCAGATATGACGTTCGAAGCATTCAAAAGTCTATGCTCACATTGCTGGAATAACGATAAATTCGGTTTTCTAGTGATTGATAAAGATAGACCGCTGAATAAAGGTCGATACAGAAAGGGCTTCGACAATTTTGCTATAAATATAGGTGCCCAATGATTAACACCAATTAGTTGACCTTCGACTATCAAGGTGTATGCACAATGGATTTCCAAAAGAATTCAGATATCTTACATCAACTCGTTCAATCGAGGGATGCTATCCGTAAAAAATACAATTTATTGAAACATGGCAAAGCGCATATTGAGAAAAATCTCAAGGAGACTTTCAAGCCGATCGTTGATCCCCTTCAACAGCTGATATCGCAAACTCAAAATAAGCCCACTCATCGAGAGAAAATCCGACCGCGTAAACTCAATTTCACGCCAGGACTCGACCAATCGAGGCTGGATGAATCAACGATGAATGAATCAACATTTTTAAACGATACTGTACGAAACAACATCTCATTCGGAACTGCTGATGACGATAGTGATGTAGACACCAAAGAGCAGTCGTTCTTCTCACCAGCTCCAACATCTGATAAATATTTCGCTCTACTGAATAAGAATGCCCAGGGTAGCCCACTCGATAAAATATATGGTGTGAGTAAAGTTGGTCAGAGGATCATGCTCGGCAATTCCGATGTAGAATTCACTGATAATGATTTTATAATCAATAACACTCGATTTCCAAAAACAGTTGGTTTGCTCGAGCTTCTTTTTAAAAAAGCACCGAGCCAGCAGTTGATCAGTATAAACGATATGACTAATTATCGGAAAATTCTCGATATATCGAGTGCTCACAGGAAGAGACATAGTCCTGATGAGCCCATACGAGAGCAAAAGAGTACTAAATTCACTACAATCATAGCTCCATTATTCCCTAATCCTAAAAAAAGCAAATCTGTTGGAAAAGGTTTGCCTCAATATAAGGTTGCTAAAATTGGAAGAGCTTTTGATTACGTCTATTGGGATGACCCGAATGGATTAGTGGATCGATTACGGCTTCTTGTAGCAGAGCAAGCAGCAGGAAATACGAGTCATCACAATGAAATACAGTCTATAATCGAAGAATTGCAAGAAGCAGGGTATATATATTGAGTAAAGAGTAGTGCAGCCATCAGTCTCATCATGAGCATCGACGTATTCGGACGTAAACTTGAGAAGAGTGAGGGCGCTCCTGGTCCTCCGGGCATCGGTTTCAGTTTAACAGAAGATGGACAATATGATGTTGCAAATAAACAAATTTGTAATCTCAGATCTCCCGAGAGACCCTTGGACGCAGTCAATTTCGACACGTTGCTTCAACATCTGAAGAATATTACGACGAGTTTAGAGAGTAAAATAACTGAAATTAATAACAATATGAAAATTCTAAGTGATCGAGTTGACATGGATCGAGGTGACATTGAAAACGAGCTTGACATGTTTCATCGAGTGATTTTCTCCATAAGATATAACATGGATTTACCGGAGGATTATGTCAATAAATATGGAGTCACCACCAACACATGACTCATTCCTGTTTGCATCATTGATTCAGCAACATGGAGAATGTTGTAAATGAAATACACAAGCCAGTGAGGCGTAATTATCCTCATCGAAAAATCATCATACGTGGCTTGGATGAAACTTGGCAAGCTGATTTGGTCGAGATGATACCGTTTGCAAAAGAGAATAAAAATCACAAGTACATGTTGACTGTGATTGATAACTTTTCAAAGTTTGCATGGGCCGTTCCCATTAAGAGTAAAACAGGTCGAGATGTTACTGCAGCAATGCAATCAATTCTGCGTAAAGGACGTGTACCAAAAAATCTTCAAGTAGATAAAGGAAAAGAGTTCTACAACTCTCATTTCCAAGGTCTCATGAAGAAGTACAATATCAATCTATACTCTACCGAATCAACTGTTCACTGCGCCATCTGTGAGAGATTCAATAGGAGTATTAAGGAACTAATGTGGAAAAAGTTCAGCTTACAAGGGAGCTACAAATGGCTTAAGATTCTCCCTGAGCTCTTGAATAAGTATAATTCGAGAAAACATCGTAGCATTGGTATTGAGCCAGTACGTGAAAATGAGAAGCAGATTCAGAAGAAATTCTCAACTATCGCTGTGCAGTATGATCGGAAAAAACCAAAATTCAAGATAGGCGATCAAGTTCGTGTTAGCTGGGTCAAAGGGGTGTTTGATAAAGGATATTCACCCAATTGGTCAACAGAAGTGTATACTATCACAAAAATTAGTAAAACGAATCCAGTCATGTATTATTTGAAAGACTATCAAGACAAACCAATCGTCGGCGGATTTTATGAAGAAGAAATATCGAAAACTCTACATCCAGACATTTACCTAGTTGAAAAAGTATTGAAAAGACGTGGCAATCAACTCTTCGTGAAATGGTTAGGGTTTGATGATACTCACAACAGCTGGATTGACAAGAGTGATTTATAAAAATTTTTGGATGATGAGAGCCCCAACCATCGCTCTCACCAGTGAGGTGCAGCCATCCAACTCATATTCAATCAGTTTGCATTGAATTCTCAATGAAAAGAGTTGGAGTTTGAGTTGGTTTCGACCTCTCCTTAGGGAATGGATGTGTGGAGGGGTTTCTTAGAAGAGAATACACGAAAGTTGAATTCAAAAATGTTTATTGCGTTGTAAATTCTACGTTAGAATCTCCAAGATATTTGAGGTACAACTCATTTCTACTGATTGATTGTGTCATATTTGTGAACAAACTGTCATCATTACATATCAGTTCACCAATTCGTTTTGGAAGAAACACTTGCGTAGTTTCATCAATATCAGTAATCACTCTGGACCCGTATCTTGTATTCATTTTTCTCATGTCAGAGATTCTGTAACTTTTACCCGGTACTAATTCATTAAGTTTGACAGTTGGGAGAAAGCCTCCGTTGGCAGCAAGGCGGTTCAGATTAGCTAGATCCATTTCGGAAATAAATATTACGTCTTAGATAGAGATCAAAAGTGAATGTTGGGAATGCGAGAAGGTATACTCACTCAATGACAGATTTATATCTTGGAGTCGAGTCTGATGCGTTTGCTCGCTGGCTCGTCGTCTGATGCAATGCGATTCTCGCCGCAATTTATAGCCTTTTCTAGCTGATTCCCCACCATGTTCTCTCGAGCCGCCGACGCCGCTGCCCCACTCTCGTTGGCAGCTTCTTCTTCATTGGTGCAGGCATCTCGATGCCCCCAAGGTAGAGTGTCGGTCTCCCCACTCTTCAAGCATCGTTTGTCGTCATGCGCACTGAGCGCGACCTTGTATTGAAGCTCGCTGTAGATCACATGCAAACGAGATCGAATGGTGCGCTGCTCACGGTTGATGGAAGTGCCGTCGAAGAGGCAATTCAGATAATCTTGAAAAGTAATAGTGGCCTTGACGACATTCGATTTCACTCCTTTGGCTTTCTTCACAGGTCTCTGTCCCATGATCCGGAGGCTATAGAGTTTACTGCGCAAGCCTGCAAACTCTTGGATGATGTTACCATTTGTTTCGTCTGACATGAGCCCCACGACTTTTTTATTCACTCGAGGCATCCCAAACTGGTTGTCCTCGGGATAGTCGGACGTATCAAACTCGTGCAAGTTTTCCTTCATTATTTCATACATGTTGGCGTCTGCTATCTCGTATAGGAGCGAATCTGTGAATGAATGAATGCCTTCATTTATCACTAGACGTGCAGAGATCTACGATAGATAGAGAAAAAAGGAAGTTGATACTGACCTGTGTCGGTGTAAAGAAGCTTACACTTGTCACCTAGTTGACGCTTCATAAAGTCATAGTGGAAGCGGTACAGTCTAGTCTTTGATATATCCAAAATGGCGAGGCCGACGTATGTCGGTTTTGAGATAGTCACCTCAGTTCGGGAGAGCTGGATGGCTGCAAAATTCTCACCGAAGATTGAAGAGCTGTGGAAGTTTGGTTTGGAGATTAGAGCCTCTGCGCCATACCTCCCATTCCACTTGGTAACTAATTTCACATCGATCTCTTTCCTCTGGTCCTGCATCGATTTTCCGAATATACTGTTATTATAAAGTTTGTAATGCATTTTTTCGAATTCAGATTTGGAATTCTTGCGTTGTTCACTGTTCAGGTCGATATATTTCCTCAGCCATGCACTCTGATTGAATTTTAGAGCTCGGTGAATCTTTTTCAGCTTGAGTCCATGTTGTAGAGCTTGTTTGAGAGCTCTATAATGAATGACATACCTCTCCTTGTCGTATAGAGTAGTCAAAAGTTTCTTCTGTTTCGAACCTGGAGGCACCATACTTTCCGGACATAGTGGAAGATCTTTGTGTTCGTCGTGAATTTCTTCTGGATACTGCAAATCCACCTCCAGGATGTAACCGATCGGTGAGTCGTCTGGAACGTCAAAGAAGTTTGGCTGCGAGCAGTCTTCTATCCATGCAAATCCTCCAGTTGGTAAATTTTCTCGCATAGCCAACCCATAGAGATTCACTATATCATAGAAGTGAATGTACTTCAAGGGCTGAGTCTCGTCGAACTCAGCACCCATGTACTTATTGTTAGCCTTTGAGTATCGGTTTGAACACTGACTGACACCACCACGAATTCCACGTTGGATAAACATGAGCTGGTCGATGTCGGTTATCAGCTCCAGTTTGACTTGGGTATACTTGAGTATTGCATCCCAACTGTAGCCAGGCAAAGTGTGATAGTGTGCAGGATCCAGGCCAAACGATTCAATGCTGTTTGTTCGAAAATTTTCAAAGATATCGGCTAGCAATAAGACATCAATCATCAAGTACAGATCAGAGTATTCTCCAAGATCTGAGATGTCAAATGCTCTCCAAACTTCTTGAGCATGCTTGTAATCTTCATCGCTGATTTCACTCTGATACAATGTGCTGTAAAAATCTTCTTTGTTCGGCAAATGAGCCTCTAGTAAAGACTCGGAAGAGGTCACATAATCGTATGGAAAAATACCCTTCTTCTTGACGAGGGAGATTTGTCTGTTCGAAAATTCAGCGGCTTGGAATGTGCTCTCAACCATTTGCAGCTCGTCCATGCTGGAAGCTAATTCGTCGAGAGATGCTGGTAAGAATCTGAATGTATCGATGAATCTGAGCTTGATCTCGGTCCCATCGACGAACTTTGTAAAGGAGATGTATTTTTCTTTGTTCAGAGGGATCAGTGACACCCGTCCGGGGAACGATGTAGCCAGCTCATTGATAAATAGGTGTGAATCATATCCAGAGTTGTTATGAGCCCCAATCGCGATGGTTCTTTAGTCCTTGTAGTTCAAGTTACAATTTGAGTGCGCAGGGCCGCGATATCTGGAAAAAAAAAAGAATTCATGAGTGATTGGGCATGGAAAAAGATATGTCATTCACTCACATCCTCGTCAAGTGGTTATGATCCTTGACTGGCTGCTCTTCCGGTGAGAACGCTTTTCTACAGATGTGACAGATCTTCGCAATTTGGAAGAGGCATTCCTCTCTTTCTGTGAGTGGTTTCATAGGTACTTGGTTCTCATTCTTGACGAGTTCATTCAGTTCCACAGCTAGATCGTATAACTGTTCCATCAACCATGTGACCGGACTCTTTGCGTCTGCATTTTCTTGGCGATAGGATCTGTAGCCAGATTTTGAATCGTCGAAACTGCATTTGATGTACAGCCCAACACTGAAAGGCTCGTGGCGTTGATATGCCCTTTTCTCATTCTCTACAGGCTTCAACAAACACTCAAAATCAAAATAAGCGACAAACGGCATTCTTTCACTGTACTTGTGATTTGTGAAAGAGACCAGACTCTTCTCCTTGGGTGGTAGCTTGATTTTGCATTTGTTCACTGCTGCACAATCAATCTCATGCGCGTCTAATTTATCTTGGTCTCTGAAAAAATGTAAACACCGATCACAAATGAAGAGTCGATGAGCTCTTTTTGTCAAACTCGATCCCACCAGCCGCGACAAGTCCTTGATCCATACATAATGGATTGTTGGTGGCACATCGTAGTCATTATCGGAGTCATCACCATTTTCATCAGAGTAGCGGCTCTGAACAAGAAGCAAGTTCACATGAACATCTCGTTTCAGCTTGGTCACTTGACACGTACCCACTTCATATTTGTCCCCATATTTTTTCAAGATAAAAAAGTTCACTGAAATATTGTTCTGTTTCTCGAATTTTGGGATATGTTTCGGCAGCACAAGAAACTGGATACCCTCAAAATTGAGCTCATCAGCGAATCTCTCATACTTGCTGACTCGATTTGGATTCTGTTCTGTAGGATGCAAACCGGAAAGCACAGCCCACTTGAAACACTGGTTATCTTCATTCTGCACATTCACGCAGGCACGACGTTTTTTTATTACTGCTGGTAATTCAACGTAAGAGCTGCCTCTCATAGGGTTGAATTTATTGATGTTCAAAGTTAAGTTGATTATTGAACGCAAAGACCAGCCAGATTCTCGCTCTGCGAATTCTTCCATCTCCTTAGCTATAGGTTCACTGAAATGTTCCTTGAAAAACTCTGGTAGAGAATCTGTGTAATATACAAGTTGAACCTTTGGTCTCGTCGATCTTGAAGGACGGTGGGGAACTAAATAAATTCCCAAAATTTCATGATGGAAATTTTATTGCAACGTTTCGTCCACTAGGTTTTGTAGACCTCATCAGGCTTCCGGTTTCTGTTTCGACATATGTATAATGATAGGAAATATGAAAAATTTTTTTTTACAAATGATGGATGTATAAATATTAAAGATGCGCAACTTACGTTATTCTTTAGATCGTCATGATATTTTGGACGATCTTGAAATAGAGCACAGACATAACGTCTGGCTCCTGTCAATACAAGTAAACAGAGTGAGTCATCGGTCTCATTTTTCACTCATATTTATATTAGCGCGATCGCTAATAACCAAAACCAAAAAAAAACAAAAAAAAATTGAGCTTCACTAAGCACTTCTTGAAACAAAATTCAGATATTTTTTTCACTCGTGCAGATAAGGGCAATGTCACCGTCTGTTTGAATAAGTCTGATTACACCAATAAAATGAACGGTTTGTTGAGTGACAAAAAAGTATACGTTCCGATCAAAAATAATCCACTCAAAAGTTTACAGACAAAAGTACATAAAATACTAGGAAGTTGGAATGATTTAAATTATTTGTCAAGAAAATATCATAATAATGCTCTCACACAGACGGACACCAACTTATCTCGTTGTTATGGGTTACCAAAAATTCATAAAGAAAATGTTCCACTCAGACCAATAATTTCTACAGTCAATAGCCCTACTCATTTTCTTGCTTCCGTTTTATATAAAGAGCTGAAGAAATGTATTAAACCGCCTGCATCACGCATTGACAATAGCTTTGAATTAAAAAAACGGTTGGAGACTTTAACGATCCCAAAAGATCATATACTCCTTTCTCTCGACGTTAGCTCTCTGTTTACAAACATCCTATGCTGGTTAGTGCTAGAGGCGCTTGACCGCAGATTTTCAGATATACATAATAAGTCCAACATACCATTTGATGAAATTCGTAAATGCACTGAGTTCCTTTTTGACAACACATTTTTTCAATTTAATAATAAAATTTATCAACAAATTTTTGGTAGTCCGATGGGATCACCCATTTCTCCACTTTTCGCAGACATTGTTATGGATGACTTGGAAACTTCATGTTTACGTAAATTGAAAAATGATCACGATTGCACTCCTCTATTCTATTATAGATATGTCGATGACACTCTAATGTGTGTGAAGAAAGAACAGGTAGATGTAGTCCTCAATGTTTTCAACAGCTACAATGAGCATTTACAGTTCACACATGAGATTGAAAACAATAATACCATCAATTTCCTTGACATATCTCTGATCCGAGAGGATGAAAAAATCATCACCAATTGGTATCAAAAGCCAACGTCATCAGGCAGGATCTTGAATTTCAAATCCAATCATACCATGAATCAAAAGAGGAACATAGTGTTCAATTTAGTCGACAGAGCCACGTCACTTTCACATAAAAAATTTCATTCCTCCAACTTATCAATTGTAAAACAACTCCTTTCTGACAATGATTATCCTGAAGATTTCACTGACAAATGTATAAAAACCAGATTACATCGTTCAAAAGATCTGATGAACAGAGCAGAAAGAATACGTTGCAACCAAATTCTATATGCTGGCCAGAACAAAATTTGTATTCCATACCACGAACGCTTATTCGAAAAATGTAATGCTCTGTTCAAACATAACGATATTCACACTCTTCCAAAAGTTTCCAAGTCATTAAGCTCAATAGTAAAATTAGGTAAGGACCAACTAGATAAATTTAGCAAAACTGGTGTTGTTTACAAATTTCAGTGTAAAGATTGCCCAGCAACGTATGTGGGAGAGACAAAAAGACAACTAGGTACACGCATTAAAGATCATATTACAAACAAAGATAAAAAATCCGTAGTTTCTGTTCACAGACTCAATGATAAACACGATTTCCATTGGGATCAAACCAAAATTTTAGACACAGAGAAAAATTGGAAAAAACGGTTGATTTCTGAAATGATCCATATAAAATTCGATGAGAATTGCATCAATAGAAAAGACGATATTCAAAATCTCAGTCAAGTATATAACCCGTTGTGGGCAACGGCTGACAAAGCTCGTTGACCCCCGCTCTCTTTCTCTCTCCCACATGCACTACTTTTCATATATATGTCACCTACTGTACACTGCGATCGCGCTAATATAAATATGAGTGAAAAATGAGACCGATGACTCACTCTGTTTACTTGTATTGACAGGAGCCAGACGTTATGTCTGTGCTCTATTACAAGATCGTCCAAAATATCATGACGATCTAAAGAATAACGTAAGTTGCGCATCTTTAATATTTATACATCCATCATTTGTAAAAAAAAAATTTTCATATTTCCTATCATTATACATATGTCGAAACAGAAACCGGAAGCCTGATGAGGTCCACAAAACCTAGTGGACGAAACGTTGCAATAAAATTTCCATCATGAAATTTTGGGAATTTATTTAGTTCCCCACCGTCCTTCAAGATCGACGAGACCAAAGGTTCAACTTGTATATTAACCATCAAGGACGAAAAAATCTACCAAAATCACTTATGAAATCTGTGTAATAGACTTCTGCATTTTTCGTATTGAAATATTTGATGTCAATTAGCTCTTCGTCATCTTTCACGATGATGAAATCAGCGGCAAGAACTGCATTGATTTTCAAACATTCATCAGCCTCAAGCAACTGACTGACTTGTTCAACGAAGATCTTTGAAGCGTCCTGCATAAAAGTCTGAATGTCTAGGTGGTTGAGATTTGTAATTATGGCAGTCTTCAATCGAGACTCGAAAGCTGTATCAATGATATCCCAGGCAACACTCTTCTCTGGTTGCTCAAGGCTACCACCTCTCTTCAAAGATTCATTGAGTATTCTACCAATACTCTTCAAATGACCCAAATATGAGCAACAGCTTTTTTTCTCGTGGAGTTTCAGTGTCCTTGATGTTGAAAGACCGGTGAGTGCTTCTGTGGCGTAGTGTGTGAGATCGATCCATCTTGATATGTACCCTAGATCAGCTTCTCCTCTCGAAATATATCCAAGTGCCTTGTAGAGCCTCGAAACAGCATCTGCATAGTACTCAAGTTTGAAAGTTTCACCACTGCAAACTTCGTCCATGATAGCAGCGATACTCCAAGTACGTCTTGCTTACAAGAGATGAGGTTCGATAATGGAATTTCAGGGCAACAGTAGTCGTATTTATTCCTTCGGATATGATGGGGTGCGGGTGGGGGAGTTACGGCGGCTCGAGTCAGCGGTGGGCTCTGATTGGTTGAGAGGATCGGGAGAGCCGCGAGGAAGGCTATATAATGAGCGTTATGTCGCGAGGGAAATCATTCTCCTCCGAGAGATGAACCAAGTCACAAGTTTCAAAGAGCAGCAAAGGATCTATCGCCAATTCTGCGCCATGGAATACATTGTGGACGTTCAAGGATTCAAAACTGCACTGAACGAGTTCATCTTCAAGGAAGTTGCCGTGACACGCATCGAACAAGATGCTATCCCATCGGTCTACATATTCAAACCACCCTACAACTGGGACAAGTTGCTGCCTAAGAACCAGAGTGAGAACCGATGGTTGGAATACAATTATCATGGCATCCCTTGGTGTCACGGAGACATAGCTTACGACGAACTTCCTCGATTATTGCGCAGTCGACTCGGCGATGCAAGGAGGATATACGTCAAGGGGCTCGAGAAGAAGAGATGGCTCGAGATATATGTTGATAATGTCATCAATATTGAGGATTTCAACTGCCCAGCATTCAAGAATCTCAGACTTGGGACTGTAGTAATTTTCTGCACTCATCATTATCTATGTGCTACTCCAATTTGTGCTGCTATAAATGTCTCATTGTTGAAAGATTGGGCTCTCGAAAATCTCTCACAGAAGAAGAAGAAGGTTGGAATAATGAGCGATGAAGTTCTTAACTCTATGTATACTTGAAAAAATAAAGATTACCTACCCCCCATGAAAAAAATCGGCCCTTTTAAGAGCCAAAAAAAATTTACAACGTACGACAGACTATCGTTTGATGACATAATGTGACTTCATCCCACCTCAATAAAGATTACCCTCAAGAGTATTGAGTTGTATGATTGAAACTCTAATTCAAAATAATGTTGAGATCTTAAGAATGTCAGCTCTTCAATAAAAATGATTCTGATAAATTTTCAATGATAGATCGGAGCTGATATTGAATTTCAGTTTAGAAGCGAAGTATCAGAAGACTACATCATTTTTTCCAATAAACCAAAATGAAATCAAATACTATTATAGAGGACGAAAGCGAGTTCCATCGTTTTCAATGATTTGTGGCCCTGAAAAGGGCCGATTGTTTCTCCTCAAATTCAATTCTTCTTCATCTCAGCATCAGTGGACTTATTCTCAGTCGTTGGGAATTTAATTTCAACCTTGTGCTCTACAAAAGTCAGCACTAAAGTCTCGCTTGGCTCTTTGACTGCTTCATCTTCACACTTGAGAACCCACTCAAGAATTTCATCCAGAATCGCATCATCCATGTCGTGTGGATTGGGTTGTTGTCCCCAACACTCTTCAGCATCCGCCAGAAACAAAGTCAAGGCAAGATCCGTATCGAGCTCATCGAATTCTTGCTTCTTCTCCATTTCGCCGCTGAGTCTCGAATGATGATTCCTCGAGAAAAGATGTGACTTTTATAAGCATTTTTTCATCATCATAGGTGGGGGTGGGGGAGTTACTCGTTGATCTGAACCCCCACTCCGCATCTCGTATCAAGAGAATGAGTATTTCTTCCATCATAAGTAGAAGAAAGATCGATATTGCTATGCGAATCTTGCATCAAGAGAATAATTTCCACTCGTTTGATCAGATTGGTGGCCCTGAAAAGGGCCAATTGTTTTGTAGATTCAAGGGAACTCTAAAAATTTCTTCTTTCTCAGCTTTGCCTCTCTAACATGTGGCGGATCTCCTGTTGGTACACGCTGAGGTCGAGTTGGGCGGCGTATCCACGGATCGTATTGAATCGTTGAGACACAATCCAACGAGAGTTGCTCAAAAGACCGCAAGATTGCGGAGACATTCGGTGGGCGCAGATCCGAGCGCACTGTACCAACATAAATGGGCTTTGGTGTTCTGATTAGGCGCCGGATCCTCGTCCTCTTGCATCTCTCACACATACCTCGACGTTTCTTTGGTTTTTTAGCCAGAAGTCGCACAGCTCTCTTGATTTCATTTGCTATTTCTCCACACGGTTCCTTCTTACAAACTGTGAATTCCTTCGGATGCCTCGGTTTGCTGCTGCTACTTTCCACGACACTAGAAGTGAATGAGAATCCCATCTTCTCTTGCCACCTAAGAGGTGTCCCGAGCTCCCTCCTTCTGCTGCTGCTTGTAGAGTTTCCCATGATGGAATGATGATAAACCCAAGAATCAGTCGTTATATAAGCCTTTTCAGCTCAGTTTAGGGTCTCGTTGTCAAGGCGACACCAGTAGTGGGGCTAATTTGAATAGTGCGGACGTCGGAGAGAGATAGACTGCTGCTGCTGCTGCCACGGACTTATTCAGATCCTCGTTGCCAAGGTGATGCCAGTAGTGGGGGCGATTTGAAGATTGCGGACGTCAGAGAGAGACTGCTGCTGACACGAATGACTTTGACATACGTTTTAGAATTGTTTGTTGGCCCTGGAAAGGGCCGATTGGAGAGATGAATTAATATCGCTTGCTTCGAATCAAATTAGCAAGCTCCATATCACGGGCGATGACTGTCACTCTGTGTGCATGTTGAGCACATGAGTTGGCATCGGCAAAGACCTCGACCAGGAACTGCTCGCTCACTTCCTGTAATGCCATCACCGCAGCGCTTTGGAATTTTATCCCTTCCTTGAAACTCCGGGCGATGTCTCGAACAATGCGCTGGAAGGTTCGCTTCTTGATCACAAAGCCGCCATTCTTCTTTTCGAGTATGTTGTGCCTCTGTACAGGTGTGCCAGGTTGGATCCGATGTGGGGTTGTGACACCTTTCAGTCGAGTAGAGTTGATGTCGGCTCTGTCCTCGATGAATTTTTTTGATGTAGCCTCTATCCGCACCATTGCTGCTCGCTGCTGCTGCTCGATTGGTAATGAATTCCACAAGTTCCGTGTGCCTCTTTTATAGACATCAGGAGAGCGGTGGCGCTGCAATCCTCACACATTAGCGCAGAGTTACTCCCACTACAGTCTTCGGCGGAGATTAATGAAAATCTATAAAAGTGGTCTCAAAATTGCATTAAAATCATTTCACCATGGAAAGCGACGACTGCTTAGAAATACGAGACGACGCTCTTGTCGAAGAGATGGAGCAAGAACTTTCTTTTTCTCAAGAAATTGAGAACTCTACAGAAAGTTTATCTCAATTGAGAATTTGTGAAACACCAGAGCCCGAAAGTAGTTCGAGCGAGAGTCTCTATCCGATGGAGGACTCTTCTGATGGCTACATCACGATCTCATCAGTCTCATCTTCTCCAGAAGCCGTTGAATTACCACCAAGGTCACTCAAAAGGAGGAGAACGACAAGTACCAGCAGCGGTAATAGCAGTGACAATGAGCAACAACCACGGTGTAGACGGCGACTGAGATACACACCAAAGAGGCGGCGGCTTATTGCAAGAAGGAACAGTAATAAATGGTGAAAGACTTTGGAGAAAAACTTGAGAAGCAAAAACAATCGGCCCTTTTCAGGGCCACCAAAGTATTGGACGTGAACAAAACCATTCGTTTTTCAAAGTTACAAACAGATTAACAACATGCAGTTGCTCCGCAACAATCAGAGTCGAGCTCGATTCTCATTGGCACGGAGCAACGACCATGAGTGTGAGAGAGATTCACACAGAATATAGAATGAATAGTTCTCTACGTTGTGATATTATTGGTTGGCCCTGAAAAGGGCCGATTGTTAGTAACAAAAAAAAATTTAATCCTCTTCTTCACTACTGCTGATGAGCCTTTGACGCTTCCTCGGTGCAGCTTCTTCATCCTCCTCCTCATCGCTGCTGGATATCAGTCGTCTGCGATTTTGTCTGAGACTGGGCCTCGGTGGTGTTATAGGCGGCGATGGAATTGCTGCTACTGCTGCTCGACGAGCCTCCTCTCGAGCTGCAAAGCGCGCCTCCATCTCAACTTGGAGCTGACGTAGCTCTTCTGCAATGAATCGAGAAAAGTTGGCTTCAACAATGTCGAAGTCACCAGGCTCCAAGTTCTCCAGGTCCTCTGCGATCTCCTCCTCTAGCTGATCATCCTCGCTGACTTCTGCTGCGATGTATTTGGATGGATCCATGGCTGATGAGTGGAGATAATGCTCATAACTTACCCGTTATATGCACTTGGGTGAAACTCTACCGCACCAATCATGACCACTGTTGGCCAACCATCCCCATGGCAACGCGCGAGTGGTGGGGGTAATTTATGGCTAGTAGCACATGTGTCGGTAGATGTAGTGGAGGGAGGCTAAAGAAGAATATTGATTCTTTTAGAATGACCTTGATGTCCTACTATCACTCGAAGTAGGAGAAAAGCGAGTTTGTTCTGTATGAATATAATTACAGGGCCAAATACACCATGGACTCAGTTAGACTATGGCTCTAGACTGGGAGGTGATCATTCAAGTTCAGGGATATATAAGTATATTGAGAGCATATAGTATAATGTTAGGTCAAATGTTCATTCTTTTCATCAAGAATGGCCAGATGGGACATATATATACCTTTCCTGATGATCATAGAGGTGTGATAGACAATATGGGTTTCCAACATGGTTATGTCAAGGAAAAAGTAACTGAAAAAATCAAAACTTCTCAAAACATGTTTTAACCACTGAATTGACTTGTGTCCTTGTAATATCTCAAAGAACACACCTTGATCTAGCTGAAACATGTGTCAGAAGCATTCCAGAATGGTTTTGAGAAGATTTTTGAACAAAAGTTGACTTTTCACTTTCCAAAAATTTGTTGATTTTTTTACTCAGAAATGGTTCGTTTTAGAGGAAATGACCAAGAGTAATGAAAAATCACAAAAAAATCAAAGATTATGGTGGTATTTTTTGTTTAGGTCTGCAAGCAACTTGAGAAAATGTCACAATTGGCGTATCGAATGGGTTTTTCAGAAAACTCACTTGTGAGCATCCCAAATGGACTTGGAGGGTTGGAAATGGTTTCTTTCATTAAGATAAGCTAGATGGGGCATAGATATACACTTTCTGATGATCATAGAGGTGTGAAAGACAATATGGGTTTCCAACATGGTCATGTCAAAGAAAGTGTGACTGAAAAATTCAAAACTTCTCAAAACATGTTTTAACCACTGAATTGACTTGTATCCTTGTAATATCTCAAAGAACACACCTCAATCTGTTTGAAGCATGTGTCAGAAGCATTCCAGAATGGTTTTGAGAAGATTCTTGAACAACTTGAGAAAATGTCCAAATCAACGTATCGAAGGGTTTTTTCAGAAAACTCACTTGTGAGCATCCCAAATGGACTTGGAGGGTTGGAAATGGTTTCTTTCATCAAGATAAGCTAGATGGGGCATAGATATACACTTTCTGATGATCTTAGAGGTGTGAAAGACAATATGGGTTTCCAACATGGTCATGTCAAAGAAAGTGTAACTGAAAAACTCAAAACTTCTCAAAACATGTTTTAACCACTGAATTGACTTGTATCCTTGTAATATCTCAAAGAACACACCTTAATCTGATTGAAGCATGTGTCAGAGGCATTCCAGAATGGTTTTGAGAAGATTCTTGAACAACTTGAGAAAATGTCCAAATCAACGTATCGAAGGGTTTTTTCAGAAAACTCACTTTTGAGCATCCCAAATGGACTTGGAGGGTTGGAAATGGTTTCTTTCATCAAGATAAGCTAGATGGGGCATAGATATACCTTTTCTGATGATCTTAGAGGTGTGAAAGACAATATAGGGGTTTCCAACATGGTCATGTCAAAGAAAGTGTAACTGAAAAATTCAAAACTTCTCAAAACATGTTTTAACCACTGAATTGACTTGTATCCTTGTAATATCTCAAAGAACACACCTTAATCTGATTGAAGCATGTGTCAGAAGCATTCCAGAATGGTTTGGAGAAGATTTTTGAACAACTTGAGAAAATGTCCAAATCAACGTATCGAAGGGTTTTTTCAGAAAACTCACTTGTGAGCATCCCAAATGGACTTGGAGGGTTGGAAATGGTTTCTTTCATCAAGATAAGCTAGATGGGGCATAGATATACACTTTCTGATGATCTTAGAGGTGTGAAAGACAATATGGGTTTCCAACATGGTTATGTCAAAGAAGGTGTAACTGAAAAATTCAAAACTTCTCAAAACATGTTTTAATCACTGAATTGACTTGTGTCCTTGTAATATCTCAAAGAACACACCTTGATCTAGCTGAAACATGTGTCAGAAGCATTCCAGAATGGTTTTGAGAAGATTTTTGAACAAAAGTTGACTTTTCACTTTCCAAAAATTTGTTGATTTTTTTACTCAGAAATGGTTCGTTTTAGAGGAAATGACCAAGAGTAATGAAAAATCACAAAAAAATCAAAGATTATGGTGGTATTTTTTGTTTAGGTCTGCAAGCAACTTGAGAAAATGTCACAATTGGCGTATCGAATGGGTTTTTCAGAAAACTCACTTGTGAGCATCCCAAATGGACTTGGAGGGTTGGAAATGGTTTCTTTCATTAAGATAAGCTAGATGGGGCATAGATATACACTTTCTGATGATCATAGAGGTGTGAAAGACAATATGGGTTTCCAACATGGTCATGTCAAAGAAAGTGTGACTGAAAAATTCAAAACTTCTCAAAACATGTTTTAACCACTGAATTGACTTGTATCCTTGTAATATCTCAAAGAACACACCTCAATCTGTTTGAAGCATGTGTCAGAAGCATTCCAGAATGGTTTTGAGAAGATTCTTGAACAACTTGAGAAAATGTCCTAATCAACGTATCGAAGGGTTTTTTCAGAAAACTCACTTGTGAGCATCCCAAATGGACTTGGAGGGTTGGAAATGGTTTCTTTCATTAAGATAAGCTAGATGGGGCATAGATATACACTTTCTGATGATCTTAGAGGTGTGAAAGACAATATGGGTTTCCAACATGGTCATGTCAAAGAAAGTGTAACTGAAAAACTCAAAACTTCTCAAAACATGTTTTAACCACTGAATTGACTTGTATCCTTGTAATATCTCAAAGAACACACCTTAATCTGATTGAAGCATGTGTCAGAAGCATTCCAGAATGGTTTTGAGAAGATTCTTGAACAACTTGAGAAAATGTCCAAATCAACGTATCGAAGGGTTTTTTCAGAAAACTCACTTTTGAGCATCCCAAATGGACTTGGAGGGTTGGAAATGGTTTCTTTCATCAAGATAAGCTAGATGGGGCATAGATATACCTTTTCTGATGATCTTAGAGGTGTGAAAGACAATATAGGGGTTTCCAACATGGTCATGTCAAAGAAAGTGTAACTGAAAAATTCAAAACTTCTCAAAACATGTTTTAACCACTGAATTGACTTGTATCCTTGTAATATCTCAAAGAACACACCTTAATCTGATTGAAGCATGTGTCAGAAGCATTCCAGAATGGTTTGGAGAAGATTTTTGAACAACTTGAGAAAATGTCCAAATCAACGTATCGAAGGGTTTTTTCAGAAAACTCACTTGTGAGCATGTCAAATGGACTTGGAGGGTTGGAAATGGTTCCTTTCATCAAGATAAGCTAGATGGGGCATAGATATACACTTTCTGATGATCTTAGAGGTGTGAAAGACAATATGGGTTTCCAACATGGTTATGTCAAAGAAGGTGTAACTGAAAAATTCAAAACTTCTCAAAACATGTTTTAATCACTGAATTGACTTGTGTCCTTGTAATATCTCAAAGAACACACTTGAATCTAGTTGAAGCATGTGTCAGGAGCATTCAGAATGGTTTTGAAAAGATTTTTGAACAAAAGTTGACTTTTCACTTTCCAAAAATTTGTTGATTTTTTACTCAGAAATGGTTCATTTTGGAGGAAATGACCAAGAGTAATGAAAAATCACAAAAAAATCAAAGATGATGATGGTTTTTTTGTTCAGAGGGTTGTGGGTACTACGGATAAGCCTAAGTTTCTATTCTCATTTTTCAACTTTTTTCTCAATTTACATCAGGAGCAGAGTATGTGCTCAACGTTTGAATCGTTTCGTGGCCCTGAAAAGGGCCGTTTTGAAGCTAATTAATCATCACTATCGCTGCCTAGGATGACTGTATCATCATCTGAACTGATGAAGATTGTTCCATCATCATCGTCGTTTTCATCCGAGGACGATACGCTGGCATTAGCAAGCTTGTGACTGCTATTCATACGAGGATAATGGCATTCCTCCATCGACACCTCGCAAACAATCTCGCAATCATCTTCGGATGATGATGCTCCATCATCCGAAGATGGTTGCTGCCACAGCTGTTTTTGGGTAGCAGTAGAAGCACAGCTTCGTTCGGGAGTAGCTTTGGGCTGCATGGCACATCCGTGAATGATCGATATCGATCAGATGGCCCATTATATAGTGGCGCTGTCAACCAATGGGAGTCGAGGTCATGGTTCTAGTAGGGGTAAGAAAAGATTGTCTGCATCAAAAATCTACAGCGGTCTCAGCAACCAATGATGCGCAAGTATGCATGTGGTGGGAGAACTTTGATTTGTTGGGATCGGTGGGAGGTTAGGATTTCGACCCCCACATGCGGGCTGCTTGCTGGATTCTAATTGGTACTCCCGCAGGCCGGAAAAGTGCTTAAAACGGGCCACTTTCACTGCGCACGCGTATTCGACAAGGGGGAGGCAGCAGAGCAACAACCCGGAGCTGGTGGCAGCAGCAGCGGCAGCGACGACGTGTGGCAGCGAGGACGAGCGTGGCAGGGACGATCTGGAGGGGCGACGGCGAGCAACCCCATCAATGACCTCGTCCACGGTCCACCGATGACCCCGCACACGGTCCAACAATAAGAAGGGGCCCCCGCCCACGGGTCACAACGGAGAAGATACGTCGGCGGTGATGGCAGCGACCCTGTGGCAACGTCGGCGACAACCTGGTGGCAACGGCGGGCGACATGACCTCTGTCCTTTTCAGGACAGAGATTAAAACGTATGAACATGGATTCGTTCCTGGTGTGCAGCTGCTCCAAGTACCACGGTAGGCACTAGTGGCCCCCGACTCGAGGAGTATCAATTTGCCCTTCTCAGGGCAGTAGGACAGGCGATTCGTCCGCCAAATGTTTCCAACGAGAAACATTTATCGTCCTGGACAAGATATTGTGTGTGTGTGTGTAAAAGTGAGGTTATAGGGTGACACCATGTGTGCGCGTTAGGTTATGTCACCTACCCGCGTGCGCGCTGCATCTTCGTCGCATCATCTCACGCGATCGGGCTGGTGTGCGGTACGCGGTTGCTGGTGGTTGAGCAGCGTCGATCGTCTCAAGCGAGCGTCGTTGTCGTGTGCCAGCTGAGCCATCGAAGAAAAACACACACACACCGGGACAGGCTGGTTTGAGCACAGCGAGCGATGGAACAGGCTGGTGTCCGGCGCGAGACACGGCTCTTGAGTCCCGCAAAGCCTGGGCCGGTTTCAAAACAGCAGCCTTGAAACACCCAGCAGGCTCAAAAACACGTCAAGGCACGGCCGGTTTCAAAACAGCACCCGTGTTTCAAACTTGCTGTTTCATCTTCCCACCAAGGCTAGGCCGGTTTCAAAACAGCAGTCTTAAAACACCCGTGTTTTAAAACTGCTGTTTTGAAACCGGCCTAGCCTCTCTACTATCACATCAAATTTTCTCCGAACTTTTTTCGATTTTCCTGAAGTTAAGAAATGAACATCGGTCGAGACATTATCATCAAGATCCATATTACTGAATGCAATTGTACATTTCAAAATTGTCTGAATAAGAACGTAGATAAAAGTATCAACATCTTCAATTTTGTTATTGAGAAGTCTCTTGCAGTAAAGTGCGTTCTGGGTCTTACACACAGTTTGAGAAAACTTACCATAGAAAGTAGTTCGATCTAATCGTTTGATCATATTGTGGATATGTGGCGGTAGTACATCATTGCTACGACATCGAAGGAGGAAAACACGACGTGATGATACTTCAGCTATGCGGTGTTGCAAACTTGTGAATTTTTTCATCAATCTGACGATGCTTGGGTGGTTGTTTCTCGATTAATGTTGACTGAAAAAAGCCCATAGTGATGAAACGGGCTGTTGATGACAATGACCTATCTTCGATCTCAGACCAAAAACACTTGTTTGATTAGTAATTTTGGTCCTTAATGTGGTACAATTAGTATCGAGACTTTTCGTCGATCTTCAAGGACTGGGTGACAAGGAACTTGTGGAGAAATTCCTCACTTTTCATGTATATTAGAGAGAGTTTTTAACTATTTGAAGTTCCATCTCCGTGGTTCGTAGACCTCTTCAGGATAGCTCCTACAGCGATATCACCAATATTGCGTCACATTATTGCACTAAGCACATTGGCCAAACACTCAATTTTACTTACGAGTCTAACACATATAAAATATAAATTTGAGATCGAACGTACTCATTATGAGCGACCGTCCGTCTCTCGTTGAAACGAATATTACTGTGAACCGAATGTCGATGACACGTACATGAGACTATCGCCGAACTTTTATATATATGTGTGTGTGTGTGTGTGTGTGTGTGTGTGTGTGTGTGTGTGTATATGTATGTCGTGACTATGGTAGTAGAGATGGATAAGTGGGAAAGCAACAAAAGACATCTCCAAGAGTTGATATCAATGGTACATAAATCTTACTCAGTTTTTGGACATCTTTTTTTTTGTTAATACAAGTTTTCTCATGGTTAATAGAAATTATCTCAGAAATGATTCGTTTGTAATACCTAGGTTCTGAATCACAAATTTCACCATGATTTTTGGACCGGCTAGATCTCAGGTTTTACTGCATCAAATTGATCTCCTCAAGTGGTCATTTTTGAAGGGAATTGCATCTGCTATCAATCGAAAATAAATTCAGAGACGTAGAAAAACGCACATGCGCGAAAGATGCCAATTACTGATTCGAAATTCACTTCAGAAACGACTTTTTGCATTTTGACCTTGTACCACAACCTAAAAGATTCTAAAAATACCTATTTTCGATGCAAAGTGACCTGATGAATACGATGAAATGGTTTCCTAACGTTGTTCTTTCCAATTCACATGAGAAAATTGACTTCATAGTTTTGAAGAATTTTTTTCGGGGCCTAAATCCAAAGTTGTGAGAATGCAAATATCTTTCGCCTGTTTGTCAAAGTTTCCAAATCATATCAAAAATTTTTCAGATCGATTCGTTGAAATGCCTCAGAATGCGATTTGATAGGAGGAACATCCATTTTCAGCGCTTTTTAGAAGGTTTTTAGGGTGCCGTAGGAACCAGGGGTGACTTTGGGACTGTCACGTGGGAATTTGTGGAAAGTCGATAAACTCGTGAAGAAGTAAGCCATCGATTTTGCATGGAAACCGCGGAGATTCGAACCCAGGCCCTCTGACTTCACGATATCCATGTGTCCCGGAAACCAAGCGCCCGAACCACTGGACCACGACCGCCTATTTTTCCGTCGTCTCATCGACTTACATCTCCAGAGATAGAATCTGAAGATGCCCGCGTTGCACTTATCCGAGGCTCGGCGCCAAGTGACGTACGTCACACCCGAAGGGGGATGGGGATCTACGAGTGTCCCCACTCGTGTCGGTATCTCCCTTATCATTATGAAGGAGTGGTCAGTATGCGCGGATAAGTCCCACAAACAGGGCGCGTCATTACCATACATCACTTTGCATGGTCACACAGTCTCTCATGTAATGATTTGAATATGTGGGTTGTTGGTGATTATTCGGGTTGAACAGTGAATAAGTAAGTCTCCGACTTGAGAGAAAGATGCATGTTTATTCGACAGAGTGTCGCAGGTTTTGGGTTGGAATACAAACGTTGAATGTCCCGAATCGTCCGGGTGCACCCTTTATATAAACTTGAAATTAGTGACCTATATACATCGAATCCTCGGACACTTGCATATTACATCAATGAATATAGCACATCATCTAATAAGCCCGTGCTATATGATAGGTATATCTGTATTCATGTTCTGTCCAATATGCATAGTGTGAATGTGGTGTAGATAGGTATAGTCTATTTGGGCTCGAGCGGACAAGTATAACTGTATCTATTATTGGAGTGCGGCTCGGCGTGTTTCATCAGTATATAGCCATATACTAATACGTTACACCTTCCCCCTTTTCTCGAAAAAAAAAGTGTGATACAAGAACACTTTTTTTTCTTACAAAATCATAATATAACGTCATATCTTTCAAACATTATCTTGAAAATTCATAATCTACGTTCATCAATTTTTGAATAGTGAAATATTTCATGATGAAAAAGTCTTGAATCATTCAAACGTTCGGAAACTTATTGGTCATAATGTAATAATCATATACTCCATATTCTGTAATTATTCTCTATTATCTCTCGCATTTGCCCGGGTCGCAGACCCGTGGACTCAGGGAAACTCTCAAAAACCTCTTGGGAAAAACATAAGAGAAACCTGGTCCAAGAGATCTCATATTTCTGTCAATACAATGATACATATCTCGAATTCAATAATCATCATTTTCACAATTAATAATCTAGGTTCTGCTTTTCATCGTGCTGCTCGTAGTTTGTTAATATCTGTAACTTTCCATAATTTTTCGAAAGAAGTATACTACTCGGTCCCCATTCATTCAGACTCTCCAAAGTTAACCAACTATCTAGAATTCTACATCTCCTGGAGAAAAAATTTTTTCTTCTCAATTTGTCACTGAAAATCATTAATAACTCGACTCTCATGTGAAATCCTTATACAATTTCTCTTCCTTTCAACTAATTCTAATTTTATCATGAATCATCCATAATGTAACTTTTGAAATCACATCCCATAACATTCAATTTTAAAATCTCTAATTAACCATCTTCGTCATATCATAATTTTGAACTTCTATAGAAATATCACTGATACACATTCGGATAAACTGCTCATTCAAATGTACAATAATCATATCATATTCCTTTCGTCATAATTGCTTCGCATGATTTCCGTATTGAATTTCATCATCAAATAAATTGGCCTATTTTCAACATTATTGACTCAAATATTCTCAAAAACATATGTTTATTTCATCATCTATGAACTGATCCATAAATGATCATGAAAAACTCATACTTTCGTGTTGGGTTATTCGAAATTGGCAGCATATTCCACTACAAGGTTCTCTTATTCATAAAATTCTCACAAAAAAAAGTACACGACGTAATCAATTCACATTTCCATTAATACGGATCAATTTTTTTTTTTATTATTTAACCTGTGAAATCCCTAAAGTATTATATTATAGTCATTGACACTCAACGCAACAATGTGTGACTCCCGAATAATGTAATTCATATGTGGCTACTTTTCGCGCGCTACTTGTTGCTCGTGGCGCTGAGCGCTCATTGGTCTAGCTGCCTAGCAGACGCTTGGCGTTCAAGATGGCGTAGTGTTGTTGTGATTCTGGCGCGCGGTGGCAACCCTCTGCGTAAAAGACAAGTGTTTTGTGAAAAATGAATATTTTGAGAAAAGTCTGAGGTATGTATGTATGCAAATATTGTTCACCGATCTCTTATGAAGAAAGCACGTAAGTCTTGGTAACTATACTCATTTACTTTTTTAGTTATGCTCCAAATTATCTTGAAAAATACATGCCGAATTTCACTCACAAATATTTCAAAGTTATGATGTTCTCCAATTATTGAAATTGTTCATATTACTTGTGTTCAATGTTCAAGAAGCTTTCTAGGCCATTTGCACCTCTTGGAATGTTACTCATGTCATGAATCAGATGTTACAAGTTGGACATGTTTCCTATGCTGTAGTATGGGACTACTCATAACCAATGTGAATTCTTTCCTTTAAATACCATTTGATGATTCAACTCATTCCAATCACTGCTATATCATTTCAATTATATGTTACAACATTTAGAGACTATATATTCTTTTCCATTCAATTGTCAAGTGAAAGTCGTGTCCTTTCAAGTCATGATTTTCAAACTTTGTATACATGTTACCAGTCAACTTTTTTCACAAGGACTCTATACTTTTTCCAGAGTTCATGAAATACTCTCTGTGGACTGTACAATCATCTAGCACTTTGGACGAGGACTCTACTACTTCCAGAAATGAAATTATCCTTAAAAATGAGGTACGCCCTGGTAACGCTTTTACATGTTATTCATCAAAATTGTCTCATGAGTGCATTTGACATTATTCATTCCATTTACAACTAGATGGTTATATTTGTCACAACCTAAAGGTATGTAATAACATGTGTATTCACTACTTTGCCTCAAATTTTTAATCATCATTACTTGGCGTAAGCACTTGTATTCAAAGGTTATCAAATTGTGTTAGGGTAATTCCTTGTAATAATCACCAAAATCATATACCATTGTTAGAGGTGCTATCACCTAGTCTATCTGATATTAACCTTGTCATTGAGATTGAAATTTACTGTCAAATGAAGATTACTTGTGTCTTTGTTGGACCAAAAAGTCTGATTGTTAGTATAGCTGTCAACTTGTCCAAAATTGTGTCTCTCTCTTCTTACTTTGTTTTGTATGTGTAGGTGACCATGTGACCAGTATGTTCCTGTACAAGATCAGTTCAAAAATTGGAAAATCTGCAAGTATCAGTATACTGCCTAGATGTGTTTTCAATCAATGGGGTTACGCTGAGTGAAAATTTCACACTACTCGACACCAAAATTTCCTCCTTCGAATAACAAGTAATCTACTTTTGATTATTCATTATTGGCTCAATGTGAAAATTTATTATTTGGACTCTTCCTTTTTTAGGTTGCATTGGTACCGTGGCACAAGTCAAGAAGTACTCAAGGAGAGGAGAAAAAAATTTTTTCGCTCAAGGTATTCCTTTGAAATGATTCAATTCTCTACTGGTTTTCTGCATCCTTTTTGTTTCCTTAAGGGCATTTCCGATCCAAATCTACATGCATGAATACGTTGACTCATGCTCATTGTACTGGCTATTTTATATTAATGTGCCTTTGTTTAGATTTAATATCATACTTTATAAACCTCATTATCCTAGTTCTGAGTCTGTCATCTTCAATTGTCTCTCATAGAGATGAGTTATGTTCATAAAATCTACCATTTCTTTGCCAAAAGCCTAACTTTGCAAAATTTAGTTTCCATAGTAATTGATCATTCGGCTCATTTCAATTTTGCAATCAAGTTAAGAAAAAAAAAAATTTTCTTTCATTCTCTATTGTACATTTTTCTCACTTCAAACAAACTACTTCGATTGTCAATTTACCTTAACATAAAAAACTTAAAAATCATTTCCTCATTTTTACTATCAACTCCTTATTCTTGGCTCTCCTGTCAAATACTTTCCATTTAAAATTTCTTGTAAGCAATCTACTTTCAATTAATTCCACGTGTGCGATTCATTGTTCATCCGGAGATACATTGGTCCCCGTCGGAGCTTTTTACCGTTTTTTCCATTTCTTTGAAATTTCCATAATTTATCTCTGATCTTTTAAATTTTTAGCGACTGATCAGAAATTAACCTCAAAAACCTTATGGGGAATTGGGGATGTGCCCTAATGTCAATGATATTTGGACCAAAATTCTGAATCACTTCTTACTCTTCGAATTGACTAAATACGACTTCTCTAAGAAATAAATAGCAGTAGAAATTGTGTCCCCGATCTCACATTTCATATTTTTCTAGGTGCAGCGATATGTGTGGTTCCTGTTGTGTAAAATTCGTTTGCATGTAAATGACTTCACGAGGAATCAAATATTACCTAAATCTATAGACACGTATTCTGAAGTTGTTGTGAACAACTCAATTTTTTTCATAGACAAGTACATCAATTTTGTATTTTTGGTAATGTGACAGTTTTATAGTGATTTGATCTATTCATTTTCTCTTTTCTTTCAGGTGGCTTTTTTCATGTGTGTGACTAGAATGACCGTCTAATATCATCTTCAAATTTTAATTTCTTTCATTGTTTCGATTGATCATATACGACAACTATATTTGACCTAAAATTTCAGCTTTTCTCGTGTAACTCAATTTTGAATTTTTCTTCCCACAAGATATTCCGTACTGTATCTACATCTTGTAACAACTTGAATAGATATTATTTGAAATTGGTGTTCACTCAGATTCCTTCTTCCATGTCTTTATGATTTTGTCTTTTTGGCTCCAAAAATATTCCAACACGTCCATAACTTTTCCTGAGAATTTTCGATTCGTTGCTATGTAATTTCGGTGACTGTGTTCGCTGATTTGACACCTTTTCATCTTTCATTTTACTCATTTATATTGTTGATAAAATTTTGCTATTTTGCAAGTAATGAAAATTTTCGTGATCGGAATTCAATCTGTTTCTCACCATGTCTAATTTACTTTTTGTCTTTCAAAATCTCATCTTACGTATCTTATGAGCTCATAAAATTCTTCATTAGTCAAACGTTCAAGCTTTGTCTTTCTGTTATTTTGTGATTGCCTCAGTCACTCAGACTGGTACCCATAACCATTCTTTATTCGTGTATTGTAGCCTCATTTTTTCAACTAAATTGTGTGTTCATTATAGCGGAACAAATATCAACAAAAATTTTACCTTGATCTTTTCTTTCTGAAAAATTAGTTCACAATCCATTTTTCATGCCAACAAAAATCATGTCAATATGAAATATCGTTTTGCGTTTCTTCGTTCAATCTGTCATAGTCACACAGACCAAGAGTACCGGTACGACACACGCCACCGTACTCAATGACACATGAACTTGAGATACGATACGACACACGCACCGATCTCTTGATCACACAGATCCGAGTTTGATACCACACAGTTATCAACCTCGTTGTCAATGAAACTTCTGAGTATAATACCACACAAGTATTTCTGTACTGTGAGTGAACTGAAAATAGACGTTTATGTTTATTCGACTTTGCGTACGCAAGGAACTTTACACTCATGTGCGAGGTGGTCTTTCTTCCTGCACCTGTAACACAGTCTTCCTTTTTTCTTACGTCTTTCATTGAGCTTTGTAGTATAAACGGAAAGTAATGATTCGGATTCTTTACCATGTAAATCGTCATAATCTCTCAATTTCCTTTCAATTTTCAGAGCAGCATTTATAGCTTCGTCCAAAGAACTGTAGTCACTATCGTTCATCTGGTAGAAATATCGATAACTCAAGCCTCTTATAAATTGTTGAATTGTAATTTTGTTCACAACTTCTTGAGCTCCGATCCTAGATCTCTCATCAAATTCATCGCCAATCAGGTCCAATATATCATTTTGTACTTTGAGGATTTTATGTGCGTATGCAAAAACTGACTCACCCTCGTTTTTCACAATCTTAGACAACTCAAGTAGCAAATTTGAATAAGTTTTATTTGGACCATAGTTTCTTTTGAGAATATGAAATAATTCATGTATAGAATCACACGCGTACGCTTCGATACAGATCTGCGCTTCTCCTATAATTTTTGATTTGACAACGTGTATAAAAAGTGATTTATCTGTGTTCTCGAGTAATTGTTCGAATTCTGTGCATTGTCGAATGAATGAAGAAACAGGTATATTTTTCCCATCAAATGTTGGTAATATTTTCAGAATTTCAGATATGGTAGATTTCCCGATACCAGTAGTCGGAATATTTTGTGTTTTCGAAGTCCTTGAATATCTCATTGTTGCTATATTATTTACCAAAATGTTCACCTCTCAAATTTTATTCTATCAATACTCTTCCTGAATTTGGATATGAAAATCGTTCATGTAATCTAGTTCTAAATTTGTCAATTTCTTCTTGTGAATTCGTTATGGAACACTGCCAATTCCAATCTCCAGCCTTCAATTAAAATATGTCATAAAAATCGAGACAATATTCTTTTCAAATTTTTTTCTCAAAATTCCGATGAAAATTCAAACATCTTCACATTAGGTCAAATCTAAACATTCCAATTTTCTCAAAACTTTCCTTCTGAACACGCAATAGAATACTGCCAATTTCGATTCCCTATTCTCAATTCCAAAATTTGATCAAAATCGGAAAAATTCTAAAAATTTTCTCAAAATTTCAGATAAAAAATTGGAAGATTCTCACAATAATCTAAATCTGGACATTTCACTTAGTTCCAAAAATATTTCTCCGAGTTGAATCACCTCAAATATATATATATCACCTATAGGTAACTCGTGTATAAAACGAATGAATATATCACTCAGCCCGGCACAAAGTCAATCATCCTTCTATCGGTTCAACCACTTAATAAATAGTACTTATCAGTTCAAAAATTGTTTCCAGTAATGCGCGTCGAATTTCTCAACCGTTGTTTGCAGTTTTTTCAATCAGCAATTCGTCAAGTTAGATGAGTGTTTCGATGTATGCACCGCCACTGGACAGATGTGTCCACGGAATACCAGCCGATTCACAACTTTTTCAAGCCACAACCATCGTCCCACATAACTTATAATTCACAGTTCAAGACAGGCCATTCACTATCACTTTTGACACTTTGGTGATGAGTAATCACTCCTCTTGTTCTGAAAACTGCAAAAATCGATGACTGCAACTCTGCTTATCCAATAAAACAGCAATCCGAATAGAAATGTAATATCTCCAAAATTTCTTTCCGATGGTTACAGGATTCGCCAGCTGCGAGTTCCTGCTGGTCCGTCGATCTGGGATAGCAATCAGGATTTGGTTCCTGCAAGCGAATGCTTCGCTCGGAAATTCTCAGCTTTTTCCAGAAAATTTTCGAGAAAAAGTTTTTTTTTTTTCGAAAAATTTTCAAAAAATTTCCACAAAATTATTTCCTCAAAATTTTGGAAAAACTGCTAACACTTGATTTTCACTGCCTTGTAACCCAACACCGCTGTCACCAGTTGTAATGATTTGAATATGTGGGTTGTTGGTGATTATTCGGGTTGAACAGTGAATAAGTAAGTCTCCGACTTGAGAGAAAGATGCGTGTTTATTCGACAGAGTGTCGCAGGTTTTGGGTTGGAATACAAACGTTGAATGCCCCGAATCGTCCGGGTGCACCCTTTATATAAACTTGAAATTAGTGACCTATATACATCGAATCCTCGGACACTTGCATATTACATCAATGAATATAGCACATCATCTAATAAGCCCGTGCTATATGATAGGTATATCTGTATTCATGTTCTGTCCAATATGCATAGTGTGAATGTGGTGTAGATAGGTATAGTCTATTTGGGCTCGAGCGGACAAGTATAACTGTATCTATTATTGGAGTGCGGCTCGGCGTGTTTCATCAGTATATAGCCATATACTAATACGTTACACTCACGGAGCTGGTCTGCCATCTATTGCGACACCCGACAACTAATAATTTTTCTCATTAATTAATTTTCAATTTATTTCATTTATCTACAAATGCACCGAGTCGCGAATAGTGATGCGGTACCCCACACCTAGCACCAGTTGTCACGTGGGAATTTGTGGAAAGTTGATAAACTCGTGAAAAAGTAAGCGATCGATTTTACATGGAAACCGCGGAGATTCGAACCCAGAACCTTCGACTTCACGATATCCATGTGTCCCGGAAACCAAGCGTCCGAACCACTGGACCACGACCGCCTATTCTTCCGTCGTCTCATCGGCTTACACCTCCAGAGATAGAATCCGAAGATGCCCGCGTTGCACTTATTCGAGGCTCGGCGCGTAGTGACATACGTCACAGGACTTACGAACCTTTGCTTTTCTCATAGTAGTGGGATTAGAATGTGGGGAAAAATACTTCCGCGGCCATAGCTGACAAGGTCCACTTCACCATGCCTAACCGCTCAGTCCCTTCCTGGGAGACTCGATTCCAAATCCGCGGGGATCCTTCGCACGTAGCATTTTGCGATGACTGTGAAAAATTTTTCGATCAATTTATTGTTTGTCTTGAATCATTTTTACAGCAATATCGCACTGCAAAAGACTAGAAACTACTCTCAACACTAGAATCTTCTCCTCTTGGAGGTCCTCCTGTAACAAAATAGGAGTGACGACTTTTCCCGAGAAGTAATTAGGGTATTTTTCAGTAAATACCTTCAATATTTACAAGATAGATCGTTTCACATCAATCCGAAAGCGACGAGCAACCACGCGATTGTTGAATGAACAAAAAATACTGCAGGAGCTTGGTAAATTTCTTGCACTGGTCCTGTTGTTCCTTTGACTCTCATTCTGGACCCTATTTTTTCACATATCTGGACTCATTATCTTCTGACTCTTCGAAAATATACGAAAATTCATCATACACAATTTTTCATACAGTGGAACTCCGTTAATTCGAACCTCTATGATCTACGGAAAAAACTTCGAGTTAGCGGAAATTCAAATTACCGGAGATCCAAGTTATCGCTTGAGTTTCAAATGATTCCGAGTTCAAGAAGGTTTTGTAAATATGAGTCCCCTTCCTCGTAAATCAGTAAGGGACTAAAAACCACCCAAATTTCATGACAGAACGAGAACAGATCCGGGTAATTTCTTTAGGATAACAATCATACTTGACGTGAATGATTCTCTCCTGAATCAAGTTTCGAGCGATCTACTTACAAACAGCGTCTCCAACCCTTATTTTTGCTGAGTTTACATCATCAAAATTCATATCCGACTCCCCAAAAAGAGAGCTGATGGCATGGACAGCATATTCCACTCCCCATCATAATGTGTGCTATCGTTAAAATGATCAAAACCACCGTCACCTCCATCATCCAAACTAACCTAGATAATATACGTATCCTTCAAGCTCTCGATGACTTCAATGTCAATCATCAACCCAGTTACGACAAATTCTTCAGCACTCTGCGTCCTTGTTTCCTTCTTCTCATTTGCAGCTCGGATCATTTTCAGTTAATCCGCCACTTTTAGAGTTCTCAAATTGCGTTTACTGCTTCTCATCGTCACTCAAAGTTTACCAAGAACTTCGAGTCAGCGAGCTCCATGAAAGCCTATTATGAAATTTCGAGTTACGAAAGTTGAGTCAAGATCCGGACTAGGCATTTAAAGTTGTCGAGACTTTTGAGTAAGCGGAGTTCGAGTTAACGAAGTTTCACTGTTTCACTCACTTGAGACTCATCATGTAGAAACATCGAAAGAGACGGGAAATTGCGGCATAGACAACTTCTTACCTCTTATCCACGATGGAAATATTGGAATAATTGACTTTCTTTCAAAAATTCACCGACGAAAGACTTTTATTCCCTTTCAAAAATGATTTTAAACTAAACTCTAGACTAATTGATCGCTTCTCTCTTTCATTTGTACCATATTTCTCGACATGGATGTTGGAAAGTCGAAGGCGATCGATATGCTTTGCGAGAAGATAATTCGACGCTCGAGCGGTAGTCGACACTTTCTGCAATAACATTCTTTCCGAAGCCCATGAAAGAGTCAGGCGGATGTGATCTCAAGTTCTTAGCGCTTTTCCTCTTCTTGTCCAAAGAGCTCTCTTGCCAATGACAAAAGTACAGATACAAACGGAGGCTTGTCTCCTGATATTGGGAGACGCGACAAGATCATCCGATCCCCGAGTAGTAGTCGATGCTCTTGACAATTTGATGCGGTGCGGAAATTCCCGGATTTCAATCAAACCCTAGAGCAAAGTGGGTTCTTTGGAAAATGAAAGAGGAAAAGTCCTGGATATTTGAGATTGAATCCGCATAATTTTCTCATCCGCATTGGAGAGAATGTTATTCCAGAAAGTGTCGACTACCACTCGAGCATCGAGTCACCTTCTCGCGTACACCAATTCTCAGAAATCGATCGCCATCAACTTTTCAACATCCACGTCAAGAAAAATGGCGAAGATGGATGGGGAGAACGATCAATTAGTTTGGAGTTCGAGTCGAATACGCGAAGTCTTGAATCTGCTTTGAATTGTAGGGAGCGTTGACCACCGCTCGAGCATTGAATTATATTTACGTGGACCCAAAGTTTCAGAAGTCGATCGCAAACGGCTCCTCAACGACCATATAGTAGAAAATGTTGCAAAAGAAGATAAGCAGTGATCGATTGCTTCGAGATTCGATTTGACGCCGGAATTTCTCACATCTGCATCGAATTGTGGAGAGCGTCGATTAACACTCGAGCATAGAATCATCTTCCCATGTACACCGATTTTGAATAAGCGATCGCCATCGACTTCTCTCATCAACGTGAAGAAAAATGCAGAAATTTGAGGAGCGAAACGATCTATCACTCTGGAGATCGATTCGAATCCGCAATTTCGTACATTTGCACTGAATCATAGAGAGCGTCGAATACCGCTCGAGCATCCAATCGTCTTCTCTCAAACCTCTATCGCTTTTTTTGAAGAGGAAGCTTTGTTCTCAACCCAAAGAAAATTCGATCAAATTTTTCATTAAAACCAACACATTCTTCAACAAAATCCATTACATCTAAAAAAGCCTCAGACCATTCTTCTCGTCTAACCAGAATCTATCAATTGCAGGTAATACTTTTCCTCCTAATGTCCTTCCAAATCTGCAAGAGATTCATCTTCGCACCCCGTCGTCCGTGTTTGTGTGTGTCTTATTTGATACAGGACACACTTTCTCTTTTACTGCTCATCTTGTCAACTTTTGGCTTCGTAGAAGTTGTACAGAATCCAATTCCTGAGAGCCCAGTAATTTGGCTGCTTTCGGCTCCCAGTCAAATTTGATCCATGGGCTTTTCCAAGCAAAAGTGCTTGAATTTTGACTTCTCACAGAGTACTTTTAGTGGCGAATTTCAAAGATGAAGTGAACTATTCCAATTTTGCCATTGTGAATAAGGGGTGAGAAGTTGTCTAAGCCGCAGTTTCTCGTCTCTTTCTATATTTCTTCATGATTAGTCTGAAGAGGTGAGTCATATAAAAAAATGTGTAGGATGAATTTTCGTGTTCTTTGGAGAGTTACAAAATAATGAGCCCACTCGTGTGAAGAAGTAGGATCCACAATGGATAGTCAAAGGAACAACGGGACCAGTGCGAAAAATTTACCAAGTTCCTGCGATATCTTTTGTTTACTCAACAATCTCACAGTGGTTGCTCATTGCTTCTGGATCGATTGGGTACTGAGTCATAGATATTGAAGGGATTTGCTGGAAACTACCCCAGTTATTCCTCGGGAAAAGGCATCACTCCTATTTGGTTACAGAAGGACCACAAAAAAGGAGAGAATGACAATGTTGAGAGTGCTTTCTAGCTTTTTCCAGTGCGATATTGCAGAAAAATTATACATGACAAACCATAAATTGATCGAACAACCTTGTACATACATCGCAAAATGCTACGTCCGAAGAATTCCCGCGGATTTCGAATTGAGCCTTATAGAAATTCGTGAGAAAACGCACGAGTCTAGTTAGGGAGACGATTTTTATCAATTTGCAACATCAGCCCGATCATTTCCTAACTGAACTCACTCAATTTTTCACCAATCTTCCTGAATCTTGTAATTGTTCTTAAGAAGGGAAAGAATAACCTAATCTGAATCGCATGCACAGAAAAATCCTCTGCACCAAAACTACGCAGATCGTTCTTATACCGTCGTTTATCACCGTATGATGATGCACTATTCATACGCCCGACATTTATTGTGCTGATATAGCCGTATAAGAAACATCTGCAGGGCTGAATCACTAAGCGACCACGAGGTCGAGGTCAACATGTCGACTGCTACAGATGCACGTGTGCTTGGAACGCCTACGCGTTTACAGCTTTGCCACCGCTGCTGTAGCTTACATACGACACGTCTCATGAAAACACTCAATTACACTTGATCGAAACTGAAAAACGAATACACGCACGAATTGGCCTCTTACATTTTCCTAATTACCTCAAAGAAAGCTTCGGCAAATTCTAGCAAATGTAGATAAGTATTGTGCAATTGAAAGAAAAATTTCCAAAAATCCTTTTCATCTTATGCGAATTGTGTGGAAAGCGTCGACTGTATCCCCGTGACGTCACACGATGCAAGTTATTCGACTCCCCGACCATTTGCGCGAGATAAATAGTATATTACGCAACGATGTCGAAAAGTTGGATTTACGCACGAGTGAAAATCTTTACACACGAGTGCGTAAAGTATCTCAACAGTGCGTAAAGATTCACATCTCGGGTGTAAAGTTTTTCCGAGTGCGGAAACCTTTCGACAGAGTTGCGTACGATATTTTTCGAAATTTTGTGCGGAAAGTTAGTATTCTGTCAGTCACCCCATACGCCAGTAATCAAATCGTGATCGGGGCAGGTGGAGGAAGATGGAGTAGAGCGGGGTCCAGGGGTGGTAGCCCCTGGTGGGGGTTCGGGGGGCGGAGCCCTCCGACTGAAAAAAAATTCTGAAAATGTATCAGAAAAAGATCTTTTGTTTGATATATCATATGTTACCGCATAGTTTGGAAATATCCATGTCAATTCTCAAAAGTACTAATAGTGGAAAAGATCCGAAGTATGTAAGTTCATAAGATATTATCAGTTCTGAATTTCGAGGAAAATTATTATAGAGTTTTATTAATATCGTCAAGGACGGGCAAAAATAAATCAACGGGTTGATGAAATAATATGCTATTTCTATGGTTCAATAGAAAGAACTTGGACGATTATAATGATAATAATAATGTTCTGAATACACGGGATAGAAAGCGATTTCGAAAGAAGAGAACCTATGGATTCTTTCTTATAAACAAATATGAATACATCACCGACACTCTTTATTGAGGCGAAGTATCCGAAGAGTGAATTTACATTCCCTTTGGACGTACGGTCCAAGGTAGATTTCAAACCACCGAAACCGCGGTGGAAGCACTCCAAAAAGCTCTCAGTCGTATATATTGTATTGAAGTCAATTAAATTCATTGGGGCGAAGCCCCTTTCCTTACCGCGACTCAAACCAGCTTTTTCGCACCTTTATTTGAAGAAACTACTGAACCGATCTTTACCAAATTTTACATACATGTTCGGGGCATACCCAAGGGTGCATATCTCCAGAATCGCAGTGGTCCAATGGCTCAAATTTGAAAGAGCGTCATGAATGTGAAATATGCATTAAAGACATAGCAGACTATAGCAGACCGCTGTCCTCGGTGTCTCTCTCTTCTCATATTCGCGTTGCTGCACGGCTCGCTGTTTCGCGGCACTACCACTAGGTGGCAACGCTCAACCTCGCCCGCTCACTAACGAAAAGCAATAGTGCGGAAACGAAAGTAGGCTCTGCAGCAACCATAAATCACTACGTTGTATCCTGCGTCACCAGTCCCCGTGGCTGTTGCTGGTGCTAGGAAATCGTGTATACCACTTAGGTAATCCTGCCGTGTAACCGCTTGATCAAGTCCCTTTTCGAACTGACGAAAACATAAGTCGACAATGCCTCCACGCAGACGTCGCGGAGCTGGCGCATTGGGCCGTCATTCTCGCTTCCAGCGTTACCGTGCTTCACTCCATGTCGATGAGGCAGAATTAGCAGATGCGATACCTGACATCCGTCAAATTCCACCCCCTGAGAATCGCACTAATGGTGCATATCGCTCACTCCAAGTCGAATTTGAGCATTCTCTCGAAATGCTAGAGCTGTATTCTTGCAGCAATTGCGGCAGAACTTTGTTACAAGATCGAGAATTTGTACTCTGTCCACCATGCAAGAAAAATCCGGCAAAGTTTACTGCATCCAACAATATGGATCCGGGAGAAGTGCCGGATGAGCTCCGAAATCTCACTCACGTTGAGCAGCTTTTAATTGCCAGGGTCCAGCCAGTAATTCGAGTCTATCGGATAAATTGTCGTGGTAACCCTGGCCAATATGCCTACAAGGGGAATATTATCAATATAGGTCAAGATATCACTGAGATTGCTGATCATTTGCCCCGAGTACCATCATCTTTGGATGTCGTGGTCGTTAGACGTGGCTCAGTCCCAGAGCATCGTGATTTTCATGTTAGGCGTGAAAAAGTCACCACCGCGCTGAGATTTTTGAAATCAAATAATCCGTATTTTGCTGACATCCATATAAATGAAGATCATCTTTCACAATTACCTCTGGATGGTAATATTTCTGATCAAGTACGGGAGGTTGAGGTCCCAGAGATAGTCGATGGAGATGGGGAAGTCGAAGATAATGACCAAATATATGAAAGTGTTATTCCCAACGATATACGACTTCAAGAGATTGAGCGTATCCAAGATGCTGTTAATGATGTAATATCATGGCCACGAGCAACTGATGTTATCAACGAATTTACTTGTGAAGGGTATGTTTCAATGGCTTTTCCTGCATTGCTTCCTCGCGGATCTGCAGAAATGAATGATTTTTCGCGCCCCAATAACATGAAAGTCACTCTCCTAGAATATTTCAAATTCTTGATGCAGTACAAGGATAAACGCTTCGCTCAAGATCCTAGATTCCGCTATTTTGCTATGAATACTGTTCAACGGCATGATGCATTGAAGAGAGGGACTGTTTTTGCCAAGAAATCGGCATTCAATGGGACTGTGCAAGAGCTCAGAGATTCAATGGCAAACAATCCGCAAATAGTAAGAAGCCTGTATTATTGGTGTGCGAAGGTGAGGGGTTCCAATTCTTACTGGTTCCAAAGGAAAAGCGAATTACAGTGTATGATAGATCAACTTTATGAAGATCATGGAATCTTGCCAACAGCATTTTTCACTTTGAGTGCTGCAGACTTATGGTGGCCTGATCTAGCTAGGCTCATAGGATGTCAATTTGAGCGAGAAGAGCTTCTGAGTGAGAGCCAGATTGCGCAACAGAGGCAGAGACTCGTCAATGAAAATCCGTTGATTGTTGAAGAGTATTTCACATTCAGAGCGACAATTTTCGTCAACAAAGTGATAGCCAAACGGTATGATGTCATCGACAAGTGGTTCCGTTTTGAGTTCCAACATCGTGGATCATGTCATCTCCACGGTCTGCTATGGATCGCTGGTGCCCCTGATTACAAGCATTTCGATGATGCTTCAGAACATGAGTTACTTGAGATAAAAAGTTTCTACGACCAACTTGTGAGTGCTGTTATTCCATTACAAAATATTCCACCCGCAGCAAAGCATCCATCACGGATTCGGTCCACCGATGTTGAGATTGACAACGAACAATCTGTTTCGGAGCTCTTGAATCGATTTCAACGTCATACTCGATGTACTAAGGGATATTGTTTGAAGTGGGATGGAAACAAATTCGTGTGCCGTTTCAACTATCCAAAGCCATTACAGGTCGAGTCCACTCTAACAAGAAATGACAAAGGGCGATGGGTGTATACTCCGGCAAGAAACGATGAGAAACTGAATCAATTCAACCCATTCATAGCCCAAACGTGGAGAGCTAACACTGACTTCCAAATCATTACGTCGTACAGAGCTTTGATTAGTTACGTGGCAAAATACGCATCAAAATCTGAGCCTGCCTCCAAGACTTTGCTCGAGATGTTCGAAGAAATCGTCCAGTCCAGAGAGGCAACAGATGAGTCTTCTAAAGCTTACACCAGCCTGATGATGCGGGTAATAGGTGAGCGAGATATTGGTGCATGTGAATCTTGCCATATCCTCATGAGCCTACCATTATTCCATTCCTCAAGAAGTTTTCAAGTACTGACCATCAAACTGGATGATTTCATTGCTGTTCAAGGTAGTGAACATGAGGCCACTAGCACATCTTTCATTGACTTCTACACAAAACGACCTCAGAACATGGAGAATACGAACCTACTTGAATTCTCAAAAAAGTATAATAAAGGTGTTCAAGGTAGGATTGTGATTTGTAGAAAAAATAAGATAGTCCAGATATACCCCAAGGTAGATGGCCGGACGGATGAACTCAGCATCGAGTTAGCCGCAAAGCAACATTTGATGCTAAAGAAACCTTGGAGAACTGAACGAGACTTAAAAGATGATAACCAAACTTGGAAATCTGCCTTGGAAGGAAGTGAATTGGTTCCACGACAACTAGCAGACTCACAATTGGACTCTGATGTATCTTCTGATGAAGAACTGCATCACCAACATGGTGAAAATTTTGACACGATCATGAATGATAGAGATTGGGTCGCCATCGCTGGAGTTATGCCAAATGATTTGCCACCTCACGTTCTCCTCGGCAATAGAGATATGGACGTACATCACGATTGGGGACAAGCATTTCATACTTACGAGAATATCAAAAATAACCTCGACTTTATCGAAAGGTGCAAAGTTATTGATGAATCTCGAAATGAAACATATGAGTCTCCGAACATCGAGTTCAATGAAGAACAGACGAAAGTCCTTTCATTTTTAAACAAACAGTTGGCGAATTACAATAGCACTGAGGACAAGCTTGCAATCATTCAAGGCAAAGCGGGCACCGGTAAGAGCATTCTCATAAACGAGATGGTATGTCGCATTAATCGATTCTTCCAGTGTAACGCTACTCTCATAATAGCCCCTACAGGAGTTGCAGCAAATAATATCAATGGCACTACTATTCACGCTGGTGCCAGGATCTGCGCATCAAAGGGAGCAATTTCTGCCCTTACTGGGGAGGCTAAAATCGCTTTCCAAGAGGATCTCCGAGATATCAAATTTGTCATCATTGATGAAGCCAGCATGGTCGGACTGAACCTCTTCTTTAAATTGGATCAAAGGTTGAGAGAAGCACATCCACAGAATGCACATCTTCCATTTGGTGGTTTATGCATCTATCTGGTGGGAGATTGGTCGCAACTCCCACCAGTGTGTGACCTCAGTTTATACAGCTCTGGTAAGAGCGCAATGACAATTCAGGCAAGTTTGTTGTACAAGCAGTTCACGAATGTATTTTTCCTGAAACAAATTATGAGACAATCTGGCGATGATCAAATAGCTTTCAGAGAAACTCTGGACAGAGTTTCAAACGGAACTATCGTTGATCAAGACTTCGAATTATTAAGCTCTCGTTTCTATATCAATAATCTTGGGCTAGTACCACATTTTTACGATGCTATCTGTATTATGGCGAAAAATGCTGAAATTGATTCGTTCAACTACAAAAAACTAGAGAACAACAATCAGCCAGTAGCTCTGATAAAAGCTATTCACAACTGTCACGTGGCGTCCCAAGCTTCAACCGACGAAGCTCAAGGTTTGTTTGCTGAACTACGTTTGTGTAAAGGAGCAAGGATTCTTTTGCGAAGAAACTTATGGGTTCGAAAAGGTCTCGCAAATGGTTCCGTAGGAACCGTTACTGACATCATCTACGATCCTTTGATGAATGACGGCATCTATCACGAAAATATGCCATTATGTATTCTCGTGCACTTTGAAAAATATACTGGACCCACGCTTTATGGTGATTCGATTCCTATATTACCTACTACTTCATCATTCAAAAAACAAGATATTTCTTGCACTCGAAAACAATTTCCTCTTATGCTTGGATACGCTGTTAGCATTCATCGATCTCAGGGGATAACCCTGGATAAAGCAATTGTTGATATCGGAGATAGCGAATTTCAAGTGGGACTGACTTATGTTGCTCTGTCTCGAGTCAGAAAATTAGATGGATTGCTCTTAAAACCCTCATTCAATATTGATAGACTTCTCAGAATCAATTCAAGCTCTTCAATGATAGCGAGACGGAGCGAGTTACAGAGACTATCAAATATTGCCAGCCGACTATCGTAAGAAAAGTTGATGAATGCCCTAAGGTGCTTCGCCCCGTTTCGTCCGCAGCACGGACTCCTAGTAATCCACCGAAGTGAACTATTTCCATGTTCAACTCGATGGCCGACCAAGATATTTCAATCGTATGGACTTATCAAGAGAGCAAGATTGAGAATAACAATTCAGAGAGCTCATAAGTATTCATTCTATCGAGTGAAAGAAATCATTAACACTTGCTTTGGGCAGATTCAAATAAACGATTGGAGCACTCCGATTCTACAGAATTAAGACAGAGATCATTTTGCTAAACAACGCAGAAACTTCAAGAGATGTTGTAGAATATCAGGCTAGAAAGAAAATACGGCAGTGCGTAAAGATACGTAGCGGTGTGTAAAGACATACCTTACGCACTGTTGGTTACTTTACGCACAGGTCTTTACGCATTCCGTGCGCAAAAATTTCTTTACGCACGGAAAAATGTTCCTTACGCACTAACTTTACGCACATGATTTCGAAATAGTATATTTCGCACCGAGTTCATGAGGTTGTAGCTTGCTTTCGAGCGATTCGTTTTCGGCCCGAGCCGCAGGCGAGGGTCGAGATAATCGTTCGGAAGCGGGGAACTTCATGAGCGAGGCGCGAAAGTTATTTTTCGCAATTTTCCGATGTTTGGGTGCCTACAAAATTGCGAAAAATAACTTTCGCGCCTCGCACATGAGGTTCCCCGCTTCCGAGCGATCATTTCAACCCTCGCCTCCGGCTCGGGCCGAAATCCGATCGCTCAGAAGCGAACTACAACCTCATGAACTCGGTGCGAAATATACTATTTCGTAATTTTGTAGGCACCCAAACATTGGAAAATTGCGAAATAGTATATTTCGCACCGAGTTCATGAGGTTGTAGCTCGCTTTTGAGCGATCGGTTTTCGACCCGAGCCGGAGGCGAGGGTTGAAATGATCGCTCGGAAGCGGGGAACCTCGTGTGCGAGGCGCGAAAGTTATTTTTCGCAATTTTGTAGGCACTCAAACCTACAAAATTGCGAAAAATAACTTTCGCGCCTCGCACACGAGGTTCCCCGCTTCCGAGCGATCATTTCAACCCTCGCCTCCGGCTCGGGTCGAAAACCGATCGCTCAAGAGCGAGCTACAACCTCATGAACTCGGTGCGAAATATACTATTTTGGAATTCTTTTCCAATTGCACAATACTCATATCGGTTTGCTCGAATTCGCCAAACCTTTTCTTGATGGGGTTGAAGGAGATGTAAAAAGCCAATTGCAGGATCTTGGCGGAGACGGGATATTGACTAACTTGAGCATGGACAGGTTATCACAACTGGGTACATGTTATATCTGATGAAAGTAGGTGAAAAGCACAGTTTTCAGGCCCGGACAGTGATCCGTGGAGGTTTGGGGACCTATTTTCGTTTTGAAAATTTGCGAAAAAATCGGTTTTATCATTTTTTGATCGATTTTTCACGCGTATAGGACCCAAGAAAAAGAATATCCCAAACACATAGTTCAACGTAAAAGAATTTGAATTCTTTGAAAAAAGTACTTGCCGAATCAAAAAATGTCAACATAACCTCAAAAATAGAGTTATTTTGAAGAAAAGTAATTTTTGGGGCCTTAGGGCCCATTTTACATCAAATCTGACATTTTTATCGGATTCCTCATCAAATTTTACGTCGATAATCGTTCAGAACAGATTGGGATCTACTTTGGATGGGTTGCTTTGAATGAAATTCCAAGAAAATTCGTCGAAAAATTGCCTTCATTCGTGCTTTCGCAAGGTGAGCACCTGCGTACAGTGCCATGCGGTCGAGTTATACGATTTGGCTGAACATGTTTCCATACGTAATTTTTGACGTAGAAACTGAATCTGCAGCCCATTTTATCCCAGTACTTCAGATTTTCCCTTAACATCGTAAGATATTCTTCATATAGAAATCATTTGTGACCATTTTTTAAACATTTTCAAAGTTCACGATCTCAAAAATGCAGCCGTGACAATATCATCATAATACTCAAAACTAGATTCTTCCCCGGAAACTGAGGTGCTTACCGTGATTTTGGTGATGATTTCGTCCAAGAATGCTCCTGGTGGGAGAGGCGAACCAATCATTTGAGTTGCTATCAGCAACATTTGCATGATTTCATCGTTTATCGTTCAGAAGCTCATTGAGTGAGTTAAAATCATCCTTCCTTGAACCGAGGTGCACTTTCTTTGTTCCCACATGATCACTCAGGAAATATGATTATCATCTCAAGTATGGATGTCCTGAATCTATGAATCTGTGAAGCATATTATACCAACAACTGATGAACTAGCGACTATTGAGATTCGAGGAAAGCTCCCACTAGATAGGAGAATTCAAATCGTCCGAGGTCACTATCCCATCACGAGGACAAGGAAATGTTTCCGTCTGCCAGGACAAGATGACATTTTCAGTTGAGAATGCCGGAATTCATTCTGCTTTCGTAGAATTGAGGCACTGATTCATTTGGATGCGTACTGAAGCTGTCCACATTGTTTGTCAGCGTCAAGGTTACCTCACATCGGGATACTTCTACTAATTTTCTACAGCTCACTGGATCGTAGTAGAGTATTAAACATGATGAAGAGGAAATAACATCTCGTTATGATGGACGAAGACCCATCCCATGTTCCTTGAGGTACCGACCCCCAACGCTTTGAATTGTCCCCACCAAGTGATAGTCTCATAATATCACGATGAATATTGACCCATTCGATTTGTACATCCTAGACATCTATACTTGAGAACAACGATCATATTTCCTGAGAGATCATACTAAAACAGAGAAAATGCACCTTCCTGGTTCGAGGAAGGGTGATTTTAATGCACTCAACGAGGTTTTGAACGATAAACGATGAAATCATGCAAATGTTGCTGATAGCAACTCAAATGATTGGTTCGCATCTCACACCAGTAGCATTTTCGGGCGAAATCATCATCAAGATCACGTTGAGCACCTCAATTTCCAGGGAAAAATCTAGTTTTGAATATTATGATGACATTGTCAAGACTGCATTCTTGAGATCGTGAGGTTCGAAAATGTTTAAAAAATGGTCAAAAATGTTTTCTATATGAACAATATCCTACGATGTTAAGGGAAAATCTGAATTACTGGGATAAAATGGGCTGCAGATTTGGTTTCTACGTCAAAAATTACGTATGAAAACATGTTCAGCCAAATCGTATAACTCGACCGCATGACACTGTACGCAGGAGCTCACCATGCGAAAGCACGAATGAAGGCAATTTTTCGACGATTTTTCTTGGAATTTCATTCAAAGCGACCCATTCCAAGTAGATCCCAATTTGTTCTGAACGGTTTTCGACGTAAAATTTGACGAGGAATCCGATAAAAATATCAGATTTGATGTAAAGTGGCTTAAGGCCCCAAAAATTACTTTTTCTCAAAATGACTTTTTTTGAGGTTATGTTGACATTTTTCGATTCTGCGAGTATTTTTTTGAAAAAATTCAAATTCTTTTACTTTGAACTATGTGTTGGTAATATTTTTTCCTTGGGTCCTGTACGCGTGAAAAATCAATCAAAAAATGAATAAACCGATTCTTTCGCAAATTTTCAAAACGAAAATAGGTCGCCAAACCTCCGCGGATCACTCTCCGGGCGTAAAAACTGTGCTTTCCACGTACCCAAAGTTACAAAAAAATCCGTGACCCTCGACACAAAAGTTGTCGATATTAAAAAGAATGACTCATACACAAGGCATTTTCCGCTCCGAGTGTCCGCACACATCAAGAAATCACAGAACAATAAGCATTCGTCCCATTAAATGATTCTAATGACTCACAACCAGCGGGAAACCTAGATAGCATATGTCACCTAGCTTCGGCGCGCTTGTTCAGGATTGCTCGAGCTGGCTAGCAGACGCTCATGAGAGGCAAGCAAATGTAAACGAAGCGTCACACATTTGTCAACAATGCCGACTAAATTTCTTCCTCCAATAGACTTTGATAACGGAATGCAATATAATCAAGCCGGAAACAACCGTTTCCAACTTGAAATCCCTCGATCTTTCCAACGGTGACCTCGAAATTAGGATCAGATCGATATCTACTAAGATAGCAAATACACGCAACCGAGAATTCGTTTGTAACTGAGAAACTCTTCGAAATATCTCCACATCGGCATCGGTAATCGACTCTGAAGACATTTTCATTCTGGAAGTGTGCTCGCCGATTTTATCTCTGATGATTTCCAACAATTTTCAGATCAAATACGCGCGCAAAAAAATGCACGAACTCATCTTTGTCATTTAGTATAAGCGATGAATCATGATGATCAATGATAATTATATCAATTAGTGATCTATCGCGTGTATAAGTGGCCTACTAAGTGTTATCACTTGTGTTTCTCACCCCTCGAACCAAATCAAATCATTAAATCTACAGACTTAACAAAGATCCTCTGACGAGGGGAGGTCCAACCTTGCGAAACACGGATCTTGATGAAACTCTGGGAATCATCTTCTTTTGTTGCAAAATGAAGGTATCCCCAAGGATTTAATCCAATGGGCCTTCTATCCCGAGATACAGCTATGAAGATTAGCATTAACCATATAGGCCCATGTTAAAATGATACGTATATAGATATACTAACAATGCTAATCTCTGTAGCTGTATCTCAGGATAGGAGGCCCATTGGACGAAACCCTCTCGGGTACCTTCATTTCTCACCAAAACAAGATGATTCCCAGAGTTTCATCAAGGTTGGACCTCTCCTTGTGAGTCTATTCTGTAATCTAGGGAATCACTTTGATCCCCGGCGAAAGTGGTGGAGGTTCCATAGTTTTGGTCAACATGGTCTCATCATTAGTTAACCACTATAGCTCATGGTTATGATAAACCATCTCACTTGATCATGCACTTCGAACCGATCCATCTTTTGACTGTTATAACTCACTAAATTTTGATAGTATGATGAACATGCTCGTCGCGTCATGTATCTGATCCGAATTGATAATCTCCCATGTATTTTATCATGAAATACCCGTTGCTCGTGCCTAGTTCGTATTTGATCTGGAAGAGTTCATGATGCCATATCTGACATGACATAACTTTATCATACCTTGTTTGGGCTCAAAATAATTCTCACCATCCCCACTATAGGATCTAGTGGAAACCGAAGGTCTAAGAGCACAGGAGGTAAGTGCGTGCACGAAGAGGTCAAGACTTCCTTGAGGGCAATGTTATGTTGTCCAACTGTGGCACCAAAAACAGATACATCATCGAGAAATATAACGACACCCCTTATGCCTCTCAAAATTTACTCTATTCTATCTTGATATCTCCCAGGAGCTGATGTCATTCCATCAAATGAAACTCTCCTATTGAGTACCCCTTCGTGAGTTGGAATTGTTAGGCACTCCTGCAATTCTTCATCGATGGGAAAATGTTGATGTGCATGGAACAAATCTAATTTCGTGAGTACCTCCACCGTTGAATTGGGTTTAATGAGTCTTGGACTCTAGAGATCGCAGGTCCATTCATTATCAGCTGGAATGAGCAGCGACATCAAAATCCACATTCATTCTGACCTATCGATCTCCTTTCAGAATTGTCAGAATGGGAGTACCCAACTCACTGAGTTTTACTGATATCAATGATTTTATTCCTACTACTCTATTTATTTCTCTTTCCATTTTTTGTTTTGATGCATAGGGTACTGGTCGATGTTTGGAAGAAAACTTGTTCAGCATCACTATTCAATCTCGATTTCATCTTTCCTTGGATATATATGGGTCATTCTGGACCAAGGTGAACATTTTGAAAATCGACGAAATTTGAAAATGCCCCAAACATTTTTTTTCCGTTAGTACTACTAGAATATAGTTGAAAAAAATTTTTTTTCAGATTTTTTTGGGACCCATGGCGGGCCCTACGAATTTTCCAAGTCCCATTTTTGAGGAGTTTTTCGCCTATTTTTCGCTATCTTGGAAAATTCGTAGCTCGGACCCAAATGCATCTTTTTCATCCTAGCTGGGCGCATTTTTTTTGGTATGATGTACACTTTCAAGAAAAAAATTGCCCGGTCCAAAAAATTGATATCTGGTAGGTCCCACGGTTGCATCAAAAAAGGCCCAAAAATACGACTTTGCACCACCTTTGGAGGCGTATAGGTCAAAATGGAAGCCTCGTAGCAAAATTTTGCAGGAGAAGAAACTTGTAGGCCTTGAAAAAAACTTCAATTGCCTTTTTGGAACGTGTCATTATCTTATCTCACGTACGATCTACAGCCGATTTAAGTTGGGCATTTTTGTAAAAACGTGAAACTTCAAGGCCAATTTAAAAATAGTATATTACGCAACAAGTGCGAGAAGGTCAATTTCCGCACAAGTTGCCAAACGAGTGCGAGAAGTTAATATTCACGCACACTTTGGAACTTCTCGCACAGCCAGAAGACCACATTTACGCACGCTCGCGAAACGAGCGTGCGTAAATATGTACTTCTAGGTGTGCGAGAAGTTTCGAAGTGTGCGTGAATGTTACTTCTCGCGCGAGTTGGCAACGTGTGCGGAAACTTCTCGCACTTGTTGCGTATACTCTTTTTTGCAACTGTGCGCGAAGTTGTAATTAGATGCACCACTGTCTGAGCAAGATCATCTTGAAAACGAAGTTTTCAAGGAAGGCGAAATTCAGAGGGATGACGTGACATCATATTTTGGAACTGTGCGTAAATGAAAATGCATTTGAGCGAGAAGTTACATATACGCACTCTCCACCAGTGCGTAAATGTAAAACTGTGCGAGAAGTCATTCACGCATTACTTCTCGCACTGTAAATAATGAAGAGAAGTCTCATTTTTTTACAACTTCGCGCACACAGTTGCAAAAAATCGTTTATTTTTTATCGACCCCAAACCTACGAGAAAATGTTCTTTCAGGTGTCTATTTGAAGGTCCAACAATAATTTGGTTGTTCCTTTCAAATCCCGATTTTATACGAGCTGTTAAAAACAGTCGAAAATACCGAAAATTCGTGTCGAATTCGGGCCTTATCATGAAGCTTCGTGGACTGGGTCTTCCCTTGGTCTCGATTCGTGGACTCTAATTATACAGCACTCGGCATAAAATATTGTGGAAGATGAGACCTAGAGCTGAAAAATGGCCTCTCGTGCGATGTTTTACAATGGAACCGTCCAAAACTAAAGTAAATTGAGTAAATACAAGATAAATCGAGAACGGCCGCTTTGGCACTCCGCGTATGCTCCGCACTGCATGTCATCCTCCGTTAATGCGGGAGTGATAAGTGATATTAACAGTTAATGCAGTATCGTCAGGTAGACAGAGATAAGAAGGTTCTCTAATCTCCGTTATAGACTGTAGACTGTACGAGGTTTTGGTTGTTAGTGACCACCACGAAAAAATTGTATGTGTCAGTCAGCGTCTCGATCAGAAATTTTGGTACACTCGAGGACAAGGTGAACCATGGCGTGAAGATAACTTTTGTTATCTTTACGCCATGAGGTGAATTGCAATGGGATGACGGTCAGTGACCGTTCGAGATCTGTCGTCTCCCTCGCACTCATGGCATGACCTATTAGGTGCGAGTGAGATGGGAGATCTCGAATGGCCGCTGACCGCCATTAACTTCCCCGCGGGGCTTGCTCCGAACCATGGCGGAATGATAATGTAGGAATAAGCTGATGGCTTATCCACTACTAATGAATGATTCTACACGCTTTGAGCAGAAGGCTCTTGTGCGTTTCGTCCCCCACCTGCAACCTGGTTCATCGTAACCGGACTCATCAGCAGGGCTGGAGTTGCAGGTGGTGCCCTGGACGCTTGGCGATGAAGCACTTATGCGCTCTTATATACTAATCGAGGTCTTGAGCCGTCGATTGCGGGAAAGGAGCTGGATCTGTCATCCATCTATTGCGCATGTGAGGTATTATGTACCCCACAGCCACTCCCCCCGCTTCAGAGCCAAAGCGTTCAAGGGATGATTTTAATTGATATTTTAAATTGCACTTTCATCTCTTCCATGGCCCCGCATTATAGCTGCGAATGCCGAGAGCGGATTCATCGTGACACCGAACTACCGTGTCTCACGTGCAGTGCCGAGTCGATGCTTCGAGGCTATCTGCGTGTCGTGGACAACGGCGCTTAGCTAAAGGTCGAATGTGAAGAGAGGAAAGGTTTTACTGAGCGTACTCGTAATGAGCATATGCTTCAGACTGATCTGACTCCATGAAAGTTGCGTGTTCAAATCACGTCGGGGTCACCAACGTAGGAATAAGCTGATGGCTTATCCACTACTAATGAATGATTCTACACGCTTTGAGCAGAAGGCTCTTGTGCGTTTCGTCCCCCACCTGCAACCTGGTTCATCGTAACCGGACTCATCAGCAGGGCTGGAGTTACAGGTGGTGCCCTGGACGCTTGGCGATGAAGCACTTATGCGCTCTTATATACTAATCGAGGTCTTGAGCCGTCGATTGCGGGAAAGGAGCTGGATCTGTCATCCATCTATTGCGCATGTGAGGTATTATGTACCCCACAATAACAAGGTGTGTGACACCGAAGCCTCAAAACTCGTCTACTCTCGCGCAGACATGGCCCTGTCTCCACTAGAGACCCTCCTTTCAGGGTCTCTAATCTCTGAGTGGAGATTCTCTAAGTCTCCAGTTGTCTCCACTCGCCTTTCTTACGTATTTCAGTTCGAGCCGCGTGTAAGTGTTGGTGACCGACAAGCGTGTATGGCTTGGCTTACCAACAATTGTTGTCCCACTATCCAGATCATTCTGTCGATGTGCAAAAAAGGCACAGGATCAGTTGTCGATGTTAAGAATGTGCAGTTTCACCGATTCCCTCAAAATGTTAGTCTCGTGGACAGTTAAATTGAAAATAAATACCCATTTTGATTGAAATGAATTCATGATTTTATTCTTCATTACAACTGCAATATCATTGCGGCATCGTCCTAGATTTACGTATTTGCCTATGATTACGCTGAAACTTGCTTGTTCACGCTAGGACTTCTTACCTTCCTCAAAATAAGACCTACTTGCAACTCGTTTGTACAGTACTATACAGGGAGCATGATTTGGAAGTTCGCGGTCAAGAATATCAAAATGGCGTCGAGTGGAGACACATCGAAAACGTGCGCGGTCACACACATTGTTATTTTTACGCCATGCCCCGAACATCGCGGGTATTAGGGCAAATGTATTGTGAAGCATATGAAGTGTAACGCCTTCCCCGCAGGGCCCCCGCAAAGTATCTGATCACTTTCACAACATTCCTGCATAGTGTCTCAGAGTTAACCTCACTTCTGTGGGTGTATGATGGAAATTTTAACAGAGGCATTGAACGTGAACATACTGTATTTTAATATCATTGATGAGCACCACTCACTTTTCACACAAATCTCAGTCCAGCAAAATTAATTTCTTCGTCACACGCTGCAAAGTCAAGTGACTATTTGCCCTCAGTAGAAGTAAACACAGGCTGGATATAAGAAGCTCTTATGAGGCTTTCCCAGGTCTTCAATGAATTTTCAACTTTACTTGAACATACTTTACTTAAACTGTCACATAATAGTGATAACATTACAAACATATCCGAAATTATTTTAAAGGTCTCAACAGAAACTGCACTAATTTTGCGCAAATATTGCCCCGATGATACCTCGCGGGTGCCCCGCGGGGAAGGCGTTACACTTCATATGCTTCACAATACAATTGGGACATCTTCGGGGCAAACCCCGCGGGGAAGGTACCAAAATTTCTGATCGGGACGCTGACTGACACATACAATTTTTCCGTGATGGTCACTAACAACCGAAACCTCGTACAGTCTACAGTCTATAACGGAGATTAAAGAACCTTCTCATCTCTGTCTATACTGGATAATACTTGACAATACTGCATCAGCTGTTAATATCACTTATCACTTCCGCATAAACGGAGGATGGCATGCAGTGCGGAGCATACGCGGAGTGCCAAAGCGGCCGGTTGGGCTAGTGAGCGCGGGCTAGTTAAGTGAGAGATGCATCACAATCGATTCCCTCGATTTATCTTGTATTTACTCAATTTACTCTAGTTTTGGACGGTTCCATCGTAAAACATCGCACGAGAGGCCATTTTTCAGCTCTAGGTCTCATCTTCCACAATATTTTATGCCGAGTGCTGTATAATTAGAGTCCACGAATCGAGACCAAGGGAAGACCCAGTCCACGAAGCTTCATGATAAGGCCCAAATTCGACACGATTTTCGGTATTTTCGACTGTTTTTAACAGCTCGTATAAAATCGGGATTTGAAAGGAACAACCAAATTATTGTTGGACCTTCAAATAGACACCTGAAAGAACATTTTCTCGTAGGTTTGGGGTCGATGAGAAATAAACGATTTTTTTAAATTGGCCTTGAAGTTTCACGTTTTTACAAAAATGCCCAACTCAAATCGGCTGTAGATCGTACGTGAGATAAGATAATGACACGTTCCAAAAAAGAAATTGAAGGTTTTTCCAAGACTTACAAGTTCGTTCTCCTGCAAAATTTTGCTACGAGGCTTCCATTTTGACCTATACGCCTCCAAAGGTGGTGCAAAGTCGTATTTTTGGGCCTTTTTTGATGCAACCGTGGGACCTACCAGATATCAATTTTTTGGACCGGTCAATTTTTTTCTTGAAAGTGTACGTCATACCGAAAAAAATGCGCCCAGTTGGGACGAAAAAGATGCATTTGGGTCCGAGCTACGAATTTTCCAAGATAGCGAAAAATAGGCGAAAAACTGCTGAAAAATGGGACTTGGAAAATTCGTAGGGCCCGCCATGGGTCCCAAAAAAATCTGAAAAAAATTTTTTTCAACTATATTCTAGTAGTACTAACGGAAAAAAAATTTTTGGGGCATTTTGAAATTTCGTCGATTTTCAGAATGTTCACCTTGGTCCAGAATGACCCATATCTTCGTGGCTTGTCGCTGAGAACTGTTCCATACTTTTTCATAATCTTCTGATGAGTACTACCTCTCTTCTGTCTTCTGAAATTCGTCTAAATTCCAAAACTTTCTGACCATTCTCGTCCGATGTGAGGTTAAGTTTTTCCTGGCACAATAAAAAATTCTAATTCTCTCTTTTTGCCAAGAAATCTTGCTATCACATTCACACCTCCGGCTGGAATCATGCGAGCATGTTGGCAGCTCGCGGAATGTCGCACAGTGGGGTGAAACATGAACTTTGGGCCTCAAATTGTATCCGCGTAAAGTTTTGATCGATTGACGTGATTCGAAAGAGATGGTCTTCGATTTTCCACCCTCTACCACCTGTCACTGCATTATTTTTTATTGAAACCATCCTGGAGTCTCGGGAGGGCATCCAATCTTGCCCTGTATTCGAGACAGGAGCACGTTACTTTCCTGCGCACCATACCCGTGTTTGGCAGAGATGACGCTTGGAGTGTTCTCCAGTCGTTTTGCACTCCCGATGTTATCGATTCTCCTTCAAAGTGGTGTAGAAAGCATATGGGCCATTTCGGATCATGTCGACGAATGCCTGAACCAGGGGATCTGGAAAAGATACATAAGAATTTTTTCCGTTAGTACTATATCAAAATAGAACGAAAGAATTTCTTTTGAATTCCTTCTGCGGCCCCCGTGGGCCCGGGGGCCTATGAAAAGTCCTTTTAGGGGCCCCTCTCTAGCCTATTTCCAGAAAATCATAACTCCGACTAGAATCAACATTTTTTGGCGTACCTAGGCGGATTTCCTTTCTTGAGCCTAGTACTTTTGAGAAAAAATTGTCCATGGTCGATACTTGAGCCTAGCAACTTTTAAGAGCTATTTGCTGAGAGCGCATCTTAGCGATTTTTGGGCTTGCTTCAAAGTGATGTAGCTCCCAATAGACATGCGATAATTGACTTCAACAAGTGGTCATTTTGAAGGTCTTGAGAAAGCCTACAATTTGACCACTGGTAAAGGTCGATTACTGTACTTCCTCTAGGAGTTACAGTCGTTACAAGCCGAGCAAATTCGTGGAAATGCCAAACTTTGAGCCCAATTAAAGAAAATCTTACAACAAACCCGCCCTGGAACCATTTGTTTATAAAATTTGAAAAATTAACTTTTCGTTTTGCACGTGGAGCTAAAAATACAATCGATATCGATCCATTCCCTTTGCATCATATTGTGCTATTTTCTTTCTAAATCTAAAAAAAAACATTGCTCTACTACCTTTCGATTCGGAGATACCGATTTTTTTTAAACCGATATTGTTCAAACAATTGAAGATTAAGAGCTGTAATTTTGGGTAAAGGTGAAAGAAGACCTAAAGTTTATTATAGGAAATATTTGGTATACATACCTCATCTCATATCTTCACCACAGCAAGTGAAAGTTGATGTTCAAATTCGTTTGTATGAAAAGTGCTATAGAAAGGCATGTTGGGGGTAATCCCGCGACGGCGTGCCGCAGCTCCGCAGAAACCGAGGCGCAACCTTTAAACTCGAGCGCACGGATTTTTTGACGATATTTCAAGTTCTACTGAAACAATTTTCACCATTATCTCTGAATGGGGTAGCTTCTCAAAAAAATGACAATGGTGATCATTTCAAAACGATTCGGTCATTCATTTTATGTGTAAATGGGGTGTACGAATAAAGGTATCACTAGAATGATTTAATTATCGATTCACCTCCATTTTTCAACTAGGAGACCGTTGGTTGTCCCTGGGAGATCAGATTTTCCAGGAAAAGCAAAGTGGAAATTTTGGAAAATGTGAAAATTTTCCGAATTTTCAAGAAAAAAATTCGCTTTTTTTGAACAATTTAATCTCTCAGCGCATATTCACTAGGGCTAAAAGTTCAGTGTGGCATATCAATCATCTTAAAAAATACTTTTATTGATTTCACATTACAGGCTGGGAACAAAAAATTGTAGAAAGTGTTTCAACATTGACAATATTTGAACAGAAACCAATCATTGATCGTTGGGATTAGAAGAAATCATCACAACACCCATTCTCGAGAATACATTTGTTATTCCGTGGATTTCTTTCCTCGAAATCAAAATTGTCAAAAGCCATTGTCTGCATGATATTCTGATTTGGAAGTTGTCTAGGAGGCCCGCGATCTCTGATGGGCTCAAGCCGTGCAATCTGATTATCCGGCACATTGTTAGAAACCTCTTCAGAACTTCTACCATAGATTGGCTTGCACATTTCTAGTTCGATCTATCGAAAGGTATTTACTCCTTAATTGAATCGTCAAATATACGGTACCATGTTAGAAATGAGATACTCGCGAAAATCAAGATCCAACTGAATTTCACTCACTCGAGAGCTCAATTGTGAGGAAAATCGTAGAACTGAAATGCTGATCAAACCAATGACGAAATATTGAGATACACATCAATTGAAATGCGTGGCAGTGCTAACCAACATCAATTCCGGTACGCCCAGTAATTTTTGCTCCGATTGATCCCAATAATTGTTGGTATATTCAAAATTTGAAACCACAATCTCACTGCACGTGCAGCACACCCAAGAGCATACACCGACACCGCATCAAAATCGTCATATTCAGGCTGCTGACTGACGAGCAACTGGTGCATGGTGGATGGACAAAACGAAAGAGCGAGAATCAGTCCCTCCAACGCTTTGCGGTGCGTATATTTCGAGCAGCTGTAACACACATAGGATAGCCCCTATACATAGGGTAAAAGAGGCCACAAATTGGGGAATAGACGCGGCTCTGTTCTTTGTCCTCGGCAGCTGCCGATCTCGTTGCCGGGTACTTGGTCGTGCCGCCTCTGCCATTGGAAATACGGCGTCAGTTGCCGGCATCTTCCCGAATAGAAAAGATTGCGATCGTCTTTGCTGCAGCTATGATTCATCTATGTATTTTTGGCGTGGTAGATATAATTTTGATTTTTGCAAAGAATTGTGAACTGTGAGCCGCTAAAGATACGTGAGAGTAAAAGTTGGTGCGTGGGTGCCACCACCGCAGCAACACCGCTCGTGTTATTACGCCAGTCGTCGACATCATTCTGAAATCAAATTTTGGTCAAATTGTGTGATGCGCCATGCTGCTTTCTTTTGTGAGAATGATCTGCAGAGAAATGTCGAACAGCAATGATGCTTCAAAATGGCGATAGAGCAATTGATGTACAGCGTCGATGCAATGACTCTGAAGTTCCAAACGATTATCTTAATCGAAAGTCGAAAAATTTTTTTCCTTGAATTCGAACCTCTGTTCCAAAATTCCTCGATTGGGATCGCTTTCTTGTGACAAAAGAAGGTGCCTGAATTTTTTGCAGCCCCCCCCCCCCGGCGAATGCCAACACCCCCAAATCGGGGGTTGAGATCCGGGAACTTTTTTAGAACAGGCCAGGAGGCTCTGTTCCAAAATTTCTCGATAACGATCGCTTTCATAAGACAAAAGAAGGTGCCTGAATTTTTTGCAGCCCTCCCGGTGAATTCCAACACCCCCAAATCGGGGGTAGAAATTCGGGAATTTTTTTAGAACAGGCCAGGAGGCTCTGTTCCAAAATTTTTCGATTGAGATCGATTCTTGTGACGAAAGAAAGTGCCTGCATTTTTTGCAGACCCCCGGTGAATGCCAACACCCCCAAATCGGGGGTTGAAATTCGGGAATTTTTTCAGAACAGGCCAGGAGGCTCTGTACCAAAATTTCTCGACTGGGATCGCTTTCTTGTGACGAAAGAAGGTGCCTGAATTTTTTGCAGCCCCCCCCCCCCGGTGAATACCAACACCCCCAAATCGGGGGTTGAAATTCGGGAATTTGTTTAGAACAGGCCAGGAGGCTCTGTTCCAAAATTTCTCGATTGGGATCGCTTCCCACTCTACTCATCCACATATTTCCCCGGAGGTTTCTCGATAAATTCGTACATCCTCGTGTGGTCTGAAATTGCACTGGACGCATCATTTTGTTCTGCAACATTGAGATTAGCGTGCGCTGAAGGCAACATTGGGAATCTTTGACGGCAGTAAAAAGATTTCCGAGTCACAAGCTAAAGAATTGACGGGTTTGAATGAGCGAGTGAGCAGAAATCCCCGAGAGTCCTGTTAATCTCCTCCAAGTATTTTCTTTCAGCGCAATCGCTTGGACAATAATCTCGAAGAAGTTCTGGGCTACTCCGAATCAGAATGGTGTAACTCCATTCTTGACATTCTTGGGTGATTAGCATAAAAATTCCTGCGATAAAGATAATTCGAATCATGGTGCGAAGTGAACATTCTTCCTTCAATATGGAATCAATGTTCTCCTTCGTCGTCTCTCGTGTGGCGCATCTCAGACGTCAATCATTTCCACGTCTCATTTCGCAACTAAAAATATACTCACAAGTCCACCAACTTTTGAAAAAATTCACTCTTATCAGTTTGAATTGGGGTAAATTGCCAGTATAACAGATTTCTACCCCCTCCAATGAGGTAAATTCGAGCAACCGCGATTTCAACCTTCGAGGTTCGAAAACGTTGAAGAATTATGGAGTTACACCGAATTCAGCGGCAAACATACAGAGAAATCCTTCGGGTCAGAACGGTATGAACAGATAATTTTTTAGATCATTAATGGCCGCTTGGTGCAGACGGACTAGCTCAGTCAACAGCGTGTCATTTTCTTCATCAAGAGGTCGCTGGTTCGTTTCCAGGTCGCCGCATTTTTTATTCAGTATTTGATGCAGATTAAAATCAATACATAATGACTAAACCAGAATCTTCCTCGCATTCAATAGATTCCCGCACTAATTTCGGACAACCATTATCAAATTTCAACGACAGCCAATATACACTTCCTATCATAATCAATGGATCACGGATAGCCTCAGTAAATTAACTATTACTCTGGTTCACTTAATTGTAGAGAAATCGTGGCGAAAGGGAATCAAAGATCAGAAAAAATTCTTACGGTTCATGTCCTTGAGATCTTTTTACTTGCCTTTCTATGGAATCATAGAAGACCATGGAAAATCAATATTTTTCTCTCTAGTCAAACACCTGTAGCTTTTACGGGCATCATCTGATCGTGAAATTTCCAAAAGGATCTTGTAGCTCTATTAAGATCATCATGTTCCTCTTGTTAAAATTCGGCTGTACAGTTCTCCCTGCCCGTGTAACGAGCTTGGGAAGGAAACTTCTTATCATGTGGGCTGCTTTTAAAGTAACCGAGTCATGGCACTGTTATATTTGCGCATGCTTTGTTCTATCGCAAAAATGGGTCAAATGTACTATGGCACATGATCCTGATGTAAAATGATCACATCTGTCAGAAAATGCTATCAGAGTCTGACTCGAAAGTGCTCTAGTGGCTTTTTCCCACCTTTTGCTCTAAACAAAGGACTTAATGGAAGATAACCTCTCCAAGTCACATGCGGGCCGAAATCTGGTAGCATTTTTCACAAGTTAGGACCATATTATGTCGGAAATATGTGCCGTAGTATCTTTCTATGCATTTTTGCAGTAGAACAGAGCAAGACCGAATTAAACAGTTACGTGACTTCTCAAGCTCGTTAGTCGGGTAGGAAAGGTCGTATACAGAAGTTTAAGAAAAAGAACATGAGGGCTTTGAACAAAACTACAAGATCCTGTTAAGAGTTTTACATCGGACGATGACTGTCAGAACTACAGGTGTTTGAATGAAGGAAAAAAGTTGATTTTTCATCATCTTTCATGGACCCATAAGAGGCACGTAAGGAAAATTTCAAGGACAAGACTCAATAGACATTTTTCTGATATTCAATTTCTCCCCTCTCATCAAAACTCCTCTTCAATGAAGTGAACCAGAAAAATCGTTAATTCACTGAGGCTATTCATGATCCATTAAAATTGACGGGTGGTGTAATTCTTAACAAACATATTCCTTTCAGAATATCATGACTGAAAAATATTTTCAAAATTGCGACCGGCAAAAGCCTATTTCGGAACTGCAATCCGGCAGAAAAGACTTCATTCAACAAGTTGGGCCTATCAAGTAGGTTCTTTCCGGACCGCAGAGCACGCGGCTTCAGTTCAAAGTGTCAGAGACGTTCTGAAACTGTGTAGGAGAAGTCGTAAGGGCCTCGTTGGAAAGTGTGCATTTGCTCTCTTGCCCCGTGGATTGTCCGCCCGTGGCGCGCGATGGAACTACGGTGCCTACGCTTATATTATACGGGAGGGGAAAGAGCGAAAAAGAGAAAATGCGCACTTTCTGTCGAGGCCCCAAAGGAAAATTCATATGCAATCGGGAACTTCAGACGATAAATTCGTACTAATTTCCACCCAACAACCGAAGAGAATCTTTCATAAAATGTCTGTTGAAGGGTGTTCATATTAGTTGCAGCAAGCTTATATCAGGGAGACTACTATCATCACCTAGAGGATTCACCCGAATGGGGTTCACTCATACCCAGTGGCGTAAGTATTAAACCCACAGCCAGACGACGGTTAATGAAAATGGCTCAAATTGATGGATCACAATGATTCCCAGAGACATATTTCACCGAATTACTATAATGAAGTTAGGTATTTCCCGCCATTGTGATTGTTCCACAGAGAAAATTGTACGCCTTATTCGAGTTTGGCGTGTCTTAGTCCGAGTTAATTAGTTATTGATGAGAAAAGATCCCTGAGAACATAATGCAGAATAGAATTCCCTTGCAATCTCACAAGGGGGGACGACGAGGTTCGGGTCGGCAATCTCCCCCAGGATTTTCTTTTCAGTTTTGTACTATCGAGAAAATGGAGAATCCAAAGTGATTCCGTCAAATGGATCTTCTGTCCAAAGTAACAGCCACTGACATTGACATTGCTCATATTCACTACCGGTCTAAAGTCTCAATACACCTGGAAATCGAACTGATGATCTCCAGAGCTGGATATCTAAGAACCTATTGGTGGTAGAGAGCTCTGCGTGGTCGCGTTTTGTAGCTCATGTTAAGAACTTTCGAATCTATTTTCTTCATTTCCCGTCCCGCGTGTTATACCAAAGATACACAAGCCAGAAGAACTACTTTTTTCGCAATTTTTCAGGAAAGGTACAAACGCCTGCCAATTTTTGTGAGATTGTTGGATCGCTATGAGACGAATGACATCTTCAATCACATGGAAAGATCTTTAAAATCCGTCTTTGAATCTCTCTCAAAATGGTTTTCTTTTTTTAGATCTAACTGATTCAGTGAAGGTGTTTATATCCCAAAAAATCACACGATAATCCAAAAATGATGAGAAACAGTCCATTTTGAGGCATCTGACCCTCATTACTGCAAGAGTTTGACTCAACATCGAGATAGCCATCGTCAATAAACGCTACCAACCTTCAACTGGGCTGTTTCTTTTCATTTGTGAATTATCAAGGGATTTTAAAAAAAAACCCTCACTGAATCAGTTACCTCTCGGAACCAGAACCACACTGAGAGACGTTCAAAAACGGATCTTGAAGGTATTTTTATAAACTCGAAGATGTCATTGAATTCATTGCGATCCAACAATCTCTCCAAAATTTGCTGGCGTTCTTACCTTGGCTGGAATATTGCGGAAAAAGTAGTTTTTCTGACTCGTGTGTCTCTGGTATGATACGCAGGCCGGGAAATACAGAAAACAGATTTGAAAGTACTCGATTTGAGCTACAAGATGCGACCACGCAGAGCTCTCAACGATCAATAGGTTCTGAGATAACCAGCTATGAAGATCATCAGTTCGATTTCCAGGGGTATTGAGACTTTTGACCAGTCGTGTAGGCCCATGTTAAAAAGTCACATATATAGATAAGTATATCTCTTATCTATATATGTGACTATATAAGTATATCTCTCAGAGCTACAAGCAAAAACGTTAGCATTGCCAGTAGGCAATGCTAACGTTTTTGCTTGTAGCTCTGGACAGTAGGCCCATTCGACAGTTATTCTAGATTCCTCATTCTCACTGTGAACAAATTCTTGGGATGATTGGCGACCCGGACCCCGTGGTCCCCCCTTGTCAGTGCCGATCGCTCTCGTGACTGTGCCGATAGAACCTTGAATAGCCGACTTGATTCTATCAATGACAACAAGAATAGAGAAAAACAAACTTCAAGAGAGAAAGATCCGAGGCCTATGGATTACCATGCCGTGTTCGTTCATCCTGATAGGTTCCCCTAGTGCTCAAATGCGTGAAACGAGGTGACCGGACTTCGGCTCGCCAACATCCAAATGACTCGATGCAATATTTTGGACAACATAACAATCCTGACTTGTAGTCTCTAAGAAATACTACAACTTCTAACTATGGACAAAATCACGACAAATGAATGTGAAAGGCCAGGATCGATATTTTCGAGCGCGAACAACGACTTATACTAATCTGATCCGGAGAAAAGTCGAGCGTTTTGTCCGTCGAAAACGGTCGTGGCACTGGAGATACTTCATAGTGCATTTTTCACTTCCGGAGTCGTGCATTTGTGTTTCACATGTATTCTCTATCGTTCCTCATTGAGAACTCGATTCCCGACAAAATGGTCTTGTGGGACCGTTTTGATCCAAAGCAGCCCTTATCATGAATAGATTGTAGGACGCAAATGAGGATACAAGACTATTCTCTCCATATTGAACACACTCTCACATAGTATATCCAACTGTCAGAGATATATCAGCATGGGCTTTTGAGAATTGGATTGTCTTCTGTATCTCACTATTCTACACGATGGAACCGTTCATTATCTCAAAATAAACCCCACATCACTTCTTTCTCTAGGTTTTTCCGAGGCCTGGCGAATGCTGCGACCCGTGTCTTCGTCTCTCAGATCGGATTCGATAAATATGCATTCTATTGAAAAAATTAACCCAACTCTTCTTGTTGCAGATGATTCAGAATATGGTTCAATACGTTCGAGATAGATGAGAAATGTCTTTGGGAGCACCATAGGTCATAGAAACTTCATATTTCGTACCATATGAGTGATTCCACGAGAAAACGATATATTGTCGACAGTTGGGTCTCAGATTCCTTTCCAAGTTAACTTTTTCGGTTCTATAGCTTTGAAGATGAACATCTGTGACCATAAAAAGACTGTAAATTTTTTTTAAGACCTAGGGACATAAATCAAAATTATGTTCTTAACATGTGACGTACGGAATTTTCGTAACTTTTTCACACTCAAATTGTTACAGCTTAAACATAACTTTAGATGCAGGGACGCGATTCAGCGCATCTCAAAGGTGCGCAAAATACCTATGAAAAATAACTTTTCCAGCACACTGACATCGAAAGCCTATTGATTCCGCCCCGATCACGGGGCAGGAAATACCGCAATGCCATCCAGGCAGTGTTGTTTGAGAACTTCTTGGGACGCCAATTCGGGCCGAGCAATTCGCTGCCGTTAATCACTTCACACGGATCAAAACGAAGCTCGGTAACGCGCGCGAAATTTTCGTCTGCTTTGTTATGAACACGTTGCGACAATCATAACATCACATCGAAAAACCTTCAACTGAAACCTTCGATTTTGATTGCGATTTGGTGGAATTCCTCAATCCCCGATAATGAGACCTGTCGCGAGTGATGCTCTGTGATCAAAATAAAATTCGATAAATTCGAGCTGCCAAATGAGCACAGCGGGTCTTTATCACGCGAACCTGCTGTATTTCTCTCACCAATTATTCAGAGATTCGACGTGATTCACGATTTTAGAATCTGGAAACCTGCCCCCATCCTTTCATTCTCTGATCTTTCTGGCAATCTGTTGAGCTTGTGGCAATCAAGTTCCCTCTTTGGTTAGAGTGAGATTTCTTAGGATTTTTGAGTGATGAATAAAATTCTGAGAGCAACTCGCAATCATATCACACGTTATTTCATGTGACATTCGGCTCGAATTCTATATTCATCAAATATTCGAGCAGGCCTTACAGCTTCAATCTTGCGCTGCAGTAGATACGATTCATGATTAAACGAATATTACTAAATGAATGGTACAAGGGATTGCAGCAGCGTAGCGTAATGAAGATTCAATGCGTTCATTCGTTAGCTCGAGTTTATTGACCTTTGATTTTGAGCACGTCACAGAGCATTACTCGTTTGTGATGGGCTTTACTTTCGGCGATTCATCAACTCCACCGGATTGCAATGAGAATCGAAGGTTTCAGTTGAATATTATCCTATGTAATGCGATGACTGCTATAACGTGTTCATAACAAAGCAGACGAAATTTTTGTTTGCGTCACCGAGCCGTGTTTTGATCCGAGTCAAGTGAGTAACGGCAGCGAATTGATCGGCCTGAATTCGCGTCCCGACAATTTTTCAAACAACAGTGCGCCCGCCACTATATTGCATGCTCCGACGATTTCTAACCGGTACGGCAAAGCGGCATTTTGCTCCGACATCGTGTCGGAAAGCATAGAACTTCAATACAAGAGTCACCGGAAAACAGTGCACGCACCTCAGTACGAAAATAACCTATCTCGCCCGCGGGTATGCCATCCTTGCCTACTGGCTCAGCGTTGGCATTCGATAGTGAACGCGCAACAATGCAACTATGTTCAGGTTCCGAACTTGCCTCCGATGTTTGCGCTGTTCTTCTGCTAGTGATTATTATTGTTCGCAAACTGTCGCAAACGATGACGGAGCAGAAGAGCACTTGCTCATTGCGCCGGCGTTTTTTATCTTTCGTGAATTTGAATATATGGCTGATCAAGATGAAAGATCCCCGGGATCAATTACTTGCCGTCGAAAGAATATCGCACTACTAATAAAGTATGATATCTATACAATAGTGGAAGAATACACCAACCAAGCAGATGGATAAGTCTGCCGATTCTACTCTGGAAAATAAAACTTGCTCTGATGGCATGCTGCAGTAAAATTAGGAGAGCTCATCCATTCAAATGAAAAACATCAATTTGGAATATTTTGAAATCTGGGAATATTTATGTAAACTCCGTCTTAGAAATATCTACCATGAGACATAATAAGATATGAACTACTCATCCTTGGCTGGCAAATGAATATTAATAATTATTCTTAATATGTTAATAACAAATTAACAGTCATTGATATGATTATTAAGAACTGTATATTCAGTAATGTAAATGAGCAGAAAGTGTAAGGTAATCGTACCTGATTTACATTTTTTCTGACATTTTTCCGAAAACTTTGACTCACTTCAAAGGACCTCTGATAAATGTGAAATCTTAACACCACTGAATGAGCTTAAATTTGGTATATAATCTCTTTGGCCTAAATACGTTTCATTCAGACAAATCAGAGTTTTTTTTATATCACTGCGGCATGCTAGAGCAAGTTTTATTCTTCAGAGTAAGATCGGTAGACTTATCTATCTGCTTGGTTGGTGTATATTTTTTACTATTGTATAGATATCATACTCTAGTGGTGCGATATCCTCTCGCCGGCAAGTAATTGATCCCGGAGATCTTTCATCTTGATTAGCCATATATTCGAATTCACGAAAGATAAAAAACGCTGGTGCAATGAGCAAGTACTTTTCTGCATCATCGTCGTTTTAGCAGAAGAACAGCGTGAACATCGGAGGCAAGTTCGGAACTCTGAACATAGCTGCATTGTTGCGCGTCCACTATCGAATGCCAACGCTGTACTGGCTCGTGCGGCAACCTACCCGGGCCCATAGACATAGAAGCATATTCTGTTGGTCCCGCATATCTCGTGTTGATCCCGAGACCCGTGAATGTGAGAGCGAAAACATGATCCAAGGCTCGCGCTCAGATTGGTCGCGCCTCTCCCGGCCACCGACACCGCTGGCGCGGCTGAACAATGACATTGGTTTTCCTAACCCAATAATTTTCAAAGCAATGCCAAAATCCTGCAGGATGACGGCAATACTGCATCAGAAATTATACCCGTCCTGTTACAGTTCTTGATATCCCCATTAAAACAATCAATCAACTCAAATATTAGTAGTTCCGCGGAAATTTTGATATTCAAGGATCGAAAATGTGCCTACCCGAAATCTCACTTCCAAGGGTTCTAAGATGAATTTTCCAATTTCTTGAGATATATGAACCATAAAGTAACGCGCGCACGAATGGATGAATTTTCACTCATGGGTACCATAAGTATAACAAGGATAACGCGGTAGTGGGCACGGAACCTGACATTTGGCACTACAATTCATCTCACTGCCTAACAGTTTCCGCTACGGTCTTGAGGTTTTGGGGTTTTCATTTGTCCATAACCAGGGCCTCCGTAATCTCGCGTTCAAGGGTCGCACTAGTACACTGTAAAAGAATTTACAAGCCCAGAAGAGAACAATCGCGCATGTAAATTTCCTTACCGGCGGAGCGGAGAGTGCATTTGTATGGGAGATCGCGATGCCGTCCCTTCTATTTATCATTATTCATCACTGTCGCCCTTTCAAATGCCAAGTTGTTGTCATATCAATTTAAGTGATACAAATTAATGGGTGCTATACATCGAATGAAACGAGGGATGTTTGTTATTCCAAGACGCATCAATTTTATTGAGGATAATCTATACACACTATTGACACGGATATTCTCAATCCGATAAAGGAGTCATGTCGAGGCCTTTCCTCGCTGCCGGCACGATACACGATCACCAAAACTTTGAAGCAGCATCCTTCGAGAGATGAAAAATCACGAAAATTGGCCGAAGCCGACCTCTCCGACTCAACCCGGTCTGCTGTCTGCTCCGAACCTGCTGCTGCTCTTGATCGAAACTTCCATCAGACTGATGTGACATCGCGATGCTGGAACTCACGCACGCGCATTCTAATGAAATTCACAAGTCGGGGACGGAAAATTTACAAGCCTCTTTCACGTAAATTCAAGATGCTCAGCATGGTGTCCCAAAATTTCCTGTGCTGAGCACTGTAAATTTACAAGCCACCGTTAAATTGGCGCACTTTATTGTAAAATAACCAAACTCAGCACTGTGAATGTACAATCACACTAGGCATTTTCACCTCGAAGGTTTTTAAAAATGTAGGGCACCTAACTGACCAAAAAATATAGCAAAACCAGATTTTCGCGGGAAAGCGCTCCGCAAAGGATAAATGTCAATTTTTTCGAAACCTCGAGGCATGGAAAAGTTCCGCCCCACGATTATCTTTGAGAATAAATTGGTACAGGAAAGTCTGGAATGAGGCAAGACACTTTTATCGAGGGGAACTTAGCGAGTAAAATTTTGAGTGAAACTGCGCCACAAAATGTACCTGCTCGTCACGCCCACAGAAAGTGGTCTCTGGGCCCTTATAGCGGTGCTATTTGGTGTTTTATAGCATTATGTTTGATAAGTTTGCCCCCCCCCTCCCCCCCCAAATCCCGAGTGAGCTCCACTGCGATGTTTCACACTCACAAAGGTCGCAATGATTGAAAACTACAGGGCACGGAATTGACATTTTTACCTCTTTTATGATAATAATTTTCTTTGGGTAGCCCTGGATCAAAAAACTAACGATTGCGCCAAAAAAGAACCAAAAAATGAGTCGAAAATGACCTTACCCGGTTTTTTTAGCTTTTTTAGGGTCCATACATAAGCAGGCACTTATCATTCCAAAATATCCACGGTATTAATCATATGAGTTTTGTGGCCCAACACTCATACATGTGCTGATGGCCCCTCCGAGGTCACTCCGACGAACATCATCGGTAGCCGTGAGGCTCCAGGTATGCGGCGGCCTTTTGTTGCTCTCTCTTAAGAGAAAGGGTTGTTTTTGGCACAGCAAATTTTCTGCTCAATTTCCCATTCAAGCCAATATTTTCCTCTAAGAATCTCCTTCCATCTGGATAAGATCTATATCTTTTTACTCCCCTCGCCATAATCTATCGATTGGTGACAATTTTTTCCCTTGTGGCTCCCTGAACCAATGAGCGACTCAACTCGCTCACTCTCTGCATGTGTGTGTATGTTTTTTTTTCCTGAAAGCTCCTTTTTTGACACTCCATCGTTTGATTTTTGCCTCCCCATGAGTTGTAGCGTATCACTCAAAGATGAGACCGGTGGTTTGGCAGCTCTCTCCTCCCACTCAAATTTGGTTCATGGGCTTTCGAGAGCAGAATTGATCAAATTTCGTCTTTTAATACATAAATATCTTTTATAATAATGAATTTCAAAACTAATGAATACCTCCTTCCTGAAGTATACTTGCCTCTGCATAAACTATCGATTGGTCAATACCAAATATCTATTTGATCTCTACAGAACTCAAACTCCTGAAAAAACCAAAATTCTCACCAGAAATTTCAGATTAATCATATTTGAACCGATTTAATCGAAATTCCGTCTCGACTAGATGATAGAAATCGTTGGAAACTTGTCAGTTTGGACACCCCGAATCCCTCCAAGATGCTTTCTCAGAAGGATAACTCAAAAAATGACGGGCTCGTGTTTAATTGTTCCAATGAGAACATTAAGAAATGTAACTCTACGAATCTAATCACTTATGCAGTATTGCCATCATCGTGCGAAATTTTGGCATTGCTTTGGAAATTATTGGGTTAGAAGAACTCATGTTATTGACAGCCGCGCAGAAAAGGCGGAGGTGGCGGAGATGGTCCGGAAAATCAGAGCGCGAGCCTTGGAGCGTGCTTTTTTCTCACACTCACGGTTCTCGGCGTCACCAGGAAGTATAGGGGACAAGCAGTCTATGCTTTTATGTCTATGACCGGGCCGCGATGGGTCACTTTCGGCCCTTGTCGTATAATGTATTAAGAAATTCCGGTTCTCATAAACCTTCATCATATACGGATAATTCTGTGGCAAGTATCCTCCAGTTTTCCCCCAAAAAGCTATAACTCTGGGATTCAAAAGTACATATTTCCATGTGAAAGGTTGTGTTCGCCACGGATACAATATTTTCTCTCTGCATTCCTGGGTTTTAAGCTATTCTTTGGGCATCTCTTGAATTTCAACGATAGAAAACCTGAATTTTCTGTTCATGCCCGGGATTTAAAGATCCCAAAACAAATTTTTTCGAGAACTGAGGATATTTCATTCGGAGGGAGCACTTGTTTAACTCGAATCCGTTGATATAAACCAAGGTTACTGTGATTTCAGTCAGCTACAACCAGAAGCAGCTTGGCGCGAAACCCCGTATTCACTCCACAGGCACAGAATTTTTCGATGAAGATTACGAGCCTGGTACAGGAAAAATTACCCTACATGCCCGCAATCGTGGGCATGTACGCGCCACCCAGGAGCGCCAATTTTTACGGTCATGTAGGGTAATTTTTCTTTGTACCAGGAAGATGCTCTCTCCGATGCCACTTACAGCGATATTGCTTTGATGAATATTGATATCACCAGGAGTAAGAATGAATATGACTTAGCAAATCTTAAACAGTTTTATCAGTTCGTATGCTTCGGCCTTGGTTCAGAATTCAGGCATCTTCATCAGAACGAGTCAAATAATGTACTTCTATACCGAAGTTTTTGTGAGGTTAGATGAGATGCCGAGCTGGCGAGCTCGCGGCGCGCGCAGTTGCACGCAGCTCTTCTTTATACTGGTACGGTAAGAATGACCCTACAAGTGCCCGCAAAATTTACCCAAATTCACCGCACTTCTCCACCAAATTCGTTACAACTTCTGACGTGAAATAAAATTTACCAGACACAATAGGTAATTTTTCTCGACACTTATCCGCAATAAGTAGGCTGAAATGTCGGGAACTCCACGATTACCCTAACTGTGCCCGTAACTTCTATCGAACAATTTTGGGCGCGCATTCATTACCTGGAAGCCTTCATATTTTCACTCAGACCATTTTTCATGATTTGGGCGCTGCATTCATAGAGATTGCAACTCCGGTTCTAGTTGATGAAATCGAACTCAACGGGCGGTCACTTAAAAGATCATTTTCACAGCTTTTCAGGGTGATTGGTTTTGGAATCTCAAAATCTCGCGCTTATGGGCAATAAATTGAGGTTTCCTGTCATTGGAATCAAAAAAGCGCTCAGAAAACAACTTAATAAGAAGACATGCAGATTGAAAAATTTCATTAGTCCGAACACAAGTTTTCACATGAAAGAATGTTTTTTTCAATGAACCAAAAAATAGCTTTTTGAAGAGAATTACTCCCACGGGATCGTTCATACAATCTGTTACAGAAGGTGTGTACATACGATTACCGGGGTGTAGCAAAAAAATTGTGAATTTTATTCGTGCATTTGAAATTTTTTGTAAACTCTCGTGGTTCTTGTAACTCTTCCGCAAAGTATGGCATTTTAGTGTAACGCTAGACGTGTAATGATTAGTCATCTTCTGCTGTACAGTCTCGCGTACGCGAGGCTGGACCTCACGCGTGCGAGAATCTCTGACCGGCAGGGGCCGGATGACGAGCAAGCGAGCGAGCACCTCGAGCGACGCGAGCGCGCGACACGAGCCCAAGCGCGAGAAACGAGCGACCGAACGATGGAGCGCGCGAACCACGAGTACTCCCACTATACCGGCCCCTATACCTTTTACACCGGGGAGGTGGAGTGGGGGTACGTGTGGGTCGCGCGCTTCGTCGTTCGGTCGCTCGTTTCTCGCGCTTGGGCTCGTGTCGCGCGCTCGCGTCGCTCGAGGTGCTCGCTCGCTTGTTCGTAATCCGGCCCCTGCCGGACAGAGATTCTCGCACGCGTGAGGTCCAGCCTCGCGTACGCGAAACTGTACAGCAGAAGATGACTAATCATTACACGTCTAGCGTTACACTAAAATGCCATACTTTGCGGGAGAGTTACAAGAACCACGAGGGTTTACAAAAAATTTCAAATGCACGAATAAAATTTACAATTTTTTTGCTACCCACCGGTAACATTATATACACACCTTCGGTAGAAGATTGTTTCTAATAGAGATGATATGAGAACAAGAATTTCCGAGTGGTTTTCGATCGGTGGTTTGCTCACCTTCCCCATGGGCTAAAAAATATACGAGAATTTTGTAGAGAAAAGTTGAATACATGATTCTGAATTGTGTACCAGGGTCCGAACGAAAATTTCCGAGTTTCTTTAATCGTGACGGATGATCTTATTTTCACCCATAAATCGAAAAAGTTCACTCCAAAAGAAATCTGAGACCCTGAGTTTGACCATATATGGTTTTCTCATGGAATTACTCTTATACAATTGAATGAAAAATTTTGACAAACTACTCTTTTTTGGTTCGTAGGTCCGTTTATTGCTGAGTTACTCATATGTGAAACAGTTTATTGGATAAATCTTGAATTTGTTCCAAGGCTGAAGGTAACGATGTAAACAAATAACAGATTTCGAAATATCTGGAATTCCTCGATCAAATGAGCTCTTGTGAGACTTCGTTCACGATGACAGGCTGTGCTTGGTATAAGCAAAACTTAGCTATAAGGACGTGATATCGATATCGGGTTGCTTGCATACAGGGGTAAAATGGCTGCGTAACAGAGCAGATTTAGCATTGGTAGCATAAGGGTTTGGCTCCATTGAAGTCTCATCTCCCACAGTCTGGCACAGAACACTTATGTAACGACCTGATCCTCCTACTCTTGGGCTTGATAGACATTAGTCAACCCGGGAGAGCTAGAAATTCAATATTACCATCACGGCCCTATGCATCCAATGTTAAAACTGCTCTCTTCGTCGGCCATCTTGGAAAAAAAACGCCCGTGCGAAAGCAACCCGGCAAGCATGTCAGATCCCTATAATCAGGCGAGCCTTACCATCTCGAGGAACTAGATTTGAATACGCGTGCGATGATACATAGTTTTCGTGCTCTCAGGTATCACTTTCGGTGATAGCAGAGATGCAAAACAATCGCGCCGAGCCGTCTAGTTTTAAGTTTCTTTCAATTCACTGGATGGCGATACCGAAAAGCTACGCGGAATTATCACTGGCCAAATAGACGACGGGAAAGCGATTTTCCCCAGTCTATATCCCCAACAAAATTTGAATCTTAATTATTATTGATTTATTGAACCCATAGGGTTATAAATTTACAAAAATCTCTATCATCACATCTTTTTCCTAAATTCCGCTACTAATTTGATGATACACGGTATTACTTTCAACCACTTTTAAGTTTCGAATTTCTTGAATGTAACACTTCCTCCCTCTCACACATTATATTCCTTCTCGGTGTTGCTCTGCCTCAAGTTAGTTCCCCTCTAAGTCCGTCCCTGCTTGCCTGGATATCTTTCTTCTTGAATCCTCTTTCCTTTTCGTCCCATCTCCATACTTCTCCATCGATAATTATCTTTCCATAGCCTACTTTGACTTCCTTTCCTAGCTTCAATTCTTCTCTCCGTATTTCTCTTGCTTCGTATCTTATTCTCCTTTCCTCGAATGTCAGGTCATGTTCTATGTATACTTTGGACCCTTTGAGTAAATGTTTTTTGCACATTATGTTCTCTTTTGTATCTCTACTTTTACATGCTAGTCTCACTTTGTTTGTTGTGCCTCTCATGTTCTCCACATATATATCTTTTACTTCGATTTTCAAATTTTCTCTCATCCACTCACAAAGGTTTTCTTCGTTCACCACTTTCAAGTTTAACCCGGATATCACTATATTATTTCTTTTGCCTTCCCTCTCGGTTCTTTCCACTCTTTTACTCAGGATTTCGAACTCTTCTCCTCTCCAATCAAAGTACTCCTCTTCCCTTGTCATCTCTTGCACCACTTTTCCATCCCTTGTCGAGTTTGAGCTCATTTTACTTTTTTCTAGGTTGCACCTTTGAGTCCCTTTAGTATTTTCTGTTTTTTCCTTCAATTCTGACTCATAAACGTCTCTCTTTCTTGTTGCATCTTCTTCTTCCCATCTGCTTTCCTCCTTGAGCTTTCCTACTCTCTCTTTATATTCCTCTAACTCTTTTTGAACTCTTTCCAGCTCATTCCCCAGGTTTTTGGTATTCCTTTCCATATCTATCATCCTATGTGTGAAGTCTATTTTTAGCATCTCGTACTCTTCCATTCTTCTCATCAATCCGCGCATCAACTTCTCTTTTCCTCCACCTTTTTCCGCCGGTTTTTTGGCTCTGTTCATTTGTCTGCTCCTTAGTGCTTTCTTCGGCGAGTATGTTATCCTTGTTGGTTTCTCGGCTCTCTTCATTCTCGGTGTGCTGTCTCTGACGTCATCTTTTTCTCCCTGTGCTTTGAAATTTCCTTCTCTGTGTTGTCCTTGCACCTTCTTTCCCTCTTCCCTCTCTTTGAGCTCCAATTTCCTCCGCCTTTCCATCTCTTCTATCTTTTTCATTACATTCTGCAAAGATTTTGACATTGATTCGAAGTCTCCGTGTATGTACTCTTTCAGTTCCTCCATCTTCTGTGTTGAATCAGCCATAGCTCTTTCCTGGTTTCAAATTTTCGCGCTACTTCCCACTTTCTATCCTTCCCTCTCTTCCTCTCTGGTGCGCATGCGCAATTGTCCTCTCGTCTTTGCAGGTCTCCTTGCTCCTGGTGGTGCTTTCTAACCTTCAAAATACTCCTTATTTCCTTTCAATTCTTTCTTCACTTTGCCTTTTCTGATCTTCGCACTTTATGTCTCACTCTATTTTTCACTATCTCGTCTAATTTTTCTTTCACCTTTCTATACGTGCAAATCTATCTTATCTTGTCCACAAAGCACTTGTTTCGCACCTCTATTTTCTACGTCTAGCCACACCGGCGGCCATTTTTTCCAATTTGAATCTTAATTATTCATAACAATTTTTCAATCATCGTGCACCAAACATCATATCACAACATACTTTACCCGATACAGCTCAATGTATGATCACGATTTAATATTTGACCTCTGAAGTGATCAGGCAAGGAGTACAATAAGTGAGGCCTCCAGCTTACTCGCGATTCATTCAGAGTCTATATAGTATATCAGTAGATCCGCGGAAATTTGCTCGGAAGAGACCGAAAAATAGACGAAAGACAAGAGTTGACTTCTAGTCCTACAAGATGGGTTTTTTACTCCTGATCTGATCTATATTTAGTATCAAAACTCAAACATATACAGTCCCTCTCAGAAATAATAGATCAAGTAGGGTGTCACTGAAACAGTTATATTTTTTATAACACTTGGTCGCACGGGAATTTGAAAAAAGCATCTCAAAGATCACAAAAAAACCTATGAATTCATCTGTTTAAAACTTTCCTTGCGTCCTTTTTGAGTGCCTGTAGCCAACGATGGAGAGCTGAAAAATTTCTCGTTCGATCATTCAACTACAACTTCAGCGGGAGTGATCCGATTACAAAAGTTCTTACGGGATCTTGTAGATCTTTGCATAACCTACAATTTCCTCTTTCTAGAGTTCCCTCTACGACCTTTTCTGCCCATGTAACGGGCTTGGAATGGTAATTTTGTATTACATGGTCTGTTCATGGAGATACCGCGCGTGGCGCCTGTTTCGTCTCGCCTTGCTCTACTTTAGCGCAAAAATAAATCGAAAAAATATCATGTCACATGATTTTGAAGTGAAATGATCTAATCTTTTAGGATATTTGATCAGATTCTCTCTTGGATTGGAGGCAACCCCGATTTCTCAAGTTTTATTGGAAAAATTGTTTAATTCCATGTTTTGCCCCTATAGATCAAATTCAAGGCAAAATCTGATGGAATATTCTGGAAGATATAGTACATTAAGTAACAAGGGCGCAAAGTAGTTTTTCGATCGACTGTGCGTAAAGCACTGCTTTACGCACGGTAGTTTCCGTTTACTTTACGTCCAGTCGATCGAAAAACGTATTTCAATACTCGGGCGTGAAGTTTTTTGCTTTACTCGTGCTAATTTCGACCCTCGCCAGGGCTCGGGCCGAAAACAATCACTCGAAAAGCAAAACCAAACTTCCCTCCCTCGAATCGAAAAATACTATTTCGAAATCATGTGCGTAAAGTTAGTGCGTGAAGAAATTTTTGCGCACGGAATGCGTAAAGACCTGTGCGTAAAGTCACCAACAGTGCGTAAGGCATGTCTTTACACACCGGTACGTATCTTTACGTACTGCTGTATTTTCTTTCTAGCCTGATATTCTACAACATCTCTTGAAGTTTCTGCGTTGTTTAGCAAAATGATCTCTGTCTTCATTCTGTATCATAGGAGTGCTCCAATCGTTAATCCGAAGCTGCCCAAAGCAGTTGTAATGACTTCTTTCACTCGATAGAATGAATACTTACGAGCTCTCTAAATTGTTATACTCAATCTTGCTCCCTCGATAAGTCCATACAATTGAAATATTCTGGTCGGCCATCGAGTTGAACATGGAAATAGTTCACTTCGGTGGATTATGAATTTAATTGACTTCAATACAATATATACGACTGAGACCTTTTTGGAGTGCTTCCACCGTAGTTTCGGTGGTTTGAAATCTACCTTGGACCGTACGTCCAAAGGAAATATGAATTCACACTTCGGATACTTTGCCTCAACGAAGAGTGTCGGTGATGTATTCATATTTTTTTATAAGAATCCATAGGTTTTCTCCTTTCGAAATCGCTTTGTATCACGTGTATCCAGAACATTATTATCATCATTGTAATTATCCAAATTCTTTCTACTGAACCATCGAAATAGCATATTATTCCATCAATCCTTTGATTTTACCCTTGCAATCGTCAAATTCTGACGCCCAAGATATTTCTATGAGTTTTGGTTCATTACATGAAATTTTAATTTTTTTCAAAAGATACGATGAAATCTTAATGATCATCTTTTTAACTCAAGACCTCTCGTTGATTCTGCAATGCATTGCTCATTAAAAATGGTTAAATTAGTTGGGATAATACTTTTCTCTACGCTCAAGACTCGAATAGACATTTAAAGACCCCTTATGTAACAAAAGCTTCTGGCCGAGTGGACAATAGCGAAGACTGGAAATCCGAAGGTGACAGGTTCAAATCCTAGCGGCGGCAGGTAATCACATAAATAATTCTTTCCGGCACATCATTTCAATTAAATCACTCTAATCAATTTTCATGATTGATGAAGTTTCAAAAGTTGGAAAAAGTTCGCTCACCGCGCGGAAAATTTTTTTTGTATTTCTTTGCTTTTCCCCATGGGGACAATAAACAGTATCCTAGGTGTCCAAATCATGTCCACAGGATGACCTTCGGACGTCTTTTGGGTGTCCTTCGGAACGTCCCTGGGAAGTTCTTTTGCATGTCCAAAAAATGTCAAAAGAGTGGAAGTAGTACGCCTTTCTGGCGAACAAATTGACGCAATTTCGGACGTCCACAAAACTTGCCATATTATCAAGGAGACGTTCTCAGGGCGTCTTTTTCCCATCAGAATACTAGCTGGGTATTTTGTAGTAGAGAAAATTACAACGATTTGGTTGAACAGCAATTTTGTTGAGCGAACTTCTATGACTTCGTATCAATCGCACGATCTCAGGACTCACCTCATTGTTTTTCCTTCATAGTTCTCTTTCGTACTTCCCACCAGGGCGCTATCGCAGCACCTTTCAATACTTTATCCGAATTATGATCCAATCTTTTGTTATCTGAGTACCAATTGATCCCAAGAAATCCGATGATTCAAGGAGATATGTAATAACTGAGGAATCATGCACCAAAGATCCACAGGAATATCACGAGTATATTTTCAAAAATGTGACGCAGTTTTGACCAAATGTTGCTTGCGTAGCGCGCATCGTATGTTTGGTATCCAATGGAATGAATTGTGGTCCCGTTGGAGAATTGAAGCGTTCCACTGTTCCACTTCAGTAGCTCCTTGTTTGATGAAGTCAGTAGGTTCTTCATGAGCTCAATGTGATCAACGATCAGATCGTTGAGTCTCGATCGCACAGATCGCAGATCTAGATTATTCTCGGTCCGATATCCGGACACAACCAACGGCTGAATAAGACTATTTCATTCACATTTCAAGGAGCGCAGTTGCAACCATTTGTCCCCACATATTTGGCCATTACATCTTCCCCATACCTTACATGGAGTGATCACTCTTGGAATCCGCCGTAATGAAGATGAGTTCTCGAAGCCTCTCGTGAACCGTAACTGTACGGAAGGAAGAATGGATGCGGCTGGGCCTTCGCGGTGTTATGGCTGCTGGCAATGAGGCCCGTGATCATTCCTCCTCATGATTATTCTCTGATTCTGTGGTCAGGTATGATTTTATCAGTAATTTGGATTTGTGCTGCTGCTCACTTGAAATCCAGTGATTGGCAAAATTATTCAACACGATAGGCGCTGATACTTGTCCATGTTCCAGATGATGATCATTGAGGTGGGTGAGAAACAAAGTCCCAACGCGCACAGGCATTCCATAATTGAGCCATGGGCGACCCCGCAGGAGAGCAGTCTCTCATTCTATGGATACGAATAATATTTCTCGGCCATCGGAGGTGGCCAAAAAATGGATTAGACCGAGAAATGCTCGCCCCTCTAATTTCTCCTTTCAGCTTGGGACGCATGATTAATGTTAATTCTCAACGCACCGTCGAGAATCATGACCACTTCTGTTTCTATGACCAGCCCATCTCGAGAATCTTGGACGAAAATATGAGCATCTTGTAGATGGAACCATAGATTTGTCTACACAATTATAAGAGATTTTGATACATCGGGAAATTTTCACACAAAATGTGTCACGGTTCAGTCAAATTGGTCTTTGAATATAGAACTACGGGCAATGGACTGATTTATATGTTAACGTAGTACTAGCGGTACTGATGAGTCCAAGCGCAGATTGGATCTTCGCTTGACTCGATTCCGCCCGCCTATATAGGTATAGTAACGCACACAGCAGACGACAACCTAACCCCGAAACTGTCAAGAATAGTGACGTATTGGCTCAGATCTTTCTTTGTAGGCTCCTAATCGTTGATCTGTTTGTTTCTATGCACTTTTTGCGTACTCTCACATCTGTGTGCTCTTTCCTGTGAAAATCAGATAGTTAGAAATTAGTGTATCGATAATTTCCCATAAGGCGCCATTGTTAATCGGCATTCACGGAATTGCCCAGAACTTTTCTCCGCGGCTCCTAAAAATTCCGAAATTTCAGCTGTGTCTGTTTGAGGCACTAATGTACCACTGTGCCGACTTTCGTAATTTTCTGATAGGTAATTCGAGTACCGCTAGTACTACCTTGATGTTCTATGAACATGTTGATGGGTCGCACGGCATTGCATGTAATGTGATGGAGACTAAGATTAACATGCAAGGTCCAATGCTAGTCTCCACCCCAATAAAAGGGGGAAGAAGAAGGTGACATCGGATCCAGGTGACGAAATGAAAGACTCCTAATCACCTTGTGAGTTTTGTCAATTCTTGATTTACACACCTGTTTCGGAAATTTTATGAATTCATATTTTTGGGAGACATTTGAGGAATGATACTCAAATGCTGCTTTTTGAAGTGTAAGAGAAACTGGACAAGGAGCATTTCGTTACTCATGTTATGAGAATTTTTGCGGGAAAAAGTCCATTGATGAAATTGATCAATATTACATATTTGTCTTTACCAGGTCTTCATCGAAACGATATATTGAGATACTGGTCAGGATTTCTAACGCCATTTCGAGTTTTATCAGGGTAGTCCCACCCGATTGATTACTGTACCTAGACGTGAGCAGTTAATGCCATCCATATTAAATTTCTTGTGGATTCTTGATAGCCGTCAGCTCTATCGATTCATGATGTGAATGAAGCAGAAGTTCGCTATTAAATAATGTTCGAATCTGACAATCTCCTGAGTGATCGGAGGGCAGCGTGGGACGAAGAGGACTTCATCTCAAAATGTCTCGTCGAGAATACAAACCACGAAACTGTATACGAATACAAACTTTGGATAGCTCTCAAAGAACCCATGTGTTCGCAGTCATCTCTCTATCACGATTTGTCTTTATAAATAGTATATTAAGCAACAAGGGCGCCAACAGATATTTGCGCACGAGTCACCGCAACGAGTGTGCAAACGCCTCATTTACGCACAGTTTCATCGTTTACGCAGTGTGCAAATGGCTGATTTGCGCACTGCGTAAACGAGGAAACTGTGCGCAAATGGAACGTTTGCACACGAGTTGCGGGGACGAGTGCGCAAATGTCGGCGCCCGAGTTGCTTACGATATTTTTTGTTATTTCTGTGAGCAAAAATGTAACCCGCCTGCTAAAACACATCAAAAAATTAGGGGATGCTGTGAGACTTGGGCGTCGTCGTCTCGAGAGTTGACGGACTTTGTTCCTTTTTCGCATTGACATGTACGAACTTTCCGAGTCCTTTTTCCTTCTCAAACAAATTATGAACCATTTTCATTTGAACTACTTGGGATCTATGACGACTTCCTGAAAAATTTTGACAGTAGCGAGGAGTGACCGAAGCATCACCTACAACGAATGATCAATGCATCTCAAGCATCCAGAGGAAGATGGCATGACGGGGTCACAGGAGGGCGGAGGAGGGGGTCCAGAGGCGGAGCCCCGGCGGGGGTTCAGGGGGCGGAGCCCCTCGACTGAAAAAAATGTCTGAGAAATGTATCAGAAAAAACTCTATCGCCCATATAGTATGTTTTCACGTTGCTCAAAACTGTCGCTGGTGCTCGAAAGATCGAAGTTAGATATTCTTTACAATTATGTATGATGATGATATATAGATAGATGATGGTATAGAGTGATCAGAAAACAAATCAAGTCCAGTGCGCGAACGAAATTTGCACACTGTTCTTCGTTTACGCAGTGCGCAAACGAGTATTTGCGCACTGATGCCTCATTTGCGCACTGCGTGAAAAAATATTTGCACACAATTGTGTCGGAATAATGAGCAAATTCGCTATTTGCACACGCACACTTGCGTCAGAATGGCCATTTTTGCGCACCGAATGACAAAAAATATTTTTACAGTCTATGGACTCGCCCTCACATGCAGAATCGTTGAGAGTAATCCGATTCCATTCTCGGGGCGGGAACCCCATTTCGCATTTCACATGTTCGAACGTGCAAACAAACGTACTGAATTCTCGCTGGTATTTGAATACACAGTTCAGAGTGGTACATCATGAATGTGAGGGCTTCTGGAGGGAAAGAAAAAAAGATGATATCCTACGATCACAGATGATGCTCATAATTTCTTCCAGACGTCTTGCATTGGGCTTTCCTAGAATAGAGTGATGATATAATATTCGATGTTGCGGGAGCAGTTACACTCATCGCTGACCAAAAGTCAGGGAGGGATACCTGGAAGCTGACTACCCCTGTGGTGGGCTGATGCATCAGCCCATGGCCCGTATTATGATTGCCTGAGGGTAGTACCTCTTGGGTTGTGTGGAAATCTTCCCTATTTGACGCTCATGACTTATGCTAACTCCATCGGCGGTGGGCTGCCGGGATACGTAATCTTGTAACAAGGGACACAGTTTAGGAGTTTCCCGTACACGGGAAGGAAATCCACACTCGGCAACCGATGTCACTCTCGCCATTTCCACACGGCTACAAGCACTGATATGGTCGAACTGCGTCGCTACTACATAAACAACGGACATTACTACCAGAGCGACGTCGACACCTTTGATTGCAAAGCAAGTCCCCAAATTGGCCATGTATCGTTACTCTAGAACGACATAACAATTGGTAGAAAAGGATCCCGGAACGAAGCTCCTAGGGGGCGGGGGTTCTCACGGTGTACCAGCGTGAGATCCTGGAATGAAGCACCTGGTAGTTCGTAAGATAGATCGGATGGCGTCGGGTAATCCCATGTAAAGTACAACTCAGGTGGGACTTGAAAATCGAAGGACACGGATGCTACGGCAAGGTTCTCAAATTTTAACCCTCGATTTGGGGGTGTTGGCATTCACCGGGGGGGGGGGGCTGCAAAAAATTCAGGCACCTTCTTTCGTCACAAGGAAGCGATCCCATTCGAGGAATTTTGGGACAGAGCCTCCTGGCCTGTTCTAAAAAAATTCCCGAATTTCAACCCCCGATTTGGGGGTGTTGACATTCACCGGGAGGGCTGCAAAAAATTCAGGCACCTGCTTTCGTCACTAGAAAGCGATCCCAATCGAGAAATTTTGGAACAGAGCCTCCTGGCCTGTCCTAAAAAAATTCCCGAATTTCAACCCCCGATTTGGGGGTGTTGGCATTCACCGGGGGGCTGCGAAAAATTCAGGCACCTTCTTTAGTCACAAGAAAGCGATCCCAATCGAGGAATTTTGGAACAGAGCCTCCTAGCCTGTTCCAAAAAAATTCCCGAATTTTAACCCCCGATTTGGGGGTGTTGGCATTCACCGGGGGGGCTGCAAAAAATTCAGGCACCTTCTTTAGTCACAAGAAAGCGATCTCAATCGAGGAATTTTGGAACGGAGCCTCCTGGCCTGTTCTTGAAAAATTCCCGAATTTCAACCCCCGATTTGGGGGTGTTGGCATTCACCGGGGGGGCTGCAAAAAATTCAGGCACCTCCTTTTGTCACAAGAAAGCGATCCCAATCGAGGAATTTTGGAACGGAGCCTCCTGGCCTGTTCTTGAAAAATTCCCGAATTTCAACCCCCGATTTGGGGGTGTTGGCATTCACCGGGGGGGCTGCAAAAAATTCAGGCACCTCCTTTTGTCACAAGAAAGCGATCTCAATCGAGAAATCTTGGAACAGAGCCTCCTGACCTGTTCTGAAGAAATTCCCGAATTTCAACCCCCCATTTGGGGGTGTTGGAATTCACCGGGGATCTGCAAAAAATTCAGGCACCTTCTTTCGTCACAAGAAAGCGATCTCAATCGAGAATTCTCGGAACTGAGCCTCCTGGCCTGTTCTAAGAAAATTCCCGAATTTCAACCCCCGATTTGGGGGTGTTGGCATTCACCGGGAAGGGCTGCAAAAAATTCAGGCACCTTCTTCCATCACAAGAAAGCGATCTCAATCGAGGAATTTTGGAACGGAGCCTCCTGGCCTGTTCTTGAAAAATTCCCGAATTTCAACCCCCGATTTGGGGGTGTTGGCATTCACCGGGGGGGGGGGGGGCTGCAAAAAATTCAGGCACCTTCTTTCGTCACAAGAAAGCGATCTCAATCGAGAATTCTTGGAACTGAGCCTCCTGGCCTGTTCTAAGAAAATTCCCGAATTTCAACCCCCGATTTGGGGGTGTTCGCATTCACCGGGAAGGGCTGCAAAAAATTCAGGCACCTTCTTTCGTCACAAGAAAGCGATCCCAATAGAGAAATTTTGGAACAGAGGTTCGAATCCAAGAAAAAAATTCTTTCGACTTTCGATTAAGATAATCGATTGAAACTTCAGAGTCATGTCGATGCAGCAGTGTGATGCTACCCTCGCAGTACTTAATAGGTAGGTGTAGATCAAATTCTGCGTTTAAACTCGACTTCTGAAGTAATCTTTCGAAATTCAGCGCTTTGCTCAGATTATAACTCATAATACTCCTATCTTTCTATAAGATTCTTGGATGGAACTCTTTTTGATGTATCAAATTTTTATGGTTTTGTAAAAGCGTGCCCTAGAGATGATTCGTAGCAACATGGGAGTCGCAATTGCGTATGAACTTGGTGGCAGGTAGATGAAAATCCCAAATCAAGGCTATACCACGTGCACGACATGCTTCAACGTGCTCGTCTTCAAGATCGGCTAGTACGTGGTTTTCTTCGATCGCCCTTACACTTCTCACATATCCAAGTCGATACATCCATGAAAATCTTGAGTTAAATTATCGTCAAATGGGGTAATGTTGGTACTCTCGAAAATTATCTATTTTATCGGAACATGCGGGGAGTATTTATTCGTGAAACTATACAAGATCTGCACAACATGTCTCTAGCAATTTTTCCTCGTGATATTAGTTGGTATGCCTATCTTATCAGAATGGTCTGAGTTCTGAAATATTTCGACATTGGATTAGACTCAATTTCATCCAGCTCAGCATGCTTAAATAACGCGATCGATAATCTGTATCCCTTATTGTGGATATACTTGATAGATGGGTCTGAAAAACTATCATCAAAAAATTTTGTTGCAGTTGAAATACATCTGCGTGAGGCAGATTAAGGCGACGACTTGTGATCCAGTGCTATTCGCTCCGTCTGAAATAATCGTGAGTTAATGGCTTTAGGGCTGCAAATCGAGGATATAATCGGATTATTAATATCTCGACTACAGTTTGTCACAGATTAATCGCACAATGGACGAAATAGAGGATGGCCAAGCACCTGCTCAAGAGCAAAGTGAGCCCATGGATGATTCTCATCACAATGATTGAATCTGTTTAATCTGTGGAGAGGCTATAGACATTGGCCCACATGCTAAAGTTTCGTAACATTGAAAACAAGGGCAATTGAAAAAATTCGACAAGCATAATTAGGAAGGATGGCCTTCTTAAGAAACTCAGGAAGGATACTGCTGAAGTAATAGTTCATGACTCTTGCCAATCATAATACAACCGGTCAGCCACCACCAAACCGAATCCATTCAAAGGTACGCAAGGTCCATCCACAAGTATCTCCCGTCGATCCAAGCCAGAACCCATGTGTCTTTTCAAGGAAAAATGTTTTTCTTGCAATCATGGCGCAGGGCTTGAATTCGAGCAATTGCAGGCTAAATACGAAGCTGAAAGACGTAGGAAAATTGTCTTAGTCACAGATGCTACAACGAGAGCATCTATTTTGAAATTCTGTGAAGCTCGGAGAGATTATGAAGGCGATTTGATTCTCGCACGGATTCAAAATGTACCAGAAGTAGGCGCGAAATACCACTACGATTGTTATCTCAGATTTGCAAAATTCAAATTCGTTGACGAAGACAATGTTCCCGTTGACAGTTCTCTTGATAAGTGCACAAAATTTGCGATTGGGTATATTTTGGAGAATAACGATGATTGTCAATTTTCTCTTCGAGAAATTATCGAGAAAAGTGGTGAAGATGTGACAGACTTGCGAACGATTAAGACAAAACTGAATGATTACTTTTTTGGAAAAATTACATTTTCGACAACTAGAAACGATTGTATTATTACATATTTGGGTGGAAGTGAAGACTTTTTCGCCGATTTTTTAGTGGAAAAGAGAAGCCATGATGAAAATGTCGAGCGACAGAAGATAGTTTTCTACGGCAGCGAAAATCATATTGAGTGATATCCTAGCCAAAGTGTATGATACTGAATATTACAAAGCTCCCAGAAATTTTTTACATGATATTGATACGGATGTTCCGAATTCTCTGAAATCATTCCTGGAAATCATAATGAAAGGTAAAAAAAAGATTCACAAAAATGGGATGCTAAAGTGTGTGCCGCTTCTCACGTCATCATTGCTTCAGCAAGACCTCGCACGTTTATTCCTCCTCTGCTGCTAGGGCTATCTTCTGTCATTCACAAACAACATGCGTCTCGAAAGCTCATCGATAATCAATCATTCATAGGTGTTTGCGAGAGTTATGGAGAAACAATATCGTTCGAAGCATCATTAGTGGAAGACCCTGAAAGTTTTCGGATCGAAGACGCATTTATTCAGGTTGTTTTCGACAATGCTGATGAAAACACCCAAACTTTAGATGGCTATGGTACATTCCATGTGATGGGTGGGATCAAGATAGTAACTCCACATTCAAAAGTCACGTCATTTAACCAAATAAAACGATTGAAAAGTTCACCAAAAGCTATCGAGCTTGGGAAAGAGGGCACGATGGAGTTGGAGAAATACCACAGCCCGGTTGATTCTGGTCTTAAGAAGGTAATGGTGCAGGTTGTCGGTCACGGGGGAAACAAGACACCTTTGGATTTATTTAATACTCGTGATTTAACGTGGTTATATGGTAAAAGTGCTAGACCTACGGAAACGAAAGGATTCAATTCTTACATGCAATTGGTCAGTGAACTGGAAGATTTTCAAATGTCTCGAGTTTTTTCATTGCCGATCGTCAACAATCCCCTTAGTGATCTAGACACAGTTTATACTGTTTTACGGTGTGCCGACAGACAAGCTCGAATAATGAATCAAAAACACGTCCCTGTCACGTTTGATCATCCCCTGTATATGAAATCCGAAATCATTTTGGAGAACGAAGCTCTAGACACAACGAAGAGCGAGGAGGGAAAGTTGCGTTGCTCCAGTGTGATCGGTTTATTTCATCTTCTCATGTCCTTCCTTCAAACTCTATATCTTCTACCATGGATGGCAGTGGTTTAAGAGACGTATTTGGTTTGATTTACGCACAAAATTCTCTCGATGCCATACTCTCAGGTAAAACTCATGATCGGGCTATGAGAGGCCATAAACTTGTCATGATTAGTATAGCTACGTTGATTTTTCAAGAGGTTGAATGGTTCCCCGAGGAAATTGATACAATGAATAATTTCCTGGACAATTTAGAGATCCAGAGTTCGACATCATTGAAGTATTGAAAAGTGATGTTATGAAAGCCATCACTGCTAAATTTTTGACAACTTGCGGAAGATTGAAAGCGAGAAGCCCTACAGCTGGCTTATGGGTGCAGTACTTCAGTTACGCAGTCTTGCTTTGCAAAATAGTCGATTCTCTGAAAAGAGGCGACTGGAATGTCCTTATGGATTGTCTAAAACACACTCTCCCCCTTTTTCATGCAACTGCCCATTTGAATTATGCAAAAGCAATACATCTCTTCCTCCAAAAAATGTTCTGTCTAGAATTTATTATGGACCCTTTTCAACACTGACACTCGTCAATGTTGTTCGCAGGAAAAACATCTTTTATTCAGGCAATCAACTAGATTTGGCCATCGAGCAAGTATTCATGCGTACTATGGAAGTTGCCGGTGGCTTGACACACGGTCGCGGAAAATCTGGCAGTGTATTGACGAGATTCATTATGTCAATGATAGTTCTGACAGATGTTACCTATGCAATTGAGTTTTTTTGCAGTTATGGGTACGCTAATAGTGAACAGTTTTCCGACGACCGCAAAGCGTCGATAAAGAGAGATGCGCAAGATTTGGAGAAGAATCTAGATTATTTGACCAGTCATAATCCATTTGATGTAGATGACACGGAATCAGTCATCTCTATCAGTACGGGGCTTCGCGGAGATGAAAGGGTGAATTGTCACCAAGTTATCGAAGTTGGCAGTAAGTTACTCGCTAGAACTTACGGCAAAAACTTCGGTGACATCAAATTACAACGCAAAACGAGAGTGATATCTTCAGCTTGTGCCCAATCATCGATTCCTGTGCAAAATTACTCGGTGAGAATTGACCCTACCCTACTATTCCAGAGGCTAGGCTCGCTTGTAGAAAACAAAGACGATATGAAGGAGTACTTAAAATTGGAACTCGTTCCATATCCAAAGTCTCTCTTCGACCAAGATGGATTTTTTTTTTATTTGGTTATTTAGAGACGCTTTTGAGCACTTTCATGCTATTTAGCGTCTAGACCAAGATGGAATGACCAAGACACCAGAATCTAAATTCATGGAAAATTTTACTCCTCTTTTTTAAAACCAAACATTGCAGGATTGAAGTTCGTCATTGATGGGGGATTTTCTTACATAGAGTAGTTTGGTCTTCAAATGAACTAGTTGACGATATTCTAGTAAAGTATGTAAGATTCGTCGCGATCAACTATTCACAAGGTTGCACCATCGGTTTTGATAGATATCCAACCGTTTTAGGAGCTCGCCATATTAAGAGTCTCGAACGAGCTCGGTGAGCGAATCAGAATCAGGGTCGCGAAATTCAAACGAAAAAAGCTTGCCAATTCCCGTTGCTAAAGACCAATTCTTGAAGAACGAAAAGAATACAAATCGGCTGATACATCTGATTATGCTTGAGCTATAGAAAGCCGGTTATGTATGCAAACAAGCTTGTGAGGATGCCGATGTTTTGATAGTGACCACACCACTGCAATCCACATCTGGCGAACAACAGGTACCCAAACAATGATTGTAGAAGAGGATACTGATTAGCCAGTTATTTGCACTCAATTGACTGATGCCCACGATATGGTTTACTTTTTCAAACCGGGTAGGGGCAAGACTCCCAACAAATATTACTCACCTGATAGCTTTGAACCATCTCATATGAGACACGTTGTTGCATTTTTGCACGCTTCTAGCGGTCGCGATACAGTCTCTGCCATGTATGAAAAAGGTGTAGTCGGAATAGTTGAACTTTTCCAGAAAAATCCGAATTTGATCATGCTTGCAGAAATATTCAATGAAAAATGCTTCTTTGCAAGAGTTGATAAACAATGGTACGACAATCATAGCCAGAATTGATGATCCGGGTAGAGTCACTCAATCTCGATGAAAGAAGATATAAATTTTTCCGAGCAAAAACTACTAAATTATCTATTGGTCTAGAACATTTGCCACCTACAAGTGAAGCTGCAAAACAACACATCTTCCGAGCATACTTTCAAATACAGTTGTGGTTTGGAAATGACACGATTAAAGCTACAGATTTCGGCTGGTTCGAGTCAACATCTGCCCGCGTTCGTTGCTTCAAACCTGTGTATGTGGAAGACAACATCTTGATCCCCCCCAAGTTGACGGAGCAAATAATTTGCGGGTGTGAAAGAGGTTGTGCAAATAAGAAATGCTCGTGTGTGAGAGCAGGTATGCCATGCACTTATCTTTGTAGATCCTCTCATGGGACGGATTGCGAGAATATCAACGATTTTCCGTTAGAAGTGCCGACGGATGAGCCCAATATCTATGAGGATGCGGGTGAAATCATGAACGATTTCCGAGTCTGTGATCAGTCGACGCAGATCGAAATCGAGCGAGAAGATCAAGCCACATCGACTGAGTATGTACGTTCCCGAGATGGATCGACTTCAACCGAAGAGTCGTATTGGCTTACAGAATTGCGATGATCTGATACATACAGTAAGATTACCGTGTGAGATTGTGTTATTCTATAAATAATAAATCATGATTTACAAAAAAGATTGGCTATACTTGGTTTCTGCATTTCTACTGAATATGTGCTCAAACGTGAGGGTTTTCGGAATTCACGGGGAATTTCTTTTTCAAAATTGGAAAATTTTCACTTTGCTTTTCCTGGAAAATGTGATCTCCCAGGGACAACCAGCGGTCTCCTAGTGAAGAAATGAAGGTGAATTGATTATTAAATAATTCTAGTGATACCTTTATTTGTACAACCCATTTACACATGAAATGAATGACCGAATCGTTTTGGAATGATCAGCATTGTCATTTTTCTGAGAAGCTACCCCATTCAGAGATAATGGTGAGAATTGTTTCAGTAGAACTTGAAATGTCGTCGAAAAATCCGCGCGCTCGAGTTTAAAGGTTGCGCCTCGGTTTCTGCGGAGCCGCGGCACGCCGTCGCGGGATTATCCCCACCATGCCGCCCTATAGCACTTTTCATACAAACGAATTTGAACATCAACTTTCACTTGCTGTGGTGAAGATATAAGATGAGGTATGTATACCAAATATTTTTTATAATAAACTCCAGGTCTTCGTTTACCATTACCCAAAATTACAGCCCTTAATATTCAATTGTTTCAACAGTATCGATTTAATACCGACGCATGGGTGGGGGCGCTGAGTGCCAGCTCTTCCGATAATCGAAGTTAAGCAACGTTGGGCGCGGTTAGTACTTAGATGGGTGACCGCCCATCTCGGTCTAATCAACCCCGGCTTGCTGGCTTTTCTGATCGGTTGGTTGATGCTTACGACTTTTCAATGTGAACGGGAGGTGTAAAGTGTCGCAGATTGGGTATTTATATCCGAGATATATGCACAATATGTAACACGATAGTGGCACCGAGCTCTCCGGGGCGGGTTTTCTTCCCTCACAAGGAAGATTTCCGTTGCCCCACGGGTTAATCAATCCCGGGCGAATGCGGAGAGTGTATACTCGTTACAGTCATTACACTGACACAGTCTCACTCACGCGTTACTTGGGGGGAATTTTCACTCGGTCAGTAAAACGCCGTAAGCATCGGAAGGAGGAGTTTTCAGGTGCTCTGACTACGGAGCTGGAAAACGGGGCGGGTGTTCTGCACAGCCCACGGATGATCTGACTATAGTGACCGTTCTGTTAGTAGATGACGAAAGTGTCGAAATTCAGAGTTACGGCTCTCCTGTGCAAGAGAGTTCTCTAATATGTATACACGACGAGTTTGATCCACAAATCTACACCAGTTTCTCCTACAAGCCACAGTTAATAGCCGTATAGGACTCCAAGAGAGGACCTGAAAAGGCTTAAATAAAACAAAAAAAAATATCGATTTAAAAAAAATCGGTATCGCCGAATCAAAAGGTCGTAGAGCAATGTTTTCTTAATACAGAAAAAAATAGAACAATATGATGCAAAAGTGATTGGATCGATATCTATTGTATTTTCAGCTCCCCGTGCAAAACAAAAAGTCAATTTTTCAAATTTTATAAACAAATGGCTCCAGGGCGGGTTTGTTATGAAAAATTGACCAGTTTTATCGTTGCATATTGTAGTGGAGGCTTTCAGGAACCTACCAGATTTTTTTGAACAACTTTTTTACGCTGAAAAATTTTTTACAGCTATTGCAAGAAACAACAATGTCGGATAAACATATTGTATGGCTTGGTTGTTTATGGATAGATTGACTTGATTTTTTTTTGTATACAGAGGTCAACGAGCTTTATATGCTCCAGCATTGACACACCAATCGGTTGACTTCTCTCGATGTGAAAAATCAAAGTGTATTTCGTCAGTTCCTGCCTTTGTTGTTAATTTTGGGCACAAGCCAAAAATTGTTCGATTTTATGTTACCATGTTATACATGATGTCCCGCATCGAAGAAAAAAGATTATACCATCCTATGGCAACTATGCACAGTTGAAGTGCTAGAATTACTGGCCTACAATGTAACCCCAAATATGTGTGAAAACTTCCGAAGGCGAGCCTCGAGCTAGATGCGAGCAGGCGGTTCTATTTCACGAGTTGAAAATAGGCATTATTTTGTCTATCTGGACGCAGGCGAGTGTGAGTGGGATTCCACTTATTCTAGATCACAAATGAGATAAGCGGCTAAAATATAGATGCGAACATGGTTTTCTGACTCGACATGATCATTTAAACCCATTCCCATGGTCAATTTGGCTTTTATTCAACGTCTGAAGCCATTCCATCGAAAAACATGTAACTGAAGTGTTTTCTAGTCTGAGAGCAATTATCAATATTTTGGAGCCAAGCTGACCCTAAAATCGGGTTTAGATAATCATTTTGAGTCAGAAAACCTCGTTCGTATCCCTTTTAGCCGCGTGTCTCATTTGTGAGCTAGAATGAGTGAAATCTCACTTACACTCGCCTGCGTCCAAATAGACGGAATAATGCCCATTTTCAACTCGTGGAATAGAACCGCCTGCTCGGATCTAGCTCGAAGCTCGCCTCCGGAAGTTTTCACACATATTTGGAGGTACATTCGGGAGTAATCCCACATCCCGATCAGAAAAATCTTAGGAGTACCCTGACCAAACATCAGTTCCTGATCAGTATTTAGTAGGGGGGGCCCTAAGATCATCGTAAGTTCATGCTTGGGTTTGTGGACATGATTTGATCAGTTTATGATCAGGGTACCCCTGCGTCAGGCAAACCGGAGCCAACCCGTAACAAATACTGAAGTTCTGCTTTGAAATAATTCTGATATTCTGCTCCTGCACAATACGTTCTGTAGCACAACGTAATTTGCAGGATTGTGTGATTGCGAGTGATTGAAAATGATCGTGGATTGAAATATATTCTTTCGATAGATAAAAGGAAGGATAGCATAAGAGGCAGACGAGTGATGATGTTAGCCCGAGAGCGAAAAAGATAACACGATGAATTGCTGAATTTGGTTAGACTCGAGGTTACACTGATGTGATTACGGTGTTCCGTCATCGTTTACACGGATATTGTGTATAAGTAAATTGATTGATGGGTCTTCATTTGTAGAATAACTACTTTTCGTTTAGTAACTCTTTCGTGTCTTGTTGAGCCACTGTTGAAAGTACGAGTATTTGGCTCGGTCCGCCATCAAGCGAACGTCGAAACGTGCTGAATCGTACAGGCTGTCGGCAGCCTCTAACCTCTATCTCGCTTATGCTAATCACACATATATTTAGACATTTTTGTTGCGTTTTGAATGAATAGAGAAAAAACAACACACTCCGCATCGCGCTGAGCGCATCTGATACGAATTATAATAAATTAGTAGGGCTTCAAAACGTAGTGTCAGCGTGTAAACATTTCAATTCCAAATCAGAGTATCTTCCGGGTTTGGTTCCGTGACCCATAAGTAGGGGTGCCCTGATCATGAACTCATCAAATCAAGTTCACGAATCCCCGAAACCCCGATCAGTGCAGGAGCGGCTGATCCGGGTACCATGATCAGGAACTGATCAAACCCCTACTTGGATTTCTGCAGATTGGTGCACATAAGTTCAGATGGGAGCATATGCGAGCCATACCTGTGAGAACATTTTGAGCAAAAAGTCAAAAAACGGTGTTCTGAATTGGCTGTATAAAATCGAGAATTCAATACCCCACCCAGATTATTATTCTGATTGGTGGAATTTGTATCGAAGAACATTTTTGCACAGGTTTAAGGTCGAAGGGAGAAAACCGATTCTTTTCAAATTGAGCTCAAAGTTTGGCATTTTCACGAATTTGCTCGGCTTGCAACGACTGTAACTCCTAGAGAGAATACAGTAAACGACTTTTACCAGTAGTCAAATTGTAGGTTTCCTCAAGACCTGCAAAGTGAAGACTTGTGAAAGTCAATTATCACGTGTCTAGTGGGAGCTACATCACTTTGAAGCAAGCCCAAAAATCGCTAAGATGGGCTCTCAGCAAATAGCTCCTAGAAGTTGCTAGACTCAAGTATTGACCATGGACAATTCATTCCTCAAAAGAACTAGTCTTGAGAAAGGGGACCCGCCTAGGTACGTCCTAAAATGACGATTCTTGTCGGAGTTATGACTTTCTGGAAATAGGCTGAAGAGGGGCCTATAAAGGACTTGTCATAGGCCCCAGGGCCCACGGGGGCCTTAGAAAAAATCCAAAGACAATTTCTCTGTACTATATTGATATACTACTAACGGGAGGAAACTTTTATGGATTTTTTCGAGACCCCCTTGGTGCAGGCATTCGTCGGAATGCTCCGAAATGGCCCATATACAGGGTGATATTTGAGTATGCTACCAGCGAATATGAGGATAAATTTCAGAGCGTGGAGAATCTAATTTCTGGTGGTGGGTGGAATGAGAAAATTGATATTGAAAATTTGCGAAAATGACGAATCCTACGCCTCGTTTGCGCGTCACGAAAGTCACGATAAATCGTCATGCGCGTCTCGTCCCAGCATGACGCTCGTTCCGGCAGCAGGTTATTGGCTGTGTCTATATTAACGTATGGTCCGCGTATGCGTAGTGCAGCGGACGCGTGGCGCGCGAGCTTTCTGCTATTGTCTGCATGTTTACTTCTGGAGAGTTTGGGTTTTCTAATGAAAATCGGATCATTTCAAGATTACAACGTGAGGGGGAGCAAGGTCACTAATGTGCGGTCACCCAAAGTTGACTAAATTAGAGACCAAGGTGATGAACGAGCGGTGAAAGATGAGGTTTCTTTCTCTGGCATGCATGTGCGTCTGGTATTTGAAAATCGGGCTACTATCATGGAATCAATCATTATCAAGCAATAAATTATGAAATAGGTGAATCATTGGGCTCTCAACTGCACACACGTGTTAGCAACGAGGTCAAAATTCATAGCCTGAGTCCATCGAATTGGAAAACAATGTGTTTCGATTGCCTTAGATCTTCATGAAAATTACCTCGAAAATATCTGCTAGTCGATAACTCTGGTCTAAGATTTTCACAATTTTGAGTGACCGTGGACAATGATACACCTTCCCGTCATATTATACTTCTGCAATCCAATTTCCACCTCAAATACACACCACCTCGAAAAAGAAACATGCAGACAACATAACCCAGTGGAGCAGAAAGCTCAAATGCCACGCGTACGCTGCGCTACGCATACGCGGCCCATACGTTAATGTAGACGCAGCCATTGTGGCATGACGTTGCACCCACTTGCATGACGCAGCGTCATGGGTGGTGCGCGAGTGAGGTGGCAAGCGTCATGGGATATCGCCGTCGCGCTCCTGTTGTAGCCATTCTAGTGTCGCGGGGATCAATTTTCCCGTGGGATTGTCGCCCGGGCACCGTGTCGTTTTGTCCCAGTGTCCGGAGTGTCTCCGAGGTGTTGTGGGCTATCCAAGAGCTGCGCCTAGTCTGCTGTTAGGGGTAGCGTCATGCACGAGTGTGATGTGACAGGGCGTCATGACCGTTAATTGGTGCTCGTGTTCTTACGTTTCTCGGGTTAGCTCAACGACACGGCCGTCCATCTTTTTCGCAGTGTCCCGGTTGCCGTGTGAGTGTCGTATCCTGGTGCTCAGGGCATCCCCGGTCTAATCGCCGATCACCAGCTGGCCAACGCAATTCCCACGCGGCTTGTCGTCTGCTAGCGCTCGGTTCTCGTTAGCCGTCAACCGCCACTCGCCCACATCAAACTCTTATTGATGAATTCGTGCAGTGAAATTCAGAAGAGTAACTCACGTTAGGTTTAGCTTGTTTAGATTTTTTTTGCCAAGGCAGTGATTCTTTGTGATTTTTATCTGTTCTTAGGTAATTGTGTCCAGCCAATTACAATCCATCCAATTCAACAAGCAGTAACGTGCATCTGGTTGGTCATGATCCATATTCATTCTCCCCTTACCATGTGTTTGGGGTGGAGTTGACTGTCAATGACTCCATTGAACAGTTATTACGCACTGGTTGGGGTCTTATGGGTAATTGCACGTGTGAGTAAACATCATTTTTCCATCCCTTGGCTGAATTGTCTCATCTGGCTTGAGTGTTTTATTTCAGCAGGATGTTATTCATTTAGAGATCAGCCCTTATTGTTGAGCCCAGAAGTTGTCTGCAGCCTCCATTGACTGTGCAATTTATTGTTCGTTCTCCAAGGGTTAAATTTGTTCCTTCAATGTATCACTGCCCGACAACTCAATCAAAGTCCAATTTGTCATTTCACAATGTCATTGTGCATTTTTGTGGTTAAAATTTGAACCCAAATTTGTTGTATGTCAAGAAAAATTTTCAAGGCTTTTGGTAAATTCTTAGCATTTGACTTCACGGGTGTATGAGTGCCAGTTTCTATCTTTTTTGTGGCAGTGTATTGATTCTCAATGTGACCAAAGAACCTATTCTTCTTGCTTTGCTTTTGGTATCTTACCACTTATCTGTTCAAGTTCAACTCACAATGCGTTGTTTATTTCATTTACTTGATGTTTGAGTGGTCAGTCCCGCCGATGATTGCCATAGAAGGAAGTGTGTATTATTTAGCTTCTATGTGTCTTGTTCACAACATAATTCTTATGGTATACATCTTTCTTAGCATTGCCAGCTTCATTCTTTCTCTGAGTTTTCAGGTTTCCATATTTATCATGCGCCAATCCCATTATTGCGACAGACTTATTACAGTGACAGCTGGCACAGTCTTATTTCTGAATAAGCCTAGGAAGTTGTATGAGGCCTAAGCGTCTCATACGAATTATTATTGGGTGATATTAGCTCATTTATGCCTTGTGTGGAGCTTGGTGGGGCGCATTTGAAAACAAGCTTTCGTTTGTAGAGAGGATCTTTACTGTCAGCGGCTCATTACATTCTCATATGTGAATACCGAGTACCACTCATTCGTTTACACTAGGGATCAAGAGGAAGAGTATCTAAGACATTCTCCTTTCATTTTACAGATTCTCAAGGATTCTCTCAAGAACAAAATTAGGCCCAATAATGATGATTGACACCTTTGAATACATTCTATGAATTTGGGTTATTGATTGATTTATGTTTATGTATTTGGGTGTTTGGGCTAGTATTTTGATTAAGGATATTTGTGGAACTTAGTGCTGATTCTTTGTGTACTGTTTGCAAATTTTTGGTACTTATGTGAGTGCTGTGTGGACACTTTTCCTCCTCTACAATACAGTCTGATTGATGCATTTGGAGAATTTTGCAGGATTGCTGGGACTGATGCTGACGTCATTATTCGAAACACAAGGATTGGTGTTTGGAACATAATTTCACTTCAAGATTGAAGGAAATCACTTCTGGGATTCATTTTTAGGAAATTTGAAAGGTGTGAGAAAGATAATATCTCATAGAACATACCAGAGTTTCTCTTGGATTGCACAAAAAACCTTCACAGATAATTAGATTTTTTCGGTTCATGTAACATTCTCGTTGTCAATTCACACATCTTATTTCTAATGAATTCGACAAGATTGATCCCTGTGTATTTTTCCAATGCACTCGACCGATGTTTCCAGTAATTACACTTGGATAGTTATCTGTAATGACAATGAACTCATACTCATCAATTCCTCCGCAAATCAGAGTATCAAATTTGATATTTCTGCAATTGAGTCTCTACTTGTGGTTTTGGCAGATGTCTTTCTTAGATCTACTCGTTATGAGCTTTGTCAATTATTATCTACGCGAGACATGATGAAACCTACAAAAATTTCCAGAATATTTACCACCCTGACTATGAGCGCGATTTTTCGGAATGATACCAAGCAAGGGTGTGAAGAATAACACGTGGACAGATTATGAATACAAGCATCCCAACTATCCAAAATCCAGATATCGGAAACAGAAACAGAAAAAGAAGAACAGGGTCTATGTAAGATCAGACAGTCGATAATTGCTCAAGTCTCAAATCTCTTCCAGGATGGAATATATGTTTCTAAGGACAAAGTAAGGAGACACGTATTTTCGCGTTTCGCCCTATTATGCTCTGACTCGAAGTTATCGAATTTTTTTATTCAATAGCAATTCGTAGAATTAGCAACTTTTGATCGATATAGATGCAATTTTTCGTGTGTAATGACCTTCGGGGAGATGAGACTTGTTCAGGGGGGTCAAGTAAGTTATATTGCACCAAAAAATATTGGTACAGGAACACAATTAGTGAGCAGGATCTACAAAAATTGATTTTGACCGGAATCGAGGGAAGTTGAATAGCTCAAAATAATCATCCTCGATTTTGATGGGAAATTTTCTGTGAACTCGTTGAAACATGAGGAATAGAATGTGCTTGGTCCGGTTTGCGCAATGTGGCGCAGAGTGGCGCTAAAGATCATTTTCTGGATTTAATCGTTAAAACTCGTTCCTTAAGGCGATGCGGTCACCGTGCACGCCCAAAGTTATTCGCACTTTTGTCCGATACTCTTGCCATTTGGGCAAAACGACGAGAAGACGAGTGTTTATTATCATCTAACTTGAGTTCGTCTTCTCGCCGTTTAGCTGAAATCGCAAAAGAATCGGATAAAGGTGAGAATTACAATGTGCCCGTATTATAGGTTAGGAAATGCTTGCACTCGAGTTATTCCCACTTTTCTCCAGTTTTCTTGCTATTCGAGCTAAACGACGAGAAGATGAATTCAAGTTAGATGATAATAAGTATTCGTCTTCTCGTCGTTTAGTCCAAATCGCAAAATATCGGATAAATGTGCGAATAACTTTCAGCGTGCACGGTGCAGGGTGACCGCATCGCCTCAAGATTGTGGATGTAATACTATGATGCTTTGATGCTATCAAATTTAAGTTCAACTCATCTATAATATCAGACTTGTGTTATTATTCGACACAAGTATGGCGTGGAGTATATCCTGTCTCTCAGATTATATAAATGCAATGAGAAACAAGGGAATCAGTCTCTAACAGCCACTAGCGTGGATAGAAGCGTCCAAATATCGACGGAGCACTCCACAAACTCATTACGAACTTAATCTGTCCGAACGATTATGAAAAAAAAAGTTTTAACGATTAAATCCAGAAAATGGTCTTTAGCGCCACCCATGTAAAAATGGGAACCCTATGATCATATACAGGGTCCACCAGCTCAAATGGAAAATCTCCCGGGAGCATATGGGGCTCAATGTGATTAGCGTGGGAAAAATAATGAAAAGAATTAGAAAAATTTATCCAGCGAATGGTGATTAAAATGATCTTGCCGCCCACTTCTGCATTCAAATAACACGGGGATTCAGAAAAAGACGGAGAAAAAGATACGAGTGGAGCAAAATACGCAAAGGGCGTGTCCATTTGGAAATAAAGATTTCCAAAGAGTAAATAGCCGGTTGCAGGCTGTTTACTCTTGCACTCAGCAGGTGGGCTACTCGGCATATTTTGATCTGTGTCTCAAATATCGATCTCTACAAAGTAGGCAATAAAGCACAACTCATTACGGCAGAGCTCCAGACAATTTTTATGGGCCTCTGTCGCGCGACGAAGTGCCATTAGCGCTGGGACGGCTAATTACTTTATTGCGGTCTATTGATCTGCGAAGCAGGGATTTTGTACAGAAGCTTACGCGTCAACGAGGCCAACGATATCTTGAATAAATATCATACTTCTTCGATTATGAGGGGGACTTGAATGGTTGGCAATAAAACGAATTGCCAGGCATTCAAAAGACGAGCCGGGCAAGTGAGAAAATTTCATTTGACTCAATCTCTTTCGAACACAAAAATACAAATTCATGTTGGGATTCGAAAATATCATCTAGATGGCTACTTACAATGATCATGAACATATCTCTATCATTCTGCGTTGATGAAAAAATTTTTGAGATTGTGAAAATGGAGAAATTTGGACGGAGTACGAGCCGGCCAAGTGAAAAAATTCAAGTTACACTCCTTTTCCTTTGAACCAAAAATACAAATTCGTGTTTGGATTTGGAATTATCATTCGGATGGCTACTTACAATCATCATGAACATATTCTTATCATTCTTAGTTGATAAAAAAATTTTTGAGATTGTGAGAATGGAGAAATTTGGACGAAAAACGAGCCGGCCGAATGAAAAAATTCGAGTTTCACTCCTTCTCCTTTGAACCAAAAATACTAATTCGGGTTGGGTTTGAAATCATCATTTGGATGGCTACTCACTATCTTCATGAACATATCCTTATCCTTCTTAGTTGATAAAAAAATCTTTGAGATTTTTTAAATGGAGAAATTTGGACGAAAAACGAGCCGGCCAAGTGGAAAAATTCGAGTTTCACTCCTCCTTTGAACCAAAAATACGAATTCGTGTTTGGATTTGAAATGATCATTTGGATGGCTACTTCCAATCTATGAACATATCCTTATCTTTCTAGTTTGATAAGAAAATTTTTGAGATTGTGAAAATGGAGAAATTCGGACGGAGTACCAGCCGGCCAAGTGGAAAAATTCGAGTTTCACTCCTTCTCCTTTGAACCAAAAATACAAATTCGTGTTTGGATTTGAATTATCATCTGGATGGCTACTTCCAATCATCGTGAACATATCCTCATCATTCTTAGTTGATCAAAGAATTTTTGAGATTGTCAAAATGAAAAAATTTGGACGAAAAACGAGGCGGCCAAGTGGGAAAATTCGAGTTTCACTCCTTCTCCTTCGAACCAAAAATACAAATTCGTGTTTGGATTTGAAATTATTATTTGGATGGCTACTCACAATCATCATGAACATATCCTTATCATGCTTAGTTGATAAAAAAATCTTTTTGAGATTTTGTAAATGGAGAAATTTGGACGAAAAACGAGCCGGCCAAGTGGAAAAATTCGAGATTCACTCCTTCTTCTTCTAACCAAAAATACAAATCCACGTTTGGATTCGAAATTATCATTTAGATGGCTACTCACAATCAACATGATCATATCCTTATCATTCCTGAGTGATAGAGAAATTTTTGAGATTGTGGAAATTTTTTTATCAACGCAGAATGATAGGGATATGTTCATGATGATTGTAAGTAGCCATTCAGATGATATTTTCGAATTCGAACACGAATTTGTATTTTCGGTTCAAAGGTGAAGGAGTGAAACTCGAATTTTTTCACTTGGCCGACTCGTTTTTCGTCCAAATTTTTCCATTTTGACAATCTCAAAAATTTTTTTATTACTCAGGAATGATGAAGATATGTTCATGATGAACGCAAGTAGCCATCCAAATGATAATTTCAAATCCAAACACGAATTTGTATTTTTGGTTCAAAGGAGAAGGAGTGAAACTCGAATTTTTTCACTCGGCCGGCTTGTACTCCGTCCAAATTTTTCCATTTTGACAATCTCAAAAATTTTTTTATCAACGCAGAATGATAGGGATATGTTCATGATGATTGTAAGTAGCCATCTAGATGATATTTTCGTATCCAAATATGAATTTGTATTTTTGTGTTCGAAAGAGATTGAGTCAAATGAAATTCTCTCACTTCCCCGGCTCGTCTTTTGAATGCCTGGCAATCCGTCTTGTTGCCAACCATTCAAGTCCCCCTCATAATCGAAGAAGTATGATATTTATTCAAGATATCGTTGGCCTCATTGACGCGTAAGCTTCTGTACCAAATCCCTGCCTCGCAGATCAATAGACCGCAATAAAGTAATTAGTCGTCCCAGCGCTAATGGCCCTTCGTCGCGCGACAGGGGCTCATAAAAATTGTCTGGAGCTCTGCCGTAATGAGTTGTGCTTTATTTCCTACTTTGTAGAGATCGATATTTGAGACACAGATCAAAATATTCCGAGTTGCCCACCTGCTGATTGCAAGAGTAAACAGCCTGCAACCGGCTATTTACTCTTTGGAAATCTTTGTTCCCAAATGGACACGCCCTTTGCGTATTTTGCTCCACTCGTATCTTTTTTTCTCCGTCTTCTTTTGAATCCCCGTGTTATTCGAATGCAGAAGTGAGTGGCAAGATCATTTTAATCACCATTCGCTGGATACATTTTTCTAATCATTTTCATTATTTTTCCCACGCTAATCACATTGAGCCCCATATGCTCCCGGTAGATTTTCCAATTGAGCTAATGGACCCTGTATGAACATGGGGTCTAAGGACCGTATGACCATACATGAACATCTATGAATCGAATTTCAAAATTTTTTAAAATCCGAAAAGTTGTTATGGTTGCATTTCCAGGCAATATTACACTAATAACTCACGATGCTGATCTTGCATAACCGAGAAAATCTCTAAGAGTTCATTAAGTAATTTAATCAAAACGATCTATAAGTGATATCCTCCTACTGGAAAAAAGTTCTCATTCCCATAAGATTTCAATCGTTTGGCAAATTGGTGACAAACCTGCTTAAATGTAATCTTTCTCAAAATGATGATCTTAAGATATAACAAACTGTGCAGATTGGTCACCAATTTGCCAAACAATTCAAATCTTAGGAATTAAAATTTTCTTTTAGTAGGAGAATATCGCTTATAGATCGTTTTGATTCAATTACTTAATGAACTCTTGAAGATTTTCTCGGTTATGCAAGATCAGCATCGTGACTTTTTGATGTAATATTCCCTGAAAATACAACCATATACAACATCTTCTCGGATCTTAACACGTTCGCTGCGACGGGTCCCACGGGTGGGACCCGCACGTCCTCTTTTGTGTGCGACAGGTCCCACGGGTGGGACCCGTTTTTGTTCGGGCTCTACTGTGCACCAAACAACGTAGACACATTCAATGGCTTCTGTAGTGGTTTTTAGTCACTATATACGATGCCAAGAACATGCGTTCAGGCCAGTTTAGGGATCGGACTTGATCTGTTCGAGCTACGCCATAAAAACTGAATTTCCGTGGGAACGGCGATGAATAACACAAAAATAGCAAGTAAACTATGAATATATCAAGTCCGTTTAAAAATTTCACAACGTATCTTAGCTAATCCGAAAGCTTGCGACAGAAGCTACAGAATGAGCTCAAGTACGCGTGATTTGAGCGAGATAGAGCCAAGTTCTCAGAAATTTAGACGCAAAATGAGCATGAGGCAAACCGAGTAAATAGTTGGCATTGCAACTGCTTTTTCTCTCTTCTCAATCTATTTTATCTCTCCGCGTATGAAGAACTTTTTGTATCCAGAGAAGTTGAAGAGTATCTCGAATGAGCAGTTGTGTCTCGTGGATTCATGAGAATAGAAAGTCATACTCACGTGGATCACAATCGCGATCCGTTGTTCTTACGAGGCAAAAGCTTCCAGGCCATGTTCGCGAATTACCCGAATGGTACCGGGAAATCAACGAAAAGCTGAAGATTACATCTTAGAATCACTAATTTTGGTAGTTTGATCGTTCACTTCATCCCCCGTTGCACGATAGTAATTTTCGCGGGTCCCACCGGTGGGACCCGCGAAAGTTCTCAAATTTCTTGTATATACATACTAAACTGATCACAAATCAAAGGGTTTGACTATTATAGGTGCAAAATGACGCGTTTGTACTCTCTCGAACTCTGGGACGGGATGCCGGTTTTCACAGTCGCAGCGAACGTGTTAAAAAAAATTTGAAAATCGATTCATAGATGTTCATATATGGTCATAAGGTTCTTGGACCCGATGTTCATATATGATCATAGGGTTCCTATTTTTACATGGGTCCTCTACGCTACGTCGCGCAAACCGGCCCGAGTACATTTTGTTCCTCATGTTTCAACGAGTTCACAGAAAATTTCCCATCAAAATTGAGGATGATTATTTTGAGCTATTCAACTTTCCTCGATTCCGGTCAAAATCAATTTTTTTGGATCCCGATCACACTATTTCTGTTTCTGTACCAAGATTTTCTCGTGCAATATAACTTACTCAACCTCTTGAACAAGTCTCATCTCCCCGAAGGTCATTACACACGGAAAATTGCATCTATATCGATCAAAAGTTGCTAATTCTACGAATTGCTATTGGATAGAAAAAATTCGATAACTTCGAGTCAGAGCATGATAGGGCAAAACGCGAAAATACATGTCTCCTCAATTTGTCCTCAGAAACATATATTCCATCCTGGAAGAGATTTGAGACTTGAGCAATTTTCGACTGTCTGATCTTACATGAAATCGGTCTAGAAACAGAAATCCATGACCCAGAGATTTCGAAGTTGATGTAATATTGTTGGAATACACTACCGGTGTAAAGTCACAATACACCTATGAATTAAGCTAATTATTATAAGAACTTCATATCTCAAAATCTATGAGTCATAGAGACCTTCCAAAGGTCGCATTTTGTAGATGAATTTCAGTACTTTCAAAGCTATTTTTCGTATTTTCTGTCTCGCGTATCATACCGGAGGTCCACGAGTCAGAGGTATCACTTCCTTTGCAATTCTTCAGCGAAGGTACAAACGCCTCGTTAGTATGTAGTGATTGTCGAATCGCAATGAGTTCAATGACACCTCTGTGTCCAGCTAGTGTCAGCTCACGTCCAACAGCAGAGACATATCCAATGGCTTATGTCGTGGTGGTTCTCGTTGTTTATGTTATAATGAATTTGTGAATACAGCAGTTTCGGTATTGGACTCGATTTCGGCGAGTTTTTCCGGATTTTCATTTTTCACGCAATTCTTTCATTAATTACATAAAATAAAGCGATCATCGGCAGACTCCTTACTTTGGATTCGTTAATTTTCAACGTTACCTCAGCTTATTTGAAAGCTTATTTCAAGATCAACAAACAGAGCCAAAACACGTTGAAACTGATCGAACCTGCGACGACATAGGTGATTGCTCTCATTAAGAAATCACCCTGTCGTCGCTTCTGCAAAACCGATCGCCGATGCACACCTGAAGGAATGCATCGCGCGATCACGTTTTGCCGAACTTTGCACTTTGTGTCTGTACACGACGCGCATCGAGCCGAGGATATAAAATCCTCGACTCGCGCGCGCCGCGTCAGACCGCTCATCCACTCTTTACATCAAGTACACAGCTATCTGTATTCATAGTTCACTTCATTTCAATATATATATATATATATATATATATATATATATATATCTGAGTCTTTCTTTGTCGCCGACACCCCACGTAACAGTGGTGCTAGGTGTGTACGACTTAGAAATAATTTTTTCTCGCGAAAACATCCGTGAGTAAACTCGGGCGAGTGAATTATACGATACAAGAGCTGCAATTCAACATCGCTACGGACGTCGTGGGATACAAGTAAAGAGTGGACCAACCAGCCACCTATCAACATCAGGTGGAGACTAGCAGCCGCACAACATCCAGGCAGTGCATCCCACCCGCCAACATCAGGGCGACGCACCGTAGCATCCAACGAGTATCTACGCAGAACGAAAATCCCAGGAGGGAATGTACGCAGTGATCATCGCTATCACTATCGCCCTCCGAGCTGCATCGCGGTAAGTCTAATCTGATAAGTCTCACTATGAAATTTCTCTCTTTCAAGTCCCCAAGTCTCCCGAAAAATGTTTGGAAAAGTGAAAGCATTCGTTAAAGCAAAATCTGCAACGGACTTACGCAGAAGAAATAGTAGAGATTCAACGAGAGACGTGAGGACGGAAGAGAACCCCGAAGACTTATTGACTGTGAACAATGAACTGAGTGACATAGAATCCGAAAACCTTCGAACAGAATTTGACGATACAGAGATACAAGGATGACTATATCACGAACAAGCACACCACACTAACACACCCGTAGAAGAACAAGCACGTCCGCGATCGAATCAGTCGGGAAACAGCACTAGTGAGATAATGAGAGCAATGTTCCAATATGTTCGGGACACCAAAGACAGCCTCCAGTCACAGATAGATGGAATGTTCCAAATACTCCGAAACGGTAGCGCATCAAATAGCCCCATACCGCCACGGAACATTATCCCAGAACGCGATGAGACCCCAGAAAGACACACACAAAATCGAACGGAATCGCGTAGACCGAGCAATGGAAATAATGCGCGGAATAATACACCCGATTTATCACAATACAGACCGGGACACATACCACCACACTATCCAACAGATTTGGGCTACAATCAGAGTCAAAATGATACTTCATTCAATAGCAACCGAAAACCAGTTTTTCACTCATCCCCAATGAGACCACGAAACACAAGCGACCGAGAACAGCATTACAATCAGACGAACACGCAGAACATAAATCACTCACACCAGAGACAATACAGACAGACAGACCCATGGGATACGACTTGGGTCGACACAACAGCACACCAACCGATAGCCAATTCAGAATATAGACGACTGACGAAAGATGAAAAAAAAAGACTTGATTAGGATACCGGAATTCGATGGATCACCGTTAACGTTAACAAGTCATATGAGTAGAGTCAGACGGTTGGTACCCAAAAACCTGTGTGAGGATGACCAAAGACATATACTAGACCGAATTCAAGACAGAATGAAAGGAAACGTCAGGACGGACTTTTACAATAAATTTGAGGATTTTAGAACAGTGGAAGAATATTTGAACGCGATTTTTGAAAGGTATAGGGTCGTGGAATCTCCGGACAATATCATTCTCGAAATGAGAATCTTGAGCGTGAAAACCAACGGAGAGCCGGAAGATTTGCAAAGAAGAATACAAACGTTAGGCGATCGATATGAGATTATGATGAAACTCGCGTTAGACGATGATGAGAGCGTAAGAGAGGTTAGAAGGAAAGACGTGGAAAAAGCGGCTGAGGACAGATTTTTGTACCTACTGGACGATAGAATCAGAACGGGAGTGATGATACAGAAACCGAGAACATTGAGAGAAGCCGGAATATACGCGATTGAGGCGAGGAATAAATATAAACAAAACGAAATGTACGCGGGAACGTCAAATCAAGCAAGCATACTAAGGACGGAAACAGAACCACGGACAGAAACACACACGAATCAACGAACGAATACACATACACACACAAATGCACAGAGAAATCCACGACACAACAGTCATAATTATGATCGAAGGTTCAATCAGAATCGACAGTACGCGAACAGATTACTATGTCGGGTGTGCAATGGAAGTGGTCATTTTGCGAGATATTGCCCAAAGAAGGTAGAAGTGCATACTGCAAGAAGGGATTTCACCCAGTATGGCTATGCTCACGTTTGATGGAGGATTTTGCTACAGAGAAAATATCACGCGAAGAGTTCTTGAAGTTCAGAGGCAATAGGGCGAAGGAGGGAAATGAGAGATCGGATAGCAGCGACAGCAGAAATACCGGAGCGAGAAGTGATAGGCCGAAAAATTCCCAAGATGCGGGGCAACCGCAGGGAAACCAGGGTCAAAATGAACAGGGTCGTTCCAACCAATAGACTGCTCGCCGGCAACCTCAGGCGACGAGCAGCTCAAAGAAATCGAGAGTAGAAAGAAAAATGAGAAGAGAATCGTTTCAATAAGGTGTTTGAAAACGGGAAGATGCCCACCAGTAGTAACAATTTTTAGTGATGAAATAAAGTGTACACGCGCAAGATTTTATGTGGATTCAGGAGCCGATATATGTATAATCAAAGAGAGCAAAGTTCATCCTCGAATTCAAATAGACAGAGAAGAAACGGTTTCAATTACGGGCGTGACAAATGGAAAGGTCGAGTCTTTGGGGAAAATAATGATGAAGATAAATGGTTGGGACGCAGAGGTCCATATTGTGCCGAATGAATTCCCTGTAAAAACTGATGGCCTCATAGGTTGGGACTTTCTTACGAAGCACGGAGCAATAGTAGACGCGAGAGAAGAATGTCTACGAATAAACAAATATGAAATTCCCTTTGATTCTGAAGAAAAAATCCATTTGCCAGCAGGAACCACGAGTATTATTCGAGTAGAAGTGAACAATAGTGAGAAAGTTGGATGGGTGCCATTGAAGAAATTAGCACCAGGAATTCTTTTTGGAAATGTTGTAGCAGAAAATCTTGATGGTTATACATATGCGGAAATTTTGAATTTGAGTAGCAATGCAATAGAAATTCCAGAGCCGTGTGTTGAAATACTACCTTGCGAAACGATTCTCCCTCATGGAAAATTTGCTGGTGAGGTCAGCAAGAAGCGAGAAAAAAACTGCGTAGTCCGCAAAATGCAAATGCGCAGGAAACTAAATGCTGAGTCGGAGCAGCAACCGAAAATTGTGCATACGCGGCAGGAAATCGAAGAACGCGTTGAGAAATTGATGAAACTTGTAGACGTCGAAGGTTGCACAGACGAGGAAATCGCGCATGTACGACGTTTGCTGAGTATCAACCCCTGGAGATTTGCTCTTGATGGAGAACCTTTAACGACTACGAATATTCTCAAACATAAGATCAAACTAAAAACAGACAAGCCTATCAAATGCAAAAGATACCGGGTACCGCCTGAATTACAGAAGATCATGCAAGAAGAGATAGATAAATTACTAGATTTAGGCATAGTAGAGCACTCCAGGACTCCATACTCAGCGATCTGTTGGGTTGTGCCTAAACCTCCCGACAAGAACGGCAACAAACGGTGGCGATTCGTGACAGACTCTCGGAAATTGAATGAACAGACAGTGGGGACTTTCCAACTTATCCCGTCGACGCCGGACATCCTAGAAAAACTCGCGAGCGCGAAATACATCACGGTATGCGATTTGAAATCGGGATTTTTCCAGGTAGCCATGGATGAGGAAAGCGCTGATAATACAGGGTTTGCTGGACCTACCGGAAACTGCCGTTACCTAAAAATGGGGATGGGTCTCGCCGGAAGTCCAGATACTTTCATGGAAATGATGTACCGGGCGTTCGCCGGACTAACACCGGATCAGGTCCTCATTTACTTAGACGATATGATGATTTTTGCGAATTCACTCGATGAGTATGAAAGTAAATTCCGGAGATTCATAGAGAGGATCGAAGAGGCGAATTTATTGATTGAACCGAAGAAATGTCAATTTTTGAAAAGAGAGGTGCGAGTACTCGGACATATAGTGGGCAGCGGAAGCCTAAAACCGAATCCGGATAAGATAGAAGCATGCCGGAAATACCCAGTACCAACTACAGTACGATAAGTCAAAGAATTTCTAGGATTCGTAGGATACTACCGCCGGTTCATTCATAAATTCGCGGAATTGGCTCACCCACTTACACAACTTACGCGAAACGGTACCGAGTGGAGATGGGGTCCGGAACAACAGACGGCATTCGAGAAACTCCGAGATGCATTGTGTAGCGAGCCAATCTTAGCAGCACCTGACGAATCTAGGCCGTATTGGGTACACACCGACGCATCGGACCATTCGGTGTTGGCAATTTTGGCCCAGGGTGAACCTGGGAAGGATAGGCCCATTTGCTGTACTTCAAAGCCAATGAAGGGCGCGCAGCTAAGGTACAGCACGTATGATGAAGAAATGCTCACGATTTGCCATGCGATTGACAAGTTCTGACCGTACCTATGGGGAAAACGCTTCACAGTTGTAACAGACCACGAAAACCTTCGTTTTTCCATACGGCAAGAAAGGATGACTCACGGTTCAACAGGCTTAAGGCAGCCCTACAAGAGTATGACTCCCGGATCATATTTCGCAAGAAGAAGGACAACGTAGCAGACGCGCTCTCACGCAACCCGATACTACGCGAAGGCGAGGTAGATTCATCAGAGAAATCGCGCGACGAATGGTACCAAATCGCGGACCAACAAGAGAAAGAGGATCCAAGCTGTAGAGAAGACAACCCACCAGGCCGTATCTTTATGCTGCAATCGCTGAAGAAGACGAAGTCGACGCATCGGATTCAGACCAGGCGAGCGGATATGAAGAGAGCGACAGTGAGGACGTCGGATCGGATGATGAATTGTTTAGGGTATTTCCGATGCGAGGAGTTCGGAAAGAACGAATTGATGGGAAAAGGAAATCGAAGGTAACGCGATCTAGTTCGGAAGAATCAGAAGGTCAACAAACAAGAAAGAAAAACTGCGCCGAGAGTTCAGAGGGATCAGACGATGAGTGGACCGAGAGCAGGAGAGGACGTGTAAAAGTCAAGCGATCGCGAAGAGTAAGAGGTAAGAGACCGCAGCGCAGACACAGCGACCCGGAAATCGAAACATCAGCGATTCTTAGCCAAGCAAAATTCAAAGATAAGCTCGCGTACATGACGGAAGAAACTGCTTGGAAAAAGAATATAGTCAGTTCTAGGACTCCAGAGAAAAATAAGCCATGCAAGCAGAAAAATTTACGCCGCGTCAGCACACGCTCAATCCAGTGCAGCAGTCGTTCCAACCACCGACTCCAAGCGGCTCGAATGACGCATCTCTGGGGAACGAGACACCGTCTGATCATCAAGAGCATCTGGCAGCAGCAACGGAGCAGAGAAATGAGGCAGCACAAGCAACTTCACAAGCTTCACAAATTGCACCTGTGGATAAGTCGTTCACAATTACTAATGAATCACAAAATTCACCTTCAAGAGTAATCATTGACATAAATTCAATCATTGACATAACTGATTTGGGTAGAATGAGTCACGAGAGAGAAGAAGTACAAAATCAACCCGATATCAGGGAAATGTCCGGAAAAGTTCGAATCCCAGGCATATTTCAAAATGACAAGAATTTATATTGGAGGCAAACGACGCGCGACGGGAAAGACGCGACGCTACTAGACATTCACGACGTGAGTACAGAGTCATCCGATGAATCCGTTTCAAATAACATCCTGAACGATCGGGTAGGTAGTCAGGAATGGCTGTACGACGAGTCACCATCCGGGCAAACAAACCCTGTCGAAATTCAACCGACTGCCGAAACCGAACCCGAATTGGCAAACGGAACAGATCCGCGAACAACAACACAAAACGAACATAGTTACGCGAGAGAAACGGAGGAGCAAATGGAAATTGAGCAGATCAACGATTTCCCGATGAATTACAGGATACAATCGGGATGCGTTGAACCCGACGCCGTACTAGACCACTTCACGGGTATCTCCACCCTTCCGCAGGGAAACTGTCTGTTTTGGACGTTCATTCGTCTAGAAAACTTAGATGCCACGGCCCTAGTTCTCAGAGATATCCTAAGAGAGTCGGATATGATAGAATTTTGCGCGGTGCCGAAGGACGCGAAAAGAATCCTAGAGTCTCGGAATGAATATGGTGAGGATAATTGTATCCGGGTCTTTGCCGTTCATTATAATGTAAAAGTATGTGTACACAACTTTAAGTCCGATGGTAGAGTAGAATATTATCACTTCATAGGAAACGAACCCGGAAGATTTATACATCTACACTTACACGAAGCTGAACGGGGGGTTGGGGCACTTTTTTCTTGACTACTGCTCATCAGAATCGTGTGACGGAAGGTCCGGGGATGTGTGCTGAGTTTTCGGGGGTGGTTGTGGATGGGTGGGGGTGGTGGGGGGTTGAGGTAACTCCGCGAATAATGACTTTTTTGAAAAGTTCTTCTTCTGTGACATGGCTCTAACGTTCTCATGTTAGTATATAATTTTTCCTATTTTTCCGACCCATAGGGGGCCCAGGGGCGGGATGGAACGTATGTGGGGCAAGATGGAACGGTGGGTGGGGTAACATGGAACACTTTTGATACGTGAAAATCGTCTTTTCTTTCGTGTTTTGATCGTGTGAGCTGTGAATGAGCTCCCTTGTGCTAATTCGAATGATTTCCTGAGCTTTCATAATGATTGCGTGAATCTAACGCTCTTTCTTGCTTCTATGTTCATGTGCTGTTGATTTTGCTCATATATATTCTTTGTCACTCGTACCCCATAACGTCTATCGTAATTTACTATCTCGATGTAAAATTGGTCATCTGAAATTTTCGCGGCTCACGTGGTCTTTATATTTTGCAAAATTATTGGTCATCTGAAAATTTTCGCGGTTCGCGGGTGAGGACCGGGAAAATTTTCACTCACTTTTCTCGTATCGGTATCGTTATTATTTCCGTGAAATTTTCACGTGACTCACGTGTAAGGTCCGGGAAAATTTTATGACTTTTACTTCCTATTTTACCTCTAAATTCATGTTCTCTATCTGAAAACTTAATTTCTATTCCTATGCTACTTCTTACTTGCTAGTCTTCTGTTTCTTGACGATTTCTTGCTCTTCCGAAATCTTCAGCTCGATTTCCTGCTTGACTCTTGTGGCCTCGTTTGGTCTATGGCGTCTGTTGTTGGTTGTCATTGCGTTTGATGCTGCCATTGCACCCAGCGCTTGCATTGCTTGTGTTGGTGTTATGTTTTCTTGTTTTTCTCCTGGATTCTCTTCGTTTTGACTTGCGCGTAGTATAAATAATATTATTCGATAAATTCTTGGTATGATACTAATAGTCGAGAATAATTTCCATGTAATAAATGTTAGTCCTAATCCTCCTATTATTGCGGCTCCTGCTATGGGCAATTTGTTTTCAATTGTTTCAATTTTTCCTGCTATTGCTTTGTATTCTCCGATGTTTCTAGCTTTATCAATTATTTCTCGCAAGCTCTTACCCATCTTGAGGGCATCTGCTTGGGCCAAATTTGCTGCTTGGCTGTCTTCCAGGACTTCTGATTCCAGAATCTGCTGTACTTCGTGTGACTCCCTGCTGCTGTTGCCGCTCCGGATTATTTTTGGTATGTTGAGATCATAGTTCTGAAATATCATTGATGGTGCGTTGATTGTAATTTCTCTTGACGCGGATAACCTGGCGTCCCGAGTTACGGCCGTGCATCCTGGTAGAAGCTTGACGATTCCGATCCCTGCAAGCGGTGATGTATTGTGCTCGCTCCGACGGCACGGAATGAAAATTTGCTCCTCCTCTTTTGTAGAATAGATTCAAGTATTCGGGTCGTGAAGTTCTAGTCAGAATGTTTCGTGAATTTCCACCAGCCTGACGTCGCAGTCTGTAATATTTTCGATTGTAGAATTTAGTGCTATTATGATCTCACATGGTGGATTTTTCCGAATTTCTCGCACTGGTGCGGTATTTTTACAAATAATCAGCTCTTTCAGATGTTTGCACTTGTCGATTTCCCCGTGATGAAATGAGATGTACTTGTTTGTCTCCGCTTCTATTCCAAAGTATGGCCATTTTGGCCAAATATAACCAAATACTTCTCCCGAATTATTTTGAAAAATTTGTTGCACCGGTACAGGAGATGCCTTGTATAGAGTGTATCTTGATGATTCTAGTAATGGAATTGTGATGATAAATACCAATTTCTCCCTAAATATTGAAACTGAAATCTCCATGATTTTCTCTAGGTCTATGATTGGTTGGCCATCTTCTGCCTGTGGAAATGCCGCGATTTGTACAGCATTTTCTATTAGTGACTTCGAGTTTTCGATGATCTCTGGGGCTAGCAACTTGGGATGGACCCCTCCTTGTACTGCAAAGGTGAGAATTCCGACTAAAGTGTTTACATCAATTCTCAAATTAACGATATTTTCTCCCAATAGATTGACCGCATCACGTAATACCGCTTCTTTCACTAGGTCGTTTTCTGTTGCTGCCAGGTGATCCATTTGTCCCTGTAATTTCTGTAACATTTTAGTATTTTTACCCGAATGGCTTTCTATTATTTCTGTTTGGTTCGCTAATAATTTTGCGACTTTTCTAGTATCATTTGCCTGAATTTCCATAATATTTTTGAGTTCTTGTTCAGTATCTTCGTCTAGTGTACCAAATAAATAGTTACTACCTTTACCAATAAGTGGTAGTACTGATCGCCTTCGTCTCTGGCCTTTAGTATTTTTTGTTCTTTTCATTAGGTCTAGGACCCGTCTGACGTCCATCCTTGCTTCATTCAGCTGGAGGTGCAGATTTGAGAGCTGCACTTTGAGTGTGGGATCGCTGCATATTTTTATGATACTCTTCCAAGATTGTTCGAGGGTTTTTTCCGTGTTGCTGAACTGTTGAAGGTCCAGTTTTTGAATTATCCTCCAGTCGATTGTGGTTGCAGCGAGTGGTGCGATCTTTTCCACCACAACCCCTGGCGAATGCTCCAGCCTTGTGATGTAGCAGGGATGCTCATCTTCGGGTACCGGCCTGTAAGATTATGAGATTTTATCCTTTATTATATGCGCAAATCTTATTCGAGATTTTCCTCTTGTTGCGGCGGAGCCATAGCCGAGCACCATCTCTTTATCTTGTCAATGTGGACAATTTTTATCTTGTCCCCCATTTGGATCTTAACGTCTTTCTTCACTTGGTCCACGCCTATTATTTCATACGGTCCCGTATATTCCTTGTCAAATTTACCCTTTCGTGTGTCGTTCAGCGATGCCACCATCTCACCTTCTCGGAATCGCATATTTTTTAGTTTCTCATCGTCATAAAATTCACTGCGGTAGCGACTATGAATCGAATTAAACATTGCCAGTCTTTGCATAGGTCTTTCACTAAATCCCGAATATAGTCGTCGTAAGTTGCTAGTTTTTCCCGTGGCGGGAAACTTGACGGGGTTCGCGCTTTTTGGCCGAATACTAACAAGTGGGGTGGATAGCCCGTGTTATCGTGTGGCGTGATATTATAGGCGTGCATGCATAATGGCAACAAAGTGTCCCAATTTTCGTGTTCGTTTATGAATGCTTTTATGTACTCTGTTATTTGTGGTGCATTCTTTCTATCATGCCATTTCCTTGCGGATGATGAGGAGTGGTTCTGGAAGACTCTATTCGGAAAATCTTAGCCAAATTTTGCATCAATATGTTAATAAAATGTGTACCATTGTCCGATAGAATCGCGCCCGGTGTCCCGTATACTGAGATGACTTCATCCACTAAAACCCGAGCTGTCTCTTCCGCCGTCGCGTTTTTCACTGGAATCAGGAATACGAATCGTGTAAGACAGTCTTGAACAGTCAGTACGTATTTATAGCCTGCTTCCGTTTCTTCTAACAGACCATAGTAATCGATTGAGATTTTTTGAAATGGCATCGTTGGCGTGTCCGTTATCATTAATGGTAGACGTGTTTTTACTCTGACTAATTTGTTGATTGCGCAATCCGGACAGGCTTCTACAAATTTATGAATTTCGGTTCTCATGTGTTGCCAGTAATATTGACTCTGAATTTTCTTGCAAGTTTTATTGATGCCGATGTATATATATATATAGAGCGAGTGATCTAGTGAGATCATGAGCAAATCAAGCCACGGAGTGAGAATAGCGGCGTCAGCTGATCCAAGATCATTTCGACATTTAGTATAGCGGTTGCCCACTGCTCGTTGTGAGACAGGATATCGGGCTTATACGAACATTATTTGAGGAGGCGTGGAAACGCGCCCGGGAGCTAACGGCCCCAGTCAGTCACGCGAGACAGGGAAACGCAGCCACGGATTGGCCCTGTTAGTTGAAATCGAATCATTTGATAGGTCTCTTTACATTGAGATTCTAGCTGTGGAATAAAATAACAGTCCATCTCATTTTCGTGTCAAGATGATTATATACATCCAACCCCTTCACAAACACCCAGCACGATAGCTTCGCGCTTGGGAGACGGAAAACCCAACACTAATATCGTAACACACTGTTTGGGATCAAACTAGGCCCGTGGGGATGTCTGGGTCAAAAAAGAGTACAATCGAATCCCCTATCCGTAACTATCGAGTAACAGATACACGCCCGTGAATCTACGAGAATCGACCATTTCTCCTGATTATTGATCACAGATCTAGAATCTCGAATAGGCACGTTTTGCGATATCTCCTAATCTTCAGGCAATTGGCGGGTTGATTCTAAGCCGGCAAGATGCTACTCGGTACGAGAGATCGAATTCTGCTCGTGAAAATGACCATAATAGGAATGCAACGCTGGAATCTCCTCGCAGTCGCTATTCTCCCGTGGATTCACACCCGGGGAGTTTCGTAGTCCATTCTGTTGTCGTGCACTGTGATCGCATAGCTAAAAGATCGTAGTACCCATCGCTGGGATACTGTTTGATATTTCGACCACTGAACCCACTTGGCTCAGGTCTATGGCATGGAGACCGACAAACGAGTGTCATCGCACTCCTTGGGATCATACTGGCCCGTGGGGATGTCCAGATGGAAAATGAGTACAATCGAATCTCCTAGCCGCAACTATCGGGCAACAGATTCACGCCCGTGACTCTATAAGAATCGACAATTTCTTGGGATTATTGATCACAGATCTAAGACCTGAGCTAGGCACGTCCTGGGATATCTCCCAACCCCTAGGCTATTGACGTGTAGATTCTGAGCCAGCCAGATGCCTTTCAATACAAGATATCAAATTCTGCTCGTAAGAATGGCCATAATAGGGATTCGACGCTAGAATCTCCTTGCAGTCGCCACCATCCCGTTGATTCACACCCGGGGAGTTTCTTAGTCTATTGTGTCATAGAGGACTGTGATCAAATAGCTACAAGATCGCAGTTTCCATCCCTAAGATATTGTTCGATTTTTCCACCACTGGAAGGACTCGGCTTAGGTCCGTGGCATGGAAACCGACGAATGAGTGTCATCACACTGCTTCGGATCATATGAGGCCCATGAGGATGTCCACATTAAAAGTGAGTACAATCGAATCTCCTACCCGTAACTATCGAGTAACAGGGTCACGCCCGTGAATCTTTCAGAACCGACTACTTCTCGGGATTATTGATCACAGATCTAGAATCTCGAATAGGCACGTACTGGAATAACTCCTAACCCCTAGGCTACTGGCGTATCAATTCTGAGCCGGTAAGGTGCTACTCGGTACAAGAGATCAAATCCTACTCGTGAATATGGCCATGATGGAGGTTCGACGCTGGAAACTCCGTGCAGTCACCACCCTCCCGTAGATTCCCACTCGAGGTAATTCGTAGTCCTTTCCGTTATGGAGGACTGTGATCGCATAGCTAGAAGATCGCAGGTTCAATCCCTAGGATACCTTCCAATATTCCGACCACTGGTCACATTGTGCTTGGGTCCGTGGTATGGAGTCTGACGATTGGGTGCCAAAACAACTGCTTGGGATCATATCAGGCCCGTGGGGGTGTCCAGATTAAAAAAGAAAACACTCGAATCTCCTACCCGTAACTATCGAGTGACAGAGTCACGCCCATGGAACTAGAAGGATCGACTGTTCCTCGAGATAATTGATCACAGATCTAAGATCTCAGAATCACACGTCCTGGGACATCCCGAACAGTGTGTTACGATATTAGTGTTGGGTTTTCCGTCTCCCAAGCGCGAAGCTATCGTGCTGGGTGTTTGTGAAGGGGTTGGATGTATATAATCATCTTGACACGAAAATAAGATGGACTGCTATTTTATTCCACAGCTAGAATCTCAATGTAAAGAGACCTATCAAATGATTCGATTTCAACTAACAGGGCCAATCCGTGGCTGCGTTTCCCTGTCTCGCGTGACTGACTGGGGCCGTTAGCTCCCGGGCGCGTTTCCACGCCTCCTCAAATAATGTTCGTATGAGCCCGATATCCTGTCTCACAACGAGCAGTGGGCAACCGCTATACTAAATGTCGAAATGATCTTGGATCAGCTGACGCCGCTATTCTCACTCTGTGGCTTGATTTGCTCATGATCTCACTAGATCACTCGCTCTATATATATATATATATATATATATATATATATATATATATATATACTAATGACCTCACGAGTGTGATGACACTAGTTTGTCGGTCTCCATGCCACAGATCTGAGCCAAGTGGGTTCAGTGGTGAAAATATCAAACAGCATCCCAGGGATGGTGTACGGTCTTCTAGCTATGCTATCACAGTGCTCGACAACAGAATGGATCCCAAAACTCCCCGAGTGTGAATCTGCGGGAGACCGGTGATTGCAAGGGAATCACATCGTTGGATCCCTATTATGGCCATTCTTACAAGTCGGATTCGATATCTTGTACCGAAATGCATCTTGCCGGCTGATAATCTACACGTGGATAGCCTAGGGATTGGAAGATATTCCAGAACAAGCGTTTTTGAGACCTGAGCTCTGTGACCAATAATTCCGGGAAATAGGCGATTCTTATAAATTCACGGATGTGAATCTGTTACTCGATAGTTACGGCTAGGGGATTCGATTGTACTCACTTTTAACCTGGACATCCCCACGGGCCTAGTATGATCCCAAGTGGTGCGATGACACCAGTTTGTTGGTCTCCATGCCACAGAACCAAGCCAAGTGGGTTCAGTGGTCGAAATATCGATTAGTAACCCAGGTATGGGGACTACGATCATCTAACTATGCGATCACAGCGCTGAAAAACAGAATAGGCCACGAAACCCCCCGGGTGTGAATCAACGGGAAGGTGGCGACTGCGAGGAGATTCTACCGTCTGATCTTCATTATGGCCCTTCTTACGAGTCGGATTCGATATCTTTTACCGAGAAGCATCTTGTCGGCTCAGAATCTACAGGTGGATAGCCGAGGGATAGGAAGATATTCCAGGACAAGCGATTTCGAGACCTTAGCTCTGTGACCAGACCCCGAGAAATGAACGATTCCTATAATTCACGGGCGTGAAACTGTTACTCGATAGTTACGTGTAGGAGATTCGATTGTTCTCACTATTAATCTGGACATCCCCACGGGGCAAGTATAATCCTGAGCAGTGGGATGACACCCGTTTGTCAGTCTCCATGCCACGGACCTGAGACGAGTCCTTCCAGTGGTGGAAATATCGAACAATATCTCAGGGATGGGAACTGCGATCTTGTAGCTATTTAATCACAGTCTTCCATGACACGATGGACTAAGACACCCCCCAGGTATGAATCCATGGGAGAATGGCGACTGTAAGGAGATTCCAGCGTCGAATCTCTATTATGGCCATTCTTACGAGCAAAATTTGATATCTTGTATTGAAAGGCATCTGCCCAGCTCAGAATCTACACGTCAATAGCGTAGGGATTGAGAGTTATCCCAGTGCGTGCCTATTCGAGATTCTAGATCTGTGATCGATAATCCCGAGAATCAGTCGATTCTTGAAGATTCGCGGGCGTGAACCTGTTACTCGATACTGACGGACAGGAGATTCGATTGTACTCACTTTCAATCAAGAGATCCTCACGGGCCTAGTATGATCCCAAGCAGTGTGATGACACCCGTTTGTCGGTCTCCATGCCACAGACCTAAGCCAAGTGGGTTCAGTAGTCGAAATACCAAGAAGCATCCCAGGGATAGGGACTACGATCTTCTAGCTATGCGATCACAATGCTCGACAATAGAATGGACCACGAAACTCCCCGGGTATGGATCTACTATAGAGTGGCGACTGCAAGGAGATCCCAGCGTCGAATGTCTGTTATGGCCATTTTCCCGAGTAGAATTTGATCTCTTGTACCTAGTTCACCTTGCCGGCTCAGAATTAACACGCCAATAGCCTAGGGATTGGGCAATATCTCAGAACGCGCCTGTTTGAGATTCTCGATCTGTGATTAATAATCCCGAGAAATGGTCGATTCTCGTAGGTTCACGGGCGTGAATCTGTTACTCGATAGTTACGGGTAGGAGATTCGATTGTTCTCAGTTTCAATCTGGGCATCCCCACGGGCCTAGTATGATTCCAAGCAGTAGGATGACACTCGTTTGTCCTGCTGCCCTTGGGAAGAAAAAGCGTAAATGACATTCTGTCGAAAATGAGATAAAAATACTACGCGATGGGTCTCAGCGTGACCTATCGAATAGTTTTCACACCATATTCCAATTCATGATAGTTGTTTTTCGATAAATCAAACACGTTTGAGAGTTTTCGAAAATTGCGCCGCAATACTTGTCAAAACAAGCGTAAGCAGCATATACTTGTCAAGAGAAGCGTAAGTGACCACTCACGATTTTCTTGCCAAGGACGAGGCAAAATATGGCCCATCCAATACTTGCAGATAACGTAAGCTACACAGCACTTTCACATGCGAATTTCTTGACAAGTATCCATCGCAGTAACTTTTACCGTAACCAACATTTCAGCAATCTTTCAATCGCCGTATAATGTATGCTGGAGCAGCTGCTGCTGCTCACGATTTTCTTGCACAGTATCGGGACGCGCGAAGGGAGCGAAGTTTGCCGTGAGCCGTTTACGACCAGTTTACGATTTTCTTGACAGGTATTTGATGGTGGTAAGGAAGCGTAAGTGACACTGTTTATTTTTGAACAATGCATTTTGCAATGAAGATTAGATTGTTAGATCCCTTTGACAATTCTGAACAATTATCTGGAAATAGAACTCGGAAATTCGCATTTTTGAATCCAGGGTGCCAAAAAAACACGTCTTTGCCAATATCTCGGTTTCAACTATTTGCACTCACGCTTATTCTTACCAAGGACAGCAGTGTCTGTCTCCACGCTACAGACCTAAGCCAATTGGATTCAGTTGTCGGAATATCGAACAGTATCCGATCACAGTGCTCGACTATAGAATGGACTACGAAACTTCCCGGGTGTGAATCTACGGGAGAGTGGCGACTGCAAAAAGATTCCAGCGTCGCATCTCTATTATGGCCATTTTCACGAGTCGAATTTGATATCTTGTACCAAGAAGCATCTTACCGGCTCAGAATCTACACGCCAACAGTCTAGGGATTGAGAGATATCCCAGAACGTGCCTATTTGAGACTATAGCTCTGTGACCAATAATCACCGAAAAAAGTCGATTCATATAGATTCACGGATGAGAAACTGTTACTCGATAGTTACGTGTAGGAGATTTGGTTCTTCTCATTTTCAATCTCGACATAGCCACGGGCCGAGTATGATCCCAGACCGTGGGTACACACCCGTTTGTCGGTCTCCATGCCACAGTCCTAAGACAAGTGGGTTCAGTGGTCGAAATATCAAACAGCATCCCAGGGATGGGGACACCGAGCTTCTAGCTATGCGATCACAGTACTCGACAACGGAATGGACTCCAAAACTCCCCGGGTGTGGATCTACGGGAGAGTCGCAACTGCAAGGAGATTCCACCATCTGATCTCTATTATGGCCATTCTTACGAGTCGGATTTGATATCTTGACCGAAAAGCATCTTGCCGGCTCATAATCTACACACGGATAGCCTAGGGATTGGAAGATGTTCCATGACAAGCGTTTTTGAGACTTCAGCTCTGTGACCAATAATCTCGAGAAATACACGATTCTCATAATTTCGAGGGCGTGAACCTGTTACTCAATAGTTAAAGGTAGGAGATTCGATTGTACTCACTTTTGAACTGGACTCACTTCTAGTCCATTCTGTTGTCGAGCACTGTGATCGCATAGCTAGAAGATCGTAGTCCCCATCCCTGGGATACTGTTCGATGTTTCGACCACTGAACCCAATTGTTTCAGGTCTGTGGCGTGGAGACCGACAAACGGGTGTCATCGCACTGCTCGGGATCATCCTAGACCTGTTGGGATGTCCAGATTGAAGGAGAGTACAAACGAATTTTCTACCCGTAACTATCGGGTAACAGATTCACGCCCGTGAATCTGCAAGAATCTACATTTTCTCGGGATTATTGGTCACAGATCTAAGATCTCAACTAGGCACGTCCTGGGATATCTCCCAATCTCTAGGCTTTTGACGTGGAGATTCTGAGCCGGCAACGCGCTACTCGGTACAAGAGATCGAATTCTGCTTGTGAAAATGGCTATAATAGAGATGCGACAGTAGAATCTCTCTGCAGTCGCCACCCTCCCGTAGATTCACATCCGGGGAGTTTCGTAGTCCATCGTGTTATGGAGGACTGTGATCGCATAGCTAGAAGATCGTAGTTCCCATCTCTAGGATATTGTTCGATATTCCGACCACTGGAAGGAGTTGGCTTATGTATGTGGTATAGAGACCGACAAACGGGTGTCATCATACTGCTTGGGATCATACTAGGCCCGTGGGGATGTCCAGATTGAGAGTGAGAACTATCGAGTCTCCTACCCGTAACTATCGTGTAACAGGTTGACGCCCGTGAATCTATAAGGATCGAGTATCCCTCGGGATTATTGATCACAGATCTAGAATCTCATATAGGCACGTTCTGGGATATCTCCCAATTCCTAGGCTGTTGACGTGTTAATTCTGAGCCGGCAAGGTGCTACTCGGTATAAGAGATCAAATTCTGCTCGTGAAACTGGCCATAATAGAGATTCAACGCTTGAATCTCCTAGCAGTCGCCACTCTCCCGTAGATTCACACCCGGGAAGTTTCGTAGTCCATCGTGCTATGGAGGACTGTGATCACATAGCTAGAAGATCGTAGTTCCCATCTCTAGGATATTGTTCGATGTTCCGACCACTGGAAGGACTTGGCTTATGTATGTGGTATAGAGACCGACAAACGGGTGTCATCATACTGCTTGGGATCATACTAGGCCCGTGGGGATGTCCAGGTTGAAAGTGAGTACAATCGAATCCCCTTCCCGTAACTATCAAGTAACAGATTCACGTCCGTGAATCAATAAGAATCAACAATTCCTCGGGATTATTGATCACAGATCCAAGATCTCTGATAGGCTTGTTCTGAGATATCTCCCGATCCCTAAGCTATTGGCGTGTAGATCCTGCGCCTGCAAGATACCTTTCAATACAAGATATTAAATTCTGCTCGTAAGAATGGCCATAATGGAGATCAGACGGTGTCATCCCGTTGCAGTCACCACCCTCCCGTAGATTCACACCCGGGGAGTTTCGTGGTCAATTCTATTATGGAGGATCGTGATCGCATAGCTAGAAGATCGTAGTCCCCATCCCTGGGATGGTGCTTGGCATTTCGACCACTGAGCCCACTTGGCTTAGGTCTGTGGTATGGAGGCCGACAAACGGGTGTCATCACACTGCTTGGGATCATACTAGGCCCGTGGGGATGACCAGATCAAAAGTGAGAACAATCGAAGCTCCTATCCGTAGCTATCGAGTAACAGATTCACGCCCGTGAATCTATAAGAACCGACTATTCCTCGGGATTATTGATCACAGATCGAGAATCTCAAATAGGCACATTCTGGGATATCTCCCAATCCCTAGGCTATTGGCGTGTAGATTCTGAGCCAGCACGATGCCTTCCAATACAAGATACAAATGGAGTCCATCCTGTTGTCGAACTCTGTGACGCATAGCTCGAAGATCGTAGTCTCCATCCCTGGGATGCTGTTCGATATTTCGACCACTGAACCCAATTGGTTCAGGTCTGTGGCGTGGAGACCGACAAACGGGTGTCATCGCACTGCTCGGGATCATCCTAGACCTGTTGGGATGTCCAGATTGAAGGAGAGTACAACCGAATTTTCTACCCGTAACTATCGGGTAACAGATTCACGCCCGTGAATCTGCAAGAATCTACATTTTCTCGGGATTATTGATCACAGATCTAAGATCTCAACTAGGCACGTCCTGGGATATCTCCCAATCTCTAGGCTTTTGACGTGGAGATTCTGAGCCGGCAACGTGCTACTCGGTACAAGAGATCGAATTCTGCTCGTGAAAATGGCTATAATAGAGATGCGACAGTAGAATCTCTCTGCAGTCGCCACCCTACCGTAGATTCACATCCGGGGAGTTTCGTAGTCCATCGTGTTATGGAGGACCGTGATCGCATAGCTAGAAGATCGTAGTTCCCATCTCTAGGATATTGTTCGATATTCCGACCACTGGAAGGACTTGGCTTATGTATGTGGTATAGAGACCGACAAACGGGTGTCATCATACTGCTTGGGATCATAATAGGCCCGTAGGGATGTCCAGGTTAAAAGTGAGTACAATCGAATCCCCTTCCCGTAACTATCAAGTAACAGATTCACATCCGTGAATCTATAAGAATCGACAATTCCTCGGGATTATTGATCACAGATCCAAGATCTCTGATAGGCTTGTTCTGAGATATGTCCCGATCCCTAAACTATTGGCCCGTAGATTCTGCGCCGGCATGATACCTTTCAATACAAGATATCAAATTCTGCTCGTAAGAATGGCCATAATGGAGATCAGACGGTGTCATCCCGTTGCAGTCACCACCCTCCCGTAGATTCACACCCGGGGAGTTTCGTGGTCAATTCTATTATGGAGGACTGTGATCGCATAGCTAGAAGATCGTAGTCCCCATCCCTGGGATGGTGCTTGGCATTTCGACCACTGAGCCCACTTGGCTTAGGTCTGTGGTATGGAGGCCGACAAACGGGTGTCATCACACTGCTTGGGATCATACTAGGCCCGTGGGGATGTCCAGATCAAAAGTGAGAACAATCGAAGCTCCTATCCGTAACTATCGAGTAACAGATTCACGCCCGTGAATCTATAAGAACCGACTATTCCTCGGGATTATTGATCACAGATCGAGAATCTCAAATAGGCACATTCTGGGATATCTCCCAATCCCTAGGCTATTGGCGTGTAGATTCTGAGCCAGCACGATGCCTTCCAATACAAGATACAAATGGAGTCCATCCTGTTGTCGAACACTGTGACGCATAGCTCGAAGATCGTAGTCTCCATCCCTGGGATGCTGTTCAATATTTCGACCACTGAACCCACTTGGCTTAGGTCTGTGCCATGGAGACCGACAAACGGGTGTCATCACACGGTTTGGGACCATTCTAGACCCGTGAGGATGTCCAGATTGAGAGTGAGAACAATCGAGTCTCCTACCCGTAACTATCGTGTAACAGGTCCACGCTCGTGAATCTATAAGGATCGACTATCCCTCGGGATTATTGATCACAGATCTAGAATCTCATATAGGCTCGTTCTGGGATATCTCCCAATTCGTAGGCTGTTGACGTGTTAATTCTGAGCCGGCAAGGTGCTACTCGGTATAAGAGATCAAATTCTGCTCGTGAAACTGGCCATAATAGAGATTCAACGCTTGAATCTCCTTGCAGTCGCCACTCTCCCGTAGATTCACATCCGGGGAGTTTCGTAGTCCATCGTGTTATGGAGGACTGTGATCGCATAGCTAGAAGATCGTAGTCCTCATCCCTGGGATGCTGTTTGATATTTCGACCACTGAACCCACTTGGCTTAGGTCTGTGCCATGGAGACCGACAAACGGTGTGATCCTATCATAATTATAAGATGAGGGCAATGGTGGACATTAGCAGCTGTTGGTCAACAAGCTCCATTATGTAAAATATTATTCTGCAAATTTTTCGCCATTCAGTGCTTCTGTATTGCTAGTTGTGCACTCGCAAATTGACGAGCCTCTCAGACGATTCGACGCTCGGGACAGAATATTTCAGCATCAAACTTTTTCGAGTTTCGACTCATCTCGAAGCCGACACTGCGTCGGTGTGACTCAAACAAGCTTTGTGTGCGATGTGTCAGCGTGAAACGAGCGAACGAGGCAAACAGGCAAAAATGAGCAGATGAGCCTGCGACTAAGTATGTATCAGACGATGCACGTGTTTTTTTCGGCTAATTTTCTGCACGAGTACAGCATAGTCCGAATGCGAATCGTGATAGTTGGTTCTTTAAGAAAAGATCCACCTGATTCGTGTTTCTTTGTTTGAAGTGAATAAAATATGAAGGGCATAGGCCAATATGCTCGCCGATTTGTGTTTCATCTCGCTATTGTACAGTGTCAAGTATAATCCTTCAATTGGATGAATTGAGGACTTGAATTCAAGGAAGTTGTGCTAGCATCAATTCACATTTTAGCAGTGTATTGACTTTCAGTTTCATCAATATTTGAAACAGTCCCAACCCCGAAGCTATAGATTGTACATCTCGGAATATCCATAATCTACTTAAGTCAGGAAATTAGTATTGCAAATGTGTGTTCTCGTTAAATAAAGTGAAGCTAGAGCAAAAAAATTGCATCATAATTTTCATCGGAACTCGATGTGAGTCGTAAAACCAAGAATGGGATTATTATACCGTTACGAGCCTTTGTCGAAAGAAAAGTATCACTCCGACTCAATTTGACTTCTCCTGGGGTTTTTGGGTTGATATTTACTTCTCTGAAGACAAAGGGGTTTTCTTGGTCCAGCAAATGTTTGATCACTTTTTCCATTCAATCCAATCTATTCTTCAACATAATTCTTTTCATCTTAACAATGCATGTACCATTCAGGTTCTCTCGCCAGAATGTATCGACTGTAGGTCACAATTTTTCTCCCAAAGGCTCCCAAAACCTTTGCTGGCAAACGCACCCTTAAATGCAAATCATAATTCGCAACCTCATTCTTCATTCGTATTGCGTTGAAATTTGATGGAAATCCGCTGTGTTTCCATCAGATTTATCTGGGAAGAGTTTGATACGAGAAATCGCATTCAACTAGTATTAGATACACAATTCCAGCGTGACATTATTCATGCATGGCTTCGAAGATATGATTGACTTTTTGCGACTCGTAGTTTGCTGATCAAGCCCTGGAATATTGTCATTCTTTTTTCTAAATTTTTCATCAAGAAAACTACGACAACGACAAGATTCGAGGACCCTGTCAGAAGATTATAAGCCGCTTATCGTAAATCATACCTTCGAATGAGTGCCTGGTACCTGGTACTTGAAGTACGTCAGAATGCATGAAATCTCAGATAGAAGATCAATGTGCAATTGGAATAGTACATTACGCGTCGAGTGTTGGAAACATTTTTTCCTTCGGGGAACCGGGCTGAACGTAGGCGAAGGCAACGCCCAGCTTGGTTTTCCCGAAGGAAATTTGTTTCCACACGATACGCGTATGCAGTTTTATACGTCTGTACGCAGAAATAGCCTGACTCCAGATGTCCTCGCGTAGCGAGGACGCCTAGAAACACGCTGTTTCTACGTATGGACGTATAAAGATTGAGAAATGATCAATAAGATTTTTCGTCTTGGATCGGCAAATTACGTTCTGGTCCCATACCGGCCCGCGAAGAATGTCGATCTGGTGCCGTACCGAACATCGGTGAGTGTCAATGTGGTCCCGTACCGGTGCCCAGCGAGTTTTTATGTGGTCCTGTAACGGTCTCCGGCAAGTGTCAGTCTGATCCTGTAACGGTTATCGGCGAGTGTTTATGAGATCCTGTAATGATACCCGGCGAGTGTCGAGTGGTCCTGTAACGGCCCCCGGCAAGTGTGAATTTGGCCCTGTAACGATCCCCAGCAAGTGTCGATCTGGTCCCGTACCACGGCCCGGCAAGTGTCGATCTGCTTCGGTATCGGTGCCCGACGTGTGACGACTCGGTCTCGTATCGGTCATCGGCGAGTGTCGCTCTGGTCTCGTATCGGTGCCCGTCGAGTGTCATGTAGGGTCATGTTATTCTTGTCCAATCAAAACAAACATTTGCCTCATTCGATTGAGGTAATGACTATGTATTTTCACACAACCTGTCATGGTTCCAGCACAAAGAAATCCTACAAAAAATCGATTGACTTTTGACGGACCGTTATTAGATGAATCTGTTCCCTGAGATTTTCATACTCCAGTCAAAACCTCACGTTTTTCACTTCTTTGAGCCTACCATGATTAAACAGAGAACGTGTGACAATGATTTATCAATTATCTTTCCTCGTTCGGAAAAATTTAATTATGAACAAAATCAAAAAATCGTATTGAGCATTTCTTGATCTTTCCAATTGGACACTAATCTTCTATTTGGGATTTCATGCATTCTGACGTACTTCGAGTACCAGGTACTCATTCGAAGATATGAATTACAATGAGCGACTTGTGATTTTCAGACTTAGTTCTGGAATCTTGTCGTTGCCTTATTTTCCTTGATCCGGTGCAAGAGATCAAATTCTGCTCGTAAAAATGACCTTAATAGAGATTCGACGTTGCACTCTCCATGCAGTCATCACCCTCCCGTAGATCCACACCCGAGGAAATTCGTAGATCATTTCGTTATGGAGGACTGTAATCGCATAGCTAAAAGATCGTAGGTTGAATCCCTAGGATACTGTTCGATCTTTCGACCACTGAGCACACTTAGCTGAGCTCCGTGGCATGGAGACCGACAAAAGGGTGCTTAAACAACTGCTTGGGATCATATTAGGCCAGTGGGCATGTCCAGATTAAAAAAGGAAACACTCGAATCTCCTACCCGTCACTGTCGAGTAACAGATTCACGCCCATGAAACAAGAAGAATCGACTGTTCCTCGAGATAATTGATCACAGAGCTAAGATCTCAAAATCACACGTCTTGGGACATCACCCGATCCCTAGGCTATTCGCGTGTTGACTCTGAGCCGGCACTATGCTACTCGGTACGGGGAATCAAATTCTGCTCGTGAAATTGCCCATGATAGAGATTTGACGCTGGAATCTCCGTGCAGTCACCACTCCCGTAGATCCACACACGAGGATATCCGTAGTCCATTTCGTTATGGAGGATTGTAATCGCATGGCTAGAAGATCGTAGGTTCAATCCCTAGGATACTTTCCGAGATTTCGACCACTGGGCACACTTGGCTTGGGTCCGTGGCATGGAGACCGACAATCGCGTGCCAAAACATTTGCTTGAGATGATATTAGGCCCGTGGGGATGTCCAGATTGAAAGAGGAAACACTCGAATCTCCTACCTGTCACTATTGCGACGACATGGGTGATTGCTCTCATTAAGCAATCACCCTGTCGTCGGTTCTGCAAAACCGATCGCCGATGCACACACCTGGAGGAATGCATCGCGCGATCACGTTTTGCCGAACTTTGCACTCTGTGTCTATACACGACGCGCATCGAGCCGAGGATATATAATCCTCGACTCGCGCGCGCCGCGTCAGACCGCTCATCCACTCTTTACCTCAAATACACAGCATATCTGTATTCATAGTCCACCTCATTTCAATATATATCTATATATATATATATATATATATATATATATATATATATCTGAGTCTTTCTTTGTCGCCGACACCCCACGTAACAGTGGTGCTAGGTGTGAACGACTTAGAAATAATTTTTTCTCGCGAAAACATCCGTGAGTGGACTCGGGCGAGTGAATTAGACGATACAAGAGCTGCAATTCAACATCGCTACGGACGTCGTGGGATACAAGTAAAGAGTGGACCAACCAGCCACCTATCAACATCAGGTGAAGACTAGCAGCTGCACAACATCCAGGCAGCGCATCCCACCCGCCAACATCAGGGCGACGCACCGTACCATCCAACGAGTATCTACGCAGAACGAAAATCCCAGGAGGGAATGTACGCAGTGATCATCGCTATCACCATCGCCCTCCGAGCTGCGTCGCAGTAAGTCTAATCTAATAGGTCTCACTATAAAATTTCTCTCTTCCAAGTCCCCAAGTCTCTTGAAAAATGTTTGGAAAAGTAAAAGCATTCTTGAAAGCAAAATCTGCAACGAATTTACGCAGAAGAAATAGTAGAGATTCAACGAGAGACGTGAGGACGGAAGAGAACCCCGAAGACTTATTGCCTGTGAACAATGAACTGAGTGACATAGAGTCCGAAAACCTTCGAACAGAATTTGACGATACAGAGATACAAGAATTACTATCACACGAACAAGCACACGACACTAACACACCCAGGGAAGAACAAGCACGTCCGCGGTCAAATCAGTCGGGACACAGTTTGAGTGATACGTTGAAAGCAATGTTCCAATACGTCCGAGATACCAATGAAAATCTCCAGTCACAGAAAGATGGAATGTTCCAAATACTCCGAAACGGTAGCAGAACAAATAGCCCCATACCGCCACGGAACATTATCCCGGAACGCGATCAGACCCCAGAAAGACACACACAAAATCGAACGGAATCGCGTAGACCGAGCAATGGAAATAATGCGCGGAATAATACACCCGATTTATCACAATACAGACCGGGACACATACCACCACACTATCCAACAGATTTGGGCTACAATCAGAGTCAAAATGATACTTCATTTAATAGCAACCGAAAGCCAATTTTTCACTCATCCCCGATGAGACCACAAAACACAATCGACCGGGACCAGCACTACGATCAGATGAACACGCAGAACATAAACCACTCACACCAGAGACAATACGGACAGACAGACCCACCGAATACGACTTGGGTCGCACACCAACCGATAGCGAATTCAGAATATAGACGACTGACGAAAGATGAAAAGAAAGACTTGATTAGAATACCGGAATTCGATGGATCACCGTTAACGTTAACAAGTTATATGAGTAGAGTCAGACGGTTGGTACCCAAAAACCTATGTGAGGATGACCAAAGATATATACTAGACCGAATTCAAGACAGACTGAAAGGAAACGCCAGGACGGACTTTTACAATAAATTTGAGGATTTTAGAACAGTGGGAGAATATTTAAACGTAATTCTTGAAAGGTATAGGGTCGTAGAATCTCCGGACAATATTATTTTCGAAATAAGAACCTTGAGCGTGAAAACCAACGAAGAGCCGGAAGATTTGCAAAGGAGAATACAAACGTTAGCCGATTGTGACGTCCCGAGCTTGCAAAAGCTCTCGTAATGCCGACCCCGGTGACATTCTCGGGACGAGAATGGTCTGACGGGGGAGGTGTGGCGTCCCGCTCTCACGAGATGCCCCGTTTCACCTAAATTTGATATAAATTGCAACAATAGATGTACGATGTGATATAAACTCTTATGAGAGGGAAACGGAGTCGGTCTTGTCGGCAGCGTGACTTAATGTCACGCGTGACATTGGGTCACGCTATTCTTTTATTACACGTGACAATAAGTCACGCAACTATTCGATTGAGCGTGACATTGGGTCACGCTTGACACAATTCAAAATTATGATTTCAAAATTTACGCGAGCTGATTTTATGTAACTATTATATTGGATTTTCGTAAATCAGAAAGATAGAGAAGTAATTTCAATATCTATTCAAGAGATGATCAAAGTAATTTTAGATATTTAGATTTGAACCTTCGATAATAATCAATTTTGGAATCAATTCAAATATTCAAAGTAAAATCATTAATTCTTCAAATAAGCATGCATTTACAGATTCTGAAATGATAATAATGAATTTTGTGATAGGAATATAAATTTATTAAAAACTCAATAACAAAATCGAAATCACTCAAGAGAATCAATATAAATTATAATCAGGCAAGTTGAATTATCTCTTTTTTGATCAATTAGGGAAGGCTGAAGTCCTTGCAACTTATTCTATGAATGTTAAGAATATAAAGCAACTTACAATCAGATTGTTTCTTAAACTACTCGAGAGAAGAGCGGAGTCGTGATGAGTCGGCAGTCCTCTGAAGGCTGGAATTAGCGATTCAGAAGGCCTTGAGGATGAATTATGAGCTGATCCTACTGCAGCTCAACTTGAGGACAAATTCGGAGCCGGCCCTGCTGCAGCTTTAAGTACGGGTAACGCCACTTCCCAAGTGCGGGATCAGATCTAACCGTTGGCTCGCCGCTTCTCGAACAAACGCTTTGTCACACTTTTCTAAGGTGTTTGGGCGGAGACAATAGCGCGGACTCAAAAGCTCCGGAAGGAAAACTTTGACAGACTGATCGGCGAGCCAACGTTCAGACCCACATTGATAGCCTGGGCCAGCTCGCGTAAATTTTGAAATCATAATTTTGAATTGTGTCAAGCGTGACCCAATGTCACGCTCAATCGAATAGTTGCGTGACTTATTGTCACGTGTAATAAAAGAATAGCGTGACCCAATGTCACGCGTGACATTAAGTCACGCTGCCGACAAGACCGACTCCGTTTCCCTCTCATAGGAGTTTATATCACATCGTACATCTATTGTTGCAATTTCTATCAAATTTAGGTGAAACGGGGCATCTCGTGAGAGCGGGACGCCACACGATCGATATGAGATTATGATGAAACTCCCGTTAGACGATGATGAGAGCGTAAGAGAGGTTAGAAGGAAAGACGTGGAAAAAGCGGCTAAGGACAGATTTTTGTATCTACTGGACGATAGAATCAGAACGGAAGTAATGATACAGAAACCGAGAACATTGAGAGGAGCCGGAATATACGCGATTGAGGCGAGGGATAAATATAAACAGAACGAAATGTACGCGAGAACGTCAAATCAAGCAAGCATACTAAGGACGGAAACAGAACCACGGACAGAAACACACACGAATCAACGAACGAATACACAGACACATACACACACAAATGCACAGAGAAATCCACGACACAACAGTCATAATTATGATCGAAGGTTCAATCAGAATCGACAGAACGCGAACAGATTACTATGTCGAGTGTGCAATGAAAGTGGTCATTTTGCGAGATATTGCCCAAAGAGGGTAGAATGTGCATACTGCAAGAAGGGATTTCACCCAGTATGGCTATGCTCACGTTTGATGGAGGATTTTGCTACAGAGGAAATATCACGCGAAGAGTTCTTAAAGTTCAGAGGCAATAGGGCGAAGGGGGGAAATGAGAGATCGGATAGCAGTGACAGCAGAAATACCGGAGCGAGAGGTTGTGACGAGGTCAATCGCCACACGCGACGCTACGTATATTAGGATAGGTTAGCAGATGATGAGAACAGAGAGAGAGGGGAAAGAGAGAGAGAGAGAGAGAGAATATCGAGCAGTGATGGACAGCTGTCGTCGCACGGATGACGAGCAGCTTGGCCTAAGCCATCATCGCGAGCGGCTGCGATCAGCCGTCGGATAGAATATTATCCGCGCCGAGTGATGGGTGTGTTAGAGTGAGTGAGGCGAGAAGGTCCCCGGCCGACGGCCTTGAAAGAGTGTGGTGCGAGAGGCGTGCAGCCCCGAAATCGTCGCCTAGGAAGCACCCGGATCGAGCCCAGGATCCGGCCTTACGTGTAGTCCGGACCGGGATATGTCGACCCGGCGTCGTGACCCTGGCCCGCGTGGTATGCTGAGCAAACGCGAGATCGGTGAGTCTCTCTCCCGCGTAAACTCTCTCTCTCGCGATGTTAGTATCAAATAAATGCGAGCGTACTTGTACGCGTAATATTTGTATTGATTTTATACGAGATTACTCATATTTTATTTGTGATAAATAAACTTTCGAAGGCCACAAGAAAGGTGGCCCACAGTCAACATAAAATCTTTCGTTTTTCGTACTTTTATTCCTTAGAATTCTATATATATATATAAATTAATCCCGTATTCTCTTCGAGAATACGATGCAAGAGAGTAGGTTAATTATGAGGCTCTTAACCCTATCTCATTGGCGCCCAACGTTTAATTAATTATTGTACTCTGAAATTTTAAGTAATGCGTTTCGCGCGCAAAAATTCGGAGCAATAGCTCAATTTCACCCGAAAAAGCGTTACAAGAAATGAAAAAGAGTGCAGTAATTAAAAATCCACCCCAAAATCGAGCCTAAAAACTTTAAAAATGAGTAAAGTAGTCAATTTTCAATTAAAATCGTTAAAAGTTTTTGAATCTATGTAAAAATTTGAGAGACATGAAATCGATAGAAAGCGCGCCAAGGCCAAGTTTAGCCGGCAAAAGTTAGAGTCAAGTACCTCACGCGTAAATATAAGATCGCGCGATGCGTATATAGATATACCAAGCTCCGTAAGCGTCAACACAAGTCGATGGCAGGTTTTTTTCTTACTTTTGGATTTTAACAGCCGAATAAAGGCATAGCAGGGCTAACAGACATATATAATATAGATTTAGCATTTAAATTTTGCCTCGACCAGTTTTCACGCTTGCGTCTGACCAATTTTTTAATGATATGAGAATATGATACGTGAATATTTTGCATGATAGAATTATGAATAATTGCGTGACTCTCACACGCGTGATATTGAAGTGATGAATTTTTTAAGAGAGTAGACATTTCTGATTTCTGGCCCGTCTGAATTTTTAAGAAGTGAGAGATATTTTTTTTTGTGACAAAATGGCGGGAGCTCACATGGATAGCCACATAGTGGACGATTTCATCAATAATATTGATGAAGAATCGCTAGATGAGGCTTTGGGTGAACTCTTGCTCTCGCGCGAAGGAACATTTAGGGCGCGAATAGAACGGTTGCGTAGACGCGTTCGCGGCGAATATAACGAGACAGATTTCGATCAATATTTATTGATGGATCTGGCTGAATTAGAAGTCGCGCGGATGGAGGCTTTGCCGAGATTTTTACGCAAGACCACACAGACAGTTCATGATAGGCGTTCAATCCTCAATAGGTATGAGGAAGACGATATTTTTGCGAATAATATAAATGATGAAAATGTGACTAGGCGCAATCACCGAGTGCGAAGAAGCTCATTACGCGATGAATTAGCGGATGTGCAAGCGAATGCACAACGGCGATCAGCGTTAGCCCAAAATGACGCGCGCCCGGAAATTCAAAAATCTAACGAACCGCCAGTTAAATTTATTACGTTGCGAGATGAAAATGGCAGGTTATATGAAATTCCTATGCAGATCGCGGATAGTTGGAAAAATTCACGAGACCGCGAAAATGCTGAAAATCAAATCATCCGTGAGAATATTTTAGATCAGACGGTGCGTTTTCAGAATAGTGCGAGATCGAGCGCGCCATTACAATCTAATACTCATCGACAAGCGAAAGAGCCAAGCACCGAGCCACACAGTAACACGCACACAACGACAGATTCGAACAGACCCAAAAGGCGTAGTCAAATTTTACGCGAGCAATTACAGCAAGCATTACTAGAAGAGGAATATGAATCGTGCGGTGCTAGAAATAATTCGAATAAGGGTAATGAAACGGGGCAAATCGAGGACGATGAGGGAATTTCTTCTAGCGATAGTGAGAATGAAAATTCTCAGAACCAAGGGGAAAATCTGAGACCCTCTTTGCCAAGACTCAGCGGCCATTCGCGCGTGAGTTGGGCAGCAGACGTGAATCAGGCACCGCAGCCGAATAACACGCAACAAACACAAGCAGCGCGTTCAGATTTTCACGCACATACACAAAATAGAAACGAGAGAAATACAGCTGAGACGAGAGATCTCACGCGTACAGTAAAATCATGGAATCTTAGATTTTCAGGTTCAGCAAATCAGAGTTTGGAAGAATTTTTGATTAAAGTAGATGAACACAGAATGGTGGCAGGCATGTCCGAGAACGATATTTTACGCGCAGTAGCGGTGCTGTTGAGCGGCCCAGCGTTAAATTTGTATCGGTTACGCGGTAGTAGCTGGAATTCTTGGAAAGATGCGGTTACTTGTTTTCGCGCGCATTACCAGGACGAAAAATATTCTGAACGGTTGGCAGACGAAGCACGCGCACGATTACAGAAAGACGATGAGCCAGTTCACGAATACATCACAGCGATGCGTCTAATTTTTAACAGAATGCCGGAACCTCCACCAGAATCGAAACAGGTTGAACGTATTTACTATAATATGAGAAAAGATTTTCACCCTTTGATGCGTCGATATTTGCACGCGGGTATTGAGAAATTTTCCAGACAAGCTACTGAGCTTGGAAAAGCTTTCGACGCGGGCAAAAATCAGGCACTCGTTCAGGGCAATAAGAAAGAGGACGAAAAATCGAGTTCGCAAAAGCCCAAAAATTCGAATCAAAATTCAAAAGAAACTCAAATTTCCAGTCAAGATAAGGAGAAAAAATCGGAATCAGAAAAAGAGACGATAGATTTAGCAACCGTCGAGGTAACAACTATGGCAGATGTTGCAAAGTTGATGAATATTCAAATTCAGAAATTACGAGAAGAACTCTTACCGAAGCCAAACGGTCAAAACGCGAGTCAGAGCAATAACGCGCAAAATTCAAATCAAAATAACGGGCAAGGTCGAAATAGAAGTCGACGTAGAGATCGAGGCGATCGGGGAGGCAATAATAACAACAATGGCAACGGTGGCAATGGCCAGCAGCAGGGTGCTCAAGCGGGGCCACCACCTCAAAATTTCCAAAATACCTATCCTCAGCAACAAAATTTTCAGACGCGTGAATTTTACGCGAATAACAACGGTCAAAATCAAAGTCAAAATAATCAATATCAGGTTCAGAATAGAGGTTACAATGGCAATTACAATAATAATTACCAAAACAATTATCCAAGAGGAGGTTATAGAGGAAATCGAGGAGGTGGTTATCGCGGGAGTTACCGTGGTAGAGGTTATGGTGGATATTATAATAATGGCTATTATAATAATTACCAGAATCAGGGTCAACCACCACCAATACAACAACAAAACGCGCCGGTTAATGCAGTGATTTTACAAGAAAACACACCCGCGGCGAAGCCACCAGCCGATGCGGGAAACGCGAAACCAGCGGCGTAAATGAGACCATTGCGTTAGCTACGTCCGAACAGGTCTCAAAAGTTTGCGAAGCCAGTCAATCACAATCTCAAGAAACTGCGAATACTTTTCAAGTTGACGCGACCAGGATTTTCAAAGTTCCTGATACGACAAAACCGACAGATTATCCTCGATATTGGATCAACGTAAAAATTGGTCCAATAGAATTGAAGGGATTATTAGATTCGAGAGCCGCACGGTCCGTGATAGGCAGAAAGTATCGAGACATCGCAGGGCAAATTGGTATTACGCTCCAACCCTCTAATTTTTTGTACGCTCAAATGGCGAACGGAGAGTTAGAAGAGGTAGCTGGGGAATTGATCACTCCCCTGGAGATAGCTGGGATAAGCAAAAATATGCCGATTCTTAGCGTGCCATCATTACCTGTAGATCTCATTTTGGGACTTGAATTCATCCGTTTCTTTGGGATGCACATCTTAGGTGATAGTGACGAATATACATTCGCAGACCTTAAGGACAAGCAAAGATTTGCATTTGAATTATTTTCAATCGAAGCACCAAATCAAATGAATTTAGAGTCTGAAATTCCAACATCAACGGGAGAAAAAATTGAATTAAAATCTGAAGCGTCAAAAAACACGCAAGAGGCACAATCGAGAGGTGAAGGTTTGAAAAAATTGAGTGATTATGAAGCTTATAGACTGAAAAGAGTTTTAGATAAATGTTTACCTCACCAGAATAAAAATGAGAAATTTTTGAAAGCAACTGATTTAATCGAATACGAGATTCGACTCTTGAAAAGTGCACGTCCAGTAAAGCAAAGATATTTTCCGTTGTCAGATAAAATGGAGAAAACAATGCATGCAGAATTTCAAAAATTATACGACGCAGATGTAGTTGAGAAATCAAATAGTCCGTGGAACAATCCAGCATTTTTAGTAAAAAAGGCGAACGGAGGGCATAGATTGGTAGTAGATTTACGAGTAGTCAATTCATTAGCTGAGAAAGATGCGTATCCGACACCCTATATGGACACTATATTAAGGAAATTAAAGAACGCGAAATATATAACTACGCTGGACTTATCCATGGCCTACCATCAAATAAAGCTTAAAAAGATTTCGAGAAATATTTGCGCATTCACTATTCCCGGTAGAGGGCACTGGCAATTCAAAAGGCTACCTATGGGTTTAGCTAACGCTGGAGCCTGCTTTCAAAGATTAATCGACTCAATCATAGGAGACCTAGAGCCTTACGCGTACGGGTATTTAGACGATATTGTCCTGGTGACAGAGACGTTTGAACAACATTTAGAGCTACTAGAGAAATTATTAAACAGAATCGTGGGGGCAGGTCTAACGATTAACAGAGAAAAAAGTAAATTTTGTTGCCAAGAAGTTAAATTTTTAGGATATATAGTGGATGAGCACGGGTTAAGAGTCGATCCCGCGGAAACAGAAGCAATAAAAAATTATCCGAGGCCTAAAAATGTCAAACAAGTGAAGAGATTTACAGGTATGACATCATGGCACAGTAAATTCATTAGAAATTATGCGACGATTGTAGAGCCAATAAATTGGTTATTGAAAAAAGACGCGAAATTTGAGTGGAAAGAGGACCAGGAGAAAGCGTTTTGTACGCTAAAAGAAGCATTAGTATCTGCACCCGTGCTCAGTATGCCAGTACCAGACGCTGAATGGTTCTTGCATACTGATGCATCAGACACTGGGATAGGATCTATGCTTACACAGAAGGTTGATGGCAAAGAACGCGTAGTTTGTTACGCGAGTCGATCACTTTCAAAACAAGAAAGAGTCTGGTCAGTAACAGAACGTGAATGTCTGTCTATAAAATGGAGTATTGAAAAATTTAGGCCGTATATTGAAGGGGAAAAATTTACTGTTGTAACAGACCACAGCGCGCTACAGTGGCTGTTCAACAAGAAAAATCCAGTAGGACGCGTAGGCAGATGGGCCCATGACCTCGCGAGTTATTCGTTCCGCGTGATCCACCGCAAAGGAACGCTTAATGTTGTCCCTGATGCGCTCTCAAGAATGTTTGAAGACGACACGATGAATATCGGTTCAGTTGGAGTTCTTGAGAAAACATCAGATAAGTGGTACAACAAAAGATTTTTTCAAATTTTGAAACATCCAAAGAGATACAGAGATTGGAAAATTATGGATGGTAGAATTTATAAATATAGGCCAGATCACGAATTAAATGAAATAATTGATGATTTAGATGCGTGGAAATTAGTGGTTCCAGAAGAAAACCGCGCAAAAATAATTAAAGAAAGCCATGACGAGCCATCAGCTGGTCATATGGGCAAAGAAAAAACGTATAGAAAGGTCGCGCAGTCATACTATTGGCCCGGTATTTACTTAGACGTCGCGAATTACGTGAAAAATTGCGATAATTGCGCGTTATATAAGGTAGATCAACGCGGTCAGATAGGTATGATGGGTACGCGCACAGTCGACAGACCGATGAAAATTATTGCAATGGATTTAATGGGACCATTCCCAAAATCAAAAGAACAGTTTGAATATTTACTCATTTTCGAGTGTATTTTTAGCCGGTATATAGTCTGCGTACCATTACGTAAAAAGACTGGGCAAGCGGTTCAGAATGCACTGGAAAATGTATTATGTACACATTATGGGACACCGGAAATTTTGATTAGCGATAATGGGTTAGAGTTCAAAAACGAATTGATGAGTAAATTCTGCGAGGAAAACGGTATAGAGCATGAATTCACCCCTAGTTTCCATCCCCAAGCAAATCCGGTTGAACGAGTCAATCGAGATATTAAGACCATGATAGCAATATTTGCTGATAACCATAAAGAATGGAATAAGCATATCCAACAATTTCAATTTTGTCACAATTCAAATTTTTCAAGTTCGACCGGAAAATCACCAGCGTTCATGATTTATGGGCGCGAAATTAAAGCACCAAAATTATGGAGAAGACGTGTGGAAATATTCGGGAAAAGCTTGAAAAATTTCATGAAAAACGGTAATCAAACAGAGTTAATAGAGTCATTAAAAGATTTAGACGGAGCAGAAATCAGTTCAGAATCAAATTCAGAAAATAAAGTAGAAAGCGAATCAGAAAATCAGAATTCAAGCCAAGCGAATGAGCGCTCGCGAGTCGATGAGCCTGGGAAATTTACTATTCACCACGAAAAGCTCAATTCAGATTTTATTGTTTCTCAAGAATCAGTAAAAAATTGGTCAGATCGTATGAATAAGTTACCCGAGGTACACGATTCTACTATAAATAAGATTGAAAAAGCGAGCGAAAAACAAAAATTAAATTATAATGTATCAAAGCGTGATGTTAGATTTAAGATAGGTGATAGAGTATTGAAGAAGAATCGACCATTGTCATCGGCGGAGAAGAATTTTACAGCGAAGCTTGCAGAAAAATTTTCAGGACCATTCGAAATTAGCAGGAAATTAGGAGAAAATGTCTACATATTATCAAAGGATGGAGCTGAATTACAATCATCTGTCCACGCCAAGGATTTGAAATATGCAAGCGTTGCATCAAGTCACAAGTCAAGCAAAAATCCGCCCGAGCAATCATCAAATCAGCAGCAGACAGAAAATTCGGCATCGTCAAGTTCCGGCGAGGCTGCCCGCCCCGCAACAGCGCCACGCGCTCGGAGGAAAAGCCGCCAGAAGCCGCGAGGAGCTGCAGGGGAGCAGATCACGCGCGAGACCGATCGACAGCCCACGCGCTCGAAAGGCCCAATAACAAGATCTAAATCAAAAATTATAAGTGACTAGAGTGTATATAAAAACTACAAGTGACTAGAGTGTATATAAAAACTACAAGTGACTAGAGTGTATATAAAAGCTATAAGTGACTAGAGTGTAGATAAAAGCTAAAAGTGACTAGAAGTGTATATAAAATCTAAGTGCCTAATTCTAAGACTTCATACTAGTGACTAGAAACAATTAAAGACTAGAACAGTGATTAAAAATGGGACCTATAAAAGAGGCAGTGATTAAGTGGTTAGCTAAAGACAGTGAAAAACAAAATCAAAGTGAAAATGGCGACCCTAAAACGCGCGCGAGTGAGCAGGACAGAGACAACGAAAGTGCGGGAGTGGCAGTGCCTTTGGACACTCAGGACACCGTTAATAACGACGCGAGAGTGCCGGCAACTGGTATGCCCATCGTACCCGCGACAAGACCACCAGCGCGCCAGCAGGAGGCCAACATCACCTCCGAGGACATCGCTGAGTTCCACGCGCGAAAACGCGTACGCGAAAGATCGGCGTTGATGCGGAGCTTAAAAGCTATAGCAGAGCCTTGGAGGGAGGAAGATCGTCGCCGGCGCGAAGCAGAAACGCGCGCGGCAACATTAATAACAACAACACCGACGCCAGAATTCCAAGAAGAGCAGCGGGAGGTGCGGAAGGCGCGCGCCGAGGCCCATGCAGCAACTTGTGCAG